>JAZKJV010000740.1:577500-1177500 GCA_037367405.1 Ottelia alismoides | reverse complement strand
GCCCTTAGGGAAGCACTCGATGAAGAATTGATTTTTAATCTTCCCTTAATAAAGGCCATAGATCACTTCCCTGACCTTAAACGATTTGTGAGAAGTAAATTGATTCCCAAGAGGTAGGGCAATAAGAGGACAAGGACTGAAAGACACATAGTGTCTATGGCCACCTCCTTGGTGATGGGGAGAAAGACCAAGATCCGTAGAGTGAAGCGGTTTCCCCAAGTTGAGTGTGAAATCAAAGACACCATCTTTACCCATGCGTGAATCGATGACTCGCCGATAAATATCCTCCTGACCTCTGTGTTTGACAATCTCAAACTCAGGCAAATCAGAAAGTCGAGAGAGATCGTTCAGTTGGCTGATCAATCTATCAAACGGTCGAGAGGAACCATTTCAGTCATCATAACATTCCAAGGTGCTCTACTCCAGGTAGACTTCACGGTCATTGACATTGAGCACCGAGGAGAGTTTACATAGTCTCCTATTATTCTCGCGAAGCCGTTCTTAGCCTTGGCTAAGGTGACTATAAATTGCAAGACTCGGGAAATCGATTTTACAGCATTAGGAGTGCTTCGACCTCACCCATTCTTGGATACACTTTACTCTAAGGTGACCCGCATATCCGCTGACAGCCGTAACCATCAAGAGGTAGATGAGTCCCACCTCTCTGCTACACTTGAGAGTCCGACTGTCCGAACGACCGTTGGTTCAGAGACTCCCCATACCTCCACTTCATCAACTGCTTGCACCACCACAATGACAACTTCTAAGGAGGATTCACGACCAGAAACTATCGTTGAGTCGGACATGACCTTTGTTGATTGCCTTGACCATTTTGATGATCCGACACAAGAGCCCAATAATGCCAAGCCAACTGAGATCACTAGCACCTTCTCGAGACGCATGCTGACCCTTCAGGAATATTAAAATCTATATGGTGACTCGTCTGATGAGGAACCCATGGTCATCACCGCACCACATCCCGGACCTTTAAAGGAAACAATCAAGTCTAAATTGACTCCACATAAAAAAACACGGTTGCTCCCTCCTCTAGTCGGCTATCTAGTGAGAGGAAGTCGAGAAATGATTCCTTGAGGAGTTTCCCCAAACCCCTCAAGGCGCGTCGCTCTCCACTCCCTCTCAATTATTCAGGTTCTAGAAAACCGACTAAGAAAGTCTCCTTCAACATACCGGGGAATAAATTTTCTGAGGAGTCCTCATCAGGTTCGGATGAGGTGATTTATATGAGTGAGCTCAGTTCTGCCATTCTCAAGCCTTATCTAAGCAAGCAGTCGTGTGTCGACCCGCGTTGGACAATCCTTCACCTCACTACTATTCATCAGAGGATGATTCCGATAGTGACACACTTGTATATTCCTCACCTCCTCGTTCACGCAAGAAGGTTCATCACAAATCTTCTTGATCCTTGTATATTCTCAATCCTCCTTGTATATATTTTCTTTCCCTCCCTCCCTAGTAATTCGAATCACTTGCCCTGGCTCCATATCATTTCATTTTATGGCTATACTTAGGATGACCATATCCTAAGTATAGGGGGAGAGTGACCCAAGTCTCTTCATCATTCTATGTACATTCTCAAGATCTCATCGATTCTCGCATCTACTCCTGTCCTATACTTAGGCTGACCTGAGCTTAAGTATAAGGGGAACTGATGCCCGCTATGTATATACTCACCCATTCCCCTCTTGACCCCGTCTGCCCCATTTTTGTTCTTCTTCTACACTTAGGCTGCCAGAGCCTAAGTCTGGGGGGTGGGACGACTTCTATATTTTAGCTCTCCTACGCTTAGCACGAGCTATGTCTTTTCCCTCGCTTCTCATGCTCTGAGGACATAACACACGCTAAGTATAGGGGGCGTGTATATATTACATATATACTTTACCCATAGCTCATACTTTTACATATTTTTACATATTTTAGTATATATTATGCAGTAATTATGAGTGGGTAAAAATTGGAAAAAAATTGTATACTTGTATAATACTTGTAAATAAAAAAATTGTGAAATACATGTATACTTGTATATTGTATAACACTTGTATAATTTGTATAATACTTATAGAACTCTTGTAAAATTATTGTAACATAGGAGGTATACCAAAATTTTGAAAAAAAAATACACAAAAAAATAGGCTTCTTATTTACTCTTGCATATCATCCTTGCATTAAAAAAAAGAGTCTTGCATTCATCTACATAGCATGTCATCTGCATATCTGGCATATGCAATGGGAAAAGTTAGTGGGTTTTGAACCAAGTTATGAATAGATATCGAGGATGGATTTGATTTGACCTTAATATACCTAATTTCAAAGGAACCTTATAGGAACTGGAGTTAAGATTTTTTCAGGTCAAGTGACTTAATCTTTGAGTTCGCAAGTCTATGTTCACATGTCATCTTGACTAGTCTAAGTAGAATATTTCATGCACACGCACGATTCTTTTAAACAGTGACCTAACTTGGACAAGCACCATGCACACAGCTCTTCATTGATGAGGTGGTGAGGAGGTAGAATCCTTTAGCTTGGAGTAGCACACGGGTGGAAACATCCGTCCTCCTCTAGGGAGGGAAGTGCATCTCAACCTAATCTGGTGGTGTTGACATCTAAGGACGGGATGCTGTGGGTTGCAATAATACATCAAAAGAGGGATAGTCTACTGGCTCAAGAGGAAAAATTCCAAATGTACACGTTGCACCTTGTATATAGTTCAAAAAAATGCAAGAACTCCAAAAAAAAAGACAGGCCTGAGTGAAAATAAATTACCTATCGGAGTATGTATATTAGCAAGAAGTCTGCAGCTGGATGACTTGGCTACACTGGCCAGGCATCCTGGGATAGGTAGCTACACTGGCTACCATCCATTCTTTTCTCCACCCCTCCTCTTGAGTTGGTCGCACTTGAACTTAGAAGGGAATACCCCGCTCCTCGAGGAAAGAATTACTGGACTGGGGAATTAGAGTTACCTTGTTAGAGGTGCCGCTTCTTATCCATTTCTGATGTGGAGAGCTATTTTACACTTACACAGTACACGTAAGAATCATAGTCATCAGAAATTTGCGCATGAGGATTTGTTCTGATCTGACTGTTGAGGCATCTTGAATAGAAGACTTGTGGAACTTGAAGTCTGTGAGGTCTTAAGTTCAGATCCCAATAAGGTTCAGTTCCACAATTAATCCAAAGGTCGAGTCAAGCTCCATTTTCAACTTTTGTTCATGACCTTAGTGTGGAACCCAAAATCATTTCACCTTTGCATTCATTTTAGTTCTCGGGGACGAGCAAGGATTAAGTATAGGGGGTTGATGAATCTGTGATTCATCACTCTAAAAGTTGAAAATAGAGCTTTGTTCCTGAGTAATTAGAGGCATATTTCCACCTATACTGCACAATTAGCATTCATGCATACACTGATAACATCTGCATTTTAGCATTTACATCTGCATTAAATAAGAAGCCAAAGTCACTTGTAAAAATCATTCATTTGTATATATTTTACACTAACTCTAAACTCCATAAATTCAACTCTATATTGTATATATTACTAACAATAATACAAGAAAAATACCAAAAAATGCTAACTAGTAAAATTGACCAATAAAACCCGAGTCCAAGTTTGAGACCATGGACTTTAAAATGCACATCTCTCTCTCATACAGCCTCCTATTTAGGTCTACTTACTTTTAAAATAATACACATTTAGAGACCTTCAAAACGAGACCAATTTCATTTGAATCGGAGCTCGTATGCAAAACTTGGGTTTTGGTCCCCCATTGTATACTATAGGTATTTGTATTTATACCCTTATTATTTATCACTTTACTTGACCTCGTTTCCATTTTTGGTCAACATGAAATTTGTAGATCTCATCAAGATCTACAACTTTCATGTTTTGAGTTTTTACAAATTCAGCTATTTTCTTCCTCTTATTTCACCTTCTTCTTCTTCAACCAATCTGATTGGGCCACGTGGCACCCTCTGGTTGCGCCACACGACCCTACTCATCACTCGCCACGCGCTCCTTTTTTCTCCACCGTTTGATGGCTTCTTCTCTCTTCATATCTCAGTCATTCGCTGCCGCTTCAATCGCAACCGTTCAATTAATGTCCAGATCAAATCTGGGCCTTTCACTAGCGCCTCCATCTCATTGCGCCACAAAGCGCACACCAACACATCCGATCGTCTCCATGGGCTTTCATCCCAGCCATTCACTCCCGCTCAATCCATCACCCTTAGATCCCCACTCCTGATTCAATCTCCGTCGTCCTTCAGCGCCCACACCACATTCCACAACGTGGCGCATCCCTATCCCTTCGATCGCGTCACCTTGATTTAATCCGACCCTCTCCCTCGTGCCTCGCTCAGAGCCGTTGGATCACTAGATCCAACAATCGAGGCATCTCTTCTACCAAATGCCTCGCCCACGTTGTCCCACCACGCGTCGTCTCCTCCCCCTTCCTATTTCGTCACCATTCCAGCCATATTCTCCACTCGGCGATATCCCCAACGATGAAGCCCACATTCCCTTCTTCTTCTCCATAACCCACTATCGCCATAACCCCCTCTCCCTCGATCTATAATCGCCACAAAGACCACTCCTTCCATCGCCTGGACCCATGCCTTCTCCCTATAAATACTCCATCTCCGGCGAGCTTCGACCCTATCCACCCTTGCAAGAGAGATCCCAGAGCTCCCTTCTACCTATCGGTGACAATGATTAGGCACGAGAGAGAGAGAGAGCGACGTCGGTGTTTCTATCTTCAGAGAGATCCACGGTGAGCTCCGCCATGTCAGTAGTTTCCTCGACGAGCTGCTAGAGCTCGGGTTGCTACCGGCCCTTGAGCGACGAACGGAGACTCCTCCCCGAGCCTCCATTCCCAGATAGATCCTTCCATCTCCTCTTCCGATCTTCTTCTTCTTTTCCTTTGATTTTTTTCCTAATTTTCTCGCCTTCTCCGCTCAACATCTCCTCCTGCTGACCATCCATTGAGCTCCACCTTGGAGCTCTCATCCTCATGCCACCTTTCTTTCATCGCCACGACCTCTCAAGGTCACCGATTACTACAAACCGTCGCTCCGCCGATCACGACAGAGGATCACCACCTTCTGTCCACCATTTCACCCCACAGGCCTCGCACAACTCCTTGCACTTCACGCGAACACAAGAACACCCTTTTTTGACAATCGTTAACCTTGTAGGTACATCCTTTGTCATTGGCCGGACATCTCACCGGAGCTACTTCGAGCTCCTTCATCTCCGACATACTAGCACCGTTCGCCTCTTCCAGGAAGCCCGGAGGCTCTGCCAAGCTTCCACAGAGGTGTTCGGCCACTTAGGAGCTTCTAGTGAGCTTCACTGACTACGGGGGAAGGTGGTAGAGCTAACAACCCTTTGCCGGAGCCCAACCACGTCCGTCGCAGGAAACGGTGGCCTGGAGTAACACGACGCACAACCACCATCCGATCGCCTTGATCGAACAGCCTTCGTCGCGACACGTCACCTGCTCTAGGAGTCACCAGATACCGTCAAATCACTCGAAGATCCAACGGCCTGCATCACGCCATGTCGCTCGCTTCAGAGACCGTTAGATCATCTTGATCAGACAATCTAGCGTGCGCCACGTCCGAGCCTCGAGCCTCATACGAAGCACGCCCGAGCCTCCAGTGCACCTAAGTGGCCCGAGCCTCCATCATCGTCCGATCCTATATCTCACGTGTTCCTCACGTGCGGTCTGGGCATTTTGCACTGAGGCCTCTACAAGTTTCCAATATTGCACTTCAGTCCTTGCCAGGCACGTCACGTGAGGCGCACGTGTTCCTGTGGACATTTTGCATGCATAACCCCAACATTATAGGTAATTGCATTTAGTCCATGTACGCATGTTTTGATTTAATCAATTTTAAATCCTGTGTGCATTTTAGTCCATGTGTTTGCATGTTTATTTAGGCTTTCATTTAGCATCATTTTTAAATCCCAAAAATTGCATGTTGTAGAAAAACTTGTGCTTTATCATTGTGGACACTTGTCATATTTTTGTGAGCATCGAGGAATTTAATAATAATATTATTATTATTTGTGGAAATTTACATAGTTTCACCGCTATGTGACTTTTATTCCATAATAAATTAACTGTTGCTCCAAAAACCACCATAAAATCACAATAGGTTTAGTTTAAGTTGTTCTACACCGTGCCCGAAAATCACATCTTTTGCATGCATCATGAGACATAAATAAATTAATTAGTCTTTTGCTAAATTGATTTTTAATAGGTCCAATATACATAATTTTTTTGGTCTATCAGTTTTCCTGGATTCCTTTCACATAGAAATATCTAGGATAATTTTTGTGTCTGAAAATGAAGTACTTTGGTATTTATTATAATTATTTTTGCAAAATCCACCCTGCATTCATATTTAATTCATATTTAATTCATTTAGACTCTAAAAATTCCAAAAAATGTAGTAGCTTAGTTTTATAGCATTTCATATTCTCGCCAAATTTCATCATTTTTGGACTTCGTTTGACTATAATTTGTGTTTTAACGTCAAATTTCGCTCGAACTGCATTGCATTTTCCTTAATTGCATAAAAAAGACCAAAAATATTCTCCTGAAAATCTAACATCGAAATCAACTTCAAATTAACCTAAGGAGAAAGCTGCCTCCCTAAGTTCGACCTTGGGCTTGCACAAGTAAAATAAAAAAATTTGCCACTTGTGTTTAATTCAATTAAGATAAGTGGCTTTTTATCAGTCTCGATTTACCCAGCTACAACGAACGACACATTTAATTCGATCATTAATCCGGTTGAATTAGGTAGGGTAGACGTAGGCTCATCATCCGCCTCCAAAGCGTCATCGACCATCTTCCACACGACACGTGGATAAGTGGAGGTTATGCGCTGTTGGATCGCGTTGAGGGGGTAATTTTGTCATATACCCTCGCTTTTGTAATTTTTTTATATTTGAACTTTGATCTGTAGTATAAAATTTTCTAAATAATATTCCTTTAGCGTCATGTACTTCTCATATTTGCATTTAGGTCCAATCCATGTCAGCTCATGTGCCCCGTGCGCGGGATGGACTAGGTATTTTGCACATGAGCCCTTGGATTTTTTATTCCATTTTAGTCCACATTTTTGTAATATTAGTGTAATATTTTTTGGATATTTTACATCTAGCCTCCCAAAACTTTGTATTAATACTAAAATACCCCTCCAAGTATATATTATTGGAAATATTTGAGAAATTTGCATTTTTGACCCCGAACTTGTCTAAGGTGTTCAGAAATAGTATTATGACTATATATTTACAAAATTACCCCTATAAGGATGTATTTTTTTATCTATTTTATTTTTGTTAAAAATAGTTCCTATATACTAAAAATTCGTAGAAAATTAGGTATTTTGTTATATATTCCTAATTTTTAAAAATAAAATAGGGCTATTTTTCCCAGTCTAACTTAGAAAAATACAAAAAAATATAAAAATATTTTGAAATTTTTCAAAAAATACAAGTTGTTTATTATTGTATTTTGTATCTCCAGACCAAAAGCGCTAAAAATATAAAAAGGAAATCAAAAAAATAAAAAAGCTCAAAAATCCTCATAAAAATCATAAAAAATTCTATAAAAATCCCAAAATATTTTTTTCTGTTCCTATAAGATGTTTATTATATTTATTATCATATAAAAACATTTTTGGAAAATTGAAAAGATAAAAATAACTGAATTCTTACGGCTTCACATTCAGTTGAGTTAGTGAATCCAATTTTGTTTGGTGTTTGTTTGCTTATCAGTAGGCTCAAAGATCGAAGTCCCACACACTTACGCAGTTTTGGCATTCTTCTTTTCTTACTTCCTACTTGATCATTGCTCGTCGTGAGCCTTCTACAGTTTAACACTCTTTTTGTTACTCATTTATCACTGTATCCTTCATCGATCTTCTTCTTTGCTCTCAAGATGTCGACCCCTGGATGGTTTGGTCGGGACTCTGCTGACAACTACAACGATTCCTTGGGTTTGACTTCTGTCCGAATAAGGGGTGATCTCCAAGAAGAC
This sequence comes from Ottelia alismoides, assembly GCA_037367405.1. Classification (NCBI taxonomy): domain Eukaryota; kingdom Viridiplantae; phylum Streptophyta; class Magnoliopsida; order Alismatales; family Hydrocharitaceae; genus Ottelia; species Ottelia alismoides. The sequence continues at coordinate 1,169,431 of JAZKJV010000740.1, read as the reverse complement.
AGGACGGACTCTGCAGACTTCTCCTTGGACTCCCCTATTTTAACCTTCTTCGAACACCAAGAAGACTCTTGTCTCGGTCTACTTCCTTATACCTCTTTTCTTTCGTCAATAAATCCCTTATTCAAGACAGACTCTCATCTCGAACTTGCTCCATCATTTTTTGAGGATTGATCGGGTATTATTTCCCAATGCAGATTCACAACTCCATCTTGAGCATGTGCATTCATAGTCAACAGTAGAGATGGATCCAACATGAAGATGAAAGGGACCTCAGCAACTGAACACAGAGCAAGCAACAGAGCAGGGCGCTGGCCCGAGTCATTGAAGGATATGGAGAGATCCTCAAGCGCATCACGGAAGCGTGATCGTCGTATCGGATACGACAAAGAACGACTAGTCGTACTAGTTGTTCGGTGCAGCGGAATTTAAAAAAATTTTATTCGATGAAACCACATGATCCAAGAACCATTCTCGGATCGTTTCATCTATAACCACAGCAAGTATAATGCAATACCTCTTGAAGCGTGGTTGATCGAGTCTCTAAGAGAAGAGACCTCCTGTCTCAAGTCCGATCGTCGGAGAGATCACTTGCGAGCGCGGGGATGAACCGCGGTGTCCTCGCAATCCAAGATGTTGATCCAAGCGCGGTTGCTCCTGATCTCGACACACGAGATCGTACGTCTCCCTCGCGAGTGCAGCACTCCAAGTAGACGAAGAACCGCAGAGCGTCGAGGCGGCAGCACGAGGGCGCGGGCGTCGACTCTTCTCTTCCACCAAGGTGGACGGCCACCAAGAATAGAAGACAAGAAGGGGGGTCGAGTATGAGAAAGAGAGAGAGAGAGTTTTGCTACAATAGCATGTGTAAAGAGAGGGCCAAGGGTGCCTCTCTATTTATAGGGTTTTGGGATCCATGGATCTCAATCCATGTGTCTCATAAAATCAATGGTTGAGATTGATTTATGATAATCCAATGGTCAAGATTGTTGTTGGTAAAAGCCAACAACTTATGATTTAATTTTGATTAAATATATTTGATAAATCAAATATATATTAATACCAAATCAAACCAATCAAATAAGGAGTGAGATAACAATTAGGAGCCTCCTTCCCATTAGGGAGAGGGGGACGGCCACCAAGTCCTAAAGGGAATTGGTGCCGCCCCCCCTCTTCCTTATGGGGAGGGCAATCCCATGGATTACATGGGATTGCATATCTCCTAATTTATCTCTCTACTTATTTTCTCAACAATTTTTATTCACCAAAAATAATTCTCAATTAATTTTGGGAATATTGCAATCTTGACATTGGAATATTGTGAATCACATTCACAACCCAAAACAAAATGTAATTTACATTTTCAATTAATTAGACAATGTGTATCCAATACACATTAATAATTAATCTACTAATATAAATTATATTTAACTCTCTCTAATACATTATAAATCACATTTATAATATATTAGGAATAATTGGATATTACTATCCACATTATTCTTATCCATAATAATTAAATCACATTTAATTATATTGGATAATTTCTCATACATCATGATAATTAAATCACATTTAATCATCAACTTCTCTTTGCTTAGATCTCATGGAATTGTTCTTAAACCATTTAAGAACAATGCTATTTCTCCTCAGATACTTGGAGATAAGGACAGGGCGATTGTATTGTTCCACGTATAGTGACTTGGATATTGAGATCACATCTCAAATCCAGATCCCATGGACCTCTCATAGATGCTTGATCAAATCAAGACCGTAAACCTAATCTTCTCATTGCATCTGAATCTCATTCAGATCAATGTCCAATAAATGGACTAAGATCAGGTTACTTCTCTGATGAGAGGAGTCACTAAAATCCAGACCTGTTTCATCACTCCCTCGGAATGGAAGCGTCATGGTTATACAATCGTTTATGATCAAATCACCCTTCAGGTATTCCTAATACCTGCACATCCTGCATACTGGAAGACTCATGATCATCATGAAGATAAAGATCACTTTTACACTGTCATCTTCATAGTCTGATCATTAAGTTTCTCAATCTTGGTCCTTGGGATATGGTACAGATCATATGCTTTCACAAAGCATATATCTTACCTTCAAATTCATATCATGCTTCTAAAGCATGATGACCATGCATGGAATTTGGTCAATCCCAATACCTCATGAGTGAGCTCATGTCTCCCGGTTCATAAGTGAACCTGTATGATCCCTTTGAGAGATCATATTACTCATATGCCCTTACATGCACACCAGCTCGCCGGTGTATAGACCTTGATTAGGTCATCAACCTATTGGTCTGCCAAATGTACATGCTCAGACATATAGCAATATATCTGTCTCTGGTCAGAGGATGTTTTCCTGTGATGTGACAGTATTCATCATAGGTCTTTGGTTATCTCGATCTCGCTAAGTCAACTCATTGACTCAACTAATCTGATACATCCGAATCAATATTCCTATGCAGAGGACCTGCATCAAGAGGTCGATCAGATATCAGTCTAATGAGATGGGATTGCCATCTCCCACTCAGATTGGAGATCACTACTTGCTAATCATTGATGATGTTTGATGAGTCCTCTATCTAACTCCTTAGATATTCATCCAAGCATCAGCCTCTATGATTCAATCATTGAATCAACATCTGTATGATTATCAAGTTGGCCATGGTACATAACCCTTATTGTACAGAGGGACCTTATAGTGCATTCATTCATTCAATATCAGAAAGGGAGTGAAACAAAATCAATAACTTTTATTGATGAATCATTTATTACAATAACATTTATTGTAGGAATGGTTCGCCTCGGGCTCACATTGCTAACAATCTCCCACTAGCCCTCAGAACCATTCAGGAACAAGCCTTAAACCCATACTCATTACATGCTGGTCAAAAACCTTCTGTGTCAGAGGTTTGGTAAGAGGATCAGCAACGTTGTCGGCGGAGGCCACCTTGGTGATGATGATGTCACCACGCTTTTGAATCTCCCGAATGATGTGATATTTCCTTTCTACGTGCTTGCTCTTCTGATGCCATCTGGGTTCCTTCGCCTGGGCAATGGCTCCCGTGTTATCACAGAGTAGCGGGATGGGAGTATCAGAGGAAACTACGCCAAGCTCCTGGACGAACTTGCGCAACCACACCGCCTCCTTTGCGGCATCCGATGCGGCAATGTATTCGGCTTCTGTCGTTGAATCTGCCGTAGTGTCCTGCTTCTTGCTTCTCCAGCTCACAGCACCACCATTCAACAGGAACACAAACCCTGATGTCGACTTTCGATCATCAATATCCGATTGGAAGTCAGAATCTGTATATCCCAAGACTTGGAGATCACCATCTCCATAGACCAAGATGTAATCTTGCGTCCGTCTAAGATATTTGAATATGTTCTTTACTGCATTCCAGTGTTGTTCTCCATAGCAGGATTGGTAACGACTTACCACTCCCACTGCATGGCAGATATCTGGCCTAGTACACATCATGGCATACATTAAGCTTCCTACGGCTGATGCATAAGGGCATCCAGCCATGGCCTTCTTTTCCTCAACAGTTTGAGGAGCCATTCCTTTAGACAGGTGGATACCATGTCTTAAGGGTAGGAATCCTTTCTTGGAACTATCCATACGGAATCGTTCAAGAATCTTCTTAATGTATCCTTGTTGTGACAATCCCAATATCCTCTTCTCTCGGTTTCTGAACAGCTTCAGACCCAAGATGTAAGAGGCTTCTCCAAGATCTTTCATCTCAAAGGTATTGGACAGCCAAATCTTCACACTGGTCATCATCCCTGTATCATTCCCAATGATAAGGATGTCATCTACATAAAGCACGATGAACACAATGGCGCTCCCACTAAGCTTCTTATACACACAAGGTTCATCAGGATTCTGCACAAAATCATAACTCTTTATGGTTTCGTCAAATCTGATGTTCCAGCTACGAGAAGCTTGCTTGAGCCCATAGATGGATTTCTTCAGCTTGCATACTTTGCCATCCTCAGTTATGAAGCCCTGGGGCTGCTCCATGTAGATATCCTCCTCGAGATATCCATTGAGGAAAGCCGTCTTGACGTCCATCTGCCAGATGTCGTAGTCAAGATATGCAGCTATAGCTAACAATGCCCTGATGGATTTAAGCATAGCCACAGGAGAGAATGTCTCATCGTAGTCGATGCCTTCTCTCTGTGTGTAGCCCTTGGCTACGAGCCGTGCCTTGAAAGTCTCTACTTTCCCATCAGGTCCCCTCTTTCTCTTGAAGATCCATTTGCACCCAATGGGTTTTACCCCTTTAGGTGGATCCTCTAGGGTCCATACACCATTCTTATGCATGGAGTCAATTTCTGACTTCATTGCTAGCATCCATCTATCCATGTCATGATCCGCGAGTGCTTCATCAAATGAAGTAGGATCACAGTCAGTTTCACCTGACACATGGAATCCATACCTTTCAGGTGGTGCAACCACCCTCGAACTCCTTCGAAGAGGCATGGGTGTATCATCTTTATTTATTTCTTCAGTTTCTGGTTCAGGAAGCTCAGAATCCTCAGGAGATTCAATGAGTTCCTTTACTTCATATTCATCTTGACCCTTAAGGAAATCATTCTCCAGAAATTTCACATCTCTAGAAACAAAAACCTTCTGAGTCTCAGGGTCATAGAGTTGATATCCAATACCATCTCTAACATACCCAATGAAGTAACACTCACGAGAGCGAGATTCCAGCTTGCTTGCATCCACATTCTTTGCATGGACCAAGCAACCCCAAACCCTCAAGTGATTAACACTAGGTTTGGTTCCATACCATAGCTCATGAGGAGTCTTAGGTACAGATTTGCTAGGAATCTTATTCAGGATATATATTGCAGTCTCTACTGCATATCCCCAGAAACTAAGTGGTAAATGTGCTTTACTCATCATTGAACGAACCATATCCATGATGGTTCTGTTGCGTCTTTCAGCAACACCATTAAGTTGGGGAGTTCCAGGGGGAGTGAGATTGGAAATAATTCCATTCTCTTTAAGGTATTCCTTAAATTCATCTAATAGGTACTCGCCACCTCGATCAGATCGAATTCGTTTAATCTTCCTATCGGTTTGGTTCTCAACCAAAGCCTTGAATTCTTTGAACTTTTCAAAGGTTTCAGATTTATGACGTAATAGGAAGATAAACCGTATCGCGAATGGTCATCAATAAACGTCAAATAATATCGATATCCATTTCGGGTCGCGGTACTGAAGGGACCGCATACATCAGTATGTATTAGGTCAATAATACCTTCACATCTTGTAACCTTGTTACAAAAAGGCATCCTGGTCATTTTTCCTTGAATGCAATTCTTGCAAGTAGGCAAAGGTTGAACCTGTAGAAAGTCTAAAGGTCCATCCTTAATTAATCTATTGATCTTATCAACAGACAAATGACCGAGCCTTTGATGCCAAATCTCATTTGAGAGATTTTCATTCTCCCTGGATCTTTTAGGGTTTTTATTAGTGCTTGTAACATTCATAACACAATTATCAATGCACAACTCATAGAGTCCTCCAGAAGTCAAAATACCATCTGCAATATATTTATCATAACGGTTTATGACTAATTTATTACAGAACAGGAATGAATACCCACTTCTAACTAACTTAGATACAGATATTAGATTCCTTCTGACTTCAGGTACATAAAGACACTCTTTAAGTACTAGGACTCTACCACTAGATAATGATAGTCTGCAGGTCCCGACGGCGACTGCTGCAACACTTGCATCAGATCCCATCTGGATGACTATCTCCCCTTCCTCAAGCTGTCTAGTTTCCTGAAACAAATGCAATAAATTGCATACATGAACAGAAGCACCAGAATCAACTACCCAACTTCCTTCTCGTCCAACGAGAAAGCTGGTTTCAATGATGAATGTAGATTTCATACCTGCTGGGGCTTTACCTTTGTCGACCGACTTCAGGTAATCCGGGCAATTACTCCTCCAGTGCCCCGGCTTCTTGCAGTGGTGACAGACGTCGGTTTTCTTCGACGCCATTAAAGTGGATGCATTGGAAGATGAGGCAACACCTTGTCCCTTCTTCTTTCTCTTCTGGGCCGGGCCCTTCCGAGAACCTTGCTTCCGACCGCGCTTCCCTTTGACCTGTGCAACCATTGCAGTGCCAGAGGGACCATCTTTCTTCATTACGTCTTCTGCAGACTTTAATGCAGCAAGAAGCCCAGCATTTGTCAGTTCCAGCTTATTCATGTGGAATGACACTACAAAGTTATTGAAAGATTTAGGCAATGACAGCAGAATGAAATCAGCTTGCATGTCTGCATCCATCGTCGCCCCCAGAGTCTCAAGCTCTGACAAGTACCCAAACATTTTGAGCACATGATCGCGGACCGAGGTCCCTTCCTGCATCTTACAGCGAAGAAGATCTTTCATAACATTGTACCGCTGGGTGCGGTTAATGTCACCAAACATTTCCTTCAGATTCTGCATGATATCCTGGCAAGTGCTCATCTCCACATGTTGCTTCTGAAGAACATTGGAGAGAGAACCCAAGATATAGCGTCTAGCCAAGACATGATCTTCATCATACTTGTCATTATATGCTTTTTCTTCCTTGGATTTAGGGTTTTCAATTTTGTTATCATGGAGCACATAACTGATGCGCTCCGCTGAAAGCACAAGCTCCAAATTACGGATCCAATCCGAGTAATTCGGTCCAGTCAATTGGTTGACCTCCAGAAGCCTATTCAGTGGGTTCATGGCCTTCATTTTCTGAAATTGAGAATGCACTATATTAGAACATATAATCATATATTCAATTTAATTTTATTTGATTAAGGCATTTTAAATCAAATTAGTCTTGCTATGTCAACTATGAAAGTTTATTCCCTTATTCACTTTCAAAGTAGGAGATATACTTACCGATATATCTCAAGCAAGAACTGGGATCTCCTCTTTATCTTTGTTACATCCCAATAATATGAGAAACTGTAACTCCAATAAAGAGAAGCGGGAACACATTCCGCCTTGCAAGTCCAACTTGCATTCCCAATTCGGTCTTTAATACCCAGGCCCACCACCCCTAAGGTGATGTTGACCTGTCATTAATTGAACCAACCGTCAACAGGATTAGAACTCGCTATACGCAATCCAATATCGCCCCAATAATATGAGGATCCGATATTGGGGTCACTACGCATACGGCCTTACTCTTTCGAGAAGCAAAGAGTCCGATCCAGATGCGCTTGTATATAGGAGCTGTCACTACGTACAGGCGTCTCCTATATACAATCCCTGGCGACGGAAACCCTTCGCCTTGACGGGAGACCATGGATGTCACTTATGTGATCCTCCACCTCTTATTCAAATTTAATTAATTAATATGAATCATATTCATATAATTAATTCTTCCAAGGGAATTATCAACTCTAATCATATTAGAGTATTCTCAATTGGATATAATTAACTTAATCATATTAAATTAATTATCAATCCAATTTAATCAATCAAACTTAGTTTTATGCTTGAATATACATATATGATATTATTCTCAAAGTACGTATTAATTCGAATTTTAATAATTAGAAAAATACATCATAATCCCTCGGACATTATCCCGGCCCTACCCGCTGTCATGGCCAGTACCGACGGGAGTGGGGCGGACCACATACGTTGCAACCCGCTGACCCAGCGATCCCCGACTAGATACCATATCCACCTCGGGAAAGGATAATGCCAAATTGATTACTTTGTAATTGAGATGATCATCGATTTCTCAACCGAAATTATACCATATAGTAATCAAAACAATTTTGATTTTTAGGAAATTTGCTAGACAAATTCCCAAGTCCTATTCAAGCAAGAAGTTTGATGATTGTAGTCCCAATTAAGGTTTAGATCAAATCTAATCATTTAATTGGTTGGGGCCAAGTCAATTAGGCAAATAATCATGTTTCAATATTTCACAAATATTTTTCAAGATTATTTCACGAAATTAACAATTAATTTCTCTAATTGACAATCACTTGGTTCTAGATTAGGAAGGCAATTTCAGCAGTGACCCCTACTTACTAAAATTGACATATCTCAATCATATTAAATCCAAATTAAGCAAAGTCAATTTCTAAAGTTTGCTAATTTGATTTAGGACAGAACCTAAGTGATGTTTCACGCATTTCGAGGCAAGTCTAAACAGTAATTAACATTTTAATCACGTTCAGATTCACAGTTCTCGCAACAGTGCATATATGTCCATTAAAACGACCATATCTCGAGCATACGAAATCCGATTTACGCAAACTCAGATCCTATGGTTTCCTTATTTAATGGGGAACATAATCCAATTAAAAAATTCGTGTTTAAACAATTTAAACAGTGCCGAATTTCTTTATCAAACAGATCTGCGAAATCAAATGCGAAGAAAACTTTCGCGACCTAAACGAACCCAAGTCGTCCTTGGTTAACGAATCACTATTCGAAACCGTCGACCTAAGGCTCTGATACCACTTGAAGGATATGGAGAGATCCTCAAGCGCATCACGGAAGCGTGATCGTCGTATCGGATACGACAAAGAACGACTAGTCGTACTAGTTGTTCGGTGCAGCGGAATTTAAAAAAATTTTATTCGATGAAACCACATGATCCAAGAACCATTCTCGGATCGTTTCATCTATAACCACAGCAAGTATAATGCAATACCTCTTGAAGTGTGGTTGATCGAGTCTCTAAGAGAAGAGACCTCCTGTCTCAAGTCCGATCGTCGGAGAGATCACTTGCGAGCGCGGGGATGAACCGCGGTGTCCTCGCAATCCAAGATGTTGATCCAAGCGCGGTTGCTCCTGATCTCGACACACGAGATCGTACGTCTCCCTCGCGAGTGCAGCACTCCAAGTAGACGAAGAACCGCAGAGCGTCGAGGCGGCAGCACGAGGGCGCGGGCGTCGACTCTTCTCTTCCACCAAGGTGGACGACCACCAAGAATAGAAGACAAGAAGGGGGGTCGAGTATGAGAAAGAGAGAGAGAGAGTTTTGCTACAATAGCATGTGTAAAGAGAGGGCCAAGGGTGCCTCTCTATTTATAGGGTTTTGGGATCCATGGATCTCAATCCATGTGTCTCATAAAATCAATGGTTGAGATTGATTTATGATAATCCAATGGTCAAGATTGTTGTTGGTAAAAGCCAACAACTTATGATTTAATTTTGATTAAATATATTTGATAAATCAAATATATATTAATACCAAATCAAACCAATCAAATAAGGAGTGAGATAACAATTAGGAGCCTCCTTCCCATTAGGGAGAGGGGGACGGCCACCAAGTCCTAAAGGGAATTGGTGCCGCCCCCCCTCTTCCTTATGGGGAGGGCAATCCCATGGATTACATGGGATTGCATATCTCCTAATTTATCTCTCTACTTATTTTCTCAACAATTTTTATTCACCAAAAATAATTCTCAATTAATTTTGGGAATATTGCAATCTTGACATTGGAATATTGTGAATCACATTCACAACCCAAAACAAAATGTAATTTACATTTTCAATTAATTAGACAATGTGTATCCAATACACATTAATAATTAATCTACTAATATAAATTATATTTAACTCTCTCTAATACATTATAAATCACATTTATAATATATTAGGAATAATTGGATATTACTATCCACATTATTCTTATCCATAATAATTAAATCACATTTAATTATATTGGATAATTTCTCATACATCATGATAATTAAATCACATTTAATCATCAACTCCTCTTTGCTTAGATCTCATGGAATTGTTCTTAAACCATTTAAGAACAATGCTATTTCTCCTCAGATACTTGGAGATAAGGACAGGGCGATTGTATTGTTCCACGTATAGTGACTTGGATATTGAGATCACATCTCAAATCCAGATCCCATGGACCTCTCATAGATGCTTGATCAAATCAAGACCGTAAACCTAATCTTCTCATTGCATCTGAATCTCATTCAGATCAATGTCCAATAAATGGACTAAGATCAGGTTACTTCTCTGATGAGAGGAGTCACTAAAATCCAGACCTGTTTCATCACTCCCTCGGAATGGAAGCGTCATGGTTATACAATCGTTTATGATCAAATCACCCTTCAGGTATTCCTAATACCTGCACATCCTGCATACTGGAAGACTCATGATCATCATGAAGATAAAGATCACTTTTACACTGTCATCTTCATAGTCTGATCATTAAGTTTCTCAATCTTGGTCCTTGGGATATGGTACAGATCATATGCTTTCACAAAGCATATATCTTACCTTCAAATTCATATCATGCTTCTAAAGCATGATGACCATGCATGGAATTTGGTCAATCCCAATACCTCATGAGTGAGCTCATGTCTCCCGGTTCATAAGTGAACCGGTATGATCCCTTTGAGAGATCATATTACTCATATGCCCTTACATGCACACCAGCTCGCCGGTGTATAGACCTTGATTAGGTCATCAACCTATTGGTCTGCCAAATGTACATGCTCAGACATATAGCAATATATCTGTCTCTGGTCAGAGGATGTTTGCCTGTGATGTGACAGTATTCATCATAGGTCTTTGGTTATCTCGATCTCGCTAAGTCAACTCATTGACTCAACTAATCTGATACCTCCGAATCAATATTCCTATGCAGAGGACCTGCATCAAGAGGTCGATCAGATATCAGTCTAATGAGATGGGATTGCCATCTCCCACTCAGATTGGAGATCACTACTTGCTAATCATTGATGATGTTTGATGAGTCCTCTATCTAACTCCTTAGATATTCATCCAAGCATCAGCCTCTATGATTCAATCATTGAATCAACAGCTGTATGATTATCAAGTTGGCCACGGTACATAACCCTTATTGTACAGAGGGACCTTATAGTGCATTCATTCATTCAATATCAGAAAGGGAGTGAAACAAAATCAATAACTTTTATTGATGAATCATTTATTACAATAACATTTATTGTAGGAATGGTTCGCCTCGGGCTCACATTGCTAACAGTCATAATGAAGTGAATAGTAAGCTCTTGGCCTCCATTCAAGCCATTCCGCAACAACTTAGTGACCAAGCTCTATCCTAGGTCGCTTTTCAAGATATGTTAAACGACCATAGGAGGAGATCAGAAGAGAGGGAGATATCTCGAGGAGGAGCAAATGATGGTGATGATGACAATCACTCTGTAGATGGACCTCACGAAGGTAACGATGAAGAAAGGAGGTGCTGACCCAAGCCAGCCCTAAAGCAATCATACAACCCTGGGGTTGGCTGCATCAATGAGTGGATCCATATCCCACCGGTCCACATACATTTCGAGCTAAATCTGCATCTCCTTTCACTCCTCCCCATCTTCCATGTGAATTCAAATGAGGAGTCATATATCCATCTATAGCAATTCAACCGTATCTACAGGACGACACACTACCCCAACATTACATTGGGCATATTCAAGATGACCATCTTCCCATTCAGCTTACAGGGAAAAGCTCTCGGTTGGATAAACCATCTGGGGAAGGTGGAGACGACCTGGGAGGACACGAAGTCAGCTTTATCGCAAAAGTACTATCCCCTTGGCCATCTCAATCTCATGTGGTCAAAAATCGCTAGCATCTCTCAGGGACCCCAAGAATCCTTTCATGAGACCAGGGAGAGGTTTAGTGATTTGATTGAGAAATGCCCCCACCATGACATCCCAAGACCAGCTTGGTCCAGCTCTTCTTTGGGGGTTTGACAGAAGCTAGTCAATGTCTAGTTGACGCCGCCTGCGGAGGATCCCACTTCAACAACGAAGAGGACACAGTATGGCATATCTTTGAGGAGATGATCGAAGGAGAGGCTGTATTATCATCATATCACTTTTTCTTAATTCAGGTGCAACCATAGGTGCTCCGCAAGAACGCGAACAAGGAGGATATGCATGAAGTCGACAAGTGAACCAACTCCGACTTGACCATCATTGGGAACTACTTGTCAATGGTAGATATCATTGAGAAGAGATCGCAGGACCTAGAGAAGCTCGTTGGGATCAAGCAGAGAATGGAGGGCTTTAACAAACTCGATATTATCACCAAGCAGTTGGGGTTGTTAGTTCACACCATCAATGCCTACAACGTAGTGACTGTGCCACTGAGCCTCCGGTTGAGAAGAAGCAACATACACAGACACAGACACCTCAACCGAGTCCTAGTCAATCGTCAGTCTAGCACGTACACTACGTGCAAGACACAGAGCAGTTGTGCCCACAACCATAGATGCAGATGGTTATCTACGAGCCACTTGAGTTCCAGCATCAGTACCTCGAGTCTTGTTCTCCACCTCCCCTGCTCATCCAAGAGGTGAACATCATCTGGAGCAATGATCAAGAACTGACCCGTCCTCAGGGACAACCCATAATCAGTCTAATGCGAACCGACCATGTCATCAACAACAAGGAGGGCTGAATTTCGAGCCCAAACTAACCCATCACCAACAACCTCCGTAGCAAAGTTACAACTAGAGGCAGAACAATTATCAGCAACAATCCGGATACCGCAACCAACAATACCAGCAACATGTTGCTCAGTACCATCACTAGTGATCTTCACCACAATACAAAAAATACCATTCTCTTCCTCCTTCTCCTCCTCCTCCTTACTATTCTCAAGGTTACTAGTAGCAGCTTCCCTCTTACCATCAGAGTCAGCGGTCCCATAAGGCCGAATATTTTGAGGTTGTCTCTATTAACCCGATCCTTCATTGTATGGCTCAACTTGCGAAGAATATGGCTAAGATGAGCCAGAATATAGATGACATGATGGTCGCCAAGACTTTCATCCAAGCTCAGGTCAAAGCAAATCCGAACAACTTCCGTCGCAAGGAGCAGGTAGCCTGCAGTGCTCCACCCAATTCAGGTGAAAAACATCTTTTTATCTAATGTTGTACATCTCAGGAGCAGTTGGACACTCCAGCCACCTGTAGTGGAGAAAGGGAAAAACAAAGCATCTGACAGTGAATCGTTAGCTCGGCTGACATCAGGGCCATCATAATTTTTGGATGGAGCAGCACCACTCACACAAGAAGACAAAAATTGCAGAAAATTCAAAAATATAAAAAGAAATCAATAGTCCTGGTGAATTTATGCTAGCCTTGGAGAGGCCCACACCTGTAGCAGTGCTAGAGCCAGCCGATGGATTCGAGACTGTCATTTCTGGTCCACCTATTGTAGATGATTGTATTCCATTCTGCCATCTACCTGTACAGATAGAAATTTGAATGAAAATATTTTTGATGGTGTACATATGCCTTTTCCTTCAGTAATTAAATTAAAAATAATAAAAATTGAAAATTGCTTTGTTTAATCCCAAAATAGTCCAAATTTTGCAAAACTTGATTCTTGAAATGCCGTTGTTGAAATCCATAGAGTACATTCCTACAGTGAAAGGATGACTTAAAGATGCATGTACAACAAAGCGTCCAAGCTGTAAGAAGAAGAAATCAGAGATGCATGTTCTGACCATGGCTACAGTAAACGCCATCAACAATCTCCCACACAAACAAAAAGACAAGGGATCACCACTCATCAGATGCACCATTTTTAGTCAGGAGTTCGAGCGCACTTTGCTTGACAGTGGGTCTTCTATCAACCTTCTGCCAGCGTCACTACTCAAACAATTTGGGTTAGGGCCGCTCAAGCCAACCTAGATGATTATGCAATTCACGGATCTATCGATCAAACGAACTAAAGGCATGTTGGAGGATGTGATCATCATTGTTCAAGGTTGCAATTCCCTGTCGATTTTATTGTCCTTGATATGGATACCTCCGTACCTCTGCTCCACACCAAGATTATCCTTGGCTGACCGTTACTTCGAACAACCGAGGCAGTAGTTGACTATGGTACAAGAAAGATCACATTTCGCTCCAGCACTGACAATATCCATATAGAGATCGTGCTTGAGCCCAAGCCAACAGAGGCTGCGTCTAAATCAAGAGTGTTTGGATCTCAACATTTTGAGGACTGTGATTTTTTAGCAGAGATTAAAGATACATATTTATTTGTTAATGACAACGAAACCCAGGATTTCCTCTCCACAAAGGAAGTAAAGGAAAAGATAGTCCAATTTAATCGAAGTCTTTGAAGATGAGATTTTTGTTGATGTGCAATAGAAGTATTTGAACAACCCCTCTCGTCTGATTAGGAATATTTCATTACCGATCTGTGTGATGTACTAAATGATGACAATGAATTGCCAGAGGTGGACAAACAACAATTGAAATAACTAACACCTGTAGTTGTTGTCACTGAAGTTACCATTGAAGTAGCTCCCACACGACCAGAGATCAAACCATTGCCTTCCAACATGAAGTACGCCTTCCTTGCCGGTGAACCAAACATGCACCTGGTCATTACCAATGCTCATTTGATTGAAGACCGAGCACATCACGTTTACATGGAAGTATACAACAAGCCCTCCCGATAATTCCAGCACCAACTGAATCCAAATCTCTGGGAGGTTGTAATAAAAGAAATTCAGAAATGGTGTATGCGGGATTCATATCCCATCTTCGACTCAAAGTGGGTGAGTTCCCTGCACGTAGTGCCCAAGAAGTGTGGGATGACCATTTTAGCTAGTTACAAAGGAGAGGAGATTCGAACCAAAGCATCAATATCCTTGCGAGTCTGAGTGGATTATAGATGTCTCAACCTCACCACCATGAAGGATCACTTTCCACTGCCCTTCATCGATCAGATTATTGAAAGATTGGCCGCGAAGGAATACTTCAGCTTCTTAGACTGATACTCTGAATACAATCAAGTTGTATCGTGCCTAAAGATCAAGAGAAGACAACGTGCACCTATCCTTTTGGGACGTACGCCTTCTGATGGATGTTGTTCAGGCTGTATAACGCCCCCGCTACATTTAAGAGATGTATGCTGGTTATATTTGCAGACATGGTGGGAAGTTTTCTTGAAGTTTTCATGTACGATTTCTCAGTCTATGTGGACTCATTTGATCAATGTCTTGACAATCTAGCCTGAGTTCCGAGGAGATGTTGTGAAGTGAACCTCACGCTCTAGTGAGAGAAGAGCAATTATATGGTGACTGAAGGGATCATGCTGGGTCACATTGTATCGAAACATGGCATGGAAATGGAACATGCCACAGTGGAAGTAATTTCAAAACTTGAGCTACATGCCAATCTGAAACAGGTCTAATTGTTTTTGGGGCACATCACTTTCGACCAACGGTTTATCAAGGACTTCAGTAAGCTCTCCCGACCGCAGACAGAAATACTAGGCAAGGAGACTGATTTCATTATGGATAACCATGTTCTCCAAGCCTTTAATCAGTTGAAAGATCTGATCACACATGCTCATGTCCTTTAGCCACCTGATTGGTCTCTACCCATCGAGATCAAAACAAACGCGTCTGATTTGGCAATTGTTGCAATTTTAGGGAAAAGAAGAGATGAGATTCCATTTTCTATTCATTACGCTAGCCGAACTCTGGATGAAGCTCGAAAAAATTATACAACTGATGAATCCATGATTCATTAACATTTTGTCTGCATTTTGTCTTAAAACCCTTAACAAATACATGTAAATACTCGTTAATTTCCATCTTTTAACAAAACCACACTCATGAATAAAAATACCCTTTAATGCATTCAACACATGTAAAAAAATAAAAGAATAAAAATAAAGAAAATAAAAAGAAGGCAAATTGTAGTTATGTATATATGTACAATATGGCTTATAAAATAAATATAGCTGAAAGATATATTTATAACCTAACCCCCGAGACTAAGTCACCATGCAACTAAGTAGGGGGAGGTAATGAAAGAAAATAATAAAAAAATAATTAATTCTACACTCTATACACTCTTTACTATTTATCAAATAAATATCAAATCTTCATTGATTTTTAATTAACTCATATGAAATTTTTTTACCAAACCATTTTCCTAATTATTTATAAAAATATATAGAAAATATAAAAATAAGTTAAAAATATTATCTTGTATATATACCAAGAAATCCAACTTAAAAATTATCAAATTCTCAACTTCTGAACATCATAACTTTCTCATACAAACTCCAAGTTCACTCTACTCACCATTAAAGTTCATAAAATACTATTTTCTAATTAATGGATGTGATTTCACTAAAATCGAAGTCCGTTTGTAAAAAGTCGATTTTGGGACCTAATCACAACTGGGTTTCTGGGCTATTTATTTTATCTAAAACATATTATTTATAGTTTTAATGATTTTATCATTTATTATTATTATTTTCTTGATCTTATAGTTTAACCATGATTTATTTCAGAATTTTCTAACATTATTTATTATTTTTTATAGGTAATTTTCAACTGTATAACTTATACTTGTATTTATTAATCTATTTAAATTAATTTATTAAAATCCACAAAAATTCACAAATACTTTATTTATAATCATATAATTAATAAAATATAAAAATGGTATACTATTTATTAATTTATCGAATTAAAAATCAATTACCTATTTATCAAGTAGTATTTATACCTATTTATTAATATAATATTTACATTTCATAATTTATTTATTATTTATAAAAAATTAATTATTTTATAAATAGATAAATTAATTATTTACATTTTTCATTTTTATATATTTAATATCTAATTTCTAATATATTTCCACCACTGGCCAACCAGGTGCTGACACGTGTCAGCACCTGGGTCTACTTCTTCAAGAACCTAGCAGTTGGAAGCTGTTCTAACAATCCATCTTCAATTTGCCCGTGTCCTCCATCATCCTAAACCCATTCTAAACCATCCACTACATACTCCTAACTACCTAGATCCACACCAGCCCTCGATCTTTACCTAACTCCCCTTCGATCTTCCTATAAAATCCCCTAAACCCCGCCATTAACAACTAACTCTCCTAACTACTTCCAGATCCAGGAAACAGTGGCCTACCCACCACCTTTCCCACCTTGCTCCGCCTCAACCCGGCGGTGACAGCACCCGAGGACTGTCCAGTGTGGAAGAAGGATCATCGGAGGAGAAGTATCAAGGTTGTCGTCATCCTTACATCGCGCCACCGTGCACATCGAGCTCCAGTTTGCTGCATCGTCGAGCAAAAACTAGAAGGATTCTACATCCTTCAAGCACAGGTACTTTCTCCATCTTTTCCCCTTTTATTTCATCGATCTTTGTGCCCCAATTAGTGACGTTAAGGATGCAATTAGAAACCTCTAATCACCTTCTTAGTCACACACAAAATCACATACCAATCTCACTTCAATTACCCTTCCAATTTCCAGCAAAGTTTCTAGAAATTATGTTTAGGTCCCTACACAGGGACCTAAATGTAATGAATTTTAGTTTTTTTTCAGTTTAGTCTCTATACAAGGACCATATTGCAACAATGTCTTTTATTTTTCTTGCATTTCTACCCGTGTATTGTTGGCTACATTTGGACCTCCTTTTGACATTATTTTTCATTGAATTTTCTAGGGTAGTTACACAACTACCCTACAAGGTTTCTTGGTATTTTTCGTAAATTTTCATCACGTATTTTTCTCATTTTAAATTTTCTAATGTCACCTTTATTTGAGAGTTTTTCTTGCCTTTTCAAGAAGATATAAAAATTATAAAAGTATTCTTTTGTTCTAAAAAATCGTGATATAGATATTCTGTCTCCTCAAGTTCGACCTAGGCACACTTACCTAGATAATTAATATAATGTAAGATAAAATAGGGGAGAGAAGCTGTGTACTCACCTCTTTCTCTCTCTCTCTCTCTCTCCCTTTTTATTAAATTTTGTTTGATCAATCGAGTCTGTCTTCGTAGTTCTCTACATCGACACGTTTCTTAAACCGCAAGTCAG
Source organism: Ottelia alismoides (assembly GCA_037367405.1). Classification (NCBI taxonomy): domain Eukaryota; kingdom Viridiplantae; phylum Streptophyta; class Magnoliopsida; order Alismatales; family Hydrocharitaceae; genus Ottelia; species Ottelia alismoides. The sequence goes on along the minus strand of JAZKJV010000740.1, from coordinate 1,151,551 downwards.
ATTCAATTATCAAAATGGCACCGTTGCCGAGGAGGTGTTAGCTATACGTCGGATTTTGACTTTATTTTGTGATTTTTCTGTCTTCTTGATTTTTATGGTTTTTTTAGTTTCTTCGGTTTTCTTTCGATTTGTTTTACTGCTTTTTCCAAATTTTCATGGCTTTTGTGATTTTTCATCAGTTTTCTTGATTTTTACGGTTTTATTTTCGACGTTTTTTTGTGTCTTCTAATGACTTTTGCAGGGTCTGCTGGATCAGTCGGCTTCTTCGGAAGTCGAATCAGTTGAGAGTGCAGAGACCGACTCTTTCTCTACAAGTCGGTTGCAGAGGGCAGGGCGAGTTGGTAGAATTATTTCAATTTTTTGTATTTTGTAAAAAAAGAGGGCATTTGCCTTTTTTTTCTGTTTTCATAGAAGGGGCCCCGTAAGGGCATCCCGACTTGTACCTTCCTCCCTCTCTTTCTTGGGTTTGTTTCATTGAGTGCTATGCACTTGGGGGAGCAGAGCACCTACCACGGTTTCTCACATTGCGAGATTTTATCGATGATTTTCCTTGCCTTTTTCGAGGCTAGGTGCTTGCTTAGGTTTTTCTATTTTTTTCTTCTTTCCTCGCACTTTCGTAGCTTGTTTTAGGACTCGCAACATAGGTGCACGCTTATTTAAGATAAAAAAGGTTAGACGATTCTTTGTAAATTTCCAAAAAAGAGATAACCAATAACTAAAATCGGGACTGCTAACATTATTTGACCTAAAATTAAATGTAAATGATTCATTTGTTCTGGGAGAGCAACCCCCAAGCGCATGAATTGTAGGTACTCTCCAGATCTGTGAGTGAGGGTTGACACTTAAGGTAGAGCCAAATTCCAAACTTCTTTCAAGATACTACTTAGTTCATACATTTAATAACCTAATCTTCAGTGATGACTCTCAGGTAGTCGGAAACGGTCCGAGTTTCCTTAGAAGAGTGGGAGGTTTAGAAGGCATTGTAATAGCACGATCGTCAAGTAACACGGGTAGCTAGAAACGGTCTGTACTTACTCCCATACTAGTTGAGAATAGGTGATTTCTTGTAAGAACTCATGACAATATTCCGAGAAAATTTCGGGCACCTATCAGCTCACACTAATCTGTGAAAAGACATGTTTTCCAAATAACCCTAAAACTGAAAAGATAAACGACTGAACTTTTATGGTCATCACCGGGTTGTGTTGGTGAATTTGGGGTTTCATTGTGTTTGTATGCGAGGTATGCGTTATTGCGTCTTATACGCCTTCACAATCGTGTTTGTGACTTGACATTGTGCTCTCTCCCAATATCCTTTTGACATCGAAGATGAAAACTCGACAAATTTTGCACTCAGACTACGTGAGCTTTCGACAATCCACCATCCGTCGTACATCTTCATAGACCGGGATGACCCTCTTCCCGAGTTGATTCCATCTAGTCATGAGGAGAGTCAGACCCAGACTCCCTCGCCTCCCAGCCCTTCTGTTGAGGTAGACCCACGCCTCAAATTTCCATCTATTTCTCCTACACATTTTTCACTGAGTTCTTATGAGACTTTTTCCTTCCCAGAGGACTCGAAGACTATGGCTAGAGGGAAGGGACCAGTTGAGGACAGATCAGCTGAGGACAAACTGACTGGGGAGAGACACACAAATGATAGACCTGATCCAACATCAGATATTATTATAGGGATTCTTGATACACTATAACAGATGAGTTTACAGATCAGAGACAAATGTAGAGTCCAGGATGAGCTGAGAGCTGAGATCACTACACTGAGAGCATGAGTCGAGAATCCACCATCGAGCTGCCGTTGTTCTCGCTACGTTAAGAGATGAGTATGACCCAGGAGCTAGGACGCTACACCATTAGATTCGGTTACCACCAAATCAAGGGTCATATGAGATGAGGACGTCCTTTATGTCTTTGCTTCCCAAGTGCTACGTGAATGCTACAGAGCAGGCGTTTACCTTTTTGCAACAGTTCGAGATGATTTGTGGTATGGCTAGCTATCCAGGAGTTACGCAGGAGGCTGTTCACCTCAAAGCCTTCCCCTCTGCCTTAGCAGATAAGGTACTTCACTGGTTGAGTCATTTGGGGAAGGAGATCTCTAAATGAGATGATTTAAAGTCCACATTCCTGCATAAATATTTTCCTCTGGGATGGACAAACATGATGAGGAATCATATCTCCAATTTTACACAGTTACCGCATGAACCATTCCATGAGGCATGGGATCGATTCAAGGATCTTACTGAGAGATGCCCACATCATGAGATACCATTAAAAGTGCTAGTATAGAACTATTTTGGAGGACTCCAACCGGATGTACAGGGCCTGGCGAGCATTGCATGTGGCGGCAGTTATCTGAATAGGGATATCGAGTCTGTCTGGTCCATCTTGGAGGGGATGGTAGAGAACTCATGAGTTGTTGATTCTACTAGACATTCCAGAAGGGCCCACAACCACCACACCAACGAGAACATCAAAAGGTGGCACATGTTTCAGAATCTGAGTCACGATCTAACATGGGATTTATTAGTGAGAAGCTGATATTAGTCGATGTGATTCAGAAGCAAGTTCAGGATTTGCAGCCACTGCGACAGTTGGAGAAACTCTCATCACTTCCCCAACAGTTGAGCGATTTGATGAAGAAGGTGACAGATTTGCAGCTTTAGTACCAGCAGTTCCGTCCTTGTACTTCTTAGCCTGTTCATAGATCTTTACCCACTCCTCCCACCTGTCAGATTCAGTTTGTTCAGAGCGAGTCGTTTCAGCCTACTGAGACTCCACATATTGATTGGCATGAGGATCCGTCCAATGCCGATTCGAGCCAGATCACCGACCCTGGAGATGTTGATGTTACTCTTGAGATCAACGGGATATGGTACACTCTTTCAGTCTTCACCACACTTTACTCCTCAGAGCTTACACCAACAGCATTAACAGTACAGTCATCCGCAACATGGACATCCAAATTTCTAGCACCGCCATCGCTACACGCAACAACAGTCTCACCAACACGCATATCAGAGACCACATTCTTTTCAGCACCCTGCTTCACATTCACGACCACATCATTACCAATAGCAGCATCCGTCTTTTACACCACATAGATCTCCTCAACCGTACGCACCACAACAACACACTCCTAGGGTGGAGGGAGTTGACAGTCAGGGTCACCACACTAAGTCTGATATATCTTCATAGGCCCTGACACTGAATCGAATCATTGACATGTTGAGCATGCTTCAGACCGCACATAGGACAAAGATGGAGCGAGTTAACCATCATCTGGATGAGTTAACCATGCCCAAGACCACTCTCCTAGCCCGGCCTCCGATGAACCCGAATAACAAGAGGATGCACTCAGATCAGGTAGACACCACTACATGTACGATCTATTTTCCTGATTTTTTTATGTAACTTCATTCTTCTCAGGAGCGGTAGAACACCACGAGCACCTAATAGAGTAGAGGAGAGGGTACATGATGAGGAGCGAGAGACGATCCATGATATACGTCTTGATGTTGAGGAGGAGGACCACCATGATGATGAGAATCAACGTGATGTCCAGTTTGATGAGAGAGAGAGAGAGGGGAGCGATGCTGAGACAATTGACATGGACATAAGCGAGTCAGATGATGATACCATGCCAGACCATGCATGCACTCCCAATGTAGATGTTTATTCTCCCATTCCAGAGAGTTTTGTACATACTTCTGAGACTCTCATTGTACATGCTAATCCCACTTTGAATAAAAAGGATGTTGTTGTTCCTGAGATTGTTCCTTTTCCCGATGCTTTGTATGGAAAAGGAAATAAAAAATCCAAAAAGAATGTTGTCACTCCGGAAACTGATCGACTACTGAAAGATTATATTTTTCTGAAGATTCCACTTAATGATGCCTTGGATCATTTTCCTACGCTCAAGAATCAGTTGAGGAACGAATGCACAACACGTAGGAAAAGAGATCATGAGTTGACAAACATGTATTGACCAAGGCAACTTCATGTGCTATTCAGAATAAGTCACCTAAGAAGAAGGGAGATTCTGGAGCTCACTATGTCACATGCCAGATTGAAGATGCCACATTCCATCGTACTCTCTTAGTTAATGGTTCCTCGATCAATTTGATTCCATCTTCTTTACTTGATAAGCTCAAGATAGGTCCTCTTTACAAATCATGAGTGATACTTCAGTTTGCAGATCGATTTGTGAAGAGACCTAGAGGTGTGCTGAGGAATATTATCATGAATGTTCATGGTTTGCAGTTTCCAATGGACTTCTGTCCTAGATATGATGTTCCCTACGCACTTACACCTTGCTCCAATAATTCTCGGGAGACCCTTCTTGCAGACAAGGAGAGCACTCTTTAACTATGATGCCGGGAGAGTATCATTCCACACAGACAACGGAGAGATACACATTGAGATGGTGAGAGGATGTAGCAGTCCCAGAACAATATTGTCATTTACTTCAGAGAATACCATTCTTGCAGAGGATTGTTAGCACATAGATGAGACACAGTCACACAGTCTCTTGATCTTGAGACGTTTATTTTGATACCCATGATATCCTACATGAGGATGGGGTAGATGACATGGTACCTAGTTCTTCAGATGACCGTTCACATATAGATACAAAGTTCACATCAGATACATATGAGCAGTCTATAGCAGTAGACATCTTAGTGTCACAGATTGAGAGTACACATATTCCAGCACAAGAGTCAGCTGATTATATTTCATAGATCATACAGTCTATTCAGCACAGAGAGTCGGATGGTGTAATAATTACACATATAGACGCCTTCTGTTTCGACTCCAGAGACACATATTTCAGTAGAGAGAGCTATGCCACATACAGAGTTCACTTATAGAGGTAGCTCTACTTGTTTAGCCAGGGATTGGTACGTACATGCACATCATATGATTCAGTACGATCCAGGTTGAGATGATCAACTTTGTACATGATGCATGACTACTTGTCCACTTCATTTCATTCTGTATATAGACCTGTGAACCTTTCGATTTTTTTGGAGTACACCACCTATATATTCTTCGTAGTCCACAATTGTCCCCATTTTTGCTCGTCTTATATGCTTAGGATACTAGATCCTAATTATAGCGGGGATCGATTGCCCACCAATTTTTGTCTTTTGTTTTTTATTTTTCTTTTGTCTGTCCTTTCTTTTACACTAATCATTGGTCCCTAACTTTTTCCTACATTCTTTTCTATACTTAGGATGCCTTATCCTAAGTATGGGGGGGGGACCAAGTGATTTCGTTGATTTCGTTTTTCTTTCTTTTGTTCATTTGTTTGTATATTCCTTTTCCTCAGTCACCTCATTTTTTGTCTTCCCCTATACTTACGATGAATTGATCGTAAGTATAGGGGGTCGACTGACTTCTATTCTTTTATTCCTTTTCACCTACTTTTACTTAGCACGAGTTATGTCCTCCTTTTTCTCTTTTGATCCTATGAGGACATAGCACAAGTTAAGTATAGGGGGTGCGTATATATTGTATATATTCTTGCGTCCATAACTCGTACTTTTATGTATTTTCTATATCTACAAATTCCATAATAAGTGGGTGAGGGTTAATTTAAAATCCATCTATTTATTTTTTTATTATTTGTAAAATCCTGGTAAATAAGTAAAATATGCCTAAAATCCTTATTTAAAAGTCATAATTAAAATATGTATTTAAAATATGTATTTTAAATTTGTATAATACTTATTTAAAATTCTATCTATTAAAATATGTGTAAAATTCATTTAATCCTTGTAAAATACTTTGTATACAAAATTTGTAAAATACATTAGTTATTTAATCCAAATAAAATATGGGTAATTTATCTTGTAAAATTCTTGTACAAAGATTTGTTTATAAAAATCGAAAGATCCATAAAAGATGCAAAGTCTAAAATCTATAAAAATTACAAAATCCATAAAATCCATAAAAATGAGTAAAATTCAGAAAATATACCTCACAAAAACATGGTTGCATTAGCATTTTTCAGAATAAGCTTAATTTCTAAAAATAAAGATTGGAAATATTTTAAAGGATGGAGCTTGATTATGACCTTTAACTCTCATTATAAGGAGCCTAGTAGGAACTGGAATTTGAACTCTTCAGGTCTTTGACTTAAATCTTTGGGTTCCATGAGACCATGTTTGGGAAGTCAACTTAAACATGCCTAAGTTAACAAACATGCCTATCTATTAAAATATGTGTAAAATTCATTTACTCCTTGTAAAATCCTTTGTATATAAAATTTGTAAAATACATTAATTATTTAAAATATGGGTAATTTATCTTGTAAAATTCTTGTAAAAAGTCTTACTTATAAAAATCGAAAAATCTATAAAAATGCAAAGTCTAAAATCCATAAAAATTACAAAATCCATAAAAATGAGTAAAATTAATAAAATATACCTCATAGAAACTTGGTTGCATTTGCATTAGCATTTTTCAGAATAAGTTTAATTTCTAAAACTAAAGATTGGAAATAGTTTAAAGGATGGAGATTGATTATGACCTTTAACTCTCATTGTAAGGAGCCTAGTTAGGAACTGGAATTTAGACTCTTCAGGTCTTTGACTTAAATCTTTGGGTTCCATGAGACCATGTTTGGGAAGTCAACTTAAACATTCCTAAGTAGAACACTTGGTGTCATCCGTTCAACTCTTCATCAGTGGACCAGTTTTGGACACATGCACTTTTAACTTAGCTCAGGTTGCTTGGGGTTGCGATGGGCATTCTATTTTAGTGGTGCATTCTCATCCTTGTCTTGTGGTGCGGACGTCTAAAGACGGGAGAGATTGGGTTGAAATAATGCTTCAGATGAGGGAAGGATCTACTGGCATAATTTTTCCATGACCTCAAAAAATGGATGGAATGAAAAGACGTTATATCCGTTGAGGCACAAAAAGATTGATGCAGTCCAAGCAACATTACAAAGCCAATTCAAAGAAGAAGCCACCAAATACAATTATGACCACAATGGTCCAAGCTTCCACCAAAAATCATGCACATATTAGTGGAGACTTAGCTACACTGGTTGGACTTCATAAGGACATGCATCTACACTGGTCGCACTCCAGTTCTTTTCTCATTCTTTTACTTTCTCTCTATATTTGATTGTGGACACAACACAACCTGACCTTAAAAGGGAATACCCCCTCCTCGAGGAAAGAGTAGCTGGATGAGGAACCAATGGGAGTGTATTATAGGGATGGGCGGTTTCTTCGCTTCTTTTAAGCGGGAAGTGCTAAAACAATTCACACACGGTACAGATTGAATTCTAGGTTGATAGAGTTAGTGATATGTATAAGTGGATCTAAGTTGGCTGTTGAGGTGAACCTAAATAAGGATTTGTGGAACTTGAGGATTGTTGTGACTAAAATCCTAATCCTAGTTAAGGCTCCGACAAAATGCTTGTTTCAGGCCCGATCGAGCTCTGTCCTATGTCTGTTCTCATGAATTGGTTTGGGAAAACAAATTCATTCTAACTTTCTTTCTTTTTCCCTTATTTTTCAAACAAGTGTTTGCTAAGGGAATAACAAAGTTTAAGTATAATGGGATGATGAATCCATGATTCATTAACATTATGTCTTCATTTTGTCTTAAAACCCTTAACAAATACATGTAAATACTCATTAATTTCCATCTTTTAACAAAATTACACTCATGAATAAAAATGCACTTTTATGCATTCAAAACATGTAAATAAATAAAAGAATAAAAATAAATAAAACAAAAAGAATGCAGACTGTAGATATGTATATATGTACAATATGACTTATAAAATAAATATAGTTGTAAGATATATTTATAACCTAACCCCCGAGACCAAGTCAGCATGGATTGGTCGACGAACAAATAAGTAGGGGGAGATAAGGAAATAAAATAATAAAAAATAGTTAATTCTAAACTCTATACACTCTTCACTATTTATCAAATAAATATCAAATCTTCACTGATTTTTAATTACTTATTACGAACATATTTTTCACCAAACTCTTTTCCTAATTATTTCTAAAAATATATAGAAAAATATAAAATTTTTTATTTGTATATATACTAAGAAATCCAACTTGAAAATAGTCAAATTCTCAACTTCCAAACATCATAACTTTCTTGTACGAACTCTAGTTTTGCTCTTCTCACCTTTAAAGTTCATAAAGAAATATTCTCTAATTAATGGAGGTGATTTCACTAAAATCGAAGTTCGTTTGCAAAAAGTCTATTTTGGGACCTAATCACAATTAGGTTTTTGGACTATTTATTTTATTTAGAATATATTAATTATAGTTTTAATGTTTTTATAATATTTAGTTATTTTCTTGATCTTATAGTTTAACCATGATTTATTCAGAATTTTCTAACATTATTTATTATTTTAAATAAATAAAAAGCTCTAATTTATATGTCATTTTGAACTGTATGACTTATACCCGTATTTATTAATCTATTTAAATTAATTTATTAAAATCCATAAAAATTCACAAATACTTTATTTATAATCTTATTAATTATAAAATATAAAAAATGGTGCACTATTTAGTAATTTACTGAATTAAAAATGAATTACCTATTTATCAAGCAATATTTATACCTATTTATTAATATAATATTTATATTTCATAATTTATTTGTTATTTATAAAAAACTATTTAATCTATAATTTATAAAAATTAATTATTTACATTTTTTATTTTTATACCTATTTAAAATAACATTATTTACTATTTAATATCTAATTTGTAATATATTTCCACCATTGGCCAACAAGGTGCTGACATGTGTCAGCACATGGGTCTTCTTATTCAAGAACCAAGAAGTTGGAAGATGTTCTAATGACCCATCTTCAACCAATTTTGCTCGCGTCCTCCTTCATCCTAAACCCTATCTATACATACTCCTAACTACCTAGATCCACGCCAGCCCTCGATCCTTACCTAACTCTCCTTCGATCTTCCTATAAAATCCCCTAAACCTCGCCATTAATAACTAACTCTCCTAACTACTTCTAGTTCCAGTAAACATTGGTTGATCCACTACCTTTCCCACCTTGCTCCACTGCAACCTGGTGGTGACAACACCCGAGGACTGCCCCGCGTGGAAAAAGGATCGTCAGAGGAGAATTCCAAGGCTGTTGTTGTCCTTGCATCGCTCCACCGTGCGCGTCGGGCTCCGGTTTGCCGCATCGTCAAGCAAAGACCAGAAGGATTCTACATCCTTCTAGCACATGTAACTTTCTCCATATTTTCTCCTTTTATTTCACCGCTCTTTATGCCCCAATTAGTGACATTAAGGACGTAATTAGAAACCTCTAATCACCTTCTTAGTCGCACACAAAATCACATACCAATCTCACTACGATTACCCTTCCATTTTTACTTGACATTTAACGTTGCTGGAAATATTTTTTGAACAGCAAAGAACAACTTAATCTTTGCCGATTCTATGGTGAATCGAGCATAAATCATCTTCTTGCAGGTATAACAATCGTTGGAGCATAAACATCGATTATCTGGAGCTTTAATTATCAACTGAAGGTCCGTTATCATATTCACCGAGCATCCGTGCAAGATATGACTTTCTAGGGTTTAAAACCCTAGAACTTGTTTGTGGAAGCCATCTTCTTCGACCACCTCTCGCAGCAGGGGGGCTCAAAGGAGGAGGTGCCTCCTTCTGGCCTTGCCAGATAGCTCCAGTATCCGTGCCACCGTTCAACGTCACCGGAGATCGTCGGAGATTGACGAAGCCGCTGCTCATGAGATTTGGAGAAGAACCATCAAAAGAACATGCGTCACATAGGCTTGTGACGCGTGTCCTCATCCAACGCTCCAGATCGCGCCTCGCTCTTCTAATTTTGGCCGTTGACTCCGAATCAGTAGAACATTTGCATAATAAGTCCCAGACAGTTCCAGAACTTCAATCGCTGTAATAAAGTTTCCAGAAATTACATTTAGGTCCCCGTGTAGGGACCTAAACATAATAGATTTTAGTTTCTTTTCAGTTTAGTCCTTGTACAAGGACCATATTCCAACAGTGATATTTATTTTGCTTGCATTTCTACCTGCGTAGTGTAGGCTGCATTTGGACCTCTTTTTGACATTATTTTTCATTGATTTTTCTAGGGTAGTTATATAACAAACCTAGCGAGGTTTCTTGTATTTTTTGTAAATTTTCGTAGGATATTTTTCTCATTTTCTAATGTCGCATTTATTTGAGAGTTTTTCTCGCCTTTTCAAGAAAATATAAAAATCATAAAAGTACCCTTTTCTTCTTAAAAACTGTGATATAGATATTCTGCCTCCTCGAGTTCGACCCAAGCACACTTACCTGGATAAATAATATAGTGTGAGATAAAATAGGAGAGAGAAGCCACGTATTCACCTCTTTCTCTCTCTCTCTCTTCTATTTTATTGAATTTTGTTTGATCAATCGAATCTGTCTTCGCGGTTCTCTACACTGACATGTTTCTTAAACCGCAAGTCAAATTTTATTATCAACAGTGATAGAGAAAGAGCTATTAGCCGTGGTCTTTGACATGAAGAAGTTCAGATCACATCTCCTCGTATCAAGGGTAATCATTCAAACTAACCATTGTATCATCAAGTACCTTTGGAGCAAGAAAATGCCAAGCCTCATCTCATTATTAGATTCTTCTACTTCAAGAATTTGACTTGTAAATTCGTGACAAATCATGTGTCAAAAAAACATGGCTGACAATCTTTCTGAAATTGTCAATGTAGAGCCTCCTAAACATAATTCAATTCCAATCATAGATACCTTTCCATATGTGGCAGTATTATCTATATCCTCTCTCCCCTTGTATGCATATGTTGTGAATTATCTCATCTCCAAGAAAACTCCGCTAGATTGGCCGAAGATCAAACGAGAAAAATTATTAGTTAATATTCATTTTTACCAGTGGGAAGAGCCACATCTATTTTTGAGACGGTGCAGACTGTATCTAAAGGAGATTTATACCTCAGGAGGAGATTATGGGTGACTAGACCACTATCACAAGCTCGAAGCCGGTGGACACCATTCTGGAAAGAGAACAACAACAAAATTGCTTCAATGTGGCCTTTGGCGGCAAACTCTATTTAAGGATGTAGATGATTTTGTAAAGAAGTGCACTTATTGTCAGAGAATGGCCGGTAACATCAGCATGTGCAATATAATGCCTCTGAAGTACATTCAGATATCCAGAATCTTCGACGCCTGGGACATTTACTTCGTGGGGCCATTCCCTAACATCCAAGGATTTGAGTACATCCCACTCACCATTGATTATGTCAGTAGATGGGTGGAGGCAATCCCTGCCCGAGCTACCGACAACCACACTTTTTGTCTCTTATTGAAAGATAAAATCATCTCGCAGTTCAGAATCCCAAAAATTCTCATTTCTAATGGGGGAGCCACTCCATTAACAAGGAGGTCAAGAAGTAGACCAAATAATACAACATCGAATACCGTGTTACTGCACCGTACCACCCACAGTCCAATGGCTTGCAAGAATGTTCCAACAGGGAGATCAAAGTAATACTACAGAAGCTTGTACATCCGGATCATAAGAATTGGTTACAACTGTTTGATTAAGTTCTTTGGGCTTACCGCAAGGTATACAAGTCTCCATTCGGCATGTCTCCCTACCGCATTATCTATGACAAGCATTGCCACCAACCCATGGAATTAATTCACAAATCCTTGTGGAGATTAAACTTGTGCAACCTTGATTCCAAGGGAGGAGGAAAGAATAAAAAGGTTGATCTGAACAGATTGCTTGAGTTCTAAGATTACGCATATGATAACAACCTAATGTACAAAGAGGAAGTCGAGAGATGGCACGACAAACACATCCATAGGAAGATTTTCGAATCTGGATAGAAGGTGTGATTATTTGATGTGAATTTAAAGATTTTTTCAGGCAAGCTGAAGAGCAAGTGGATTGGACCATTTATTGTGAAGATTGTGTGTGATAATGGAAGTCTACTCATATCATATTTGTCACATGACGCACAACCCTTTGTAGTCAACAGACAGTTGTTGAAGCCATATTTTGAGCATGATACATTCCTGTCCGTTGTCGATTCAATTGAAGTTGTATTTCGAGATGATTACTCAGAGACTGAAGGATCATACACAAAAGGCTGAAAAATCACAAAAAGATTTTAATTTCCTCATTTTTCCTTTTTGTTTTCATTTTTTCCTTTTGTTTCCAAAAAGGTATTTACGCCTTTCATCATTGCTATACTTAGGATGTACTTTGTCCTATGTATAGGGGGTGAACACCCCGAGTTATTCATTTCCATGATCGCTCACATGTCCCCTTGACTCTTAGTATTTTTCTATACTTTGGTATTATTTTAGCCTAAGTGTAGGGGGACAAGACAAGCTGATGATTCGTATATTCCCACCCTTGACCCTCCCTGTCTTGTGAATAGTCTGTTATACTTAGGATTATTTCATCCTAAGTACAGGGGGGACGGTCAACTTCTTATTCGTCCAGTCTTCAGTCGTTGTAGTATAGACTTTTCTATACTTAGTACAAGTTATGTCTTCCTTTTTCTCTCTGATCTATGAAAACAAAGCTCAAGCTAAGTATAGAGGGGTCGTATATACGTTGTATATACTTTAGCCATAACTCATATTTTTATATTTTCAATAATATGGCTAATTAGTATAACACATAATAATTCTTTGAAAACACTTGTAATAAATTGGTTAAAATATTTTGCGAAATGTTTGAAAAATAGCAGGAATTCCATTTTAAAAATCATTTGAAAACTGTTTGAAAAATGTTTTGTAAAATGTTTTCAAATCTTTGTAAAATATTTTTTAGAAACTTCTTTTAATTGTTTGAATAAAGCAGTTTGAAAATATATTTCCAAATGATTTGAAAAATGGTTGCAAAAATCTATTGAAAAAAATATATATACTATTTGGAAAAAATCTTTGCAAAATGATTTTTAAATTTTGTAAATGTTTGCAAAGCTTATTATCAAATTATTGTTTGCAAAAGAAAGTTTTCAAAATGTTTGTGAAAATCTTTTCAAAGTATTTGAGAACTATGTATATCATTCATGCAAATAAAATTCTTTACATATCATGTACATGTACTTGCGAATAACCAACTTATGTAAATTCTTGTAATCTAAACAAAAAAGATGCACTACCATGTAAATATATGCACATAGTTCTTTTAACTCTTTTGTTTTGAAAAAAATCTTTAAAAATTTGAAAAATTAAAAACTCCAAAAACATTTGCAAAATCTTTTCAAAACCCAACATAAAAATTTGCAAAACTTTTTCAAAAATCCATAAAAAGTTCACAACAAGAAAATTGTATCATAGAAATACTTTTTGCATTGTGCATATTTTTTTGCATTTTTATGATTGATGTTGGTAATGGAACTATTCTAAGTAAAGTTCGAAGATTGGAGCTTGGTTGGACCTTAATCCACTTAATTACATGAACCTTATAGGAACTGGAATTGAGATGCTTTAGATCTGTCAAACTTAATTCTTTGGGACCACGAGACTTGGTTCAGGGTCGTCCTGACTTCCTAAGTAGAATATTTCGGAATGCACACAAGACTCTTGTGGATAATGACCTAACTTGCACACCTTCACCTTACACTTTTCTCATCTTAGTTAAAATGGTAGAGGGCTGGATTTGTCGGAATGAGACACGTGCCAATGGAAACATCGGAAGTCAAACATTTGTGGCCATTGTACCCCAACCCGATCTAATAGCCATGATGTCTAAAGACAGAGGTTGTGATATGCAATAATGCTTCAAAAAATGATGGTCTACACGCTTAAGAGGAAAAATACCACATGTAAATGTTGTTGTACATAGTATTAAAAAAATACATATTCAAAAACTCCAAAAAGAATAGAGGGGCAAAGATTCCAGGAAATATCAATTCACATTGGAGTATGGATGTATATAGTCAATAAGCAAGCTTGAGCTTCAAAGTCTAATCCATGTGCCTGCAGCCGGATGACTTGGCTACACTGGTCAAGCATGCTAGGATAGGTAGCTACACTGGCTACGATCCACTCTCTTCTCCACCTCCTCTTATTGAGCCGGTTGCACTTGAACTTAGAAGAGAATACCCTGATCTCGAGGAAAGAGTTGATGGATTGGGGAATTAGAGTCGCAATGTTGGAGAATACTAACTTTTACCGCTTCAGCCGAGAGGAGTTACATATCATTGATACTATACAAGATAGATTGATAGTCATAAGGGACTGCATATGACAGTCATAAGGGACTGCATATGACATAGACTTGTTCTGATCTGGCTTTTGAGAAGACTTGGGCAGAGTCTTGTGTGTCTTAGAGGTTGTTTTGTTTCAAATTCGTCTCCCAATAAGGTTCCGACCAAACTTAATTTCCAAAGGTCCTACTGAGCTCCAAACTTTGATTTTATGAAGATAAGTTTGAAAGTTAAAATTAATCCAACTTCTTTCTTTTTCTTTTTCTTTATTTTTTTCTACACTTATATGCATATGTGTATGTTAGGGACTAACAAAGGCAAGTATATGGGGATGATGAATTTACATTTCATTACCTTTATTCTTCCATTTTGGCTTTAAATCCCTAGCTAAATGTAGGTATATAACATTAATTTGCATAAAATAACATCTATTATTTATTGTGTGAATATTGTATAAAATACTATATTTAAAGTCAAAATAAAAGAATAAAGAAAAGGAAAGAAAAGAAAATGAAATACCAAAGGTATTGAATGACCATAAACCCCGAGACCTAGGCATCCTGATGATTGGGTTGACAAGAAATAAAGTAGGGGGAGACAAGGGCCAAAAGTACAATAAACCTTAATTTTTAATTCTTCAATAAGTCCAACTTGAAACCTATTTTATTCTTTATTTTTTATACATCAAACCAATAAACGTTGTACATGAAAGTTGTAGATAAAAATAAATAGAAAAATGCATAAATTATCTCAAACAAAAATAATACATATCGTGCCTTCTACACTCAAAATAAAAAGTCAAAATCCAAACTTCACAGACCTGAATATCATATGAACACAAAATTCATCAAAAAGTCCCAAGAATGGTTCCTGATCCACCCTTAACGAAGCGGCCTAGTATCATCCTGACTAGACTCTAAGATTTTTTAACAATCCATCTGGGTTGAGCTAAATGTTAAGTGCAAGATTTCTAGTCAAGCCACTATCTCAAGAGTCGTACAGATGACTTGAAGGGTTTTAGTTGGACACAATGAATCAACTCATGAACATAGTCTCGTGGAACCTAAATAATTAAGTCTAGGTTACATGAAACATCTCAAATACAGTCCTTAAATGGTTCCTATGAAATTAAGTGAATTAAGGTCTAGACCAAGCTCCAATCTTCAAACTTTATTTAAATTTGTTCAATTATCTTGATCTAACTTTTTACTAGCTATTTAATGAAGGTGATTTCATTTAATTTGGAGATAGGATGCAAAAGTTAGGTTTTGGACCCCTATTGTACATTATACCTGACAAATAATCATTTTATTTAATATTTACTTTCTTCATGATTTCATATTTTTATAATATTGTAAATATTATTTATAACATATGTACATAATTAAAATAAAATAAAACCCTTAAAAATATACTTAAATAAATAAGTGAACATAATACATAAATGATTTGTATGTATGTATGTATACATATATTGTAAATAGCTATAATTAATTAAGTGTATGTATAATATCAGAAAAAGTAAAATAGAAATGTATTATGTACATTTGAATCATTTATAATTATATAAATTATTTAGATAAAATAATAAAATCTAAAATACAAAATTAAAATAAAATACATATGATATAGATGAATATACTATAATTATACTTGTCAAAAACAACCTAAACTACAAATATTTTTCATGTCATAACCTAAAATTAATAAAATTATTTATTATTTTAATTAATAAATATTTTTATTTCTGATATGTCTCCAATCATCCTACATGGACCAATGGGAGACCAGCCTGGGTTGACCTCAGAAAATTCTCCGGTCTCCCTAATTTGTCGTGTTAGAACGCTAGGTCCTTGGTTTCTTTGATTTTTGTAGATCGATTCTTGCATTCCTTTTGATCGATTCCTTCTGCACTTTTGTCTCTCGATTGACACTCTTTCACGACATATCGTCACCTTGATCGATGGAACGCTGGAGTGGTCAGTAGCTTCGATCAAAGATCCTCGTGTATAAAATAAAGTTATCGGCCTCCTTTTAAATGTAATCTCGCTTAGCCCCTTGAAATCCCCGAATCTTGTGTCTTGGACCCTCCTAATGACAGTAGGAATGTCGAGGACCCCTTTGGCGTGGATGAAGAGGAGTATAGGTCGAGATCCGAGCATCGCCACCCTCACTGGTGGAGCTCCGACCAGGATCCCATCCCAGGAAGGTAGAGCCATAGTGTAGTATTTCTTTCTATTCCTTGGATCTAGAATAACATAGCTTAGTTTTAGTTTTGCTTGATTTAGTGCTATTTTTAGTAAAAATAAAAAAAATTCAATGTTCGCAGGAGCTGAGCTCTGGTAAACCTCTTCATCATTTTCTGAGTCCTCCGATCTGCCAATCACATCCATTTCATATCTCATCGCTTCCTCTACATCCGACGCACCCCCATCCATCTTAATCTGCCCCAGATCGAGCAGACGATACTCCCCTCCATCGCTTGTCGGAGTACCTTCGTCCACTCCCATTTTCACCAATTCTCAACTCACCATACAACCGAAGCCTTCTCTTTCTTTGATGGGCCAAACATTGCATGTACTGGAGGCCAAGGACCCCTGGGGGTCAATTTTGTCCAAGACACAAGATCCTAGAGCTTCCCTCCTCCTCTGATCTCACTGGTCCTCGTTGGAGCTCCTAGGTCCTTTCTAAAGCATCCAATATAAGTGCACCGACTAGACAGGCGTTTTGGGCCATCGAGGACAACCAGAGATCATCGAAGGATGGAGGAGGAGCCGATCAAATCTTGCCAGTGCTGCCGCTCTTCCTTGTTCTTCGTGAAGAGGAACAATCGTCCGATCAGCGTAAGGCTCTAGTTTTACTTCGACTGTTAGATCCAATCACCGTCAACCGAACAATCTCCATCAAGGATATAACCTGGACCGCCTACATTTGAAGCGTCATCGCTCGTATTCATTGCGATATGTGGATAAGTGGAGGTCATGCACCGTAGGATCGCGCTGAGGGGGTAATTTTGACATATGCCCTTGATTTTTGCAATTTCTTTTTTAATCTTCAAACTTTGATCTATAGTGTAAAAGTTTCTAGATATTTTGCATTTACTCCCCTATACTTCTCATATTTGTGTTTAGGTCCGATCTACGTCACCTCATGTGCACGTGCGCATGAAGGGAGTGGGTATTTTGCACTTGAGCCCTCAGATTTTGTGTATTTCATTTTAGTCCACATTTTTGCAATATTAGTATAATATTTTCTGGATATTTTGCATCTGCCCCCTAGACTTTGTATTACTTGTAAAAATACCCCTCCATATGTATATTATTAGAAATATTTGGAAAATTTACATTTTTAACCTGAACTTCTCTAGGGTGTTTGAAAGCAGTACCAGGACTTTATATACATTTGCAAAAATACCTATGTCGGGTTGTATTTTCTTTTTATTTATTTTATTTTTGTTAAAATAAGTTCATGTACCATAAAATTCATAGAAATTAGGATAAATACCTTATATAATATTCTACCACATATATTTTTATTAAGGTATTTAGTTTTCGTTAAAAATAGTTCATACACCCTAAAAATTTATGGAAAATTAGTTTCAATGATGAAAGTAGATTTATACCCATCGAGGATTTAGCTTTCTTTACAGTTTCTAGATATTCTGGGCAGTTATGCTTCCAGTACCCCGACTTCTTGCAATGATGATAGATATCGATCTTCTTCGATGTTATCGATGTATCTGATGAAGTACTCTCTTGCTGTCATTATCCTCTATCTGAGCTCTGCAAACAATCGATGCTAGGACTCCTTCCACTTCCCAGAAAAGAAGTGGGACCTGAATCTCCTCTCAAAATCATCCCATGCGGGCTTAGAAAAATAAAAAATGTATAAAAATATTTTGAAAATTTTCAAAAAAATAATTACTTGTTGTTTATTATTGTATTCTATACCTCCAGACCAAAAATCCCTAAAAGAAAAAAAAAGAAAATCACTAAAAATTAAGAAGCGTGAAAATCCTCATAAAAATAATAAAAAATTCTATAAAAAATCCCAAAATATTCACCTCGGTTCAAATAAATTCTTTATTATCTATTAAAATAGTTTTTTTTGAAAATTTCGAGACCTTTAACTATTTTTAGATTCCAAAACAATCTAAGCCATTAATATAAGTCACAGTTTTGACATTTTATTTCAATTAAAAAGACAACAAACTAGTAACAAGTATAAGAAAAATATCAAAAATCGAGAAAACCTAAAAAAGATAAAATTATTTATTTCCTATTTTTTGAGTATTTGTATTTATATTTATAAATAGAAAAGCCTTATTCGAGATATATAGCTCTATTTACTTTTATTATTATTTATAATTATTAAAATTACTAAACATACCAAAAATATTTATAAAACTAAAAAAACAAAAAGAACTGTATCTAAGGTTATTTTCTTAATTTTTCCTTCATTTTTATATTTTTATTATATATTCCATATATTATATACCTATATTATATATACTTATATTATAAATAATTATAAAAAAGGAAATAAAAAATTAGATAATATAAAAATTATAAAATTAAATATATTAAAAAAATATAAAAACAAATTATCAAGAAAATTTATATAATTAAACAACTGCTAAAAATAAAAAATACCCATAAAATCCCCAAAAAATATGTTGTCTTTTTAGATAATTTTTGTTGTCTAACCCCCGTTCTCCCTATGTTCGACACCCTACCATACTTGTCTCTATACACATTTCATTGTAGGGTTACAATAAAGTTTGATTCACACTTGCTTGCATTGCTTCATCGTTATATTGTGTGGGTTGTTTGTTGATAATTCGACTTTAGAGGGGTATCCTCAACGATAATATATTCTCGCACTTCCTGGGGATATTTTTGACCCTAGCCAAAGTTGAGTTCATTAATGGCACCATTGTTAGGGTGCAACGTGTAGGATAGATGTTTGGGTC
Organism: Ottelia alismoides; assembly: GCA_037367405.1. Classification (NCBI taxonomy): domain Eukaryota; kingdom Viridiplantae; phylum Streptophyta; class Magnoliopsida; order Alismatales; family Hydrocharitaceae; genus Ottelia; species Ottelia alismoides. The sequence continues at coordinate 1,132,324 of JAZKJV010000740.1, read as the reverse complement.
TAGTTTTATGTAATTATTTCTATTTGTTTATTTTCTCTTTATTTGATATAATTGTTCATTGTGCTAATATATTCTCTTCTATTTTTCTTGCGAGAGACCTTGAGGCAACTACGACCGCTTAGGTGGTTGGAACACCCAAGCTATGAGGAGAGTAGCTATTTCACTAGCAAGCTACTTGGACGAAGAGTGAGAGAGAGAGAGGAGGGCCATTAGCATAGTGCCTTTATTTTTATTTTTGTGAGAGAGTAGTATTTATTTTTGCACAACTGAATTGTTATAATACATGCGAACTTGGACTTGGACACTCGGGCCCAATTTACAAGTGTCTATTCACTTGAGGGCTCACCATATTTTCCTGAGTTTTGATCACTTTTATTTTCTTTATTTTTCGCATTTTGAGTTTTTCGTCTTATTTTTATTTGTTTTGTGAATGAGCCCTTACTTTTGTAGGATTGCTTGCTCGATAATCTAAGGTGAAGTACCTAATATCTTGTGGGTATCTATGGCTTATACATTTGGACTTAGATCAAATTAATTATTGAATACTTGACTTGAAACCACGTGCCCTGAGAGGTCTCCATACAACGCTTGTAGGACCGACTGTGATAGGCACTGGGGAGCCTCCAAGACCGGACCTTAGGTTTCTCTCCTAGTATTTAGCATTTGGTTCTTCTCATTAAGTTTAGGATGATTTATTCATGTGCATATCAACATGTAGATTTGGTTTAAAAATTCTTTGCCTTGCATCCTGCATGAAGAGCGTTGGAAAACGCTGTAAGTCTTCTAACTGAGCATTGATCTTTTAGGCAATAAGGTGATATTTCTATTTTAGTGTCGCCTTGCATTTCTTTGTCGTTCTATCCCTCTGATTTTGAGCACTTAGGGCAAAAAGAAAATACATACAAAAAAAATTGTTAGGCATTTTTATATTGAAAATACTCAAAAAAGGTTAAAAAAAACTAAAATAAGGGGACTGCTAACTGAAATTTGACAAAATAATATTTGTAACGAACATCGTTGTTTGGGTTTCACAAAGCCACCTTTTATTTAGGTACTCTCCAGATTGAGCGAAGCACGACCCTTAATGAATAGACCCAAAAACCCGATCTGTGGCTGCCTCAACTACCACCGGGGATCGGGGAAGTATTGGTGCTTCTATCTTACGTGATTGAGTAGGGCCTTGTCGATGACATTGTTCCCACCTTGTGTGGAGCATCTGACTTGGTCTGAAGTACTAAGCCTAGGCCATGCCCTCACGGGTGTGTCTATCTCATTAGTTTTCGTCCGAGTACCTCGCTTGCGAGAGAAGTAGTGGCTTCGCCTATCGGTTTCCTCTCTCTCTTCTTTAGCTGCATAGCCACCCATGACCAGTATTGAGGATCTTAAGAAGTGTAGATCACAAGATACAAAGGAGGTGGAACAAGTATAGGGATACTTTCCTAACAATATATGCTTACCTCTAGAGCTAGTCGCTAAGGACCCATGACAATATTTTGTCTGAATCAACAACTCTAAAATCGAAAAGATAAAAATAGTCGAACTCTTACGGCTTCACATTAAGTTGAGTTGGTGAATATAATTTTGTTTGGTGTTTGTATTCTTAGCACTTGGTTCAAAGATCAAAGTCCCGCGTACTTGCACGGTTTTGACATTCTTCTTTTCTTACTTCCTCGTCGTGAGCCTTCTACTATTTTATACTCCTTTTATTTTTTATTCATTACCGTATCCTTCATCCTTTATCGATCTTCTTCTTTGCTCTTAAGATTTCGACCGCTGGATGGTTTAGTCGAGAGTCCATCGACAACTATATCGATTCCTTGGGTTTAACTTCTACCCAAATAAGGGGTGATCTCCAAGAAGACATGACGAATCGTGCAGATTTCTCCTTGGACTCCCCTATTTTCACTTGCTTCAGAAATCGAGAAGACTCCTGTCTTGGTATCCTTCCTTCTACCACCTTTCTTTCGTCAATAAATCCCTTGTTTGAGACAAACTCTCATCTTGAACTTACTCAATCATTTTTGAGGATTGATCGGGTATTATTTCTCAGTGCAAATTCACAACCCAATCTTGAGCCCGTGCATTCATAGTCATCAGCAGAGATGGCTCCAATAGGAAGAGGAAAGGCACCTCAACATCCAAACACTGAGCAAGATACATAGCAAGGAACTGGCCCAAATCAGAATGAAGTGAACAATCAACTCTTGACCTCCATTTAGGCCATTCAGCATCAACTTGCTAACCAAGCTCTAACTCAATTCACTTTTCAAGACACTCTGAATGGCCCGAGAAGTAGATTGGAAGAGAGGGAGACACCTCTAAGAGGATCAAGTGATGATTATGGCATTCACTCTATAGATGGACCTCACGAAGTTGAGGGCAAAGCAAGGAGAGGGCGACCCAAGCCAACCCTAAAGCAGTTATACAACCCTTGGGCCGATCGTATCAATGAGTGGATCTAGATCCCACTGGTCCCCGGACATTTCGAGCTGAAGCCGCATATCTTTTTACTCTTCCCTAGCTTTCGTGGGAATTCAAACAAGGAGTTTTACATCCATCTAAAGAAGTTTGATTGTATCTACAGCATGACGTACTATCCCGACATTCTGTTGGGCGTAGTCAAGATGACCATCTTCCCATTAAGTCTTCAAGGCAGAGATCTCTACTGGATAAATCATCTGGGGAAGGTGGTGATGTCTTGGGAGGACATGAAGTCAACTTTATTGTACAAGTACTATCCTCCCAATCATCTCAATCTCATGTAGTCAAAGATTGCTAGCATATCTCAAGGACCCCAAGAATCCTTCCATGAAACCTCGGAGAGGTTTAGTGATATGATCAAGAAATGGTACCATAATGACATCCCAATGACCCGCTTGGTCTAACACTCCTTAGGGGTTTGATAGCAGGTAGTCAACATCTGGTTGATGCCACCTGCGAAGGATTGTACTTCAACAAAAATGAGAATGCAATATGGTAGATCTTTGAGGAGATGTACGAAGGAGAGGCTGTGTTATCCTTATCTCATTCTTTCCAAATTCAGTCGCCACCACAGGTCCTCTACAAGAATGTGAACAAGGCGGATATGCATGAAGTCGATATGTGTGACAACTCTGACTTGACCATCATTGGGAACCACCTGTTAAAGGTAGATATCATTAAGAAGAAGTTGCATGACCAAGAGAAGCTCGCTGGGATCGAGCAGAGAATGAAGGGATTAGACAAACTTTATATTACCACCAAGCAACTGGAGCTGTTGGTAAACACCATCAGCGCATGTAATGCAGTGACCGCCGCCACTGAGACTCCAGCTGAAAAGAAGGAGCTAACACGGACAGAGCCACCTCAGTCGAGTCGTAGTCAACATACGATCCATCACGTATATTACGTGCAAGTCCCGAAACATCGCTACCACAACCGCGGATGCAGATGGTTGTCTACCAACCACCTGAGTTCCAGCACCAATACCTCAAGTCTTGTTCTTCACCTCCCTCGCTCATCGAAGATGTAAATGGCGTATGGAGAAATGATCAACAACTGACCCGTCCTTAGGGCCAACCCCAGGGACAGTCCAATGCCATCCAGCCATGTCATCAACAACAAGGAGGGTGGAACTTCCATCCCAACCCGACACATCACTAGCAGCCTCAGTAGTAAAGTTACAACTACGGGCAGAGCAATTATCAGTAGCAGTCTGGATATCGTAACCAATAGTACCAGTAGTCGGCTGCTCAGTACCATCACTAGTAATCTTCGTCACAGTACCAATAATACCCTTCTCTTCCTCCTCCTCCTCACTATTCTCAGGGCTACCAATAACAGCCTCGCTCCTACCATCAGAGTTAACAGACCCATCAAGTCGAGTCTTCTGAGGTTGCCCTAGTTAACCCGATCCTTGATTGTATGGCCCATCTTGTGAGGAATACGAATGAGATAATCCAAAGGATAGATGACCTCACGATCGCCAAGACTGTCATCCCGGCTTAGGTCAAAGCGGATCCAACCAACTTTTGTCGCAAGGAGCATGTAACCTGCAGTGCCCCACCTAATTCAGGTGAAAATAAAGTCTTTTTATATAATGTTGTACATCTCAGGAACGGTAGGACAATCCAACCATCTTCAGCAGCAAAAGGGAAGAACAAAGCGTTTGACCGTGAACCGTCAGCCATGCCAACATTAGGGCCATCATAATTTTTGGATGGAGCAACACCACTCACACCACAAAGACAAAAATGCAGAATATTTAAAAATACAAAAAGAAAGCAGCAGTCACGGTGAAGCCGCGCTAGCATTGGAGATGTCTGCACCCGCAACAGTGTCAAGGTAGCCAATAGAGCCTAGCCTATCATTTTTGGTCCACCAGTTGTAGATGATTGTATTCCTTTTTGCCATCTATCTAAACAAAAAAGATATGGATAGAAATTTAAATGAAGATATTTTGATGGTGTACACATGCCTTTCCCTCAAGTAATTAAATAAAAAACAGTAAAAATTTTGAAAAATGCTTTGTCTGATCCTGCAATAGTCCAAAATTGGCAAAACTTGATTTTTGAAATGTCGTTGTAGAAAGCCATAGAGTACATGCCTGTAGATAAACGAGGACTTAAAGAGGCATGTGCAACAAAGCGTCTATACCGTAAGAAGAAATCATAGATGCATGCCCTGATCATGGCAACAGTAAATGCCATCAACAATCTCCCACACAAATAGAAAGATAAAGAGCACCACTCATCAGATTCACCATTTTTAATCAGGAGTTCGAGCGCGCTTAGCTTGACAATGGTTCTTCTTTCAGCCTTTTGCCAGCACCACTACTCAAAGAATTTGGGTTATGGTCGCTCAAGCCAACCAAGATGATTCTGCAATTCGCGAATCGATCAGTCAAGCAACCTAAAGGCATGTTGGAGGATGAGATCGTCACTGTTAAAGGGATGCAATTCCCTGTGGATTTCATTGTCCTTGATATGCACACCTCCATACCTCTGCTCCACACCCCGATTATCCTTGGTCGGTCATTCCTTAAGACAACCGAGGAAGTAGTTGACTATGGCATTAGGGAGATCACATTTCGCTCCAGCACTGACAAGATCCAGATAGAGACCATGCTTGAGCTCAAGCCAACAGAAGTTGCATATGAATTGAGAGTGCTTAAATCTCCACGTTATGAGGACTGTGATTTTTAACAGAGATCAAAGATACATATTTATTTTTGAATGACAGAGAAACCCTGGAATTACTCTCTACAGAGGAAGTATAGGAAAGGACAATCCAATTAACCGAAGTCTTTAAAGATAAGATTTTTGTTGATGCACCAATAGAAGTATTTAAACAACCTCTCTCGTCTGAGTAAGAAGATTCATTGCTTATTCGTGTGATGTACTAAATGATGACGCTTAATTGCCATAGATGGATAGACAACAATTGAAAGAACTAACACCTACAGTTGTCGCTTAAGTCACCACTGAAGTATCTCCTACGCCACCAGAGCTCAAACCCTTTCCCTCAAACATGAAGTATGTCTTCCTTGCCGGTGAACCAAACATGTACCTGGTCATTATCAATGTTCATTTAATCGAAGATCAAGAATCTTGTCTGATGGAGGTTCTTGAACAAAACTGCAAGGTGATAGGCTGAAAGATATCAGTTCTTCATGGGATCAGTCCATCTTTATGCTCGCGTCACATTTACTTGGAAGAAGACATTAATCCCTCCGTGTATTCCAACACCTACTGGATCCAAATCTCCGGGAGGTTGTGATAAAAGAAATTCAGAAATGGTGTGATGCAGGATTCATATATCCCATCTCCAACTCAAAGTGGGTAAGTCCCCTGCACGTAGTGCCCATGAAGTCTGGGATCACCATTATAGCTAATTATAATGGAGAGGAGATTCTGACTAGAGTACCGACATCCTGGCAAGTCCGTATGGATTACATACATCTCAACCTTGCCACTAAGAAGGACCACTTTCCATTTCCCTTCATCAACCAGGTTCTTGAAAGACTGACCACGAAGGAATACTTCTGCTTCTTGGACGGGTACTGTGGATACAATCAAGTTGCGATCACGCCTAAAGATCAAGAGAAGACTACGTTCACCTCTCCTTTTGGGATGTACGCCTTCCGACGGATGATGTTCGGGCTGTGTAACATCTGCATTACATTTTAGAGATGTATGATAATCGTATTTGCAGACATGGTGGGTAGTTTTCTTGAGGTTTTGGTGGACGATTTCTCAATCTACGGAGATTCATTAGATCAATGTATTCTGAGAGGTGTTTGGAGTGAACCCCGTGCTCTCGTGGGAGAAAATCAATTTTCATGGTAACTAAAGAGATCGTGCTTGGTCACATTATATAAAAACATGGCATGGAAGTGGATCCATCCAAGGTAAAAATAATTTCAAAACTTGAGCCATCTACTAATCTGAAACTTGTCCTATTGTTTTTGGGGTACATCGGTTTCTACCGACGGTTTATCAAATACTTCACCAAGCTCGCCCGGCCACTGACATAATTACTAGGCAAGGAAAGTATTTCATTGCATATTACAATGTTCTCCATGCCTTTAATCAATTGAAAGAGATGATCACACATGCTCCTGTCACCTGATTTGTCTCTACCCTTTGAGATCATGACAGACGCATCTGATTTCGTAATTGGTGTCATTTTAGGGCAAAGATGGGATGGGATTTCATTTGCTATTCATTACGCTAGCTGACCTCTGGACGAAGCTCAGAAAATTATACAGTGATAGAGAAAGAGTTGCCAACCGTAGTGTTTGATGCAGAGAAGTTTAGATCACTTCTCTTCGAATCAAGGGTGATTTATTTAAACTGACCATTCTACCATCAAGTACCATCAGAGCAAGAAAGATTCCAAGTTTCATCTCATTCATTGGATTCTTCTACTCCAAGAGTAGGACTTGGAAATTCATGACAAACTAGACATCAAAAAAGTGTGGCGGACAATCTTCCTAGAATTATCAATGTAGAGCCTTCTAAACATAATTCAATTCCAATCATAGATATCTTTCCAAATGTGGTTGTCCTATCTATATCCTCTCTCCCCTGGTATGTAGATGTTGTGAATTATCTCGCCTCCAAGCAAACTCCGCTAGATTGGCTGAAGATCAAATGAGACAAATTATTGGTTAACATTCATTTTTACCAGTGGGAAGAATCACATCTATTCTGAGAGGGGGCATATTGTATCTGAAGGATGTGTATACCTCAAGAGGAGATTATGGGTGTCTTAGACCACTGTCACAAGCTCGAAGCCGGTGGACTCCATTCTAGAAAGAGAATGGTAGCAAAATTGCTTCAATGTGGCCTTTGATGGCCAACTCTATTTAAGGATGCAGATGATTATGTAATGAAGTACACTTACTGTCAGAGAATGGCCGGGAACATCAGCATGTGCGATACAATGCCTCTATAGTACATTCATATATCCGACGTATTCGACGCCTAGGGTATTTACTTCATGGGCAATTTCCTAACAGCCGGGGATTTGAGTACATCCTGCACGCCATTGATTATGTCAGTAGATGGGTGGAGTCAATCCCTGCTCGAACTGCCGACAGTCGCACCACATGTCACTTCTTGAAAGATAACATCATCTCGTGGTTCAGAATCCCCAAAATTTTCATTTCTAGTAGGGGGGGGGGCACTTCATTAACAAGGAGGTTAAGAAGTTGACTAAAGAATATGACACCGAACATTGCGTCGCATGCCATACAGGTCTCCACTCGATTATGTCTCCCTACCGCCTTATCTATGGCAAGCCTTGCCACCGTCCCGTGGAATTAATTCACAAATCCTTGTGGGCATTAAACTTGTGCAACCTTGATTCCTAGCGAGTAGGAAAGAGTAGAAAAGTGGTCTGAATAGATTGCTTGAGTTCTGAGACTACCCATATGATAACAACCTAATGTACGAAGAGGAAGTCAAGAGATGGCATGGCAAACACATTCTTTGGAAGACATTCTAATATGGACAGAAGGTGTGGTTATTTGATGCGAAGTTAAAGGTTTTTCCATGAAAGATGAAGAGGAAGTGAATTGGACCATTTATTATGAAGACTGTGTCTCACAACGGAAGTCTACTCATATCAGATTTGTTACTTGACACACAACCCTTTGTAGTCAACGGATAGTTGCTGAAGCCATATCTCGAGTACGACACATTCTTGTATGTTGTTGATTCAATCGAAGCTGTATTTCGAGATGATTTCTCATAGATGGGAGGATCAAACAAAAAAGCTGAAAAATCACAAAAAGATTTTATTTTCTTCTTGTTTTCTTCTTTTTGTTTTCATTTTTCTATTTCTTCGGAAAAGGTGTTCATCCCTTTCATCACTGTTATACTTAGGACGTACTTTGTCTTAAATATAGGGGGGCGAACATCCCGAGTTATTCATTTCCACGATCCCTTGACTCTTGATATTCTATCTATATTTAGGATATTTTACCCTACGTATAAGGAGGACAGGTCGGGCTGATGATTTCGTATATTCCCACCCTTGACCCTCCCTGCCTTGTGTAGAGTCTATTATACTTAGGATTATTTCACCCTAAGTATCGGGGGGACGGTCAACTTCTTATTCATTCAATATTCAATCGTTGTAGTACAGACTTTTCTAGACTTAGTAGGAGTTATGTCTTCCTTTTTCTCTATGATCTATGAGAACATAGCTCAGGTTAAGTATAGGGGGGTTGTATACACGTTGTATATACTTTAGCCATAACTCGTACTTTTGTATTTTCAATAATATGGCTAATTAATAAAACACACAATAATTCTTTGAAAACACTTGTAATAAACATGTTAAAAATGTTTTGCAAAATGTTTGAAAAAGAGTTGGAAATTTATTTGAAAACTATTTGGAAAATGTTTTGTAAAATATTTTCAAACCTTTGCAAAAATGTTATTTTTATAAAAAACTTCTTTTATGTGTTTGAATAAAATATTTTGAAAATCTATTTCAAATGATTTGAAAAATGATTGTAAAAAACTTTTAAAAAATCTATATATGTTGTTTGGAAAAATCTTTGCAAAATGATTTTCAAATTTTGTAAATGTTTGCAAAAATTATTTGGCAAATTATTGTTTGCAAATGAAAGTTTTCAAAATGCTTGTGAAAAACTTTTCAAGGTATTTTGAGAACTATGTATACAATTCAAGCAAATAAAATTCTCTACAAATTATGTACATGAACTTGTGAATAACCAACTTGTGCAAATTCTTGAATCCTAAATCCTTGTAGACAAAAGGATGCACTCTCGTGTAAATATATGCACATAGTTCTTCTTTTGACTCTTTTGTTTTGAAAAAAATACTTAAAATATGCAAAAAAACTCCAAAAACACTTGCAAAATCTTTTCAAAAACCTGCATAAAAATTTGCAAAACTTTTTCAAAAATCCATAATAAGTTCTAAACGAGAAAATTGTATCACAAAAATATTTTTTGCATTGTGCATAGTGTTTGCATTTTTCCGATTGATGTTGATAATGGAATTAGTCTAAGTTAAGTCTGAAGATTGGAGCTTGGTTGGACCTTAATCCACTTAATCACAAGAACTTAATAGGAACTAGAATTAAGACGAGTAAGGTCTGCTAAGCTTAATTCTTTGAGACCACGAGGGTCTTCTTGATTGCCTAAGTAGAATATTTCGGAACGCATGCATGACTCTTGTCGATAATGACCTAACACGCACACCCGCATATTACACTTTGTTCACCTTAGTTGAAACGGTAGAGGGCTGGATTTGCCAGCATGAGACACATGCTAATGAAAAATCGGAAGTCACACGTTTGTGTTCATTGTACCCCAATCCGATCCATTAGCCATGAGGTCTAATGGCAGAAGTTGTGGGTTGCAATAATGCTTCAAAAATGGGGTAGTCTACTGACTCAAGAGGAAAAAGTCCTTATATAAATGTTGTTGTACATAATATTAAAAAAAATGGATATTCAGAAACTCCAAAAAGAATACATGGGCAAAAATTCCAAGAAAAATCAATTCCCGTCGGAGTCTGGATGTATATAGTCAATAAGAAAGCTTGAGCTTCAAAGTCAAATCCATGTGAGCCTACAACTGGATGACTTGGTTACACCAGTCAAGCGTCCTAGGATATGTAGCTACACTGGCTACCATCCATTCTCTTCTCCGCCTCCTCTTCTTGTGCCGGTTGCACTTGAACTTAGAAGGGAGACCTTGTCTGCTTCAGCCGAGAGGAGCTACGTATCACTGACACTGTACAAGATAGACTCATAATCAAAAGGGACTTTGTATGACATGGCTTTTGAGAAGACTTGGGCAGAGTCTTGTGGGTCTTAGAGGTTGTTGTGTTTCAAATCCATCTCCCAATATGGTTCCGACCAAACTTAATTTCCAAAGGCTCGACTGAGATCCAAACTTTGATCTTATGAAGACAAGTTTGAGTTAAAATCAATCCAAGTTCTTTATTTTTCTTTTCTTTATTTTATTTTTATTCACTTATAGGCATAAGTGTTTGCTAGGGACTATCAAAGAAAAGTATAGGGGGTGATGAATCTCCATTTCATCACCTTTATTCTTCTATTTTGGCTTTAAATTCCAAGATAAATGCATGTATTTAACATTAATTTGCATAAAATAACATCAATTATTTATTATGTAAATATTGTATAAAATACTATATTTAAAGCCAAAATAAAAGAATAAAGAAAAGAAAAGAAAAGAAAATGAAACACCAAAGGTATTGAGTGATCATAAACCCTGAGACCTAAGCATCATGATGACTGGGTCGACGAGGAAAAAAGTATGGGAAGATAAGGACCAAGAATATAGTAAACCCTAATGTTTAATTCTTCAATAAGTCCAGTTTGGGATCTATTTTATTATTTAATATTTTTAACTCAAATCAATAAACTTTTATTCATGAAAGTTGTAGATAAAAATACATGGAAAAATGCAAAATTTATTCAAAAAAAATGCATATTGTACCTTCTACACTCAAAATAAAAAGGCAAAAATCCAAACTTCACAGACATGTATATCCTCCATATGAACTCGAAATGACCAAAAACACATTTAATTGTATATAACTTTTTACTAACTATTTAATGAAGTGGTTTCATTTAATTTGGAGTTAAGATGCAAAAGTTAGGTTTTGGACCCCTATTGTATGTTATACCTGAATAAAATAATCATTTTATTCATTCTTTATATTATTCATGATTTTATATTTTTATGATTGTGTAAATATTATTTATAACATATGTACATAACTAGAATTAAATAAAACCGTAAAAATCTACTTAAATAAATAAGTGAATAAAATACATAGATGAATTGTATATATGTATACCTATATAATAAATAGCTAAATTTAAGGTACATATAATATCAAAAAAATAAAATAAAAAAATATTTTTATACATTTAAATTTGTTATAATTATCTAAATTATGTAGATAAAATAATATAGTCCAAAATACAAAAAAATAAAATACATACTATAGAGATGAATATACATATAATTATATTTGTAAAAAGCAACCCATACATTAACGTATAAAAATAAATAAAAAAAACATAAAAAATACTACATAAAGTTACAAATATTTTTTGTGTCATAACCTAAAATTGATCAAATCTATTTAGATTTTAATCAATAAACATTTTTATTTTTGTGTTATCTCCTAACGTCCTACCTGGACCGATGGGAGACCGGCCTGGGTTGACCTCGGTCAACTCCCCGGTCTCCCTAGGTTTGTCGTGTCAGAATGCCAGGTCCTTAATTTCTTCGATTTTTGTAGCTCGATTCTTGCATTTCTTTTCACGGATTCCTTCTGCACTTTTGTCTCCAGGTCGACTCTCTTTCACGGCATATTATCACCTCGATTGATGGAACGTTGTGTGGTCAGGAGCTTTGGTCAAAAATCCCCATCTATAAAATAAAGTTGCCAGTCTTTTTTTAAATTTGATCTCCCTTAGCCCCTCGAAATCCCCGAAGCATGTGTCTTGGAGCCTCCTGGTGACAGTAGGAACGCCGAGGACCCCTTTGGCGTGGAGGAAGAGGAGGATAGGTCGAGATCCAAGCATTGTCACCCTCAACGGTGGAGCTCCGACCAGGATCCCATCCTAGTCAGATAAATCCATAGTGTAGTATTTCTTTCATTTCCTTGGATATAGAATGACATAGCTTAGTTTTAGTTTTCTTTGATTTAGTGTTATTTTTTAGTTAAAATAAAAAGTTCGAAGTTCGTCGGAGCTCAAATCCGATGAACCTCTTCATCATTGTCCGACTTAGTTTTAGTTTTCTTTGATTTAGTGTTATTTTTTAGTTAAAATAAAAAGTTCGAAGTTCGCCGGAGCTCAAATCCGATGAACCTCTTCATCATTGTCCGACTGTTCTCCAATCTGCCAATCACCTCCATTTCATATCTCATTGCTTACTCTACGATTGACACCCCCATCCATCTTGGTCTGCACCAGATCGAGCATGCAATTGATGAATCCATGATTCACCTACTCTATGTGATCATTTTAGTAACATCCCCTTAATAAACCAACATTAAACTCCCTAAAATCAATTAATTAACATTTACTAATTATGCTAAAATTAGGGATAAAATATGTAATTAAATAACTTTATTTTTTACCTAAATTGGCTTATTATTTTAAGTACAAGAATCTCTGTTTTTAACTTAATTCTTTCTCTATCATATTCTTTGATTAATTAACTAACATGGCATTAAGAATTAAAATCCATAAAAATCAGAAAATCAAGGTAAAACACAAAAATCTGACTTTATATAATTTTTATATATGTTATCTTTGTCAATTTTATTTTACCTCTTTCTAACCTATAAAAATCCATAAAAATAGATTAATATTTGTATATAAATTAATCAACTAATTAAAGCCAAATTAAAAATATAAAAATCACGAAATGCATAATTCAGTATTTTATTATATATCGAGTACCTCCAAAAATACTTTTTGTATAGTTTACTTTTTTTTATTTGGGTCCTCCACAAAAGTTGTAGATCTCGTCAAGAGAGCAACTTTCGTGCTGACCACTTTTTGATTTGACTTCATTTACTATTTCCTTATGTTTTTTATTTTTATTTTAGTTATTTTTATTTTTATTTAATTATTTTACTTTATTTTTTATTTTAATTTTTTTGTTATTTATTTTATTTTGAATTTATATATTTTACTTTTTTATTTCATTTTATTCTTTCCCTCTTCTTTCGTTCCTCTTTCTCTCTCTCCTTCTTCCTCTCTTCATTCCCTTCTCTCTCTACATCACCCCCTCTCACGTGACCTCTTCCTAGCACGCACACGCACTCTCTCTCCACACATGTGACCTGCACATGACCCCCTCCCAGCCTCCCAAGCATGTGCCAGCCTCGTCCCCTTCCTTCCCTGCGCCGGCTAGTTCAGCTCTGCACGCCCGCCGCCTTGCTCGCACCCTCCGATTTTACATCTGCTTTGCCTTCCTCGCATAACTGACACCCTTTCCTCCTCTACCTAAAAAAACTCACTGACCCCCTCGATCGACGATCACCTGCCATTTCTTGTACAAAAGGGCACAACTCTACAGTATTGTAGCTGACAGCTCCGTCCTTCAGTATCGAGCAACGATTCCCTCCTCGTTGGTGGTGTGTATACAAGGAACTTGAAGTACCTTGTTACAACATACTCGCACAACCCAAGCTCCCTCTCGCTGGAGCTTTCGAGCAAAGACCAGGAATGAGATCCTCCTCCTCCTCTTCCCCAGGCGACACATATCCTCTATTCAACTACATGCATCATGAGATATCCTATCATCTTTAAGGATATGGGAAGATCCTCAAGCGCATCACAGAAGTGTGTGGATCGCATCGAATGCGATCGGGAGCGACTATTCGCACTAGTTGCTCGATGCAGCGGAATTTAAAAAATTTAAATGTGATGAAATCACGTGATCCAAGAACCTTTCTTGGATCATTTCATCTAAACCACAATAGGTATAAGGTGTACCTCTTGAAGCATGGTTGCGATTGAGTCTCTAAACTAAGAGACCTCCTATCTCAAGTTCGATCCGACGGAGGAGACGCTTGCGAGCACGTTGATGAGACGCGTCCTTCTCGCAATCCGATGATCCAAGCAGCGAATCTTGTGATCTCGTCATACGAGATCCGACATCTTCTTCACGAGTGAGGCGCACCGAAGGAGATGGAGATCCACGAGTAGATGATCCGGCATCATAACGACGATGCTGCAGCAATAACGACTCTCACAAGGGCTCCATGGTGGACGACACTATGAGAGAGAGAGGGGGGCTTGGCGTGTGGAGAAAGAGAGAGGGAGAGAGAGCATTCATTAATGTAACTCGAAGAGCAAGTGGCGCCTCTTCTTATATATGATTTTGGGATCCATGGATCTCAATCCACGGACAACACACAATCAATGGAAGAGATTGATTTGTGCTTCTTTCAATGGCTATGATCTTGTTGTAAAAACACAACAATAATTAATTTAATTTAAATTAATATATATTGATATATCAATATAAGTTAATCTCAAATCAAATCAATTGACTAGTCTTGGATATAATGAGGAGACTAACTACATCCCCTAAAAAAGGGGGACGGCTACCAATCATCTCATGAGATCTCATTATCTCATGAGATCTCATTATCTCATGATATCTCCAAGATTTACAACAACTCTTGTTGTAAATATTTTTCACAAAAAAAATCACAATTATCTTGTGAAAAATTTCAATCAAGCCATTTTCAATTAATCATTCAATGTGAATCCAATTCACATTAACAATTAATCAACAAATATAAATCGTAATATGCTCTCTCTAATATATTATAAATCACATTTATAATATATCTGTTTAATATGGATAGTGTTATCCACGTTATTCATATCCACGATAATTAAATCACATTTAATCATTTTGGATATCTTTTCTCATGTGCCTAAATAATATGAACCACATTCACATTATTCACATCTTTGATAATTAAATCAAATTTAATTATCTCAGATAACTCTCCTTATGATATGAACCAAATTCATATTATTCATGATAAATAAATCACATTTAATTATCAATTTTCTCAATGCTCGGATACACATATCAACAATGAAATTATCCATGAACTCTTTCAAGGATAATGCGCTTTCTCCGCGGATACTTGGAGATAAGGACAGGGCGATTGTATTGTTCCACGTATAGTGACTTGGATATTGAGATCACTCTCTAATCTAGATCTTCCGGACCTTTCATAGATGCTTGATTAAATCAAGACCACAAATCTAATCTTCTCATTACCTATGAATCACATTCAGATCAATGTCCAACATTTGGAATAAGATCAGATTACTTCTCTATGAGAGGAGTCACTAAAATCCAGACATGTTTCATCACTCCCTCGGAATGGAAGCTTCATGGTTATACAATCGTTTATGATCACATCACCCTTACGTATTCCTAATACATGTACATGCTGCATACTGGAAGACCCGGAATAAACCCAAAGTTTTAGATCTCTTTTAGACTGTCTCCTTTAGGGTTTTATCATTAAGTTTCTTATTTGACTATTGGGAGTTGGTATCGATCCTATACTTTCCAAAAGCATATATCATACCTAGATGTTGATCATATACTTTCCAAAAGTATATATCAAATCTACAAATTCAGTCAATCTTCCAAAGCGAGACGACCGTGCACAGAATTTGATTCTTCCCAATATCTCATGAGTGAGATCATGTCTTCCGGTTCAGTAATGAACCTGTATGATCCCTTTGAGAGATCGTATTACTTATATGCCTTTATATGCACACCAGCGTGCCGCTGTATAGACCTTGATTAGGTCATCAACCTATTGGTCTGCCAAATGTACATATTCAGACATATAGTAACACATCTGTCTCCGGTCAGAGGATGTGTGCCTATGTCGTGACAGCACATGACATAGGACCTTGGTTATCTCGATCTCATTAAGTCAACTCTTTGACCTAACTAATCTGACACCTCTGAATCTCTATTCCCATGCAGAGGACCAGCATCAAGAGGTCGGTCAGATATCAGCCAAGTGAGAAAGGATTGCCATCTCCTACTCAGGCTGAAGATCCTCTCTTAACAATCATTTGACGGTATTTGATGAGTCCTCAAACTAACTCTATAGTTATTCTTCGAAGCACCAGCCTCTATGATTTACTAATTGAATCAACAGTTGTATGATCATTAAGATGGTCATGGTACATAACCCTAATTGTACTAAGGGACCTATTATGCTAGTTATTCTTCATTTCAGATCAGGGAATGATATTTGCAATAACATTTATTACATAATGGCTTGTCGTGGGCTCGCATGTCCAACACACCTAAAGTATCTTCACCCCGATCCCACCCTCGTATTCCTCTCCAATTAGTATCTCCACTTTCGTTGCAGATCGGAAACCAAAGCACTCACTCAACCTCGAATTGACCAATCGCTCCATCTCTCTTCCCTCACTACCTTCTCCTCTACCCCTCCAGAACCTCTCCACATTCTGTCTCGCTAAGGACGGAGCTTCGCTCCAAGTCAATCGCCTCCATAGGAAGCCCCTATTCCCCTTTTTCTTCTTCGATTTCAGCTAACCCCTGCAGATGCATGTGCCCGCCATCGTCGCTCATGCCTCGCCAGGATGCTGCATCGCCCCATCGTGCGCCGCCCCGCGGTGGCCCCACTCCTTGTTCGGCTTTGCCCTCGCTCAGGCCGACTCCTACCTCAGCCATGTGTCGGCGAGGCCTTCTGCCGCAACCGCCCTCCAACAGCTCTCACCGCCCGAGCCCTCTACCAGACCTCCTTGGGCCGCACACCTCCTGGGCACACGTTCCCACTGTTCCTATTCTCCCCACCGCACACGCAGACACGTGAGGCCGGGGCAAAGTTTGCGGGGAGGTTCCCCGCTTTTCAAGCGATCATCCCCATCCCCCTCCTCCAGCTGCACGTGTAAGGCACGCATGCGGCCGGAGAAATTGTAAGGAGCCCCGTCAGTCCCAGAAAACCACATAGGGTCCCCGTCAGTTGAGAACATGTGGGGGGAAGTGCCCTCAGGGAAAATTGCAGGACACCTCCTCGAGTTTTTGATGTTTGCAGATAACTCCTCCAGTGACACATTTGATAAGGAAACATTTATTTTTATTGCATTTCAGTCCTTAAAATTTCATTTTTTTGCATAACTTTCTTAAATGAACTCCGATTTTAGCGCACAATATATCATTTTGAAGCTTATTCAGAGTTCTATCATTTAATATAATTTGTAAACTGATTAGGAACTCCTTGTTAATGAATATTAATTGAGGTTCAATTTGATCTATTCATGCTTGATTATTGATATACGTGTGTGTGTGTGTTATTTTATTGAGGAGATTATTGATTTATTCTGTAGGGGATACAATGAAGAAGATTTAGATTGTTGGAATTTTTGTTGATAACCTTTGAGGATTCAATTTCTGTAGGGACTTCAAGAAAGAAAATTAAGGATCCCTAATCATTATTATGATTGAAGATTCATTCGAGGAAATTCTTGATCTACTTTACAATTCTTCAAGTGTGGGGGATATTTAATCTGATTAATCCTCTCATGGTAATTGATAATATTGCAAGGGAGTAATCAAGATGGATCTAACTTAATTCTCAATACGTTATGGATTAAACTCTATATACTTGAGGATTAAATTAGAGAGAATTTGGAGATCAGATATTCATCGATAAAATCATTATGTGATCTCATTAATTATAGGACTATTCATTGACGTTCTTGCATGTAACTTGGATTCGAACTAAGTGCTTATTTCTTCTTGATCTGCGAACTTATTTTGAGGATACTAATTATTTTATTTGAATAGAAATTCTAGTCAAGGATCATGTGTTTATTTTTCCTCTCTATTTTTTTCTTCGCATTGCATCTCATCTCATTGCATTTTATTTTTATTTCCTGACACAGAAATTAACTTAGTGACTAATTATTCATTTAAATTGATTTGAAACCATATAACTAAAAATCAATGTTCCCAGTGTTTGACCTTGGTAGAATTGCCAAGTAAAATCCATCCACAACATTCAAAAATAGTGATTTTTGATAGATCATTTTTTATCTTCCTATACTACAATATAACATTCTTAAGTGAGGTAGAAAACAGGTTCATCAAATGACGCCGTTGCCGGGTAACATCGTATTTTTAGGGGTTTAGATTAATTTCTTTAACTGGTTTTTTTGAAATTAATTTCGACATTTTTTTTCTTCTGTTATTTTCTTTTGTATTTTTGCATTTGCATCTCTCTCACTACAGATACTAACCGTATTTTCTCTCTTCATAGATAACTCGGAGCAATTTGGATACAATTTCAAGAGCCTGCGAAGAAGATTGAATTTTAGTTTTGTGAAAGAGAGCGTAGATTTGGTTTTATTTTCTGCATCATTTATAAGGTCTCTTTGAACTCTAAGATTTGTAATAATTTAGAGTGCACATTTTTTGTGGTGTGTCGGGTTTGTTTCATCCCCTTCTGTACGTGTAGGACCTGACTTAAGTGACGTAGAAATTAGGTGCACATACGCTAGCTTAGATTTATTTTTCATCGTGCTCATAATTTTTAGGCCACATTATTTCACTAATTATACACACTATAGATCGTTCGATGTAGCCAAACTTTTAAATCAATTCTTCATGCTAATAGAACGATCTGTCTGAGATGTTTCCATCTATGCATACTATTTAGTGAAAATTTTAATTCCTTGTATTGCAAACCGCATGAAGAACATGAGGAATCACTGTATGTCTCATTCTTTGCATGCATCATCGATTTAAACACTTTCATTGGCTTTCTTGATCCTCTACCTCAGTTTTACAACTTAGGAATTAAAGGAATTGGGACTGATCATTAGGCATGATTTTTCTGTGATCACATAAGACTTAAGTGATAACCCTAATCTAAATTCGAGACTGCTAATCAAGGTGATTACACATAAAATTGACATAAAATTAACCCTTGTGTCTGGTGGAGTGAAACCTACTCATTGTTTACAAGGACACGAATCACACACTTAGGGTAGATCCAAAACTTGGAGGCTTCATTCTTACTACTGACTTTAAAACTGAGTAGATACTTATCAATGAAGGAACTATGGTCTCCCTTAGCTGATTGGGTGGTTAAAATATAGCGTGTAAGTCACCGTCCTAAAGTAATATGGGTAGTCGTTATGTGGTCCCTACTTACACCCATACTGGATGAAAGTAGGTGCAACTAGCCGTATGAATTTGGGTCAGTCTTTGTGACACTCTCATGAACCTAAAACTCTGCTTAATCTGCTCAAAGATTGTTTTGTCATTAAATTAAAATTGAAAGATAAGCGGTTAAACTCTAGCGTGCCTTCACAAGAGTCATGTGGGCGAATCGACCAGTTCATTTTGTGTTTGTTTTGTGTGCATCGAAGACTTTGCAATTGCAAGCATATCATGGTTCGTAAATCCTTCTCTACCCCTCTCTAGATAAGATGTCAGTTCATTGGTCTCCATACCCAGACTCCGTAGGATCAACGTACACGACCATGTCCCGATAATCTTGATTCTAGGAGAACCCTCTCTTCTAAACCGATCCCACACAACCATCATTTCCTTTAACCCATTCACTCCACCCCTTGCTGATGAATATATGATTCATCACTCTAAAATTGATTAATTAAGCTTAGTTCCTCAAAATTCATTTGCATTGTATCCATTATCTTGTATAATTAGCATTCATGCATGTAAAAATAATAGTTGCATTTAATCATTCATAATTGCATAACATAAGAAGCCAAAAATCCCAGCCTAATTGATCTGTAAAATAAGCTAAGTCCCTGATTTTTAATTAATTCATGCTAACTCCAAATCACCTGAAACCACCTCCATTGTGTACATATTACTAACACGAATAAAGAGAAAATAAAAAATAAATCATTAACTGATATAATTGAGAAATAAACCCTAGCCCTAATTTCAGGATAATCGGACTAAAATGTTGATATCTTCCTCATACAGTGTTTGATTTAATCTTACTCACTTTTGAACTAGTGTACATTCATCTACCTTCAAAACAAGACCAAATTCAAGTTAACTAGAGCTCATATGTCAAAGATGGGTTTTGGGCCTCTTTTTACAATGTATATTTTACCTGATTTTTGACCTACGATTTTATGTACATATTTGACTCTTTTTATTTTATTTCTTTTTCATTTGTTTTCTTTGATAAAAGTTTTTTTAAAATTCATAAAAAAACTAAACCTAAAATAAAAACAAAATTAAAGAAACTAACTAAGTTTGAGTGTTCACTAACAATTTGTACAAAAGTTATCTTTATCATATTTTATTTTATTTTTTTGCTTTCTTAATTGATAAAAATCCAAAAGTTAGAGTAATGTGTAAATATTTGTCTTTATTTTATCATATTTTTTCTTGATTTTTATTTTGTTTAAAAATGATAAAATATTACAAAACCCTAAAAGTTGGGTGTTTTATACACATAGAGTACCCAAAAAATATCACTTTATGCAAATGACCTATATTGGTTTTGGTGCTTTCATGAAAGTTGTAGATCACACAGAGACAAGCAATTTTCATGAAGAATTTTTTTTGATCTGAGGTCTTTTGCTATTTATTTTCAATTTTTTATTTTCTTTTTAATTTTTGAATTTTCTGGAGCTGACACATGGCAGTTCCTGGAGCCGCCACATGTCATTCATTTTTGCATTTATTTTTTATTTATTTTATAAAAAATTTTAAAAATAATAATAAATAATTTTTTTAAAAAAATAAATAAACATCGTGTGGCATCATCTGGGCCATCCGATCTCAACCGATTGAACGGCCCAAGAGCCATCTTCTTCCTCCATCCTTTTCTCCTCCTTTCCTTTTTTGGGCAGCGACGCCGCCAATCTCCACCAAGATCTCCAATGACCCTCGCCGAGCCCTGCCTTCCATCTTTGGCTCTACCGCTAGATCTCCTCAAGTCCAATCAAATCATGTGCCATCAACCGAATCTCATCAATTGCCACCACCATCATGATCTGGCCACCCCATCTCCTATTTATCCCATCGCTGGCCACCGCCTCTCAACATCCGCCATTACAACATCTTGAGAGGAGCTCTAGGTCGGTAGTGACAATGCCATCCCCTTCTCCTCTTAGGCATGATCCGACCTTCTCAAGGTCGTTGCAGACCTCCTCCGCCGAGGATGCTATGCTCCGACCATTCCATTGCCATTGAGCTACCTCCCAGGTACCTACCCTTCTGTGTTCATCTCTCTTTCTACTCTGCCTCCCGATCTATCTCCTCCTTCACTTCGTTCATTCTCCTTGCCTCGACCAATCACCACCACTCATTCACACCACCTCACCATCGTTATCTTGCTTGGTCGTGGAGTCCGCATACCGCCACCACATCGAATTCTCCGACCATCGAGTATCCACCCCCAGCATCTCCTCGCTCCATACCTCCATCTTCCTAGACTTATGACATCATTGACAAGAACGACCTACTCCACCGTAGTAGCCATCAACCCTCTGAGCTTTGAGCCGCACCTCCGCTTTCATCGCTACCAGGAGGCAGAGAAGGACTTCATCAAGTAGTAGCCGAGCAGCTTCTTTAGGAGCTTCTCCATCGATTGCTCTTATGTGCTACATCACCATCATTGGCCTCCTCTGTCACACATTCCAAGTGGGAACTTCACCCTCCACGTAGCCCTCTACCGACGCACCTCCAGCTAGAGACCCACCTGTGCTCCGCCTCGCCGGCCATTGGGCTCGTTGCTCGAGACCCCCTCCCACATGCACTGCACATGCCTAGGGAAACTTGCATTGAGACATCTAGAAACCCACAGAATTAACAAAATCACCCCTGCCACTCCAACGGTCACGTGCTTCGCATGTGACAGCTTGGGATTTTTGGAGATGCCCCACACTGGGGTCAATAATCTTGTTTTAACCCATGCTCCAGACTTTTTAGTTGTTATTTAGTTATTGTAATTTGCATTTGGAACCCTGACTTCTCTCTATAATTCGAACTTCATTTTGCATCGTTTAATCATTTGAAAAATAACACTTTTCTTCTACAATTAATTCAATATCTTGTGGCATGCTTTTGATATTATTATGCTATGAGGTGAATTTCTAATAATTATTTTGTGGAAATTTTGCATATTGTGCCCATTTTGTGCTCGGAAATTTAAAGATAATTAACCACTACTCAGATAATTGTCAAAAATTCACCAGTCATAGAATTAAATGTGTTTTACATTGTGCCCAAAAAGATTTGCATTTGCATGCATATTTTATCCTATAAAAATCATTTTGTTCATTTCAATGTTTAATTTTTAAAAGGTACTAAACTCCGTATTCTTAGGGTCTAGGATTTTTTCTAGGATAGTTCATATATTGATCAATCTTATATCATTTTATTTCCTAAAAATAAAGAATTTTAATATTTATTATAATTAATTATTGTAATTCACCTGTTTGTATTCATTAATTCATTAAATATTCATCTTACATCTGAAAATTCCAAAAAATGTAGTGCACTCATTTTAGCATAATAACATCTTGTCCAAGTTTTGTATTTTTTGGACATCGTTATAGTAACATTAATTTTCTTGCCCTTAAAATTGGCCCTCATTCACATTTGCATTCAAAAATCACATTAAAAATACCAAAAATATCCGCCTCCAATCGTACACGAATTTTGATAGACATTAATCTAGTTTGTTCCTTTGCCTCCTCGAGTTCGACCCTAGGACTTGCCCAAGCTAAATAAACACAAAACTACTTCGATTAAAATTAGATTAAATAATTAAACATATATTTTATTAATTGTTTCTGATTACCTTCCTACAAATGAAATGACAAAATTTATTTCCACACACGATAATTCCAACAAATTAAATGAGGATATCTCAGACTCATCACCTGCCCACACTTTTTCTTGGACTAGGCCGCTCTCACATTATGACTTTCAAATGAACACAATAGAGCGGGCACATTTGAGGATGGAAAATGGAGTAACCAATTTTGACAGAGAAACACGATTACAGGTTACTATTGGAACCATCTCCTACTCAGGTTGACTCTCTCCATGAGTACGGTCAATTTTCTTTCGAAAATTTACGAGGTATCCAGAGTCAAGAAAATATGACTAATGACTAGCCTACAACTCCAATGAATAATCACTACTCCACTCAGAGCTACATGCCAGAGACAAAGCATGTGGAGTATGATTATTCATCACCAAGTCATGAGATCTTTGAGGATGCGATTGCTCGGCTCAACCATAGAGCGAATGCTTTGACTGAACAAATATATAATCTCATCCAATCAACAAATAATCAGGAAGAAGTGAGGATCCCACCTTGCAAACCACCATACCATTCTGTGACTTACAATCGAATTCAGCCACCACTAAACTATGTCCAGCTGACTGACCATCGACTAAAAATACAAAAAAAGGAAAAACTAGAAAATTCAAAAAAAAAAGATAATTCGGAAATGGAATCATTTTGCAAGAGTACGATCTCGAAGATTCCATTAATCAAGGTCATAGAACATGTGCCCTATCTCAAGTGATGTGTGAAGAGTCGATTGAACCCTAAAATGATAAGAAAGAAATGATCAAGGGCTGAATATCATGTCATATGTATGGTCAATTCATTGGTGATGAATCACAAAATTAAAAGCCCCAAAATCTAGCGGTTGACACGGATCACATGTGAAATTGAGGACTCCTTATTCACTTGTGTTCGGTTAGACGATGACTCGACATTAAACATCCTCCCAAAGACCGTCTTTGATCAACTCAAGCTAGGACAACTCAAAAAATTGAGGATGATCATTCAATTGCTAGATCGATCTACCAAAAGACCGCGAGGAATTGCTTCTGTCGTTGTAGACTTTTGAGGTTACAAGCACAAAGTGGACTTTATTGTCCATGATATTGAGCACTGCAAGAATTGTCTGAGTCTCCTATCATTTTATAAAAGCCATTCTTAGCCTCTGTTAAGGCAATTGTCGATTGTGAGAATCAAGACATTAAGTTCCCAAACACGGACAACAATGAACAAGTCCTCAAGGACACATACGACCTTGAGACAACTCAAACATCAATCGATAGTCATGCTCAGGGCAAGAACCTGTAGGGTTATAGTAAATTTTTATTCGCACTTGTTTGTATTGCTTCATCTTTATATTGTGTGGGTTGATTGTTGATAATTTGACTTTGGTGAGTGGTCCCCTCATCTTGGGGTGCATATGGATCTGATTGGTTCGGATTTTAGCTTAATTCGTGTCCAATCCAACCTTAATGGATTTTTTTCGAATTCAATCCAATCCATTAGATATCTAAATCAAATCTGATCCAATCCATCAGATTACAGATTGGATCAGATTGGTTTAAATTTTATACTTATAATTTCCTACCCAATAGTCTACTTTACACATCTATACTATGCAACACCTTAGCCCTTGAACATAGGAATAATGACTTAAAAACGGATCTTATGAATAGAAGTAAAGAAAAGGAAAAAAACAGGTATCAAGCGGAAGTTGAAGAATTCTGTTGAACATACAATCAAAGGATCATATTGAGTTTGAAGTTTAATTTTTTTCTATAATAAGCATAGAATTAGTTTGTTTTTTGCAATTGATTTCCACCAAATGATTCCAATAAAAATAACATAAGTTATCAAATAAGGATACAAAGACAAGTTAGATAAATAAAAAAGTGATCTCTGTGATTGGAATTGATGAAGTCCATGATTAACTTAGATTGTTAAATTGTGCCAAATCCAACCAGTCAGAAGAACATCCTTCAAGGCTTTATAATATATCATTAAAAAAGAGAATCATAGAACATTCATACTCGATTGAGTATGCAAGATAAAACTATCTCAAATATAGCCCACAAATTAGGCATCATGCCTCTCGTCTAAAATGTATTTGAACTAGAATTTTTTTGTAAGATTATATCTATAGCCAAAATATGCAAATTCTATGAAAAATATGAATAAATATATCAAATTAAAAATAAAATAAAATAAAATAATGCTTGTTTCTTTTTAGATAAGTATATGTAATTAATCCAATCTCATCACTAAAATAAGGTTGCAAGCTAGAGCAATTAAAGGTAAGAAGCAAAGAGATCAAAAATATCTAACAAATGTACCAAACACCTATCTCAAATGTAATGTCTTTTAACGGAGATAAGAAGAGTGGCAGCATACAGAGGTCAAATAATATCACGTGAGAGGGGATTATGCTGTTTGAGATGGGCGGTGACATCATGGGGACAGGGGCATGGCAAAATTGTGTTGGGGAAGAATAACAATGTGCAAGAGGGGGTCATCATCGAAATGGACTGAGAGGGAATCATGAGAAAATTTGGAGGCCAATAGTGAAATGAGAGAGAGGGAACTGGGAGAGGAACAACAGAACACAGATTTTTAATTTTGCAAATTATAGCCATACTTTATTATTTCGGAGATTTAACATTTACCTTTCAAGAGAGAATAAAATGTGATATCCAGAGGACTTCCATCCAAGATTGATATGGAAATGATGACATCAATGACATTGATTATATACTTAGAGAGAATTCAAAATAGGTACATATATATATTTTGTATGTATGTATGTATGTATGTATTTAGGTATGTATGTATCTACATGCACACATGTGTGTTAATGGATTAACGGATTGGATCGTATCGGATTTTGGTAAATATCTGATCCAGTTCGTACTTTAATGGATTTCAAATATTCTAATCCGATCTAATCCATCAGAATGATAAAACCAAACAGTCCAATCCAAAAACATTTGATTGGATCGGATTACAGATTTTATCTGATTCATGTGCACCCCTAGCCTCAATGACAATATATTCCCGTACTCCTGGTGAACGTGAAAAATATGCTTCTTTAATAATTGATAATTGTAATATAGGAGATGGAAATCGAGCTATCAAAAACCACAATCTTTGAATGTTGTGGAATATTTTACTTGACAAGTTTACCAAAGTCGAACACAGGGAACGATGATTTTTAGTTATGTGTTTTAATTTAATTTAAATAATTATCTATAAAGTTAATATCTGTGTCAGAAATTACAAAGGAAATGAAATGCAATGAGGTGCAATGATGAATAAAATAAACATAGAGGATAAATAATGTAGCTTGAGATCTGTGATTCTTTCTTTTTAAATCCTATATTCAAATACTCAATATATCTTCAAATAATATCACATAAATAAATTCAAGAAATATTTGTCAATTTAGCTTGAGGATGCATGCTAAATGAATTTATCGATGAGATCACACAATGATTTTATCGAAGAACATTTTGACCTCGAAATTCCCTCTAATTTACTCCTCGAAATAAATCATTAGTTACACACATTATCAGGGAGATTAAATTGATCCCTCCACCTCAATTGAGCCCTGCAATAGATCGAAATCTTCAATTAGTATGATCCATTACCATGAGAGGATTCATCAAAATAAAATCTCCTCAAAATATCAAGGAAATTCAATTATTCCTCCTTGATAAGCCCACCTGTAGATATTGATTTCTTAAATATAAAAAAGATAATCACCATATGGTTCATCAAATTTAATATCTTCACTCGAATCCCTGTAGATAAAGTCATATTCTTATCAATAAAATATAGCACAAATATATCAATAATTCAGCCTGCATATGTCAACCAAGATCCTTAAATAATTTTCTCAATAAATAACCTCAGATCTATCCACAAGTTATATGAAATGATAGAGCACTGAAATAGTTTCTAAATGACATATTATGTGTTAAAAAAAGAGCTCATACGAGAAAGTTATGAGAAAATGACAAGGAGTAAAACGCAAAGAAATTATAAGTTTTATCACTAATAAGTCCTTCCAGGGGCTTATCTACAATTTTTGAGAATCGATTGGAGTATTCTGTAAATTACCCAAGCGAGGGTATAAATGTTATTTTTGGAAGAAGCAGGGGCCCAAGTGCAATTTGCCACTATCGCACATGCATTGCATGTGTGCAATGAGGGTCAGTGTGGAGGCAGACATAGGCTTGGGTAACGGAACTGCATGTGGCAGCGAGAGGAGGTCTGGGGGGAGGGGGGACTTGGAGGGGGCGACATGGATGGTTGGGGTCTGTTGGATCAAGGCCTTGCCCTTGATCCAATGGCGAGCGATCATCAACGGTGATCAAGCGGCATACGAGGGTGAGCGGTCATGGTAAAGATCATTGGAGCAGTCGGGGCTCTGCCGACACACAACCCAAGCGACTAGAGGAGTGGTGCGGTAGTGCTGAGGAGGAGCTACGAGCCAATGGAATCGTCGACGTGGCGTTGGGGACACGACCGAGTGCGATCGGGCTGGAGGTGTTGGTGGTTGAGATCGAGCAGAGCAGAGCTCGACAGAGCAGCTGGACCTGCAGGGGTTAGAGAAATCACAAGCGAAGAGGAAACGGGTTGGTCTCCTAATGAGGCGAGAGAATCGAAGCAGAGCTTCGACCTTTGCAAGGTCAGAGGTAGAGGAAGTTTTGGAAGATAGAAGGAAATCGAAGAGGGGGAGAAGGGTGAGATGGATTTGGCTTGATGTTCACTTGGGACACAAGGAGGTAGAATCTCCTTGGTGTTTCATAGCTCGAAAGACCTGGTGAATGGGGGCTTGAGCTCCTGCAGCATGGAGCTACTACACGACTGGAATGGAAGATGGTCGTGGATCGCAGTGATCTTAGCCCTATCATCGCTTCCTTGCAGTTGTCACCAAGAGGAGACGTCGGGGATGAGGGAAGAGATATCGAATGGTGGATAGGGCAGGAGGTGCATGATAGTCAAGATATATAGGAGAGGGGGAGAAACAACGGTGGTCACGAGCAAGGGGAAGACGAGCGGACGAAGAGGTGGCGGATCACGACGATGATTGTGGCCGGTGAGGAGGCGGCGAGGGAGAGGAGGAAGTGGAGGGGGCAGGTAGGTCACGTGTGAATCATGTGACCGAGGATAGAGGGGTCGGGCCACATGGCCTGCACGTGACCTGAAGAGATGGGTTATGGGGAGAGAGAGAGAAGAGGGGAAAATAAAAATGAGAAGAAAAGAGGAATTAAAAAATTAAACAAAATAAAAATCAGATAAAAATCAAAATTGAAGTAAAATAAATTAAATTAAATTTAAAAATAAAAATTAAAAAGTAAATAATGATAAAATAACTAAATTTAAAAGAAAAATAAAAAAGAAATAGAAAATGAAGTTAAATCAAAAAGTGGTTAACACAAAAAGTTCATCTCTACGAGATCTACAATTTTTGTAAAGGACCCAAGACCAAAAGAGGTCAACTGCACAAAATGTATTTTTGGAGGTACTCTACAAATAATAAAATATTGATTTTTTGCATTTTGTATTTTTTGTATTTTTAATTTAATTTTAATAAGTAAATTAATTATATACATTATATACATACTTATTCTAATTTTCAAGGATTTTTTATAGGATAGAAAATGGAAAATAAAAACAACAAGATAATATATATATATATAAATTATATAAAGTCATATAGTTTTCATTTCATTTAATTTTGCTCTTTTTATGGATTTTAATTCTTGATACCATGTTAATTAATTAATCAAAGAATAAATTAGAGAAATAATTAGGTTATCTACACAAAAAATAAAAAAAACATTTAGGGGTTTTTATAGATTTTAATCCTTAATTCGAGCATATTAGTGAATGTTAATTAATTGATTCTAAGAGGTCTCATGAGTGATTTATTAATGGGATTTTGTTAAAATGCCCATATAAAGTAGATGAATCATGGATTCATCACACCCCTATGCTTAGCTTTTTGCTTGTCCCCAAGCAAATTTTAGTGAATTAGAAGGTTGAATCCATGAGTGTGCATGTGCGAATTTCAAGACTTGTCTCATTAAAAATCTTGGATTTTAGTGGTCCTAAAATTCTAAGCTCAATTCAGGTTCTAGTCAAAAGGAATCCAAATTCTCTAATTATCAGACTCTCCATTTGTACATATAGTATAAAGGATATGACAATTAATGTGTACTGCATTTCATGAGAGTTGAGTCGAAATATCACTCAAAGTTTCGATCCAAGAGACTTTCCTCAAGACTTAATCCTCAACACTAGAGAATAATTCAGTTCTTGTATTCAATCTACTATCTCAGTGGCTCGTCATACTTGAAGGTGTAGATAACAAGCCAGATGATGGAGGATTTAGGTTTGTGTATTTTCTTATGTTCCTCTCATTGGAACAAGGGTCCTCTCAAGTGCCTTATTACTCAATGCATGTATATTTTTGTTTGTTGATCAATGTGTTCGCTGATGAGAGTTCTGAATCATCTGCACTTGTTTTCTTGGGAGTGCACTGAGGCGTGTCTCTTTTGAGTATCTAAGATACCTTCGACACCTAGACTTGTATCACTATACGATGCAGAGCCCTTTTTGGGTGCTAGCCCGACTCCTTGGTCCTAGTAGCTTTGGTCCAAATAGATACTTTGAAATGGTTGGGAGCGCTCACCTTTGGTGGAAGCTCTTTGAATTCGTATTTGTAATGAGAGAGTTTTTCTTTGTATGAGAGAACTTCTCTCGAAATTTATTTCATTGATGTTTGGCTAGCTCCACTATTTTTATCAAGAGTTAGCGTACACTGATCAACATTTATTTAGTTTCGTCATACCATGACACATAGGTAAATATCAAATGATAGTTTGTAAACTTGTTCGCATACTGGCTAGGGTTTGCTGACACTCAGGTTTCTTGAAGTTTTCATCGACTTTATCCCATTCTCGAGCATCGTAAAATCAGGTCTTGACTCAAATCTCATGTCCCAATACCTCAAGTGAAATCTCAACCCATCTCATCATTCATGCATTTGTGCAAGTGATGTGCTGATCATATTTTTAAAGGTAGAGATTAAGCGTGCAATATAGCATTCACATCTTTCAAACTAGGAAAGTGTGGATTATTAAGTCTAAAATCCTAATGACTAAGGTTGATTAACTCTGAATCAAAGGTCCTTAAAAACCTGAGTTTCTTTCATTCCTCAAGTCTTAAGTAATAGTGAAAATGTCATGGATAAAACCTTGAGCTAGTTTTTTGTTTATTTTTTGAAGAATTTTTTCGTTGATTTTTTTATACCCCCTTATTTTCTTCTTCTTTTTTCCTTTTCTTTTTTTGAAAACAAATATTATTTACATAAGAAATTTAGTACAGTATGCATAATATACACCCCTTATACACATACCCAATTTTCGATGAAGACATTTAAAGTACGAGCTATGGAAAAAGTAAATAAACAAACACATCCCCCTATACTTAGCTTATGCTATGTCCTCATGGCACAAAGTGAGATGCAGACATAGCTCGCTACTATAATGGGATAGTGCCAAAAATAGGAAGTCAGCTCGTCCCCCTATACTTAAGCTTTTGAGGGCCTAAGCACAACAGAAGATCAAGAATTGAGGCAATTGAGGATGAGAAGAAATAATATAAGCATAAAAATCACAATGTATCGCCCCCCATACTTAGACTCAGGTCAGTCTATACATAGGAAGTAATTCACAGGTGGGGGACCGGGGAGATAAATGGGGTGATGGATATATAGAAGCATGATAGAATTTTTATGTAAGAGGTGGTTCATCCAGGCTGCTTGAGTCTTTCGTCTAACATAGTGCCCTGAGTGAAGGAGATCTGCTCAACTTGCACTAATTGCTCACTTGATTCGACAAAATGTTTAAGCAGCTGACCATTGACTATAGAAATTTGTGCAATGTCTGCGGTCTTTGAGATCTCAACACCTCCGTTATTATGACCTCTCTCACGATGAAGGGTCCCGTCCATTTGGATTTCAGTTTACCTTGGAAAATTTTCAATCTTGCATTAAACAATCACATTTCTACCTGGGGACAAATCTCTTTGTTCGGATGTGCTTGTCATGCCATTTCTTTACTCTGTCCTTGTAAATGGTGTTGTTCTCGTATGCATGGTTTCTGATCTCAGATAGTTCATTTAAATCCATATCTCTATTCTTCTTTCCTTGGTGATAGTTCCAATTGATTTTTTACTTCCCATTTTGATTTATGCACTAGTTCTGCGGGCAAATGACACATCTTTCCATATATCATTCGAAACGGGGATGTGCCCACTAGGGTCTTGTAAGATATCCAGTAAGCCCATAGAACTTGGTCCAGGAGTTGGGACCAGTTCTTCCTTTCTGGGCGGACAAGCTTCTGTAAAATTTCTTTAACCTCCTTGTTTGACACCTAGATCATGCCATTAGATTGTGGGTGGTATGGAAAAGCGACACGATGCTCAATGTCGTAGTCCTTTGTAAACTTCTTAACTTCCCGATTGACAAAATGGCTACCCCCATCAGATATTAGTACCTTAGGGATCCCAAACCTCGAAATAATATGATCTTTCAAAAATTGCAGACGGTCTTGTTGTTTGTGGCTCGAGTAGGGATAGCCTCTACCCACCTAGATAGATAGTATATCGCGAGAAGAATATATTCAAATCCTTGACTATTAGGGAATGGTCACATAAAGTCAATGCCCCATGCATAGGCATGGCATCTTCGGGACCAATGGTCCCTCCCATTCGCTGACAGATCGAGCAAATGACAAAATTGTAGGCATCCTTAAATAAGGTCGTCCGGTAAAATCCACATTGTAGTATATTCTTAACGGTCCTCTTCCCAAAATGGTGTCCTCCTGCCTCCGAGGTGTGGCATAGAGTAAGGACACTTTGGTATTCCTCCTGAGGAATACATCTCCTCTATATACAGTCTGATCCTTCAAAGAAAAGGAACGGATCCTACCAATAGTAGTATCTGGCTTCTGACTTGAGTCGGTCGATTTTGTTCTTGGGACAACCCTTGGGAACTTTCTTGAAGACAAGATAACTATGTTGACATACCATGGGAGAGAGTCAATAGCAGAAATTGACTCGTTTGGGAAGGTTTCATGGATAGATTCTGAATCTGAGATTTTTTATTGTTCGACCTGTGATAAATGATCAGCCACCACATTTTTTATTCTAGGTTTATCTTTAATTTCCCAACCAAATTTATGAATCAAGAGTATCTATCTGAGGAGACATGCCTTTGCATCTTTTTTTGCCATTAAGTATCGGATGGTTGAGTGGTCTGTGTATATTGTCACCTTAGATCCTAAAAGCATAGATCTAAGTTTCTCAAGGGCAAGGACTACAACAAGCATTTCATTTTCTATTATTGTACAATTTTTCTGCTCTGGATCTAAAACCTTGCTTGCATAGTGAATATCATATGGGATTCCATATTTCCTCTATTCTAACACAACCCCTACTACGAATTCTGATGCGTCTATCATGATCTCTAAGGGAAGAGACCAGTCGGGGGCTTGTAGGACAGGAGTCTCAATGACCTTCTTTTTGAGCAGCTCAAAGGCCTCAAGACACTTATGATCTACAAGGAACTCTGTATCTTTTCCTAAGAGCTCAGTTAGTGATCGGACAATTTTTGAAAAATACTTAATAAATCTCCTAAAAATTTGACATGACCTAGAAAAGAACACACTTGTTTTACGTTGGTAGGTGGCTCGAGTTTCTTGATCACATCCACTTTGGCAGGGTCAATCTCCATTCTCTTGTTGGAGATGACGTGCCCCAACATGATGCCCTCTTTTACCATAAAGTGGCCTTTCTCCCAAGAGAGCACCAGATTCACTTCCCTACACTTCTCGAGGACTCGATCCAGGTGTGTTAGGCAATCAAAAAATGAATCACCATAGGCCGAGAAGTCATCCATAAAGACTTCCAAGAAATCTCCAACCATTTCGGTAAAAGCTATAATCATGCACGGATGAAAGGTGTTGGGGGCGTTACAGAGCCCAAAAGGCATGCGCTTGAATGCATAAGTACCAAAAGGACACGTAAAAGTAGTCTTTTCCTAGTCCTATGGGGTGATGGCTACCTGGTTCTAGCTTGACTACCCGCCTAAGAAACAAAAGCATTCTCTTCATGCCAATCTCTCCTAAATTTGATCAATAAAAGGTAGTGGGAAGTGATCCTTCTTTGTTGTGGCATTCAAGTGCCTATAGTCCACACAAATGCGCCATGATGTAGGTACCCGTATCATGATCTTTTCTCCCTCCTCGTTAGTGATAATCTGTAGTCCTGGTTTTTTCATGACGACATGCAAAGGTGACAACCACTTGGAGTATGACATGGAATAAATGAATCATGCCCCCACATCATTTTCGATCTCAATCTTAACAACTACCTGTAAATTTGGATTCAACCTCTGTTGGAATTCACGGGAGGGTTTAGCATTATCCACAAGGTACATATGTGTGAACAAAGGACCGAGTTAATCCCTTGAAGATCCAACAATATCCAACCTATAGCCTTGCGTTTTTTCTCTAAAACTTTAGAAGGTGGGTCTCCTGCTCGTCAGTCAGATATGAGCTGATGATGACTAGAAAATAACCTTTATTTCCCGCAAGGAAGGCATACTTAAGAGTAGGGGGCAATGGTTTGAGCTGGGTAAATATGTATCATTCAACAAATCTGGCTCTATCATTGGTGATTTTGGTTGTGTTGTGGATGGGGTGTGTGTAACATTATCGGCCACCGACTGAATTGTTTCAGGGATTAGATCACCAAATGTATAACGTGGTTTGGAAAATACCGTGTCCGGTCCGTCTACCTTGTTCCGGGATTATCTAGAAAGAGAATGAATTGACAAGTCCAGAGGGACCTCTAGGTCTTCAGGAGTGACGGTTGATGCATGAATGAGTTGTCAAATTAATTCGTCAACAATGTCCTCCCCAGATGAGAGTGATTCTCTCATTGCAGTTGGGTTCTGTTTCCATGGCCCAACTGTTGCTTCTGTATTTTCTTCTACCTCGTGATATGAATTTTCAGACTCAATGCTAGATTCAGTGTCAGGTCTTTGAAACCTAGTTTGCTTCATTTCTAACTTAACTTCTCCAAATGAATTCTCCCAGATGTGTAATCAGATAGAGCTCCATCGGTCTTGAAAAAGGGTCGCCCTAATATCATCTGAGACTCTTTCCAGCTTTTAGGGACATCCATATCAAGGATTGTAAAATCCACTGGATAGTTCTATCCGTCTATGTTGATAACAACATTTCTGATCTCACCCCTAGGCCTCTTAGTTGAAGAGTCACCAAATTGAAGTACGCCTCTGGAGCTCTTAAGAGGGCCTAGTTTTAGATATTCATAAAGAGTGGTGGACATGAGATTGATGGAGGAGCCATTGTCTAACAAGGTTTGGGCAAACTTAATCTCATTGATATGGCTTGTCACAAAGTAAGAACCCATGTCTCTTTTCTTCCTTGGTAGCCCATTTTTTATCAGATGCGATGTGGCAATAGAGAGTATGTGCTTCTTTGTTCAGCTATGGTTCTTTTTGCTGGTCCTTGTTAGTGTGCATCTCACCTTAAGGTACTTTTGAAAAGTCGGGTCTCTTTCAATCATCTATTCTAATGACAAAGTAACCTTGATATTTTCTTTTCATATGTGGGCCATCTCGTCATAATTTTTTTGGTTTTTTATGTTTTTATTCTTTCCTACTGTAAGAGCATGGGGGAAAGTAATTGGTTGACTGTGATTGACATCATCACTTTTATTTAATGAAAAAGTATCTACAAGACTTGGACTGGCTCGACTCAAAATAGGAAAATCGACGTACGACTATTGTTTCTGTTGCTTCTCCTTCAGATTCTGATCTTGTCTCTCCCGAGTCCTTAGTGGTATAGTGCTCGACAGGTGGTGTGGGTGGGACTTCTTCTTACTCCTCCTCGTGCCTCTGTTCCTCTTCTTCCCCATAATTATGTAAGTGTAGACAGTGGGGCCATGTCACCGTGTTCTTTTTCTCGATCAGGCATGGTTACGGTCTTTCTGCTCCAAAGAGAAATATGATATGTGTCGTCATGTGAAAAGATCTCGTATTTAGGTAAAAAACATTTAAAGACTATACATGATTCTGTTCGACACTATTTGGGTTAACCCGGACTTGAGCTGGAATCACAGTTTGGGGTGCAGTCAACTCATCTCTCCAACGAGAGAGTCGATTGATGTCAACTCTCATATCATGTAGTTCGCCAGCATTCGTTGGAGTTCGGGAGAGATCGAAGAAGAGGAAGACCCTGATCTTGCTTGGCCTGAGGCTGCTGGTGATGTCTAAATTGGCCCTGATGGCGCAAACGTTGATACCAATGTTTTGAAAACCAGAGCGGACCGACCAGTTCGACCGGTGAACCGGTCTGGTTAATCGGTTATTCTCTGTTCGGTCTGAAAGGTCAAATTTTTAGCTGTTGGTTCAACCTATTAATTTTGACCCAGTTCAACCAGGTTCAATCGAAATTGAACCGCATTTAATTTTAAATTTATACAAAAATAATGGTGTTGATGGGAGTTAAACCCATGACCTTTAGTTTACCATCTCAAAACCTAACCAACTACTCTAACATGTTTTTTTCTTATAATAAATTTTAAATATAATTAAACTATTATTATTGTATGAAGCATATATTCCAGGTAATATATATTTATGATATGCATGACAATTGATGGTGCATATGAAAAAATAAATATATGTAAACTGTGAAATATATACATTATTTATGTATTTTTATTTCTATTTCGAATATACTTAAGTGTATATTATATATATGTGTGTGTTTGT
Organism: Ottelia alismoides; assembly: GCA_037367405.1. Lineage (NCBI taxonomy): Eukaryota > Viridiplantae > Streptophyta > Magnoliopsida > Alismatales > Hydrocharitaceae > Ottelia > Ottelia alismoides. Next base: position 1,096,561 of record JAZKJV010000740.1, on the reverse strand, counting down.
ATGTATATTCTATTTCATTTTGGTTTGATTATATGGTTCAACCACTTTTTTCTCATCGGTTCGGTTTAATCCGATTTTAAATAATGATGACATCATCATCTAGTTGAACTGGTTTGATTACATGGTTCAACCCAATCTGACCATTTTGGTAAGGTCTCTGGTTCGATGTCGGGTTCGGTTTCAAGAACATTGGTTGATATTGCTGTTGCTAAGGCTGCAGTTTCTGATTATCCAGACGGTACTGCTGACGTTGCTATTGTTGTTGCTACTGCTGAGGCTGGTAGATGGGCTGAGACTGTGGTGGACAAGGGTTCGGAGTAGAGTTTGGATCCGATCTGTCGACGGGATCAAGGTTATACCAGACCCCATTTATCTCCATGACTTGTAACGGTTTCTCATAAACAGTTTGAGCGGAGGTTTCTTCTATTTGCTGGGAAAAGACTTGATCTCCACCGCAGTAGCTCTGTTGCCCTACCCCTTGCCCTTGAATGTAGTGAATTTGGTGAATGGGGGCAGGGGGTGAAGTCAAGGTAGGTATCTGGATCTTACATACCCTGTCAGCTAGTTCCTCCATTTTCTTAGGCAGTTTAGCCAATTTCTCCATATCAGATGATTTATGGAGTTCGTCCACCTTCTAATTAATTTATTCGACCACGGTCAGCTTATCAGCTATTATTCCCAAGTCGGCATTCTGATTAGTCGACAGATTATTAGCAGTCTTCTTGGTGTCGGTTGTGTAATCCCAGCTGGTGGTTTATGCTCGATTGGATTCCGCTAGTCTCTCAAACACCTTGTAGATGGTGTCCTCGTGGCGTCCCATATAGCTTCCTCCGCAGTATGCACTCACTAACCCTTGGGTCTCAGGGTTCAATCCACTGACAAGACTTTGGACCAACATCATTTTGCTTATCCCGTGCCCTGGGAATTTCTGGATTTGGTCTGTGAACCTTTCCCAGGTTTCATGCAATGGCTCGTTTGGGTGTGGGGTGAACCTTATGAGCGTGATTCACATTTGATTAATTCTATTTACATGGTAGAATTTCTTGAGAAACAAGGTCTTGAAGGTGGCCCAAGTGGCGACCACTTCCCCAAAATTTTTCATCCAGTAAGCCGCATCATCAGTCAAGGCAAGGGGACAACTCTCATCCTTATGTAGTTTTGACTAACCCTAGGGTTGCACAGGTTGTCGCAGACTAGCTCGAAGTCTTGGAGGAAGGCATATGATTCTTCATGATTACTCCCTCTGAACTTAGGCAACAATGTGAGGAAATACAGTTTGTGTTCGAACACATCCTCGGGAGGTACATGCCTCAACCAATTGTAGTCTTCATCTATCTCGGGGAGGTATGTATCTTCCATAGCAGCCTCTCCTCATTGCAGTTCTGTCATCTATGCTCTAAGTAGTGCATTGTGTTGTTTGACAACAGTGATCAAAGCCAAAGTGCTCGCATCAAATCATTGTACTCATCTACACCAGGGTTTTTCTTGGGAGGCATCTTGACTTCTTCTTCACCTGGAGATACAAACAAATCTGAGTTAGGCTCATGCTTGAAGAGTGTAGGGGTTCTACCAAGGATGAAAGTTTCTTTAGCTGGGGGGAGTAGAAGAGAGGGTTAGTCTGGGGTTGACTAACCCCTGGAGGGGACTTGGGAAGAGGGTCATCCCAAGACTAAGGGGTTTCGAGAAGAGGGTCATATTAAAATCGAGGAGATGAGTTAATTGAGAAGCTGAGGGATTTGTTCGCAAAGTCCGAAAGAATAACTCCATAAGAATCCATCTCAGATGAAAGGAACAGTTTCGGAGCACAAAGAAATACTTAGGAGAGAGAATACATGGGAAGTACAAATGTACATAAGACTCACGCAAAACAAACACAAATCAAACTCATCAATTCACCCACTAAATACCGGTGAAGGCACGTCAGGGCTCGACCGCTTGTCTTTTCAATTTTAATTTTAAATGATCACACAATCTTGAAGGTTAAGCATAGATGTTAGGTGCCGAAATTATTCACAAAGACTGTCCCGAGTTCATAAAACTAGTTGCACTTACTTTCAGCTAATATAGGTGCAAGTACATACCATAAAACGGCTACCTGCTACTTAAAGACGGTACCTTACATAGTGTCCTTTAAACCACCCACTCTGTTAAGGAAAATATGGACCATAGAACGACTACCTATGTTCCCTCATTGAAAAGTAGCTAGTTGTTTCTAAAAATAGTAGTCTAAATTAAAACTTCAGATTTGTGGATCTACCCTAAGTGTGTGATCGTATCCTTACAAACAATGAGTGGGTTTCTCTCCACCAGACGTAAGGGTTAACTTTATGTCAATTTTATTTAAAACCACCTTTATTAGTAGTCCCTATTTTAGATTATGGTTATCGCTGAGGTCTTAATTGAGCACAAAAATATCACGCTAAACAAGTTGTCCAAATTCCTTTTATTCCTAAGTTTTAAAAACTAAGGAGGGAGAATTGAAAAAGCCAATTCAAGCGTAAATCAGTGATGCATGCTTAAGAAGGAGACATACAGTGATTCCTTTCTTCATGCGGGATGCAATACAAGAAATTTAAATTTACACTAAATGATATGCACAGAAGAAAAATGCCCTAGGCAGATAGTTCGATTAGCGGGAAGAAGTGATTTCAAGTTTGGGCTAAGTAGAACGATCTATAGTGTGTATAGTTAGGGAAAGTGTGACCTAAAAACTACGAGCACAATCAAGAATAAAAATCTAAGTCTAGCGTATGCGCCTAATTCCTATGCCACTCAAGTTGGGTCCCAACCACACAGAAGGGGTTGAAACAAACCTGACACACCACAGAGAAGTCCAGTCCGAATTATTACAAGTTATCAGGGTTCAGAGAGAGGATGTAGAAATTAAAACTATCTAACTCTCTCTCACACATACACAAAAAGAATAAAATTCAGTCTTCTTCGCAATCCCTTTAATTATATCCAAAAATCGCTCTGAGTAATCTGCGAGGAGAGAATTTACGATTAGTATCATAAGTGAGAGAAAGATGCAAAATAAAATGCAGAAAATAAAATGCAAAAGAAAGGAAAAAACAACATAGAAATTAATTTCACAAAAAATTAATTACAATAAATAATTTAAAATCCTAAAAATATGTCGTTCCCCGCAACTACGTCCTTTGATGAACGTGAAAAATCTGTTTCTTTAATAATCGAGAATTGTAGGAGGAGATGGAAGTCGAGCTATCAAAAACCACAATCTTTGAATGTTGTGGAATATTTTACTTGGCAAGTCTACTGAGGTAGAAGCTCTTTGGTTTTTCTTCGCTCGAAGGACCTGGTAAATGGGGCCTGAGCTCCTGCACCGTGGAGCTGCTACACAGCTGGAATGGGAGATGGTCGTGGATTGCACCGATCTCAGTCCTATCGTCACTTCCTTGCAGTTGTCACCTATAGGAGACGTCGAGGATGGGGGGAAAGATATCGAATGGTGGATATGGCAGGAGGAGCGCGATGGAGAAGGCCATATGGGAGAGGGGGAGAAACGACAGTGGCCACGAGCAAGGGGGAAGGCGAGCGGACGAAGAGATGGGTGGCGGATAACATCGATAATCGTGGGTGGCGAGGAGGTGAGGAGGCGACAAGGGAGAGGAGGAAGGGGAGGGGGCAGGAAGGTCATATGCGGAGCACGTGACCGAGGATAGAGGGGTTGGGTCACGTGCCCTGCATGTGACATAAAGAGATTGGTTAGGTACAGAGAGAGAAGATAGAGAGAACATAGAAAATGAAATGAGGAGAATAGAGGAATTAAATAAAGTAAATAAAATAAAAAAGTAAAAAAGTAAAATAAAATTAAAAAAATACTAAATAAAAATATTTAAAAATTAAATAAATATAAAATAAAATAACTAAACTTAAATGAAAAATAAAAACGAAACAACAAATGAAGTCAAATCAAAAATTGATCAACATAAAAGTTGTTCGTTTCTATGAGATCTATATTTTTTGTGAATGGCCCAAAAGAAAAAGAGGTCAACTGTACAAAACGTATTTTTGAAGGCACTCTATAAATAATAAAATACCGACTTTTTGCATTTTGTATTTTTTGTATTTTAAATTTGATTTTAATTAGTGGATTAATTTATATACAATATATACATACTTAATCTAGTTTTTAAGGATTTTTTATAGGTTATAAAAGGGAAAAGAAAAACAACAAAGGTAAAATATATACAAAATATACAAAGTCAGATATTTTTTATTTCTTTTAATTTTGTTCTTTTTATGGATTTTAATTCTTGATACAATGTTAATTAATTAATCAAATAATAAATTGGAGAAAGAATTAGGTTATTTACACAAAAAATAAAAAATCTCAATTTATGGCTAAATATTTACATATTTTAATCCTTAATTCAAGCACAAATAGTGAATTATAGGGTTTAATTGGTGATTTATTAAGGGGATTTCGCTAAATGTCCATATAAAGTGGATGAATCACGGATTCATTAACTCTGTGAGGATATTTTAGACCCTCTTCAAAGTGGAGTTCATTAAATGGCACCATTGCCAGAGAACAACGTGTAGGATACCGGAGAACAACATGTAGGATAGATTTTTGGGTCTAGTTTTATTTCATTATTTTTCTTTGTTTGTTTTCTCTTTATTTGATATAATTGTTCATTTTGCTAGTGCATTCTCTTCTATTTGTCTTGCGAGGGACCTCGAGGCGACAACGATTGCTTCAGTGGTTGGAGCACCCAAGCTACGAGGAGAGTAGCTATTCCACTAGATATATACTTGGAGAGTGCAAGAGAGAGAGAGGAGGACCATTAGCATAGTGCCTTTATTTTTATTTTTGTGAGAGAGTGCTGTTTATTTTTGCAAATATAAATTGTAATAATACATGTGGACTTGGACTTGTACATTCGGGCACAATTTCCAAGTGTATGTTCACTTGGGGGCTCAGTGATTTTTCCCAAGTTTTGATCTCTTTTATTTTATTTATTTCCATGTTTTGAATTTTTCACCATATTTTTATTTATTTTGTGTAATGAACCCTTAGTTTTGTAGGATTGCTTTCTTGGTAATCTAAGGCCAAACACCTAATATCTTAAATGTACTTATAGCTTATACGTTTGGACTTAAATCAAATTAATTGTCGAATACTTGACTTGAAACCACTTGTAGTGAGAGGTCTCCATAAAACGCTTGCATAGCCCACTGTGGTGGGCAACGAGGAGCCTCCAAGATTGGGCCTTAGGTTTCTCTCCTAGTATTTAGCATTTGGTTCTTCACGTTAATAGCAATTCTTATTTAGGGCGCCCTCCTAGCCTTCTAACTGAGCATTCATCATTTAGGCACTAAGTTGAGATTTCCATCTTAGTGTCATCTTGCATTGCTTTGTCGTTCTCTCCTTCTAATTTTGAGCACTTAGGGTAAAAAGAAAATACAAAAAAATCATTGTGTTTTGATATTGAAAATACTAAAAAAAGTGAAAATTAAAAACTAAAACAAGGGGACTGTTAATTGAACTTTGATCAAAAATAAAATTCATAATGAGCATCATTGTTTGGGTTCACAAAGCCCACCTTGTATTCTGGTACACTCCAAATTGAGCGAGGCACAACCCTTAAGCAATAGAGCCAAAAACCCGATCCGTGGCTGCCTCAACTACTACCTTAGACCGATGAAGTATTGTTACTTCTATCGTACATGACCAAGTAAGGCCTTGTCGATGATGGTGTTCCCACCTTGTGTGGAGCATCCGACTTGGTCTAAAGTACTGAGCCTAGACCATGATGTCACGAGTGTATCTATCTCATCGGTATGTGTCTGAGTACCTCGCTTGCGAAGGAAGTAGTGGTTTCACCTATCGGCTTCCTTTCTCTTTTCTTTGGCTGAGTAGCTACCCAGGACCGGTATTGAGGATCTTAAAAAGTGCAGATCACATGATATAAAACATGCGGATCAAGTACGGGGATAATTTCCTAACACACTCTCCTCTAAGGCTAACCTATAAGGACTCGTGACAATATTGCCTGAATCAACAACTCTGAATTTGAAAAGATAAAAATAGTCGAAATCTTACATCTTAACGTTGAGTTGAGTTGGTGAATCCAATTTTGGTTGGTGTTTGTTTGGTCTGCACTAGGTTCAAAAAGTACAAGAAAAATACCAAAAACAAAGAAAAACTTAAAAAGACAAAAATATTTTATTTCCTGGTTTTTGAGTATTTATAGACATACTTATAATATAAAAGCTTTATTGTAGATATATAGCTATATTTACTTGTATATTTATTTATTATTAAAATAGAAATTTTATCAAAAATATTTGTGAAAGCTATAAAAAAATAAAAATAACAGTACCTTAGGGTATTTTCTTAATTTGTCTTCATTTTTATATTTTTATTATCTATATTCCCTATATTATATACATATATTATATATACTTATATTATAACTAATTATAAAAGAAAAGGAAAAATAGGGAATATAAAAAGAAATATAACAAATTTTAAAAATAAAAAACTTTAAAATTATAAAAAAAATCAAAAGAAATTAAATAATAAAAAACCCACTAAAAATAAAAAAAACTCCATAAAATCTCAAAAACATATGTTGTCTTTTTAGCCAGTTTTTGTTGTCTATCCCTCATTCTCCGCGTGTTCGAAACCCTACCATACTTGTCACTATACACATTTCATTGTAGGGTTATAATAAATTTTGATTCACAGATACGTGCATTGCTTCATACTTATATTGTGTAGGTTGATTGTTGATAATTCGACTATAGGGAGCGGTCACCTCAGTGACAATATATTCTCGCACACTGTGGGTATATTTTAGACCCTCACCAAAGTTGAGTTCCTGTGACATCCCCTCTCCTCCTTGCACGACAAAGTATAGCGGAGCTTCGGTAAAGGAACTCGTCATCCTCCTGACCCTAAGATTTGATATGAATGTTGGGAAAGCGTCATAAAGGCCTAGCGATGAAGATGGAAGCTTCATCAAGTAGCTGCAGCTCATGGTGTATGGAATCGATGGCTGGTCGTCGGAGGTGGAGGACCCCAAAGTAGGTCCATTGCAAGTTCGGTCAATGGTGTCCCTGCAAGGTTACATAGCAAAATACAAATGCGGGAGGTTGGTCCAAAACATTGGAAATGGGATGTGATGGAGGTTTGGGTGAAGGTGGAGAAGAAAGCCTAGGTGGGTGATGAATCTCAGATTCATCACTCTAAATTGCATTACTTAAGCTCAAATCCCTCAAAATCAACAACATTTCTGCATCTATTCTGCATAATTAGCATTCATGCATGTTTTCATAAAAATTGCATTTTAGCACGAATTTCTGTACAAAATAAGAAGCCAAAAATCCAAACCAAAATTGACCTGTAAATAGCCTAACTTCCCCAATTTTTAACTCATTCATGCTAACTTTGACTTACCCAAAACCACTTCCACTGTGTACATATCACTAACAAGAATAAATGAAAATTACAAAAATCACTAATCCAAATAAATGGACCATAAACCCAAACCCTAGTTTCAGGATTTCCAGACTAAAAACCTCATATCTTCCCCATCCAGTGTCCGTTTTGATCCTACACACTTTTGAACTAATGTACATTCAATTACCTTCTAAACAAGATCAAGTTCAAGTGATTCGGAGCTCATATGTGAAAGTTGGGTTTTGGGCCTCTTTTGTACATTTTGTATTTTAGCCATTTTTGACCTATTATTTTATGTACATAATTAACCTATTTTAGTTCATTTCTTTTTCATTTGTCTTCTTTGATAAAAGTTTTATTAAAATACACAAAAATCCAAATGCTGACTGAGCTTGAAATTAAAGAAATAAATTGAGTCTGACTCTTTACTAACTACCTATACAAATTTAGTCTTTTTCATATTTTATTTTATTTCCTCTTCTTCTTAATTAATAAAAATCCAAAAAATTAGGTTAATGTCTAAATATTTATTTCTGATTTTATTATATTTTTCCAGATTTTTATCTGATTTAAAAATGAAAAAAAATATAAAACCCAAAAATCAAGGTATTCAAGTACATGGGATACCCCAAAAACTCACTTTGTGTAATTGATCGATTTTGATTTTAATATCTTCAAGAAAGTTGTAGATCTCATTGAGACGAGAAATATTCGTGAAGAAATTTTTTGATCCGAGGCCATTTGCTATTTATTATTGATTTTACAAAGTATTTATTTGCGGATTTTTGTTGTGCTGACACGTGGCAGCTCCTGGAGCTGCCACATGTCAGCCATTTTTTGCATTTTTATTTATTCATTTTTTATAAAAAAAATAGCCCGCACGTGCGAGGCACGTGCTGCCCTGGCACGCGCCAAGCATGTGCTTCGCACCTCCTACCCCAAATCGCCGCCACGTGGTGATCTCCTGGCCGCCCGATCTCGATCGATCGGACGGCCGAGGAGCTTCGTCCTCATCCAGCATCCTCTCCCCCGAAATCTCCGTTGTACCCCCGCTACTCTCGCTGTCTCCCTTCGATTTCGCCCACCGCATATCCTCAATCGCATCCATCTTCGATTCAGATCTCCATTATCGGATCCCCCAAATCCCATCTCCAATCGCATGTCAAATCGCCATCCCCATGACTTTCCCCTTCCAGCCAAACCTCCCTCGCCCTATTTAAAGCTCTGCCGCCTGTCGATCAGAGCATCCGCCGTTAGTACCACAGAGGGCGGTGGTGACAGCCCGCACCTCCGCACTTGCTGCTCAGCTCCGCGCCTCGCGCCGTCGAGCCACCGACCGACTTCGACGACATTCACCTCCACCAACACCTCCCGACTCCATCAACCACCCCTGGGCGCCTTCTCCGACAACTCAGACCACTGCCGCAACCACGTCATCACCTTCGTCTTCTCCGGTGCATCAGCCATCGGAATCACGCCTCCACCCGCAAGCTCCACCAGGTGCTCCACCCCGCACAGGAGCACCGCCATCAGACACCGGTCACCACCGGGCCTCGACACTTCCAGCTCCAATCGCTCAGCCGGGAGGCCCTCCTACGACCGCCAGCTTCCCCTACCGCCTTCGCTTCGCCACGCGGCCGGGCGCTCCAGTCCCGAGACTAGTATTTTGAGGTTTAGGATTTTTCTGAGATCAATCACCTAGTGATAGATCTTAGATAATTTTGTTCCTTAAAATAATTAGGTTTAATATTTATTATAATTAAATATTGAAATTCATTTTGTTTACATTAAAAATTCATAAAAAGATTTATATTGCATCCAAAAATTCAAAAAAAATTACAGTGCATTCATTTCATCATAATTTGCATCTTGGCCAAATTTCATATTTTCCGGACATCGTTTGATCAACTTTTGCATTTTAGTACCTAAAATAGCCTGAATTTGCATTTTGCATCCTTTATTGCATTAAAAATTACAAAAAAAGACCGTCTCGAAAATCGTGCACGAATTTTGATAGACATAATTCTAGGTGGTTCCTTTGCATCCTTGTGATCGATCTTGGGACTTGACCAAGTAAAATAAATATAAAACCGCATCGATTAACAATTGATTAACTTATTTTATGGTTATTTTCTTAACCGATTCTGATTGCCGCCTACAACAAAACGACAAATCATTATTTTTACACGCGATCACATAAACATCTCATTTAATCAAGAAAATTTCAGACTCGTCAGATGGTGCCGTTGCCGGGGATCGAACCCGGGTCACCCGCGTGACAGGTAGGAGCCCGGGTCACCCGCGTGACACTCGGGGAGGCAAACTGCTTAGGTTTGTGTTTTGAAAATTTTTGTTCGGTTTTCCGCATTCAGGTAGTCTGACCCCCGAATTTCTCATTGTAAATCCTATTTTTTCCTGCATTTATTTTTTATTTTTAGCATTTATTTCTCTTATTTTTGATTTATTTTTGACTCATTCTCTTACATTCTCTCTCTTATTTTTCTTGCAAGGTATCCGGCGTATGTGAAGCAGTTTTGTAGGAACCGACGCATCTTCACCGACATCCAAAAAAGATGCAATTAATTTAAGATCGAGTAGAGTCATGAAAGAGCGTAGAGTCTAGGATTTTAATTTCTGTAATTAACTGCTCATTTATAGTGATGTCTGTTTGGACTCTCGCGTGTGTAAAGAGACCTTGAACTTTGTCCTGTGGTGTGTCTTAGCCTGTTTCACTCTCCGGTGAGGGTGGGGTCCGACTTGAGTGGCGTTTAGTATAGACCTGCACATACGACTCTCAGAGCATTTTTTATTTTTTGATTGTGATCGTAGTATCTAAGGCCACACTTCACTGTAATTGAGACGCACATAGATCGTTCAATTTAGCCAAATTTGACTCAATTCTTCCCCGCTAATAGAACTTTCTGATAGGTGTGGTTTTTCATCGGCTTGCATTCATTTAGACTAAATTTTCAATTCTTGTATTGCATCCCACATGAAGATTGCAAGGATTCACTATAAGTCTTCTAACTGAGCATACATCATAGTTTTTCACGTGCATCAGATTTTCCCGAACTTCTCCCTCTTGTTTTATCACATAAATTTTAAAGGAAATTGGGACTGGATGGTAGACGTGTATTTGTGCTCACTTAAATCTTAAGTAATCGCCTAATTAAAATTAGGACTGTTAATTATAGCCGACTCTTAATAACCCATAAAATCAAGAATTTTTGCGGGAGAGCAACCCTGACCTTGGATTCTTTTATTTGTTTCTGAGTGAGCGAGAGACGACACTTAAGGCTAGAGCCCAAACCTGGATTTTCATATTGACTACTGATTCTACCAACAATGATTAGCTACTTCTCAGTGAGGATCTACGGGTAGCCGGAAAACGGTCCGGATTTCCTTAGTAGAGTGGGTGGTTTAGAGGACACTGCGCAAGGCTCCGTCCTCAAGTAACGGGTAGTCGTTCTACGATCCATACTTACTTCCATACTGGTTGAAAGTAGGTGCAACTAGTCGTAAGAATTTGGGCCAGTCATTAAGAAATTTCTGTCACCTGACAGCTTACTAAATTCTTTCCAAGATTGTCTTATCACCCATTAAAATTGAAAAGACAATAGCCGAACTCTTACGGCTTCTGTGTGAGTTGGTGAACTTGGGGTTTGATTTGTGTTTGCATTGGTGTGCGTGAACCGATTTCGAAGATCAAAAGCTGCACATTTGATAAAATTTCTTTTGAATATCTCCTGCAATCATTTCTCTCCTTTCTTGATTTAAACCTCATCATGGAACTTTTGTCCAAAAAATCTCCACACCCAGATCATGAAAATCATTGCAAACCCAAACCATCATTCCTTTCAGCTCTTTCAAAAATGGCCAAACATTTATCTGAAAAACCATCAGAGTTATACTATGAAAATGAATTTGTCTCGGTTAGGCACAAATCAACTAAATCCTCTTCTTTCAATAATCCTCCAACATTTGCGGGAGACTTTCACCCGCGGATGAATTCGGCCCCCTCATTGAATTCCTACTCGAATCATTCGACCGCACATAACCACCTACCATCTTGGACTGAACCGTCTTATTCTCGGTTTCTCGTTAATAAACCATTTCAAGATCAAAATACCTTTGAGTCTCATGATTGGCCGAGAAACCAAACCCATATGGAAAGACCTGTACTTAATGATCATCAGCGTTGGATTGGTCGCAATGATCAAATCCCTATTGACCAACCCGAATATCACTCATTTGATCAGTCTACTCATACAGAGGACTGGACTGACCACATTGAAACACATAAACCATGTATGGTGACTCCACAATATCAAGGTCCGACCGATCATGATCAAAGGATTGAACCAACTCCACATGCATGGACTATATGAGCAGCCTCCTTCCTTAATTTTTGAGGAGAATTTTTCAGAAAATAACGATCACATGTCGGATATTCCAAGAAACTTTCCTCGAAGTACAAGGTTTAGAGAATCTCCCCCCTGCTCCATTCCCAGCTGCTCTCACCGTGGAGAATCGAGTATATGAATCATATGTTCCAAAGACTTATGCATGGGCACACCCTGGGTCAACCTATTCTGACTACATGGATTACATCAACATGACACAGGAATGCTCCAATGTCAAATATTTAGAATGAACATGCAGAGACTCTTCCCAATATTTCAATTTCCACGGATCTCAAATTAAACAAATCCTTATTCTACGATCTTGAGACATATGCATGATCACACCCATGGGAAACCTTCTCTAAATATCTTGACCAAATCATCCCAAATCGAGAGTGCACCAACATTCAGAGACTAAGAACAAACACATAGGCCGCATACCGACCAAGGAGAAGAATTCCAATGGTTATTCATCTGGATACTCAAGTGAACCGACACCTTCATGAGGAAAGAAAAAGAAAGTCACCTTTGACCTTTCAGAAGAGGAATCAACCGATGATCCCTCATCAGGACCGGAAAAGGTAATCTACATGAGTGAGGTCTGTTCGGCAGCTCTAAAACCATATCTTCGCAAGGATCCAAAATTCGATTCTCGTTGGACAACTCTCGTTCCTAACTACAATTCATCCAAAGCTGATGCTCCTGCCCTCTTCAAGTACACTGGAATTATTTCTCATGAGCTAACTGAGACCGGTGCTTCTGAGTATTCATCTGAGGACAAACCGCTTGATCCCAAGAAGGAACGAATTCTGAGGAAACAGCTGAAGAAACAAAAAGACCAGAATATCTGGAGTGTGTCCACTTTCAAATACTATTCCTCTGAGGATAATTCCGATGTTGGATATCTTTCATCTGTCTCAAACACTTCATCCACTATCCATCATGATTTTTCTGAGGATGACACTGATAATAGTTAGGAATCATATGCTTCATCGCTGTCTCGTTATTCTGATCTCCCATCACAAGCTCACAAGAAGATCAGCCGAAAACCGCCTTAATCATCGGCTACCCATCCTCCCTCCCAACCACATCGGCTCCTTGTACAACTTCTTCCTCTGCTTAGGCCAAGGCCTAAGTATAGGGGGAGACCGATGCCATCTATATATACCATTCTTCTCCTATCTCCCGATCACCTCACTTCCACCCTTCTTCTATACTTAGGCTGACCAGAGCCTAAGTATAGGGGGAACTAACGCCCACCTATATATACTCTCTTCATCCACATATCCCGACCACCTAATTTTTTCGCTCTTCTTCTACACTTAGACTGTTCACAGCCTAAGTATAGGGGGCGTTCTGATCCATCTTTTTCTTTTTCTTTTTTCACTCTCTCACGCTTAGCCCGAGCTGTCATCTTTATGCTTCTTGTGCTCTGAGGACACAACACTCGCTAAGTATAGGGGGTCTGTATATATACTTTGTATATATTTTACCCATATCGTGTACTTTCGTGTAAGTCTATATGTATTACAGGGTGGGTAATTAATTCAAAAAAATAATAACAAAAATAAATAAAAAGAAATAGAGTTTTGCAACTAACACTGACTATGCCCAAAATTTTTGAAAAACAGGCTTCTTATTCATTTTTGCATTAAAAAAACCAAAAATCCCTTGCATAAAAAAAGTGTCTGCATTTCACACACCTGCACTTAATCCAGCATTTCATTTGGATCTGTGAAAAGTCTTTGGGTTTTGAACCGAGTTATGAGCTGAAACCGAGAGTGGTCTGGAGTTGACGTTAATCCACCTAATTTCAGATGAACTTCACTAAGAAATAGGATTTTAGAAACTTCAGGTCTTTGACTTAATTCTATGAGTTCCACATGACAATGTGCAGCATTTGACTCTTAGTGTCTAAACTGGTCTCTTCATTCTGGGTACAACTCTGGAATAGGGAATTAATTTGTACTCTCGCACTATGCACTTAGCTCAACTCAGATGGGATGTTGGAAGACTGTATAAGTTTCTTTTCTGGTAGCGTGGAAATCTAAAGATCAGAGTACGGATTGAAATAGAGCTTCGGAAAAGGGATGAACGACTGGGCACAATTTTTTCTAAGACCCAAAAAAATGTACGGAAACAAAAAGATTCAATATCCATAGGGGCACAACAAGATCCAAGCAGAATCACCAAAAATTCCAAATACAAAGAAGGATTCTACCAAATAAATATCCAACCAAAAAGGTCCAAGCTTCATGAAAACATGCAGATCTTGGTGAAGACTCGGCTACACTGGCCATCTTCACAAGGAGAGGTGATTACACTGACCACCCTCTAGTTCTTTTCTCCTTCTTCTAACTTCTTCCCCCAATTCGATTGTGAACACAGCGCGACAGACCTTAGAAGGAAATACCTGACTCCCCAAGGACGAGTTACTGGAGAGGAGAGGAGCATGGTAGTCCGGCATTCTGGATGGGAAGAGCTAAAGCCTTTCACAGACATGAGTCGATTGTTCAATGTTCATAGGGTATACTTTGGGAAGAGGATTGATCTAAGATGACTTCTGAGCCGAAACTGTGACACTGATGTGTAGAACTTGAGGGCTGTTGATTTTAAAATTCTAAATCTCACAGAAGTTCCACCACACTAATAATCCAAAGGTCGAGTCTAGTTTCATTTTTACCTTCAGCTCATGGTCTTGGTATGGAACCCAATCTCATCTCACCTCATGGCATTTCTTTTTCATGCTTAGGGACGAGCATGGTTCAAGTATAGGGGGATGATGAATCTCGGTTTATGACTGTAAATCTCATTTATTAAGCTCAAATCCCTCAAAATCAACAGCATTTCTGCATCTATTCTGCATAATTAGCATTCATGCATGTTTTCATAAGAATTGCATTTTAGCACGAATTTCTGCACAAAATAAGAAGCCAAAAATCCAAGCCAAAAATGACATGTAAATAGCATAACTTCCCTGATTTTTAACTAAGTCATGCTAACTTTGAATGACCCAAAACCACCTCCACTGTGTACATATCACTACAAGAATAAACAAAAAATACAAAAAAAATCACTAACCCAAATAAGTGGACCAAAAACCCAAACCCTAATTTCAGGATTTCCGGACTAAAAACCTCATATCTTCCCCCATCCAGTGTCTATTTTAATCCTACTCACTTTTGAACTAATTTACATTCAATTACCTTCAAAACAAGACCAATTTCAAGTGATTCGAAGCTCATATGTGAAAGTTGGGTTTTGGGCCTCTTTTGTACATTTTGTAGTTTAGCTGTTTTTAACCTATTATTTTATGTACATAATTAACCTATTTTAGTTCATTTCTTTTTGATTTGTCTTCTTTGATGAAAGTTCTATTAAAATGTGTAAAAGTCCAAATCTAAATTGAGCTTGAAATCAAAGAAACGAATTTAGTCCAGGTCTTCACTAACCAATTGTACAAAATCGATCTTTTTCGTATTATATTTATTTTCTTCTTTTTCTTAATTAATAAAAATCCAAAAAAATAGATTAATGTGTAATTATCGATCTTTGATTTTATCATATTTTTTCGGATTTTTATCTGGATTAAAAATGACGTAAAAATTATAAAACCCAAAAATCAAGGTATTCTATGTACATGGGATACCCCAAAAATATTACTTTGTGCATTTGATCGATTTTGGTTTTGATGTCTTCATAAAAGTTGTAGATCTCATGGAGATGAGAAATTTTCATAAAGAAACTTTTTGATCCAAGGCCATTTGCTATTTATTTTTTATTTTACAAAATCTTTATTTTACGAATTTTGTGGAATTGACACGTGGCGGCTCCTAGAGCCGCCACATGTCAGCCATTTTTGCCATTTTTTATTGTTTTATAAAATAAATAAATAAATAAATCCTGCACGTGCGAAGCACATGCCTCCCAGGCACGTGCAACGCACGTACCCCGCGCCCTTCATCACCCGGTCGCCACATGGCCCCATCTGGGCCATCTGATCATCGGCCGATCAGACGACCCAGGGGTCGTCGTCTTCCTCTTTCGATTGCGCTGCCCGCGAAGCCCCGCAATTCCGTCGTCGATTTTGCCAAACCCCTAATCAGATCTCTTGCCGGCTCACCCCGATCTCCCTGATCGTCACAGATCTCCGCCACCAATCAAATGATCCCTGAATCCTTCCGATCTCGTCAACCTCCCATCAAATCCCAATCACCATCTCCGGTGATCCCCAATCTCTGACACCCTCCAATCCCACGACCATCGCCGACCTCTTATTTAAGCACGCCCCCCACACCGACAGAACTAATCCGCCGATTGCAGAGAAGAACCGGTGGTGACAGCCCGAGGATTCGCGTGCCCGGTGAGATCCGGCGTTGCTCGCGACGCCGTAGCAGACGCCTCCTCCCCAGGCCCTGCCTTGCTCCAGCCAGCCGTCGAGCCAACTATACAGCAACACCTCCATCTTCTCTGACGAACTCCATCTATGATCGACTTCGACCTCCTCCACCTTCATCGGCATCGGGCTCCACTGCCAATGACTCCATCAACCGTCTACTACGACTACGACAATGCCACGCCTTTTATTTCCACTCTCTTCTCCGACAACTTAAGACCACCCCTGGTCGATCCATCATCAACGCCTCGCTCACGACCAGGCCGTTGACACCGGGCCCCTCCGCATCACCAGAAGACCACTCGTCGATTCTCCACCGGCTGCCGCTCCCTTTGTCATTGACCGCCATGAGCTTCCAAGCTCTGATCGCCACTCCAGGAGCCAAGCCGCACTCGAAGCCACCTCCGCCTCCTCCGCCACTATCGCCACCGGGCGCCAGGCTCGAGACCCTCACCGCGTGCCACGCATATGGGGGCGGGGGGACGTCAGCAGCCAACGTCAGCCCTGGGTCACGTGCTCCGCACGTGACCGCAGGGTAAATTTGCAAGACGACCCAGGACCTCCTCCATAATGCACGCAGGCCCCCACCGACCAGATCACCTGCTTGGCACGTGACCTCGTGGCAATTTTGCACACTTTCCCCTTGGTTATTGGTCATCAAAGCCCCCCCACCCGACTGCATTTATTTTTATTTTTATTTTATTTATTTATTGCAGTTATACCCCTGTATTCCTTGGTGATTTTAGACCTCTAAATGACTTTATTTTATTCATCCAAAAATAGCATGATGTTAGTACATTAATTCTCTACATTTTGACATATTATGGACATTTTTATGATTGATGATAATTAATAATTATTTATGCTATGGAAAATTGCATAATTTGCCCATTTCTTGCTCTGAAATTTATCATTGATTAACCGTTGCTCCAAAAATTCCCGAAAAATCATAGATTGTAGAATAAATTGTGCTTGACATTGTGCCCAAAAAGAACTGCATTTCCATGCATAGATTGCCGTGTAAAAAACATTTTGCATATTTCAGTGTTTGATTTTTAATAGGTATTGAATCTTGTATTTTCGAGGTTTAGGATTTTTCTGAGGTCCATTACTTAGTGATAGATCTTAGATAAATTTATTTTTTTAAAATAATTAGATTTAATATTTAATATAATTAAATATTCAAATTCATTTTGTTTGTATTTAAAAATTCATAAAAAATCATATCGCATCCAAAAATTCCAAAAACATTACAGTGCATTCATTTCATCATAATTTGCATCTTAGCCAAATTTCATATTTTTCAGACATCGTTTAAGCGTAATTTACATTTTAGTCCCTAAAATAGATCGAAATTGCATTTTACATACTTTATTGCATTAAAATTTCCAAAAAAAGATCACCTCGAAAGCCGCGCACGAATTTTGATAGACATAATTCTAGGTTTTTCCTTTGCCTCTTTGTGTTCGACCTTGGGACTTGCCCAAGTAAAATAAACATAAAACCACATGATTAAAAATTGATGAAATATTTGTGGTTATTTTCTTAACCAATTCCGATTGCCGCCTACAACGAAAGGACAAATCATATTTTTTTAGCAAACAACAAACACATCTCTACATCTTTAACACAACGGACTCCGGAACCGTCAGATGTCATCTGACGAGTCTGAAATTCGCTTGATCAAATGAGATGTTTATGTAATAGTGTGTAAAAATAATGATTTGTCATTTCATTGTAGGCGGCAATCGGAATCGGTCAAGTAAATAACCATACAATAAGTTAATCAATTGTTAATCGATGCGGTTTTATTTTATTTTACTTGGTCAAGTCCCAAGA
This sequence comes from Ottelia alismoides, assembly GCA_037367405.1. NCBI lineage: Eukaryota > Viridiplantae > Streptophyta > Magnoliopsida > Alismatales > Hydrocharitaceae > Ottelia > Ottelia alismoides. The sequence goes on along the minus strand of JAZKJV010000740.1, from coordinate 1,078,491 downwards.
TCGATCACAAGGAGGCAAAGGAACAACCTAGAATTCTGTCTATCAAAATTCGTACACGGTTTTCGAGGCGGTCTTTTTTTTTGGAATTTTTAATGCAATAAAGGATGCAAAATGTAATTTCGACCTATTTTAGGGACTAAAATACAAAAGTCGATCGAACTATGTTCAAAAAATATGAAATTTGGCCAAGATGCAAATTATTATGAAATTAATGCATTGTAATTTTTTTGGATTTTTTTGATGCAATATAAATTTTTTATGTATTTTTAAATGCAAACAAAATGAATCTCAATATTTAATTATAATAAATATTAAATCTAATTATTTTCAAGGAACAAAATTATCTAAGATCTATCACTAGGTGATTGATCTTAGAAAAATCCTAAACCTCGAAAATATTAGTTTCAATACCTATTAAGAATTAAACATTGAAATATGCGAAATGATTTTTGCAGGGCAGTCTATGTGTGCAAATGTAATTCTTTTTGGGAACAATGTCAAGCACAATTAATTCTACAATATGTGATTTTTTGAGAATTTTTAGAGCAACGATTAATTAAATATAAATTTCAGAGCATGAAATCGGTGAAATACGCAATTTTCCACAGAACAATTTATTATTAATTAACCATCGATCACATAAATATCCACGATATGTCAAAATATAGAGAATTAAATGAAACATCATGCTATTTTTGGATAAATAAAATAATATCATATAGAGATTTAAAACCACTAGGGAATACAGGGGTATAACTACAATAAATAAATAAAATAAATATAAAAATAAATATGGTGGGGGCCTAGATTTAATTACCAATAAAGAGGGGGTCTTTATGCAAAATTTCTAGCAGGTCACGTGCGGTGCACGTGACCTCTGGGTCGACGGGTCTAGTGCATAATATGGAGGAGGTCTAGGGGGCTTCTCGTAATTTGCCCCCGGTCACGTGCAAAGCGCGTGACCTGGGGCTGACGTGATGCTGACGTCCCCCCCCCCCCCCCCCGAGCACGTGTCTCACACGTGCGGGGGAGGAGCGCCTGGTGGAGCTTGCGGGTGGAGGTGTGATTCCGATGGCTGATGCACCGGAGAAGACGAAGGTGATGATGTGGTTGCGGCGGTGGTCTGAGATGTCGGAGAAGGCGCCCAAGGGTGGTTGACGGAGTCGGGAGGTGTTGATGGATGTGAATGTCGTCGAAGTCGGTCGGTGGCTCGACGGCGTGAGGCGCGGAGCTGAGCAGCAAGTGCGGCGGCGATCGCTGCTGCAACGGCCACAGGTGGGGTGTGGCCGGATCTCGCTGGAGACGAAGGTGCGGGCTGTCAACACCGCCCTCTGTGATGCTAACAACGGATGCTCTGATCGACGGGAGGTGGAGCTTTAAATAGGGCGAGGGAGGTTTGGCCGGAAGGGGAAAGTCCTGGGGATGGTGATTTGACGTGCGATCGGAGATGGGATTTGGGGGATCCAATTAGGGAGATCTAAATCGGAGATGGATGCGATTGAAAATACGTGACGGGCGAAATTGGAGGGAGGCAGCGAGAGTAGTGGGGGTACGACGGAGATTTTGGCGGAGAGGATGCTGGATGAGGACGAAGCTCCTCGGCCGTCCGATCGGTTGAGATCGGGGCGGCCAGGAGATCGCCACGTGGTGGCGATTTTGGGGAGGAGGTGCGGAGCACGTGCTTGGCGCGTGCCAGGGAGGCACGAGCCTCGCACGTGCGGGCTATTTTTTATATAAAAATAAATAAATAAAAATGCCAAAAATGGCTGATACGTGGCGGCTCCAGAAGCAGACACGTGTCAGCACCACAAAATCCACAAATAAATACTTTGTAAAATCAATAATAAAAAGCAAATGGCCTCGGATCGAAAAAGTTTCTTCAAAAAATTGCTCGTCTCGATGAGATCTACAACTTTCATGAAGACATGAAAACCAAAATCGATCAATTGCACAAAGTGAATTTTTGGGGTATCCCATGTACATTAAATACCTTGATTTTTGGGTTTTATAATTTTTTTCATTTTTAAACCAGATAAAAATCGGGAAAAATATGATAAAATCAGAAATAAATATTTACACATAAATCTAAATTTTTGGATTTTTATTAATTAAGAAAAAGAGGAAATAAAATAAAATATGAAAAAGACTAAATTTGTATAGGTAGTTAGTGAAGAGTCGGACTCAATTTGTTTCTTTGATTTCAAGCTCACTCAGGATTTGGATTTTTGTGTATTTTAATAAAAACTTTTATCAAAGAAGACAATTGAAAAAGAAATGAACTAAAATAGGTTAATTATGTACATAAAATAAGAGGTCAAAAACTGCTAAAATACAAAATGTACAAAAGAGGCCAAAACCCAACTTTCACATATGAGCTCCGAATCACTTGAACTTGGTCTTGTTTTGAAGGTAATTGAATGTACATTAGTTCAAATGTGAGTAGGATCAAAACAAACACTGGATGGGGAAAATATGATGTTTTTAGTCCAGAAATCCTGAAACTAGGGTTTGGGTTTTTGGTCCATTTATTTGGGTTAGTGATTTTTTTTTTGTATTTTTCATTTATTCTTGTTAGTGATATGTATACAGTGGAAGTAGCTTTGGGACAGTCGAAGTTAGCATGAATGAGTTAAAAATCAGGTAAGTTAGGCTATTTATAGGTCAATTTTGGTTTGGATTTTTGGCTTCTTATTTTGTGCAGAAATTCGTGCTAAAATGCAATTCTTATGTCAACATGCATGAATACTAATTATGCAGAATAGATGCAGAAATACTGTTGATTTTGAGGGATTTGAGCTTAATTAATGCGATTTAGAGTGATGAATCTGAGATTCATCATCCCCCTATACTTAAACCATGCTCATCCCTGAGCATCAAAAAGGAATGCCATGAGGTGAAATGAGATTGGGTTCCATACCAAGACCATGAGCTGAAGGTGAAAATGAAACTAAACTCGACCTTTGGATTATTTGTGTGTCGAAACTTCTGTAAGACTTAGTATTTCAAAATCATAGCCTTCAAGTTCTACACATCATTCTATAGTTTCGACTCAGAAGTCATCTTAGATCAATCCTCTTCCCAAAGTATACCCTATGAACATTGAACAATCGACTCATGTGTGTGAAAGGTTTTAGCTCTTCCCATCCACAATGTCGGACTAACATGCTCCTCTCCTCTCCAGTAACTCGTCCTCGGGGAGTCGGGTATTTCCTTCTATGGTCTGTTGCGATGTGTTCACAATCGAATTGGGGGAAGAAGTTAAAAGAATGAGAAAAGAACTGGAGGGTGGCCAGTGTAGTCACCTCTCCTTGTGAAGCTGGCCAGTGTAGCCGAGTCTCCACCCAGATCTGCAGGTTTTCTTGAAGCTTGGACCTTTTTGATCAGATATTTATTTGGTAGAATGGTTCTTTGTATTTGGAATTTTTGGTGGTTCTGCTTGGATCTTGTTGTGTCCCTACAGATATAGAATCTTTTTTTTCGGTACATTTTTTGAGGTCTTAGAAAAAATTGTGCCCAGCTGTCCATCCCTTTTCCGAAGCTTTATTTCAACCCATACTCCGGTCTTTAGATTTCTACGCTACCAGAAAAGAAATTTACACAGTCTTCCAACATCCCGTCTGAGTTGAGTTAAGTGCATAGTGCAAGAGTACAAATTAATTCCATATTCTAGAGTTGAACCCAGAATGAAGATACCATGTTAGACACTAAGAGTAAAACGATGTACATTGTCATGTGGAACTCAAAGAATTAAGTCAAAGACCTGAAGGTTCTAAAATCCTATTTCTTGTTGAAGTTCCTCTGAAAATTAGGCGGATTAAGGTCAAGTCTAGACCACTCTCGATTTCTGCTCATTACTCGGTTCAACACCTAAGGACTTTTCACAGATGCAAATGAATGTGATGCTGGATGAAGTGCAGGTGTGTGAAATGCAAACACATTTTTTTTCTTTTTGTGATTTTTATGCAAGATTTTTTAGGTTGGTTTTTTATACAAACTGAATAAGAAGCCATTTTTTTTCAAAACTTTTGGGCACAGTTAGTGTTAGTAGCAAAACTCTTTTTCTTTTTGTTTTTTTCAAATTATTTACCCACCCCGTAAACACATATATACTTACGCGAAAGTATGAGATATGGGTAAAATATATACAAAGTATATACAAAACCCCCCTATACTTAGCGAGTGTTGTGTCCTCAGAGCACAAGAAGCGTAAAGAAGACATAGCTCGGGCTAAGAGTAAGAGAGGAAAAAAGAAAAAGAACAAGAACAAGGTACAATGGGCCGCCCCCCTATACTCAGTCTAAGTATAGAAGAAGAGTGGAAAAAATGAAGCGGTTGGGATATGTGAATGAGGAGAGTGCATATATGTGGGCATCGGTTCCCCCTATACTTAGGCTCTGGTCAGCCTAAGTATAAGAGAAGGGTGGAAATGGAATGATCAGGAGATAGGAGAAGGACGGTATATACAGATGGCATCGGTCCCCCCTATACTTAGGCCTTGGCCTAAGTAGAGGAAGAAGCTGTACAAGGGGCCCGATGTGGTCGGGAGGGAGGGTGGGTAGCCGATGACTAAGGCAATTTTCGACTTATCTTTTTGTGAGCATGCGGTGGGAGATCGTAATGACGAGAAGGAGATGAAACATATGATTCCCAACTATTATCAGAATTATCCTCAGAAAAATCATGATGGATCGTAGATGAAGCATTTTAGTCAGTGAAAGGTAGCCATCATCAGAGTTATCCTCAGAGGAATAGTATTTGAAAGTGGACATACTCCACATATTCTGGTGTTTTTGTTTCTTCAGTTGTTTCCTCAGAATACGTTCCTTCTTGGGATCAAGCGATCTGTTCTCAGATAAATACTCTGAAGCACCAGTCTCAGTCAGCTCATAAGAGATAATTCCAGTGTATTTGAAGAGGGTCGGAGCATCAGCTTTTGATGAATAATAGTAAGGAATGAGAGTCGTCCAACGGGAGTCAAATTTTGGATCCTTGCGAAGATATGGTTTTAAAACTGCCGAGCAGACCTCACTCATGTAGATTACCTTTTCCAGACCTGGTGAGGGATCATCAGCTGATTCCTCTTCCAGAAGGTCAAAGGTGACTTTCTTTTTCTTGTTTCGTGAAGGTGTCGGTCCACTAGAGTATCCAGATGAATAACTATTGGAATTCTTCTCCTTGGTTGGTGTTCGTCCTGCTTGTTTATTTTTAGTCTTCTCAATGTTGGTGAACTCACGATTTGGGATGATTTGGTCAAGGTATTCAGAGTAGGTTGCCCCTGGGTGCGACCATGCATATGTCTCAAGATCATAGAAGAAATTTTTATCTATTTTGAGATCCGCAGGAATTGTAATACTGGGGAGAGTCTCTACATGTTCATTCTTAATTGATTCAATGTTGGAGCATTTCTTGTATCAAGTTGATGTAATCCATGTAGTCAGAGTCGGTTGACCTCGGGTGTGCCCATGCATAAGTCTTCGGATCATATGATTCATATACATGATATTCCATGGTGAGAGCGGCTGGGAATGGAGCAGCGGGGAGATTCTCTAAACCAATAGTCTCGTCAACAACCGCTATCTCAGGTATAGCAGCAGGGTAGGGATCTTCTATCGTTTCATGGTTACGGTTGTCAGGGACTTCGTGGGTTGCCTCAGAACATCATGGTTCCTCAAAGATTGGGTCAGGTCGAAGTGCTTCCAATGCTGTAAAATTGATTTCTCGAGTCTCACAATTAATAATTGCCTTAGCCAATTCTAAGAACGGCTTTCCGAGAATAATTGGAGACTGGGTGAATTCTCCTTGATGCTTAATATCAATGATCGTGAATTCTACTTTGAGCGGAGCACCTTGGAATGTCATGATTACAGAAATGATTCCTCTCGGCCGCTTTATCTCGGTCCGCCAATTGAACAATCTCTCGTATCTTCTTGATTGGTCTGAGTTTGAGTTCATGAAATACAGAGGTCGGGAGGATATTGATCGGTGAATCGTCATCAATCCTAGCATGGGTGAAAATTGTGTCTCTGATTCCACAGTCAAATCTGGGCAACCGCTTCACTATGCGGCTCTTGGTTTTTCTCCTCAACACCAAGGAGGAGGCCATTGACAAGATATGTCTTTCATTCTTTGTTCTTATCCTGCCCAACTTTTTCATCATTAATTTGTCCATTACAAATCCTTTAAGGTCGGGGAAGTGTTCAATGGCCTGTATAAAGGGAAGTTCAAACATCAATCTTTTTTCCATTGCTTCCCGTAAAGCAGGATCCAAATGTTTTCAGATCTTGTTCAGTCTCAACTTTTATGTATTTTTCAAGATTTTTGATTTTTTGGTTGTTTTTTAATATTCCTTTTTTTTGATATTTTTGGTGTGGTGTGGTGATGTGGTGTGTTCCTCAGATAAGCAAGGGCTTTGATGTTCAGAGTAAATGTTAGAGGCATAGTCATTCCTAGGGGAGTAATATGCAGAGGTGTCGATGTCGGAATCGTCCCTAGGTTTCTGAGTATCCTCAAAATTTTCAGCATGAGATCCAATCATTTCCTCATTAACTTTTATGTCCGAGCTCCCATAAAATAAACTGAATCGGTCAGTAAAATTTATGAATTTTTCCTCCATTAATTCAAATTTCCTATTTATCCTCGAAATATTATCCTCAAAATTCTATTCATGATCAGTCATGGGAGTAGTCGGTTTGTGTTTAATAATTTCATCTTCCATTTTCCGGTATGTGCTGAGAGGAGAGTTTCTTGGAATATCCGATATGTAATCATTATTTTCTGAAAATTTCTCCTCAAAAATTATGGAAGGAGTCTGCTCATATAGTCTATACATGTGGAGTTGGTTTGAGTAGAGTTTATTCCTTTGATCATGGTTGGTCAGACTTTGATATTGTGGAGTCAACATACAGGGTTTATGTGTTCCTATGTGGTCAGTCCAGTTCTCTATATGAGTATCATGTCTGAAGTGGATTTTGTCATGGTCAATCCAACACTGATGATTTTTAAGTGCAGGTATTTCTATCTGGGTTTGGTTTCTCGGCCAGTCATGAGACTCAAAGGTATTTTAATATTGAAATGGTTCATTAACGAGAATCCGAGAATAAGACAGTTCAGTCCAAGATGGTAGGTGGTCATGTGCGGTCGGATGATTCGAGTAGGAATTCAATGAGGGGGATGAATTCATCCATGGGTGAAAGTCTCCTGCAAATGTTGGAGGATTATTGAAAGAAGAGGATTTAGTTGATTTGGGCTTAACCGAGACAAATTGATTTTCATAGTATAGCTCTGATGGATTTTCAGATAAATGTTCGGCCATTTTTGAAAGAGCTGAAAGGAATGATGGTTCAGGTTTGCAATGATTTTCATGATCTGGATGCGGAGAGTTTTTGGATAAAAAATCCATGATGAGGTTTAAATCAAGAAAGAAGAGAGATGATTGCACGAGATAGTCAAAAGAAATTTTATCAAATGTGCAGCTTTTGATCTTCGATATCAGTTCACATACACCAATATAAACACAAATCAAACCCCAGGTTCACCAACTCACACAATGAAGCCGTAAGAGTTTGGCAATTTTGTTTTCAATTTCAGTTGGTGATAAATCAATCTTGGCAAAAATTTAGCGAGCTGTTAGGTGCCAAAATTTTCGTAATGACTGGCCCGAATTCTTGCGACTAGTTGCACCTACATTCAACCAGTATGGGAGTAAGTACGGACCGTAGAATGGCTACCCATTACTTGATGACGGAGACTTACGCAGTGTCCTCTAAACCACCCACTCTGCTAAGGAAATCCAGACCATTTACCGGCTACCCGTAGATCCTCACTGAGAAGTAGATAATCATTTTTGGTAGAATCAGTAGTCAATATGAAAATTCGGGTTTGGGATCTAGCCTTAAGTGTCGTCTCTTGCTCACTCAGAAAAAATAAAAGAATCCAAGGTCGGGGTTGCTCTCCCACAAAAATTCTTGATTTTATAGGTTATTTAGAATTAGCTATATTTAGCAGTCCCAATTTTAATTAGGTGATCATTGAAGAATTTAAATGAGCATAAATGCACAACTACCGTCTAGTCCTAATTTCCTTTAGAATTATGTGACAAAACAAGAGGGAGAAGTTCGGCAAAAGCCGATGCACGTGAGAAACTATGATGAATGCTCAGTTAGAAGACTTACAGTGAATCCCTGCAATCTCCATGTGGGATGCAATACAGAAATTGAAAAAATTATTCTAGATGAATGCAAGCCAATGAAAAATGGCACCTAGCAGAAAGTTCTATTAGCGGGAAGAATTTAGTTGAATTTGGCTAAATTGAATAATCTATGTGTGTCTCAATTAATAGTGAAGTGTGGCCTAATTCCTACGAGCACAATCAAAAATTAAAATGCTCTGAGAGCCGTATGTGCAGGTCTATCCTAATCGTCACTCAAATCAGGCCCCACCCTCACCGGAGAGTGAAACAGGCCACGACACACCACAGAAGAGTTCAGAGTCTTTTATACACGCGAGACTCCAAACGGACACCGTTGTAAATGAGCAATTTACAGAAATTAAAAAGTTGCAGAAATTAAAATCCTAGACTCTACGCTCTCTCACGATTCGACTCGATCTTAATTTATTTGTGGCTTTCTCGGAAGTCGGTGAAGATGTGTCGGTTCCTGAAAAACCGCTCCACGTACGCCGGGTACCTCACAAGAAAAATAAGAGAGATTTGTTAAGAGAGTGACTCAAAAATAAATCAAAAATAAAATAAGAAAAATAAATGCTAAAAAAATAAATGCAGGAAAAAAATGGAATTGACAATGAACAATTCGGGGGTCAGACTACCCGAATGCGGAAAACCGAACAAAAAATTTCAAAACACAAAACTAAGTCATTTGCCTCCCCGACAATGACGCCATCTGACGGTTCCGGAATCCGTTGTGTTAAAAATGTATAAATCTGTTTGTTGTTAACTAAAAAAATATGATTTGTCATTTCGTTGTAGGCGGCAATCGGAATCGATCAAGAAAATAACCACAAATATTTCGTTAATTTTTAATCGTGTGGTTTTATGTTTATTTTACTTGGACAAGTCCCAAGGTCAAACACAAGGAGGCAAAGGAACAACCTAGAATTATGTCTATCAAAATTCATGTGTGGTTTTCGTGGCGGTCTTTTTTTGGAATTTTTAATGCAATAAAGTATGCAAAATGATATTTTGGTCTATTTTAGGGACTAAAATATAAATTACGCTCAAACTATGTCCGAAAAATATGATATTTGACCAAGATGCAAATTATGATGAAATGAATGCACTGTAATTTTTGGAATTTTTTGATGTAATATGATTTTTTATGAATTTTTAAATAGAAACAAAATGAATTTCAATATTTAATTATAATAAATATTAAATCTAATTATTTTCAAGGAATAAATTTATCTAAGATCTATCACTAAATGGACCTCAAAAAAATACTAAACCTCGAAAATACATGATTCAATACCTATTAAAAATCAAACACTGAAATAAGCAAAATGATTTTTACAGGGCAATCTATGCATGCAAATGCAATTCTTTTTAGGCACAATGTCAAGCACAATTAATTCTACAATCTATGATTTTTCAGGAATTTTTAGAGCAACGGTTAATCAATGATAAATTTCAGAGCAAGAAATAGGCAAATTATGCAATTTTCCACAGAACAATTAATTATTACTTAACCATCGATCACAAAAATATCCCCAATATGTCAAAATGTAGAGAATTAATCGACTGACATCATGCTATTTTTGGATAATAAAATAAAGTCATGAAAGGTCTAAAATCACTAGGGAATACAGGGGTATAACTGCAATAAATAAAGAAAATAAAAATAAAAATAAATGTAGTGGGGGGACTTAGATGTAATTACCAATAACCAGGGGGCAAGTGTGCAAAATTACCACCAGGTCACGTGCCAAGCACGTGATCTGGTCAGTGGGGGCCCGCGTGTAATATGGAGGAGGTCCTGGGGCATCTTGTAGATTTACCCCCACGGTCACGTGCAGAGCACGTGACCCGGGGGATGACGTTGGCTCCTGACGTGCCCCTGCCCCCACATGCGTGGCAGGTGGCGAGGGTCTCGGGCATGGTGCCCGGTGGCGATAGCGGCAGAGGAGGCGGAGGTGGCTTCGAGTGTGGCTTGGCTTCTGGAGTAGCGATCGGAGCTTGGAAGCTCCTGACGGTCGATGACGAAGGAAGCGGCGGTCGGCAGAGAACCGGTGAGTGGTCCTCTGGTGATGCGGAGGGGCCTGGTGTCAACGGCCTGGTCGTGAGCGAGGCGTTGATGATGGAGCGACCGGGGGTGGTCTTGAGTTGTCGGAGAAGATGGCGGAGATAGAAGGTGTGGCGTTCTCGTAGTCGGAGTAGACAGTTGATGGAGTCGTTGGTAGTGGAGCCCGATGTTGATGAAGGTGAAGGAGGTCGAAGTCAATCGTAGATGGAGTTCGTCGGAGAAGATGGAGGTGTTGCTGTGTAGTTGGCTCGACGGCTGGCCGGAGCAAGGCAGGGCCTGGGGAGGAGGCGTCTGCTACGGCGTCGCGAGCAACGCTGGATCTCGCCGAGCACGCGAAGCCCCGGGCTGTCACCACCGATTCTTCTCTGCAATCGACGGATCATTTCTGTCGGCAATGGGGGCGTGCTTAAATAAGAGGTCGGCGATGGTCGTGGGATTGGAGGGTGTCAGAGATTGGGGATCACCGGAGATGGTGATTGAGATTTGATGGGAGGTTGACGAGATCAGAAGGATTCGGGGATCATTTGATTGGCGGTGGCGATTTGTAACGATCAGAGAGATCGGGGTGAGCCGGCGAGAGATCTGATTAGAGTTTGGCAAAATCGGCGGCAGAATCGCGGGGCTTCGCGGGTGGTGCAATCGAAAGAAGAAGACGACGACCCCTGGGCCGTCTGATCGGCCGATGATCGGATGGCCCAGATGGGGCCACGTGGCGACCGGGTGATGAAGGGCGTGGGGCACGTGTGTTGCACGTGCCTGGGAGGCACGTGCTTTGCACGTGCGAGATTTATTTTTTTATAAAAATGATATAAAAAATGGCAAAAATGGCTGACACGTGGCAGCTACAGGAGCTGCCACGTGTCAACATCACAAAATTCGTAAAATAAAGATTTTGTAAAATCAAAAATAAATAGCAAATGGCCTCGGATCGAAAAAGTTTCTTCATAAAAATTGCTCATATCCATGAGATCTACAACTTTGATGAAGACATCAAAACCAAAATCGATCAAATGCACATAGTGATATTTTTGGGATATCCCATGTACATAGAATACCTTGATTTTTAGGTTTTATAATTTTTATGTCATTTTTAATCCAGGTAAAAATCCGAAAAAAAAATATGATAAAATTGAAGATAAATAATTGCACATTAATCTATTTTTTTTGGAATTTTTTTAACTAATAAAAAGAAGAAAATAAATAAAATATGAAAAAGACCGATTTTGTACAATTGGTTAGTGAAGACCTGGACTAAATTTGTTTCTTTGATTTCAAGCTCAATTTAGATTTTGATTTTTATGCATTTTAATAAAACTTTCATCAAAGAAGACAAATAAAAAAGAAATGAACTAAAATAGGTTAATTATGTACATAAAATAATAGGTTAAAAACCACTAAAATACAAAATGTATAAAAGGGGCTCAAAAATCAACTTTCACATATGAGCTCCGAATCACTTGAAATTGGTCTTGTTTTGAAGGTAATTGAATGTACATTAGTTCAAAAGTGAGTAGGATTAAAATGGACACTGGATGGGGAAGATATGAGGTTTTTAGTCCATAAATCCTGAAACTAGGGTTTGGGTTTTTGGTCCACTTATTTGGTTAGTGATTTTTTGTATTTTTCATTTATTCTTGTTAGTGATATGTACACATTGGAGGTGGTTTTGGGTCATTCGGAGTTAGCATGACTTAGTTAAAAATCAGGGAAGTTAGGCTATTTACAGGTCATTTTTGGCTTGGATTTTTGGCTTCTTATTTTGTGCAGAAATTCGTGCTAAAATGTAATTCTTATGAAAACATGCATGAATGCTAATTATGTAGAATAGATGCAGAAATGCTGTTGATTTTGAGGGATTTGATCTTAATAAATGAGATTTAGAGTGATGAATCCGAGATTCATCAGTGGGTTACTGCCCTTTATGAGGGACGTGATGAATCGAGGTGGAGTGAGCAGTGGAGAAGCAGAGGAAGGAGGAAATGGAGTGCGTGAAGATCGTTGGGGTGAAGCGAAGCTAACGGATTGCTCAAGGTGCAGTGTAGGTGCATGAACAGATAGTAAAAAAATGAAGAAACAAAGATAAAAACTAAGAAAGCGAACACCCAGAGAATAAGATGACATGAGGAGAGACTCAGAGGGGTGGAGACAGACCTGAGAGCAATCTTGAAGCTCCTAGAGCATCTCTCGAAGCCTAGGCAAAGGGATGAGCTCGAGCAGCTCGCAAGTGGAGCTGCAACTTGGTCAAACGACCAAAGAACACGCCAACTATGAATTCTCTATAATGACTCTCTATCACTTGCTCTTTCTGTCACAAAGAGAGGGATGGATGCTTGGAGTTCATGCACTCAAGGGCAGGTGAGGTGAAATTTTGTCGAAGATGAGGTTAAAAGGAGACCTAGGAGCGGTTCCAGGTGATGATCGTGGGGGATTAACCACCCCCTAATGACCGGTAGTTGGACGAGGGCTAGGGCCAGGTGGCACACGAAGAAGAGAGATGATTGGTCTGTGACTAGGTGTTCTTAGCTGGGTGAGAGGTTGATGAACATGTGTTCTGCTATGCGGGTCTAAAAACGTATCCTCATGGAATGCGAAGATCGAGTGTCGCTAAGGCGACCCACAAAGAGAACCCAATTCGATTAACAAGCACCCACAATGTATGAATAAGCAATGAATAGCCAAAAGTGAGGCACGATTTATTTTACTCAACAAACAAGGATATACAATATATAAGGATGTAGAGATCGAACCACAAAGAGCAAGACATGTAGCCTAATGATTATTACTAATCAATGTGAACTATGTACATAGTTGTCTTTGAGTCTTTCTATGCGGGTTTCTGGTTTTATAATTTTTATTCGATATATATATATATATTAATTGTTTTTAATTTTATATATTTTTTAATTTCTTTTTATATTTTCAAATTTTTGAATTTTGTTTTCTTTTAAATATATAATATAGGAATATATATAATTATATATATATATAATATAAGATAAGATATTTATAAATATAACAAAAATAATAAAACATAGCATAATAAAATATTTTTGGATTTTATATATGTTTCTACAATTTTTGTGATTTTTAGAGATTTTTTTTAAAATTATATATATTTTTAGAGTCAAAAATATCATAAAATAGAGATTAAATAAATAGATCGAATTGAGTTAGAGATTAAAAATAGCAAAAAGTGTCAAATATTCTCCAAATCAATTTTAATAGATAGATAATAATATAAAGAAAATTCATGAACAAAAATAAAAAGTTTTTTGGATTTTTAGTGATTTTTTATATTTTTATTGGATTTTGGATCTTTTTGATTTTTAGTCTTTTTTTTTTATTTTTAGGGATTTTTGGTCTAGAGATACAATATTCTAAAATAAATAAAATATATTTTTTTGGAATTTTAAAAAAGGTTTTTTGGTATTTTATAAGTCAAACAAGGGCAAAATGTTATATTCTTGATTTTTTAGAAAATAAGTAAAATGCCTAAAATGCAGTTTTAAAAATATACCAGTAAAGTACAAGCTAGCACACACAGTAACCTATTTTTGTGTATTTTTTAGGATACTGTGGTATTTTTAATAAATGCAATACAAGCACAAAAATTCAAAATTTTGCAACTAAAAATTAATGCAAGGTTGTTTCAGCAAATTACCCAAAATATTTACACTAATATTAAAATGTTCAGGAATAAAAAGGAATACAAATCCGTGAGGGCTACATTGCAAAATTTCCACCTCATGTGGGACCGCATGTGAGATGACGTAGACTGGATCCGGATGCAATACTAAATAGATACAAGGTGTTCACATGTAATTTTACCAAAAGTTTTACACTATTTAAACAATTTATGAGAATAAAATAAAATAACAAAAAGGTGGGGGGTGGATGTTGCAACTTACCCCCACTAAGCACGCGATCCAACAACGTTGCTTCCTTCACTTGCCACGCGTCACACCCACGATGCACGATGAGGCTTCGGCGATGGACAGTTGTGGCCTATCTTGGGCGAGATACAACGACTGTGGATCCTCAAGATCAGACGAACACGGTCAATACTAAAGCGAGCAAAGGATCCGACGACTACTGCTGTTCTTGAAGAACATGGAAGAACATTACATCGGGATTCCTTCAGTCACCTCCCTATCACGATTCTGGAGGTGGATGGCTGTCCTCCAAGGCTTAGAATTATCCTCGAAGGTGTCCACAGCTTCTGGATGCTTTAGAAATGGCTGGGACCCAACGGTGGGGTCCTGGTTGCTCGGTGAAGTTCAAGGCTCCAGGAGTCCTATGTGGAGCTCAAAATCAACCCTGATGGGTCCATAGCCTCCAAAACATGCAAGAAAAGTACACAAACAAAATGGGGGTTCCTGAGGGCATTATTGGTGGAGAGAGGCGGAAGACGGGGTGCGACGATGAGGTCTCGGGCGATGGTGGCTTAATTGACCACGATGGTCCAAATCTGCTAGAGATTTGGATGGTTGCGAGTGGAGGGAGATGGAGAACTGAAGGGGCTAGGTGATGAGATGATCGTAGACGTCGGAGATAGAGTAGAATTATGAATCATAATGGTTGAAGATATAGAGCTCCAGTGAATTAATTAGCCTAATCTAAGATAGTACAGTAATTAAATGTGGAATAAAATGTGTAAAACTAAAACTAAGAGAGAAAGCTACCTATAATGATAAAAAGGCGCATCTCATATCTGGTTGTCACACCAGGGAGCAGAGGTGACCGGAGAGCCACCATGGGTATCCTTCTTTCTTCCCACCGTCGTGCCAGCACCTCAGGGGACCTACCCCTATCACTGGGATGCACGCTTGGCCGAGGGTGGTTAGGGCAAGAAATGGGATCAAATGGAGCAAGGAAGAGGATAGTTTTATTTATAAACATCATGAACGACCCTTATTGATTGGCGCTTTAGAACGAATCAAGGGGATGTACAAAGGTTTAAAAGTTAGGGTGTGGATCATGGATGATAGATGTAGCGTTTAGCGTGAAGAATCGACAAAAATGAGTGAGGAGATGCCTACGAAAAATGGAGCAAAAACTATAAAGAGACAAGTATGACAGAACAGAGATGTCAAAGGAGGTCGTTGACCCATGGTCAACAGAAGTCAGCCTCTCATTTGTCCACATAAACCATTAGAAGGCAAAATAGTCTAGAAAAAGATAAATAATAAGAAATAAAATGATAAAAGAATTAATTAAATAAAAACTATAAAATAAAAATAATCATTATTTTCTATAGTATTTAATTTTGATTTTTATTTATTTTTATAGATTAACTTATTGCAGATTATTATTTACAAGTACAGTTATAGGTATATTTACCTATATATTGGGTATGTAATTTTTTTTGTATTTTTTATTTTATTATTTTATTTTCATAATGTATATAATTGTAACTTATTTAGACATTCATAAATTTATTTTTATTTTTTTTTCTGATATAATCTATACACTTTAATAAATAAGTATACCTAATATATAGGTACATGCATTGTAAATTCATATATGTATTGCTATAGACTATTTTATTTTTGTATTTTCTATATGGTTTTATTTTATTCTAAATATGTATATATATTATAAATAATATTTACAAAATTTTTAAAAATTTAAAGAATAAATAAAATGAATATTTTATTCAGGTAAACTATACAATAGGGGTCCAAAATCTAACTTTTGCATCTTAACTCCAAATTAAGTGAAACTACCATCATTAAATAGCTTATTTAAATTTATATACAATTAAAGTAATTTTGGTACATTTTGAGTACATATGGAGAAGATATGTGTTCGGGAAGATTGGATTTTGGCTTTTCATTTTTAGTATAAAATGTACATATTATATTATTTTTGTATGAACTTAATTTTGTATTTTTCTTTATATTTTATTTACAATTTCATGTACAAAGTTTCTTTATTTGAGGCATAAATAATAGAGAATAAAATAGGTCCCAAAATGGATTAGTGAATAATAGAAACTTGGATTTTATGGATGTTTTTGGCCCTTATCTCCCCCAGCCTTACCCCTTCTCAACCCAGTCATCATGATGTTTTTTTGGCTTTAAATAATGTATTTTATACATTAATTATACAGTAAGCAAATAAATTTATTTTGTACAAAATAATGTTATTTACATGTATTTATCTCGGGTTTAAAGGCTAAAATGAAAGAATAAAGGTGATGAAATCAAGATTCATCAGAGATCAACTAGAGTCGTGGAGAAAATGATGAGAAGTAGCAGTTGCAGAGAGGTATATGTGTGAGAGATGGAGCGAGCGGAGGTTGAAGAAAGCTGTGAGGAGAGAGGAGCGGGTGTGTGATGGAGATGGGATCACCCTGGCTTTAATCGATGATTGGGGGAGCGAGCGGCTAGTGAGAGGGGGGGCGGACCACGTGGGCAGCCCTTGGGGCACCACGTGGTCCAATGAAAATAAAAGAGAAATGGGGAAAATAGACATATAAATAAAAATAAAATATCTACATGTCTCTAATGAAAAAATGTTCAACCATGAAAGTTGTAGATCTTTTTGAGATCTAGATCTTTCATGTAGAACCTAAGATGAAATTAAGCAATATATAAAAACTACAATCTTTGTAAGTATTTTTAAGTAATTAAAAACACTCTTTTTAATTTCCATGGTGATTTTTTTATATTTTCATTTATGAATATTTACAAAACAAATATATACAACATCATGCTAAATTTTTTGGTATTTTTAATATTAGGAAAATAAAATGAAATAAAGAGACGCAATAAGGTTATTTATGTACATGTAATTAGGGTTAGTTAATTATATAGAGCTGACTGTTAATATTAATGAATTAAACATGAACTTGTTGAATAATCCAAGTAAGAGGTATAATGATCAAATAATAACATGATAAATCAAGTATTTATTACCCCTCATACTTAAACCTTGCTCGTCCTCGAGCAAATAAAGAATAAACAAGTTGGATTAATACCTGACTGTGCATGTTAAATTCAATACTTTATCCGTTAAGAACTCTCTATTTTAGTGGTCGTCAATTTCTTAGCTGAGCCAAAATCTAGTCAAAATGTCCAACTTCGCTGATCAGGTGACTCTCTTTGTGTGTGTGTGTGTGTGTGTGTGTATAATAAGGATATGACATCATTGTGGATTGTAGTTACAAGAGTAGAGTCAAAGCATTACCCAAAGTTCGAATCCAAGAGACACTCCTAAGAACCCAATCCTCAACACTAGGGAATAAATCATTTCATGCATCAAATTCGCCATATTTTTAGTTGTCAGTCTTAAAAGTGAATATGAATGGCCAATTGATGGAGGGTAGGGTATAGGTTTGTGTATTTTCTTCACTCCTTGTCATTGGAACGAGGATCCCCTCAAGTGCCTTATTACACAACACGTATTTTTTATAGTTGATCAATGCGTTCGTTAAGAGAATGCTGAGTTGTCTGCACTTGTTTTCCTGGAAATGCACCAGAGTGTGTCTCTTTGGAGTATCTATTATACCTTCAACACCCATACTTGTATCACTATATGATGCAGATCCCTTTTTGGGTGCTAGCCTGACTCAGAAAAGCCTAAGAATGTGATCCAAGTGGTTACTTGAAAGCTTGGGAGCACCCACCTTTGGTGGAGGCTCTTTTGAATGTAACATTGTAGTATAAGAGCTTTTTTCATCATCATTTTTTTATCTATTTTGGTCTAGATCCACTATTTTTACCAAGTTGGCGCACGTTGATCAATATTTTATTTATCAATATTTTTATTTAATTTCATCATACCCAGGCACTTAGATCAGTATCACAAGATAGTACAAGAACCTTGTACTCATACTGTCTAAAGTCGATGACTCTCAGGTTTCATGAAGCCTTCATCTTTTTCTAAAATTGTCCAGGTGCTTACTTTGCTCTTGTGGAAAGACATTGAGTTTGTTGTAGATCATAAGTGTCTTGAATCCTTCGAGTTGTTCAAAGGAAGGATAGTTGGGACTCCTATCCTGTAAGCCCCGATTGGTCTCTTCACTTCAAGATCAAGACCAAAGCTTTCAATTTTGCAATAGGGGTTGTGTTAGGACAAAGGAGAGATGGAGTCCAATATGCTATTCACTATACAAGAGAAGTTTTGGATCCAGGTCAGAAGAACTATAATGTGATAGAAAAGGAGATGCTTGTTGTAGATTTGCTTTGGAAAAATTCAGATCTCTACTTCTTGGTTCTAATGTGACAGTTTTTACCGATTGTTAAGCCATCCAGGATTAAATGGCAAAGAAAAATGTAAAGGTGCATCTTTTTAGATGGATTCTTCTTCTTTGAGAATTTGATTTGGAGATTAAAGACAAGCATGGAATAAAGAATGTAGTGGCTGACTATCTATCCCAGATCGAGCAAAACAAAATTCCTGAATTAAAACCGATACATGAAACCTTCCCAGATGAGTCAATGTGTGTCATTGACTCTCTCCCATTGTATGCCAACATGGTTAACTATCTTGTCTCCAAGAAATCTCCCCAAGGTTGGCCCATGAACAGAATTGACCAACTAAAGCTAGAATCCAACCACTACCATTATGAGGATATGTTCCTTTTCTTTGAGGGGTCGGATTGTATTTGGAGGAAATGCATTCCTTGGGAGGAATACCAATGTGTCCTCACTCTCCTCCATACCTTGGAGGCAGGATGACACCACTCTCGAAAGAGGACTGCCAAGAAGATATTACAATGTGAATTTTATTGGCTGACCTTGTTTAAGGATGCCTATAGTTTTGTCAAGTCATGCTCAGTCTATCAAAGAGTGGGAGAGACCATTGGTCCCAAAGTTGTCATGCCCATACAACCAGTAATAATTGTGACATATTATATGCATGGGACATTGACTTTATGGGCCCATTCTCTAAAAATCATGGATTTGAATATATTCTTCTTGAAGTATATATCTATCAAGGTGGGTGGAGGGTATCCATACTCGAGCCGCAGATAGCAATACCATCTATGATTTTTTGAAGATCATATCATTTCAAGTTTTGGTATCCCTAAAGTATTAATATCCAATGGGGGTTGTCACTTTATCAATATGAAGGTGAAGAAGTTGAGTAAGGACTACGACATTGAACAGTGTGTTGCTAGTCCTTACCATCCACAATCCAATAGCATGGTTGAGGTGTCAAATAAGGAGGTTAAAGGAATTCTGCAAAAGCTAGTCCGCCTAGATAGGAAGAACTGATCCCAACTCTTAAACCAAGTTTTATGGGCTAACAAGACTTACAAGATCCCATTGGGCACCTCCCCGTTTAGAATGGTCTTTGGAAAACCATGCCGTTTGCTCCGCAGAATTAGTTCACAAATCTGAAAGGACAATCAAAAAGATCAACTAGAACTGATACCGTGGGAAAAAGAGAAGATATTTGGATTTGAATGAGCTCATAAAAGTAAGAAACCATGCGTATGAATACAACGCAATCTACAAAGACAATGTGAAGACATGAAATACATCAGAACCAAGAGCTTTGTCTGAGGACAGAAAGTGTGATTGTTCAATGCAAGGTTGAAGATTTCCCAAGGTAAGTTAAAATCAAAGTGGATGGAATCATTCATCGTCAGAGAAGTGCATAATAACGGCAACGTTGAAATATCCGAACCAATGGGCAGTGCATGCTCTTTCCTTGTGAATTGACATCTTTGAAACACTTTGTAGAATTAAACGAGCAGTCGGTCCAAGTTAAGAAAATCTCGTTCACATGGAGCACAAATTTAGATGAAATACTAAACGACCTCATATGAAGCATTTATACAAGAAGCCATACCCTTTCATGCAGCTAGAAAATTCAATTGATCTCTTGTACATCCATCTAAACCTTATTCGATCTCCCACCCGTGAGTACTCTTCCATACTTAGGTTGACCTGAGACAAAGTATGGGGGGATACCATTGTGAATACATCAACTCTATTCTTTATTCTCACCCTAGACTGCCTCATTTCTTGCTCTTTTGCCATGCTTAGGCCTTCAAAAGACTAAGTGTAGGGGGTGAGTTGACTTCATATTTTTGTCACTCAACTACGCTTCGTATGGGCTATGTCTTCATTCCATCTTGTGCCATGGTGACATAACACTTGCTAAGTATAGGGGAGTGTGTTTATATTCTATGTACTTTACCCATAGCTCGTACTTTGATGCTTTGCAAATCAAAAATTGGGTATGGGTAAGTATTGTGTATAACTAGTATATTATACCTAATTTTTTGTGTATATAATACATGGTTTGAGATACTTTTTAAAAATTTGAGGTTTAACAAAATTTTTAATAAATTAAAAATTCTTTTAATAGCAATTCAGACTACTAAATTAAAAAATGACTAGTTGTGTTTCAGTGAGGGAACTATGGTCTCCCTTAGCATATTTGGTGGTTAAAGGACAACGCGTAAGGCACCGTCTTGAAGTAACACAAGTAGTCATGCTACGGTCCGTACTTACACCCATACTTGTTGAAAGTAGATGCAACTAGCCATATGAGTTCAGGCCAGTGATTATTTCACTCTAGTCAGACATCATAAAAACACACACACAAAGGTTTTATCCCTGACATCTTTACGCCACGCATGACTTTTGTATTCTAGACTAGTTGGTTTAGAGTGACAATCGAGTCTGAAACGCACCACTCTTGTTCATTAGGGTCCTAAGACTTAAATACTTAACATCCCTAGTTAGAAGATATACGTTCTATGTTGCATGTAGAATCTCAAGAGCTTAAAGAAAAATAACCAGCACACACTCGCGTGATGACATAATCTTTGTGATGAGTCAAAGTTTCGCCTGAGGAACTAAGATGAGAGGCTTGAGTTTGGATTTGAATCTTGAGGATGTGACTTGATTGAGGGTCACTTCATGAAACTTGAGTTCCATAACATAATTTGGTATGGGGACAAGGTCCCCTTAATAATCTTGACTTAACTGAGGTGCCAGGGGTGTTAAAAATCTTAAAAATGTGGATCATCTTGTGCAAATTTGGTAAAAATAGTGGATGCCATACCATTATCATTCCAAAAATTCAAAGAAAAGCACAAAAATTCAAAGAAATTTCCACAAAAGAGCATGATAATTGTCAAGCGCTCCTAACCTTTTCAAAGTGTCCAATTGGACCAAAGCTATTAGGCCACATAAATCGGGCGAGCACAAAAAAGTGCATGCATCGCAAATGCTACAAACATGTGTGTAGAAGGCACCTTGGGTACTCAGAAAAGACACACCCCAGTGCATCCCAGAAAAACAAGTGTAGACGACTCCAAAAATCTCTTGACGAACATGATGATTCACAAGCAAAAATACATGTGTGTGTAATAAGGCACCTGGGAGATCTTTGTTCCAATGAGAGGAAAAAAAAGACACAATCATACTTCATCCATACTTGGCATGTTCACCATTACACTTTCATGTCTGATGACTAAAGAGACGGTGAATTGATGGGAGAATCAGTTATTGGACCAAAGTTGAGGCTTCGGTCCTTAGGAGAGCCACTTATACTAGGGCTTCGGGCGAAGCAAAGATTCTATACAAAATAAGGAAATCAACACATTAAAGTCATACATGCTACATATATACCCGAGGAGAGTATGATAATTAGAGAAGTTGAGTTCCTTTTGGATTAGACTTAGATTTAAGAAGTTACCTGAAACTCATGGACTGATCATCAAGGCTTGTATTCATACTTGCACAATCGGGGATTCAACCTTCTAACTCATTTAATTTGCACAAGGATAAGTAAAGATCTAAGTATATGAGGGCAATGAATCCATGATTCATCCACTTTATATAAGGATCTTAGCACAGTCCCATAACTAATTCACTAAAAAATCACAGGATTAACCTAATTAACTCTATTAACAATATGAGAAATCAGGGAAAATTATTGTGTATAAATAAGCCCTAACATTTAGCTTCATTGTGCTCATTGTTTTATGTACAGAAACTAACTATTGTAACTTTATTATTTTTCATATATATTCTTTAATTCATTCTTTAACTTGGCATTAAGAAATATCACTCATAAATATCATAAAACAAGAGGTTTTTGACCATGTACATATTGCACATAATCTATCTTTGACATTTCTATTTCACCTTCTTCACACTCTACATAAATCCATAAAAATTAGAGTAATGCTTTATATATTGTATGTATATATTGATCCTTAAAACCTAAGTAAAAATATAAAAAATCGCAAAACATAAAATACAAGAGATTAATTGGAAAATTAATAAGTTTACAAAAATATATTTTGTATAAATGACTTCTTTTGATCCTGGATCCTTCATGAAAGTTATAAATCTTTTTGAGACCAACAACATTCATGTTGACCACTTTTTCATTTGACTTTTATTTCTATTTTATTCACATTTTTTATTTTTCTTTTGTGGTCAAATAATTGGTCAACCTTCCACGCCAAGTGGCTACAACTCATTGAGCCACATCATGCTAGGTCAAACAACCCATTTTGACCAGGTCAAATCATTTTGTCCTCTCGGCTGAAATCATTCTCGGCTCACTCCTTCTCCCACACATGCACCTCACGTGCACTGCGCACACACCTCATGCCTGGCCATTAACCCATCATTGGATCAAATCGGTCAAATGACAACTGCTCTTTGTCTCCTACCTCCAATACAGCCCACTCCTTCCCCAATCGACCCTCACTGCTCTACCTCCTCTGATTGTTCCGATCATACCATTAGCCCAACTACTCCATCGAAATCTCTACCACCATCGATTGTCCAAACTCTAACCTAGCCATCCCTCGATTGTTACCCATCGTCGCCTTGGATCTATCATCATCAAGCCCCTCAATGTCGATCATTATGACACCTAAAACCATCCACTGAACACCTCGTTGATAGCCCTTTCCCTCAATCATTGCACCCCTTACCTATAAACCACAGTCCCTCGCCTTTAGTGCAAAAGATCCACCACTACGAAGCCTCTTTCTCCAACTCTGAATAGCATCTCGGGTGACAAGTGAAGGCAAGGAAACTATTGAGTGAAGACGGCCATTGAGGCAGGTGTGATCCACATGCCCTTTTCAAGCTGTGTAACTGCTCCTCCACAAAAGAAATAGCACTCGGACCCCCCAGTTCATCAGGTCCTTCGTAGCAAAGACTAGAGAAGGATCATAGCATGCTGGTCCTCAAGCGAACACATACCCACCATATACATCACCTGCCTTCACCAGATCTCCAGTTCCTCTCTGCTTCCATCGCTCCTCGAGAAGCACCTTCAAATCTTTACCATCTCCGGCCTTTCAAGGATTGGAGCTCGACCTCCAAAACCCTTCGCCCATAGCTGGAGCTTCATCCCCCTTTCCTCATTCATTTGTTGTTAACCCCTACAGGTCAACACATATGGAGCCTCTTATGGAGCACCTAGAAGAAACAAGCCCTCACTGCCGAGTCCATAAGTCCTTAAGTACCTCCATATTTCTCTCCTCACTCCCCCTGAGACAGAAGGTGGAGTCTCCTGATACCTACACGATGTCGGAGCAGAAGGGCTCCGATTAGAGCTCCGTTGATAAAAGCTTCACCGACTCTGCACCTTGGACATCTTGACTCCATCATGAAGACCTTGGGTCATGTGTCAGCCAAGGAGACTCATCTCCGCCGTAGATTTGAGCAACAGAGAAGGAAGGAGTCAAAGCAACAATACTGTCAAATCAATAATCTCCTCCGATCACGACCGTCCATTTACGCCCAAATATTTGACGTAAGATCAAAAGCAGACGCCTAAGATTTGATTCCAGTGTTGTCCATGTGAGCCCGAGGCAAATCATTCCTACAATGAATGTTATTGTGATGTTTGATATACAAATAAACGTTATTGGTTATTTCACTCCCTATTGGAGATTAAATGAATGAATTCACTATAAGGTCCCTATGTACAATTAGGGTTATGTACCATGGCCATCTTGATAATCATACAGTTGCTGATTCAATGGTTGAATAAGAGTGGCTGGTGCTTAGATAAATATCTGAAGAGTTAGATTGAGGACTCATCAAGAATCATCAAATGATTGTTAAGAGATGATCTCCAGCCTGAGTAGGGGATGGAAATCCTTTCTCATTTGGATGATATCTGACGGACCTCTTGATGCAGGTCCTCTGCATTGGAATAGAGCTTCGGAGGTGTCAAATTAGTTAGGTCAAAGAGTTGACTTAACGAGATCGAGATAATTAAGTCCTATGCCGTATACTGTCACGATATAGGCACACATCCTCTGACCGAAGACAGATGTGTTGCTAGATGTCTAAATATATACATTTGGTAGAACAATAGGTTGATGGCCTAATCAAGGTCTATACATCAGTAAGCTGGTGTGCATATGAGGGCATATGAATGATACAATCTCTTAAAGGGATCATACACATTCACTTGTGAACCGGAAGACATGAGCTCACTCATGAGGTTCTGGGTTCGATCGAATTCCATGCATGGTCGTCATGCTTTGGAAGCATGACAAGAATTTGTAGGTATGCCATATGGTTCTGGAAAACATATGATCGATATTAACTCCCAAAGACCAAGTGAAAATCTAAATGATAAAATCCTGAAGATGATTATGTAAATTGATCTATATCTTCAGGACGCTTCCATTTTGAGGGAGTGATGAAACAGGTCTGGATTTTAGTGACTCCTAAGTGATCTGATCTTGGTCCAAATGTTGGACATTGATCTGAATGTGATTCAGATGCAATGAGAAGATTAGATTTGCGATCTTGATTTAATCAAGCATCTATGAGAGGTCCATAAGATCTGAATTTGGGATGTGATCTCAATATCCAAGTCACTATACGTGGAACGTACAATCGCCTGTCCTTATCTCCAAAAAGCGCATTATTCTTAAAAGAGTTTGAGAATAATTCCATCGTTAGATTAAATCTAAGCATTGAGAAATGGATAACTAAATGTGATTTAATTATCATGAATAATGTGAATTTGATTCATATTATTTAGATGCATGAGTATGATGATCCAATATAATTAACTGGGATTTAACTATTATGGATAAGAATAATGTGGATAGCACTATCTAATTATTCATATATATTATAAATGTGATTTATAATATATTTGAGAGAGCCTACTGTAATTTATATTTGTTGATTAATTATTTATGTAAATTAGATTCACATTGTATAATTAATTCAAAATATAATTTACATTTTATTTTGGGTTGTGAATGTGATTCAAAAATTTCCAATGGCTTGATTAATTATTGATGTAAATTGAGACATGAGGTCTCTTTGTTTAGAGACTCGGTCACAACCACGCTACAAGAGGTATTCCTTTATCTAGTATGTAGGTTAGGTCAAATGATCCGAGAAGTGTTCTTGTATCATGTGGTTTCATGGATTAAAATTTTTTAAATTCTATTGCAATGAGCAACTAGTGCGAATAGTGATCATATATGATACAATCCTCACACTACGTGATGAGTGTAAGGATTCTTCCATATCCTTCAAGTGATTTCAGAGCCTTGGTTAGGCCTTGGATGTGATCCAAACCCCTAGGTGATTGTGGTTCATGTTTTGGATGCGTGGGAATCTTTCTTTTTTTCATTGGATGCAAGATTCGAATTGATGAAATAAAACCTACTATTTGTGAACTATTTGAATGTATTTATTGGTTAATAAAATGTATTTAGAATGTCTAAATACGTCCCAAAAATAGTAACCTTTGATTGGTACTAGAAGTGCACGAAATTGATTCGAATAGTTCCTGCTATGAAAATTGTTTTGCATGTATTCACGGATCTATAACAAAACTATTTTTTCTTGATGTTTTCTGTCATGAAAATGATATGAAATTTGAATTAAGTTGAGGATCAAACCAGAAAACCGCGCGATTTTATTTCGTGTGATTCCGACTCTGTTTGCCCTAAATATTCGATGTTTAGTGGAGATAGATCAGATGATGATTGGATCATCAAGATGTCTTTCTTAATTTGTTTACCATTCAATGTCAATTTAGGAAATTTAGATTTGCCATGATTAATTGATGATTGATATTTATTTATGGAAGTAATTGAGTAAACATCAGTCGTCATTGAATGAGTGTTTTATGAAAAACCTAGTTTATCCTACGATAGTTGTAGGACAATCTCTACATGCAAAATATTATTACTTGAATATGATAGGGTATTTGTTTAGAAAATATCCTTATAATATTAATCAAAATAGATTTGATAATTATTATATGGTATAACTTCGGTTGAAAGATCGGTTATCATCTCAAATGCAAAATGATCAAATCGCATTATCCTTACCTAGGGTGGATATGGTGTCTAGACGGGGAGCGTTGGGGTAGCAGGTTGCTCCGTGAGCGGCCTGTCCCACTCCCGTAGGTACTGTCCATGACAACGGGTAAGGAAAGGATAATGTTTGAAGAGATCATGATGTATTTTTCTAATTATTCAAATTTGAATAATATGTATTTTTGAGATAATACCATCCTTCAAGTAACAATCAAGTTTGATGGTTGATTGAAGTGGTTTGATACTTGATTTAATATGATTAAATGAATTATATCCAATTAAAATACTCTATTATGAATAGAAGTGTATTTCCCTTGGAAGAATTAATTATGTGAATATGATTCATGATAATCAATTAGAATTTGAATACGAGGTGGAGGATCACATAAGTGACATCCATGGTCTCCCGTCAAGGCAAAGAGTTCCGTCGCTAGGGATTGTATGGAGGAGATTGTTCTAAGTGACAGCTCCTGCATACAAGCGCATCTGGATCGGGCTCTTTGCTTCACGAAAAAGTAAGGTCGTATACGTAGTGACCCCAATATCAAGTCCTCGTATTATTGGGCGATATTGGATTGTGTATAGTGAGTTCTAATCATGTTGACGGTTGGTTCAATTAAAGACGAGTCAACATCACCTTAGGGGTGGTGGGCCCGGGTGTTAAAGATCAAATTGTGAAATACAATTTGGAATTACAAGGTGGGATGTGTTCCCGCTTCTTTTTATCAGAGTTACAAGTTCTCATATTAGTGGGATGTAACAAAGGCAAAGAGGAGATCCCGATTCTTGCTAGAGATATAACGATAAGCATATTCTTGCTTTGAAAGTGATTAAGGGGATGAACTTTCAAAGTTGAAAAAGGCAAGACTAATTTGATTAAAAAATCCTTAATCAATGAATTTCAATTGAATATATAATTATTTATATGTTGTAATATAGTGCACTCTTAATTTCAGAAAATGAAGTCCATGAACCGACTTAGCGTGCTCCTGGAGGTCAATCAGTTGACCAGACCAAATTACTCGGATTGGATCCGAAATTTGGATCTTGTCCTATCTGTGGATCGGGTCTCTTATGTGTTATCCAAGGACAAGTACACAGACCCTCTGACACTGGAAGAAGTTAAATTCAATGAAAAGTATGATGAAGATCATTCTTTGGCAAGATGTTATATTATGGGTTCATTGTCCAGTTTGCTTCAGAAGTAACATATAGACATGAACACATGCCATGACATAATGGTGAATCTGAGAGAAATGTTCGGTGATGTAAACCACACGCAGCGTTATAATATCATGAAAAACTTATTCGCTATAAGATTCGGGAAGGGACCTTTATCAGAGAACATGTACTCGAATGTTTGGGTACCTTTCTGAGCTGGAAACCCTCAGAGTTGACATGGACACAGATATGCAGGTTGACTTCATTATGTTGTCACTTCCTAAGTCTTTCAACAGCTTTGTGGTTACATACCAAATGAGCAAAGTAGACTATATTAATGTTAGGCTATTGGCTACATTAAAGTCTGCATAAGATGTAATGAAGAAAGATAGCCCCTCTGGCAATGCAATGGTTGCACAAGTAAAAGGAAATCGCGGTCAGAAGCATGGTTCTCGGAAGGGTCTGACCCAAAAGAGAAAGAAGAAGAGTCAAGGTGTTGGATAATCTTCTAATGCTTCTACTAAGCATCGAAGAACACCAATGTCTGTCAACACTGCAATAAGCCAGGGCACTGGAGGCGTAACTGCCCAGATTACCTAAAGTCTGTTGACAAAGGTAAATCCACAACAGGTATGAAATATATTTTAATCATTGA
The DNA here is from genome assembly GCA_037367405.1 of Ottelia alismoides. NCBI lineage: Eukaryota > Viridiplantae > Streptophyta > Magnoliopsida > Alismatales > Hydrocharitaceae > Ottelia > Ottelia alismoides. Next base: position 1,050,125 of record JAZKJV010000740.1, on the reverse strand, counting down.
AGCCAATTTTCTTGTTGGACGAGAAGGTAGTTGAGTCATCGATTCTGATGCTTTTGTTCATGTATGTAATTTGTTGCATCTATTTCAGGAACTAAGAATCTTGATGAAGGGGAGATAGTCATCCGGATGGGATCTGATGCAAGTGTTGTAGCAGTCGCCGTCAGGACCTGCAGACTATCATTACATAGTGGAAGAGTCCTAGTACTTAAAGAGTATCTTTATGTTCCATATGTAAGAAGGAACTTAATATCTTATTTAAATTAGTTAGAAGTCGATATTCATTTCTATTCTGTAATAAACTTGTCATAAGTCATTATGATAAATATATTGCGAATGGTGTTCTGACTTCTGGTGGACTCTATGAATTATGTATTGATGAAAATGTCATGAATGCTACTACCACTAATAAAAACCCTAAAAGATCCAAGGAGGATGGAAATCATTCAAATATGATTTGCCATCAAAGACTTGGTCATTTGTCTGTAATAGGACCAATTGATTGATAAAGGATGGACCCTTAGATTTTCTACAGGTTCAATCTTTGCCTACCTGTGAACATTGTATTCAAGGTAAAATGACTAGGATTCCTTTCTGTAACAAGGTTACTAGATGCAAGGGTATTCTTGACCTAATACATATCGATGTATGTGGTCCCTTCAGTACCGCGACCCGAAATGGATATCGATACTATTTGACGTTTATTGATGACCATTCATGATACAGGTTTATCTTCCTACTACGTCATAAATATGAAACCTTTGAAAAGTTCAAAGAGTTCATGCCTTTGGTTGAGAACCAAATCGTTTGGAAGATTAAATGGATTCGATCTGACCGAGGCGGCGAGTACCTCTTAGATGAATTCTAGGAATACCTTAAAGAGAATGGAATTGTCTCCAATCTCACTCATCCTGGAACCCCTAACTTAATGGTGTTGCTAAAAGACACAACAATGCCATCGTGGACATGGTTCACTCAATGATGAGTAAAGCTCATTTGCCGCTTAGTTTCTGGAGATATGTTGTAGAGACTGCAATATATATCCTGAACAAGATTCCTAGCAAGTCTATACCCATAACTCCTCATGAACTTTAGTATGCAACCAAACCCAATGTTAAATACTTGAGAGCTTGGGTTGCTTGGTCAATGCGAAGAACATGGATGCAAGTAAGCTAGAATCTCGCACTCGTGAGTGCTACTTCAATTGGTATGGTAAGGATGGTATTGGATACTAGCTTTATGACCCTGAGACTTAGAAGGTTTTCATCTCTAGAGATGTAAAATTTCTGGAGGATGATTTCCTTAAAAGTCAATACAAAAATGAAGTAAAGGAACTCATTGAGTCCCCTGAAGATTCTCAGCTTCCTGAACCAGAAACTGAAGAGATAAATAAAGATGATACACTTGTGCCTCTTCGATAATTGTACTATGGCCATCTTAATAATCATACAGCTGTTGATTCGATAACTGAATCATATAGGTTGGTGCTTGGATGAATATCTAAAGAGTCAGATTGAGGACTCATCAAGCATCGTCAAATGATTGTTAAGAGATGATCTCCAACCTGATTAGGAGATTGCAATCCTTTCTCATTTGGCTGTTATCTGACCGACCACTTGATGCAGGTCCTCTGCATGGGAATAGAGATTCAGAGGTGTCATATTAGTTAGGTCAAAGAGTTGACTTAACGAGATCGAGATAACCAAGTCCTATGTCGTATACTATCACGACATAGGCACACATCCTCTGACCAAAGACAGACGTATTGTTATATGTCTAAATATGTACATTTGACAGACCGATAGGTTGATGGCCTAATCATGGTCTATACACCGGTGAGTTGGTGTCCATACAAGGGCATATGAGTGATACGATCTCTCAAAGGGATCATACATGTTCACTTGTGAACCGAAAGACAAGAGCCCACTCATGAGGTATTGGGATCGATCAAATTCCATGCATGGTCGTCATGCCTTGGAAGCATGGCAAGAATTTTTAGTTATGATATTTGCTTTTGGAAAGCATATGATCAATATTGATTCCCAAAGACCGAATGAAAATCTTAATGATAAAATCCTGAAGATGATAGTGTAAATTGATCAATGTCTTCTGGTTTATCATAGGCCTTCCAGTATGCATGTTGTACATGTATTAGGAATACATGAGGGTGATGTGATCATAAACGATTGTATAACCATGACGCTTCCATTACGAGGGAGTGATGAAACAAGTCTAGATTTTAGTGACTCCTCTCAGTCGAGAAGTGATCTGATATTGGTCCAAATGTTGTTCATTGATATGAATGTGATTTAGATGCAATGAGAAGATTAGATTTACGATCTTGATTTAATCAAGCATCTATGAGAGGTCCATGAGATCTGGATTTGAGATGTGATCTCAATATCCAAGTCACTATACGTGGAACGTACAATCTTCTTGTCCTTATCTCCAAGTATATGTGGAGAAAGCGCGTTATTCTTGAAAGAGCTCGAGAATAATTCCATTGTTAGATTGAATCCAAGCATTGGAAATGAATAATTAAATATGATTTTATCATGGATAATGTGAATTTGATTCATATTATTTTAGGTGCATGAGAATGATGATCCAATATAATTAAATGTGATTTAATTATTATGGATAATAATAATATGGATAACACTATCTAATTATCCATATATACATATATATAATATAAATGTGATTTATAATATATTAGAGAGAGTCTATTGTAATTTATATTTGTTGATTAATTATTGATGTGAATTGGATTTACATTGGATAATTAATTGAAAGTATAATTTACATTTTATTTTGGTTTGTGAATTTGATTCACAAATTTCCAATGGCATAATTATGATATTCACAAATTAATTACGAATCATTTGTGTGAACAAATTTGCAACAAAAGTTATTGCAAATTGTTGGAGATTTTCATGGGATAATGTAATCTCATGAGATAAAGATATAAAAGCCACGTTCCATCCAAAGGTGGTGGACGACCACCAAGTCCTAATTGGAATTGGTGGTCGTCCCCCCTTTTATGGGAAGAGGCTAATCTCTTTCCAATTATCTCCAAGGATAATTGATTTGATTTGAAATTAATTTATTTTGATTATTCAATATATAGTCAATTAAATCAAATTAATTATCATTGTGTTTTTACAATAAAACTTGACCATTGAAAGAAACACAAATCAATCTCATCCATTGATTTTATGTTATCCATGGATTGAGATCTATGGGCTCCCAAAATACAATATAAGAAGAGGATACCCTTCCTCTTCAAATTACATCAACAATTGATCTCTCTCTCCCTCATTCTCACACCACCCTCTCTCTATCTTGAGTGGTCGTCCACTCTAACCCTAGAGAGAAGGTCACCGCTGTTATCGCATTGTTGTGTTGCTTCCTTGACTACTCGTTGATCTCTGTCTCCTTTGATGCACCTCGCTCGTTAAGAAGACGCTTGATCTCATGAGAGGAGATCAGGAGATTCATCACTTGGATCAACAACTTGCATTGTGAGAAGCATGCGATTCATCTCTGTGCTCGCAAGTGTCGCTTCCGACAAATCGGACTTGAGACAGGAAGTCTCTTTGTTTAGAGACTCGATCACAACCACACTACAATAGGTATACCTCTATCTAGTATGTGATTTAGATGAAATTATCTTAGAAGTGTTCTTGTATCATGTGGTTTCATCGATTTAAATTTTTTTAAATTATGTTGCACCGAGCAACATGTGCGACTAGTTGCTCCCGATCGTATATGATGTGATCCTCACGCTTCTGTGATGCACTTAAGTATTCTTCCATATCCTTCATCCAACCTCGTATCTGGGCCTTAGAGCCTTTCATGCGTCCTCATTGTGACACCTTAAACCCTCCATTGAATGCCTCGTTGATAGCCCTTTCCCCTGTTCATTGCTCTCCTTGTCTATAAACCTGGATCCCTTGCCTCCAGTGCAAAAGATCCACCACTACGAAGCCTCTTCCTCCAGCTCTAAATAGTGCCCCATGTGACAATTGAGGGCAAGGCAACTGTCGAGTGAAGAGGAGGGCTGAGGCAAGTGTGACCCACGTGCCCTTTTCAAGCTGTGTAAATTCTCCTCCACAAAAGCAACAGAGCTTGGACCTCCCAGTTTGTCGGGTCCTTCAGAGAAAAGACTAGAGAAGGAGCATGATGGATGCAAAATCTGCCTCTTTAATAATAGGGGATTGTCATTGAAGTATAGGAGGCAGATTTCAATCATGCAAAAACCACACCTTCGAATATGTGGAAGTTATTTAACTTGGCAAATCTACCAAGGTCAAACACAAGGACATGAACTTTTTCATCTATTTATCAAAAAGTATTGTTAGATTAATGTATGAATATCTTCTAGTTTTAGGACTTCATGCAAATATGAAGTGAAATGCAGATTTAATAATGCAATGCAATTAGAATGTTGGAAGTCAATTTTTATATGATTTTTAAATGCAATTATACGATGTGGTGGACACAATAAGCAAAAGACCATTTACAAATATGCCCTATAGAATATCGAAGTAATTGGCATAAATTATGATTTAATTTTCGAGTCAAATCAAGCGTCAAAATCAAGAATAAGTATCAATTAATGGCAAAGATTTATAGATCAAGAGACAATATATAACATCAAGATTCATCATATTTAGTGTCAAATTAAGAAATTAAATATGCCATTAAATAGAGAATTAAATAAGCTTCAAAATGACACCGAAATCATGCAATTCAGACTTAAAATGCTCAAGATATTGAAGAAACAATGCAGGGGCATAAATGTAGAAAAAAATACAAGAGAAAATAAAGATAAGTATTACAAATTGGTCCCTGGAAGAACCCATATGCAAATACCAAAACATGGATGGGCCCTTTTGTAATTTATCCATTTACGTACAGGGGAATTTTTGTAATTTCTTAAAGTAGCGAGGGCCTCTCTGTAAAATACCTTAGGCATGCACGTGAGGCATATGCTAGGAGGACCAGATTGTAATTTCAGAAACTTCCAGGGTCGTCACTGCAAATTACCCAGCCCCTCATGTGCAGGGCATGTGAGGGACCAAGTTTGGGAGGCACTTCTGCTTTTGGCCACTTTGCTTCTTCTGGGGCTTCGACTCTTGGCTCGTTGCACCCGAGCCTATAGGTTTGGCGTGAGGCTCGTGCGGACACGTGGCATCATCCGGGCCATCCGATCGTGAGGATTGGACGACAATTGTATCATCGTGCTTCGCCTTTTCTGCCGGAGGAGGATGTGCTCCGGCGACCTCCTTGGAGCTCCTTCGTGCTCCAGTCGCTCCCCTGAGGGTCGAGGAAGCTGGATGAGGACCTCGTGAAGGAACTGGAGGTGAGACGATGCTCCGGGAGCGACTGGGGATGCGAGGAGGTGGGGGATCGTCAGAGATATTGATTGAGAACAGAGTAGAAGTGAGAGCTCTGACCATTGAAGACCTGCACGCATTAGAATAGCCGAGGCATGTCTTGTGTGTGTGGGTGAGTGAAATGAGCAAGGTGAGGTCCCGTGGCGGTGGCTAGAGTGGGGGACCGAGGTCTTCTCCTTCGGCGAAGCAGAGGAGAAGGTGGTTGAGGTGGACGGGGCTCTGGAGAAAGGGGGAAGGTGATTGAAGGGCTGGCGTGGATGTTGGTTGAGTGCTGGAGGTGATGAGATGGTTTGAAATCGATGAGGGTGCGGGGAAGCTTCATATTAAATAGGAGAAAAAGTAAAGGGGGGAAGGAGGAGTACCTGATCAGAGCAAGGTACTAAATGGAGGAGGAGGCCTATGTTGAGCATCAAAAGATGCTCGGGGTCGTCGCCCAGCATATGCGGTCGTGTACGGAGCTCAGCAGACGCCGAAGGCATCACGACATGGTCGACTTAGCCATGGATCACACCGGAGTAGGGGGAGGCCATGATGGCCCTCCTCCGACCTCCCTCTATCACAGGGAGGCGGAGGAGGGCTAGGGCTCGTGCTCGGAGTTGGTGGATGAGGACGGACGACAACGGAGGGGGGTTTATAGGCGATGGTCAGACATTACATGAGGTTCTTTGAATGGCTGAACGACTGGAGTGAAGACACAGGTAAAGAGTCTTGAAGGCAATGCGAAGATGGTGGTAGATCAGTCTACATGAAAGGTCTTTTAGGGAGTGGAGAGATGATCGAAGGAGATGGGTAAAATAGGAAGGGGATGAAGTGCTATCAAGGTGTAACAGATGGGGTGGGCGCGTGGGAGGAGGAAGACAAACCAAGAACCATTGGATCTCGTGATCCAATGGTCAGGAGTTAGGCATTGGGCGAGGGTTAAGATTAGATCAGAAGATCTAATCTAATGGCTAGAAAGCAGGCGGGCATGAATGGTGTGGATAAAGATTAGGCTTCTTCCAAGGGCCTCGAGAGAAGGATGACATTGAGCAAAAAGGAGTCGTTGGATGGGGATGATCCAGCGGCTGGGGTTAGAGCACTAAGGAGTGGCTTAGATGAGATCAAATGGAAGTGATCAATGGCTAGGAGGGGAGAGGATATGGACAGTGGCGATTGAAGTGGGGAAGAGAGGATCCAATGACCAGAAGGGAGGTCAGGTGACAGAGAGAGGAGCGGGCCACGTGGGCGGCACAAAGGGCGCCACGTGGCCCAATAGAAAAATTAGAAAATAAGAAATTAAAGAAAAATCGAAAAGAATTAGTTAGAGAATGAATTAGGAAAAAGGTCAAAACATAGAAGTTGTAGATCTCGATGAGATCTACAAGTTTCATGTCGAACAAAAAGCCACAAGAGTTATTTGTACAAAAGTGAATTTTCGGGAGTATTTTTAATGGGTTGAAAACACTGATTTTGATGTTTTGAGAATTTTTAAGTATTTTTAATACTTTTTAAAGGAAAACATTTATAAACAGTAATTAACCTAATTTTTAGGGTTTTTTAATAAAATAGAAAAAAAGGAAAATATTAGTAATTAAATACAATAAATAGGGTCAAAAATAGGTTAATTACACAGATAGGCTCATTCTTAAATATGCGGAATTAATGAAGATTTGTCAGGAAGTTCTTATTAATCGAGGATAAAAATAGTGAATAATGATGATCCAGGAGGGATCATCATACCCCTATACTTAAACTATGCTCGTCCTCGAGCATCTAAAGAATGAAGGAGTTGGATTAATTCATGGCAGTGCATGTGAAAGTTTCAAGGCTTAATTCTTTGAAGACCCTTAATTTAAGAAATCTTAAAAATCTGGGCTCAATCATGCTCTAGTCAAAAGGAAACTAACTTCTCTTCTATCAGGCTCTCTGTCTGTACATAAAATATACGGATATGAAGATTAGTGCACTGTAATCATGGGAGTCGAGTAGAGACATCACCTAAAGTTACAGTCCTGGAGACTCTCCTCTAAACCTAATCCTCAACACTAGGGAATAAGTCTATTCTTGCTTCAGTCAATCATCTCATTAGTTTGTCAGACTTGAACGTATAAATGGATGGCCAGATGATTGAGGGCAAAAGTTTGTGTCTAATTTTCTCTCCCTCACATCAGAACAAGGGGGTCTCTCTAGTGCCTTATTACTCAATACATGTAATATTTATTGTTGATCAATGTGCCCGTCAAGAGAATTTGGATTCATCTGCACTCGTTTTTCTGGGAGTACACCAGGGTGTGTCTCTTTTGAGTATCTAAGATACCTTCGACACCCAGACTTGTATCATTATATGATGCAGAGCCCTTTTATGGTGCTAGCTTGTCTCCTTCGTCCTAATTACGTTTGGTCCAAGTGGACACTTTGAAGATGGTTGGGAGCACTCCTCTTTGGTGGAAGCTCTTTGTAATTTGACTTTGAAGGATAGAGCTTTTTCTTGATATGTTTCTTTCTTTTCTTTTCTTTTCTTTTCTTTTTTACTAGCTCCACTGCTTTTACCAAAAGTTGGCGCACACTCATCAACAATTAATTATATTTCATCACACCCTGGCACATAGGTAGATATCAAAGTTAGAATACGAACTTGTTCACATACTGGCTAGGGTTTTGCTGACACTCAGGTTTCTTGGATCCTTCATTAATTTTATCTCATCCTCGAGCATCATTAGATCGGGTCTAGACTCAATTCACCAGTCCTAGTTCCTCAAGTGATAACTCAACTAATCTCATCAATCATGCAGTTGTGAATGTGTTGTGCTGATTATATTCTTTAGAAGGTAGAGATAAAGAGTGCAATATATCGCTCAGATCTTTCAAACTAGGGAAGTGTGGATTATTAAGTTCAAAACCCTAATGACTAAGGCTGACCAACTCAGACTCTCAAGATCTCAGAAATTCAGTGTCCTCAAATCCTCAAGCCTTGAGTGAACGTGAATGTGTCAGGAATACATCAACTCCTCGATTAATGAACTTTTTGTGATTTTTATCTTTTGCAAATTTTTATGAATTTTAATTTTTACTTTTTTTAATTCTTTTGAGAGACAATGACTGGCCTAGGCTCATATGAATAGTTGCATCTACTTCCAGACAGTATGGGTGTAAATGGACTATTAGACGGATATGTGTTACTTGAGGATGGATCCATAGATAGTGTCCTCTAAACCACCCACTCTGCTAAGGGAGACCGAAGTTCCATCATTAAAGAGTAGCTACTCATTTTTAAGCCTAGTAGTCAGAGTCTTTACCAAAGAAAATTTTAAATTTTTCAGAGTTTTATGGAGTTTTGAAAAAAAGTTAATCCCTTAATTTTAAAAAAATTTTCTACAAGAATTTTAACAAAAATTGGTTCACCAGTCAACTTAACCCAAGCCCAAAAAGTTTTCAAAAATTTTAAAATACGAGATATGGCTAAAGTATATATACAATAATATATGATATACCCCCTATACTTAATTTTTGATATGTCCTCATAACACAAGTGATAAGAAGCCATAGCTCTGGTTAAATACAAGGTGATATAGCGGAACTGATCGAGGGTTCCCCTATACTTAGGTCAAAAATAACCTAGTATAAGAAGACAACTAGAGGGATGCTAGATGGTTTCGGGTCCCCCTCCTCATATTTAGGCTGAATTTTGAGTTGAGAGGGCCCGAGGTTGTTAGGGTTGGAGGGTAAATTTTTATAGATGAAGATGTGGTAGGGGGAGGTGATTGTGGTGAACTTTTACAAACGAAGATGTGGATGCGTGAGGGGGAGTGTGTGTGTTGTGAATATATAGAATGATGGGGGGAGCGTGTGAGTGGATATACACATGTGGATGCGTGTGTGCGTGTGTGAAGGGGGGGGGGGTAGATCATCTAGTGATATATATACATATATATGTCTTTTTTCCTTTTTTTCCTTTTCTTCTTCTTTTTTTTACCACACACGAGCCCTCGAATGAGGGACGCTAGCATATGGAACATTTTTTACAACAAATGCATGAGATGTTGACTAAAATTCCCTAAATTTTTCTTATTTTTCTTTTGTGGCTCCTCGCAGCGGGAGCTCCCAACTCCACACCTCCATGGATTTCAAGCATCCTCGATCTCCATGGGCCCTGCCACAAAAGAATCATTCAAAAAATATCAAGAAAAATAATCAACATAATGATGCAAAAACAACATTGATTGAAAAATCTAAAATTATTGAAAATATTCACATCAAAAATAATTTAACAAAATTTGACAAATAAATAAAGGTGAGTCGTGTCCCCGGCAACGACACCATTTAATGGACGCAAAATCTGCCTCTTTAATAATAAGGGATCGTCGTTGTAGTATAGAAGGCAAATTTCGATTATGCAAAAACCACACCTTCGAATATGTGGAAGTTATTTTACTTGGCAAGTATACCAAGGTCGAACACTGGGGCAAGAGCCTCTTCATCTATTTATCAAAAATTATTGTTAGATTAATGTGTGGATATCCTTTAGTTTTAGGTCTTCATGTAGATATGATATGAAATGCAGATACAATAATGCAATGCAATTAGAATGATGCAAGTCAAATTTTATTTCATTTTAAATGTAAATATATGATATGTTGGACACAATATGCAAAAGACTATTTACAAATATGCCCTATAGAATAACGAAGCAATGAGCATAAATTATGATTTAATTTCCGAGTCAAATTGAGCGTCAAAATCAAGAACAAGCATCTATTAATGGCAAAGATTTATAGAGCAAGATACACTGTATAACATAAAATTCATCATATTTCATTTAGTGTTAACTTAAGAAATTAAATATGACATTGTATAGAGAATTAAATAAGCTTCAAAATGACTCTGAAATCATGCAATTCAGACTTAAAATGTTCAAGATATTGAAGAAACAAAACAAGGGCATAAATGTAGAAAAAATACAAGAGAAAATACAGATAAATATTGCAAATAGGTCCCTAGAGGGACCCATTTGCAAATACCAAAACCGTTAGGGGACATTATGTAATTTATCCATTTACGCATAAGGGTATTTTTATAATTTCTTAAAGTAGCAAGGGCCTCTCTATAAAATACCTCAGCCGACGAGGCACACACCTGGAGGACCAAATTGTAATTTCAGAAACTTACAGGGTCTTCACTACAAATTTCCCAACCCCTCGCGTACGAGGCACGTGAGGGACCAAGTTCGAGAGGCGCTTTAGCTTCAGGTCACATGGCTTCTTCTAGGGCTTCTTCTCTTGGCTTGGTGCACCCGAGCCTATAAGCTTAGCATGAGGCTCGTGCGGAATGTGGCATCATTCGGGTCATCCGATCATGAGGATCGAACAACAGCTGTATCATCGTGATCCGCCTTTTTTGCCGAAGGAGGCTGTGCTCCGACGACCTCCTTGGAGCTCCTCTGTGCTCCAGCCGCTCCCCTGAGGGTCGAGGAAGCTGGATGAGAACCTCACGAAGGAGCTGGAGGTGAGACGAAGCTCCAGGAGCGACTGGGGATGCGAGGAGGTGGGGGATCGTCGGAGATGTTGACTGAGAATGGCGTGGAAGTGAGAGCTTCGACCACTAAAGACTTGCACGCATTAGAATAGCCGAGGCGTGTCTTGTGTGTGTGTGTGTGAGAGAGAGAGAGAGAGAAATGAGCGAGGTGAGGTCCCGTGGCAGTGGCTGGAGTGGGGGACCGAGGTCTTCTACTCTGGCAAAGCAGAGGAGAAGGAGGAGAAGGTGGTTGAGGTGTACGGGGATCTGGAGAAAAGGGGAAGGTGATCGAAGGGGCTGGCATGGATGTTGGTTGTGGTGGTGGAGGTGATGAGATGGTTTGCGATCGATGAGGGTGCGGTGGAGCTTCAGATTAAATAGGAGAAAAGGTAAAGGGGAGAAGGAGGGGTACCTGATTGGAGCAAGGTGCTAGATGGAGGAGGAGGCCTAGGCTGAGCATCAGAAGATGCTCGGGGTCGTCGCCCAGCATGCACGAACTCAACGGATGTCGGATGCGCCACGTCATGGTCGGCTAAGCCATGGATCACATCGAAGCAAGGGGAGGCCAGGATGGCCCTCCTTTGACCTTCATCTGTCACAGGGAGGCGGAGGAGGGCTAGGGCTCGTGCTTGGAGTTGGTGGGATGAGGACGGACGACAGCGGTGGGGGGGGGTCTTGTATGCGGTGGTCGGACATTACATGAGGTTATTTGAATGGTTGAACAATAGGAGTGAAGGCAGGGCGTTGAAGGCTGCACGAAAATGGTGGTAGATTGGTCTACATGGAAGGTCGTTCAGCGAGTAGAGAGATGATCAGAGGAGATGGGTAAAATAGGAAGGGGATGAGGTGGTGGAGAGGTGTAAAGGATGGGGCTAGGCGCGTGGGAGGAGGAAGACAAACTGAGGACCGTTGGATCTCGTGATCCAACAGTCGGGAGTAAGGCATTGGGTGAGGGTTCATATTAGATCAGATAATATAATCTAATGGCTAGAAAGTAGACGGGCATGAATGGTGAGGATGAAGCTTAGGCTTCATCCAAGGGCCTCGAGAGAAGGGCGACGTGGAGTAATAAGGAGCCGTTGGATGGGGTTGATCCAGCGACTGGGGTTAGAGCACTAAGGATTGGCACAGATGAGATCAGGTGGAAGTGATCAACGATTGGGAGGGGAGAGGGTATGGATGGTGACGATTGAAGTGGGGAAGAGAGGATCCAACAACCAGATATGAGGCTGGGTGGCAGAGAGAGGAGCAGGACACGTGGGCGGCCTAGAGGGCACCACGTGGCCCAATAGAAAATTAGAAAATAATAAATTAAAGAAAAATTGAAAAGAATTAGTTAGAGAATGATTTTGGAAAAAGTCAAAACATAGAAGTTGTAGATCTCGATGAGATCTACAAGTTTCATGTTGAACAAAAAGCTAAAAGAGGTCATTTGTACAAAAGTGAATTTTTGTGAATGGGTTAAAAACATTGATATTGAGGTTTTGAGATTTTTTTAGCATTTTTAACTCTTTTTAAAGGCAAAACATTTATAAACAATAATTAACCAATTTTTAGGGGTTTTTAATAAAATAGAAAAACCAGGAAAATGGTTAGTAATTAAATACAATAAATAGGGTCAGAAAATTGGTTAATTACACAGATATGCTCATTCTTAAAGATGCGGAATTAGTGAAGATTTGTCAGGAAGTTCTTATTAATCGAGGATAAAAATAGTGAATAATGATGATCCAGGAGGGATTCATCAATGCGTATCATGCTTGTCCTCAGATGAACAAATACCCACCATATCTTTTCCTGCCTTCATCGGATCTCCAGCTCTTCTCCACTTCCATCTCTCCTCTACTAGCATCTTCATATCCTCAATAGCTCCAACCTTTCACAGGCTGAAGTTCTACCTCCAGAACCCGTCGCTCAAAATCGGAGCTTCATCTCCCTTTCCTCGTTCATTTGCTGCTAACCCCTATAGGTCTACGCATATGGAGCCTCTTCTGGATCACCTAGAAGAAACAAGCCATCATCGTCGAGTCCATAAGTCCCCAAGTACCTCTCTATTTTGCTCGTCACTCCCCCTGGGACAAAAGGTGGAGTTCATCCTCCTGACACCTACTTGAAGGTAGAATGGGAGGGCTCCGATCAAAGCTCCGCTAAGCAAAGCTTCATCGATTCTACCCCTTGAACATCTTGACTCCATTACGATGACCTTGGGTCATGTGTCGACCAAGGAGACTCAACTCCACCGCAAATCTTAGCAACAGAGAAGGAAGCAGTCAGAGCAGCAACTGTCGTCGGATCAAGAATCACCTCCAATCGCAACCCTCCATTTATACCAAAATATTCGACGTAAGATCAAAAGAAGATGCCTAAGATTTGACTCCAATGTCAGATCAAGACCTACGTGCCTTGCATGAGACCTCATTATGACACATTAAACCCTCCATTGAACACCTCATCGATAACTCTTCCCTCGGTTATTTCTCCCCTTGTCTATAAACCTCAGTCCCTCGCCTCTTGTTCAAAAGATCAACCACTACGAAGTCTCTTCCTCAAGCTCCAAAAAGCATCCCAGATTACAACTAAGGGCAGGTCAACTGTCGAGCAAAGACGAGGGCTGAGGTAGGTGTGATCGACGATCCCCTTTTCAAGATATGTAACTACTCCTTCACAAAAGCAGCAGAGCTCAGACCTCCCAATTCATCGGGTCCTTCAAAGCAAAGACTAGAAAAGGAGCACATACTGCTTGTCCTCAGGCGAACACATGCTCACCATATCCTCTGCCCACCTTCACCGGGTCTTCAGCTCCTCTCCGCTTCCATCACTCCACAACAAGCACCTTCATATATTCACCACCTTGGTCTTCCATCGGATGGAGTTCGACCTTCAGAACCCTTCACCCATAGCTGGAGCTTCATCTCCCTTTCTTGTTCGTTTGATGCTAATCCTTGTAGTTCTATGCTCTGGAGCCTCTTTCAGAGAACCTAGAAGAAACAAGCCCTCAACATCCCCTAGTACCTCCCTATTTCACTCCTCACTCCTCCGGAGACAGAAGGTGGAGTTCGTTCCCCTGAGACCTACACGAAGGCAAAGCAGGAGGGTTCCGACCAGAGCTTCACTGAACAAAGCATCATCGACTCTGCCCCTCAGACATCTTGACAACATCGTGAGGAACTTGGGTCATGTGTCGACCAAGGAGACTCAGCTCCACCATAGATCTAAGCAACAGAGAATGATGTAGTCAAAGCAACAATTACCGTAGGATCAAGAAATTTCTCCGATCGCGACCTCCCATTTACACCCAAATATTCGACGAAAGATCAAAAGCAGATGCCTCATATTTGATTCCAGCCTCAGATATGATCCCAAATGCCCAGCATGAGACTACATTAAGACACCTTGAATCCTCCACTGAATGCCTCATTAATAGCACGTCCCTCGGACATTGCTCCCCTTGTCTATAAACCTCAGTCCCTCACCTCCAGGTGTAAAAGATCCACCACTATGAAGCCTCTTCCTCCTGCTCTGAATAGTGTCCCAGGTGACAGAAGAGGGAAAAGGCAACTATCGAGCGAAGACGAGGGCTGAGGCAGGTGTGATCCACGTGACCTTTTCAAATGGTGTAACAACTCATCCACAAAAGCGGCAAAGCTCGAACCTCCTAGTTTTTCGGGTCCTTTAGAGCAAAGACTGGAAAAGGAGCACATCCTGTTTGTCCTCAAGCGAACACATACCCACCATATCCTCCACACCTTCACTGAATCTCTAGCTCCTCTCCACTTCCACCGCTCCTCGACAAGCACCTTCAGATCTTCACCACCTCCGACCTTTCACAAACCAGAGTTCAACCTCTAGAACCCTTTGTCCACAGATGGAGCTTCATCTTTATTTCCTCGTTCGTTTACTACTAACCCCTATAGTTATATTCATTTGGAGCCTCTTCTGGAGCACCTAGAAGAAACAAGCCCTCAACGTCGAGTACATAAGCCTCGAGCACCTCCCTATTTTGCTCCTCACTCCCTCGGAGACAGAAGGTGAAATTTATCCTCCTAAGATCTACATGAGGGTAGAGAAGGAGGGCTCCAATCAGAGCTCCGTTGAGCAAATCTTCACAGACTCGATCACTCAGACATCTTGACTCCATCGTGAGGACCTAGGTCATGTGTCAACCAAGGAGACTCAACTCTGCCGTAGATATGAGCAACGGAGAAGGAAGCAGTTAAAGCAGTAACTACCGTTGGATCAAGAATCTCCTCCAATCGCAACCCTCCATTTACACCTAAATATTCGACGTAAGATAAAGAACAGACGCCTAAGATTTGATTTCATCCTTGGATTCAGACCTCAATGTCTTGCATGAGACCTCATTATGACACCTTAAACCCTCCATTAAACTCTTCATTGAAAGCCCTTTCCCTCGGTCATTGCTCCCCTTATCTATAAACCTTGATCCCTCGCCTCCAGTGCAAATGATCCACCACTACAAAGCATTTTCCTCCAGCTCTGAATAGCGTCCCAGGTGATAGTTGAGGGCAAGGCAACCTTTGAGCAAAGACGGGGGCTAAGGCAAGTGTGATCCACGGACCCTTTTCGAGCTGTGTAACGGCTCCTCCACAAAAGCAGCAGAGCTTGGACCTCCCAGTTCTTCGGTTCCTTCAGAGCTAATACTAGAGAAGGAGCACATACTGCTTGTCCTCAGGCGAACGCATACCCACCAAATCCTCCTCCTGCCTTCACCAGATCTCGATCTCTTACCTACTTCCATCTCTCCTCTACAAGCACCTTCAGGTCTTCACCTCCTTCGAACTTTCATAGGCCGGAATTCGGCCTTCAGAACCATTCGCCCGTACCTAGAGCTTCATCTACCTGTCCTCGTTTGTTCGATGCTAACCTGTGTAGGTCTATGCTCTGGAGCCTCTTTTGGAGCGCCTAAAAGAAACAAGACCTCAACGTCGAGTCCATAAGTCCCTGAGTACCTCCCTATTTCACGCACTCCTTCAGAGACAGAAGGTGGAATTCGTCCTCTTGAGACCAACACGAAGGCAGAGTAGGAGGGTTCCAATCAGAGCTCTGTTGAACAAAGCTTCACCGACTCTGGCCCTCAGACATCATGACTACATTATGAGGACCTTGGGTCATGTGTCGACCAATGAGACTCAGCTCTGCCGCAGATCTGAGCAGCGGAGAAGGAAGTAGTAAGAGCAACAACTACCGTCGGATCAAGAATCAGATACAGTTGTGACCTTCCATTTTCGCCCAAATATTCACCGTAAGATTAAAAGTATATGTCTAATATTTGATTCCAGCCTCAGATCCGATCCCCAATGCCTTGCATGAGACCATATTATGACACCTTAAACCCTCCATTGAACGCCTCATTGATAGCTTGTTCCCTCGATCATTGCTCGCCTTATCTATAAACCTCGGTCCCTTGTCTCTAGTGCAAAAGACCTACTACTAAAAAGCCTCTTCCTCCTCCGAATAATGTCCCATGTGACAATTAAGGGCAAGGAAACTATTGAGCTAAGACGAGGGCTGAGGAAGGTGTGATCCACGGGGCCTTTTCAAGTCACGTAATTGCTCCTCCACAAAAGTAGCAAAGGTCGAACCACCTAGTTTGTCGGGTCCTTTAGAGCAAAGATTAGAGGAGGAGCACATCCAGCTTGTCCTCGGGCGAACATATACCCACCATATGATTCGTTGTCTTCGTTGATTCTCCAACACCTCTCCGCTTCCACCGCTCCTCGACAAGCACCTTCAGATCTTCACGACCTCCGGCCTTTCACAGGATAGAGTTTGACCTCCAGAACCCTTCATCCATAGCTGGAGATTCATCTCACATTCCTCGTTTGTTTGTTGCTAACCCCTACAGGTCTATGCATCTGGTGCCTCTTTTGGATCACCTAGAAGAAACAAGACCTCAACATCGAGTCCATAAGTTCTCGAGTACTACCATATTTTGCTTCTCACTCCCCCAGAGAAAGAAGGCGGAGCTCATCCTTCTAAGACCTACATAAAGGCAGAGCAGGAGGGCTCCGATTAGTGCTCCACTGAGCAAAGCTTCACCGACTCTGCCCCTCAAATATCTTGAATCCATCGTGAGGACCTCGGGTCTTGTGTTGACCAAGGAGACTCAACTCCACCGCAAATCTGTGCAACAGAGAAGGAAGCATACAAAGTAGCAACTACCCTCAGATCAAGAATCTCCTCCGATCGCGACCCTCCATTTACGCCCTAAATATTTGATGTAAGATCAAAAATAGATGCCTAAGATTTGATTCCATCATCATATCCG
The DNA here is from genome assembly GCA_037367405.1 of Ottelia alismoides. NCBI lineage: Eukaryota > Viridiplantae > Streptophyta > Magnoliopsida > Alismatales > Hydrocharitaceae > Ottelia > Ottelia alismoides. The sequence continues at coordinate 1,032,947 of JAZKJV010000740.1, read as the reverse complement.
GACCTCAATGCCTCGCATGAGTCCTCGTTATGGCACCCTAAAACCTCCAATGAACATCTTGTTGATAGCCCTTTCCCTCGGTCATTGATCTCCTTGTCTATAAACCTCGGTCCCTCGCCTCTAGTGCAAAAGATCCACCACTATTAAGCCTCTTCCTCCAGCTCTGAATAGTGTCCCAGTTAATAGCTGAGGGCAAGGAAACTATTGGGAGAAAACGAGGGCTGAGGCAGGTGTGATCCACGAGACCTTCTCGTGCTGTGTAACTACTCCTCTACAAAAATAGCATATCTCAAACCTCCTAGTTCGTTGGTTTCTTTAGTGTAAAGAATAGAGAAGGAGCACATCCTACTTTTCCTCAGGCGAACACATACCCACCATATCTTCTGACCGCCTTCACTGAATCTCCAGCTCCGCTCCTCTTCCACCGCTCCTCAACAAGCACCTTTAGATTTTCACCACCTCCGACCTTTCATAGGACAGAGCTCGACCTCTAGATCCCTTCGTCCACAGTAGGAGCTTCATCTCCCTTTCCTTGTTCATTCGTTGCAAACTCCTACAGGTCTACGCGTCAGGAGCCTCTTCGGAGCACCTAGAAGAAACAATCCCTCAACGTCAAGTCCATAATTCCCAGAGTACCTCCCTATTTCGCTCCTCACACCCTCGGAGACAGAAGGTGGAGTTCGTCCTCCTGATACCTACACGAAGGCAGAGCAGGAGGGCTCCGATCAGAGCTCCATTGAGCAAAGCTTCACTGAATCTGCCCCTCAGACATCTTGAATCCATCGTGAGGACCTTGGGTCATGTGTCAATCAAGGAGACTCAACTCCACAACATATCTGAGCAATGGAGAAGGAAGAGGTCAAAGCAGCAACTACTGTCGGATCAAGAATCTCCTCTAATCGCACCCCTCCAATTACGCCTAAATATTCGATGTAAGATAAAGAGCAGACGCCTAAGATTTGATTCCAGAGTCGGATGCGGACCCTAATGTCTTGCATGAGACCTCATTATGACACATTAAACCCTCCATTAAACATCTCATTGAAATCCCTTTCCCTCGCTCGTTGCTCCCCTTGTCTATAAACCTCGATCCCTCACCTTCAGTGTAAAAGATCCACCACTTTGAAGCTTTTCCCTTCAGCTCTGAACAACATCTCAGGTGACAATTGAGGGCAAGGTAACCTTCGAGCGAATATGAAGGCCGAGGCAGGTGTGATCCATGGACCCTTTTCAAGCTATGTAACGTCTCCTCTATAAAAACAGCATAGCTCAGACCTCCCAGTTCGTCGGGTGATGAATCTCCATTTCATCACTTTTATTCTATCATTTTGGCCTTAAAAACCCTAGTAAATGCGTGTAAATACCCTTAATTCATGCATTTTAGTATTCATGCATTTGTGTATAAATAGTGTATAAAATATTGTTTTTAATACCAAAATTATAGAATAAAGAAAAGAAAAGAAAAAGAATAAAATATTGAAGATATTTTATGACCCTAAACCCCGATACCTAGGCATTTTGATGACTAGGTCGACAAGGAATAAAGAAGGGGGAGATAAGGGTCCAAAATACAATAAAATTTCCTTTTATTATTCATTTTTAGGACCCATTTTAGTTTCCACTATTTCTATGTAAAATAAAGAAACTTTGAACCTGAAAGTTGTAGATAATAAAATATAGAAAAATACAAAATTGAGTTTACACAAAAATAGTTGTATATAAGTTTTAATAATCTATTTAATGAAAGTGGCTTCATATTTTTTGGATTTAAGATGTGAAAGTTAGGTTTTATACCCCTATTGTATAGTTTACCTGATTAAAATATTCATTTTATTTATTATTCATTATTTTTATAATTTTATATTTTTGTAAATATTATTTATAATAAATGAACATATTAAGACATGAATAAAACATCAAAATAAATTACTAATATAAAATACATAGGTAAAATACCTATATCTATACCTATATAATTAATACATATATTTATTTAAGTGTATATGTCATATTAGAAAAATATAATAAAAATATATTTATGTATCTAAAAATAAGTTATAAATATATAAAATAATAAGCTAAAATAATAAAATCAAAAATAGAAAATAAAAATAAAAGACATAAATACATAGATGAATATACCTATATATAGCCCCTAAAAAGTAATTTGTAAATATAAACCTCTAACAAATAAATAAATAACATAACATGATAAAATAATTTATAAAATAATAAACATTTTTTATTTTATAACCAAAAATTAATAATATAATCTACTATTTTATATTGAATTTCTAAATCATTTTGAAGTCTGATTTTCTTGTTAGTCCACGTGGACCAACAAGTGCTCACCCCTAATTGACCTCGGTCAACTCTCTGACCGAGGTCGTATGGGTGTCACACCTCGTTTTGAGCCCGCTTTCTCAATATTCTTCCCATCATTCCTTTAACCATTAAGCCTCGATTCCTTCTGTGAAGTTCTTCCTCGTTCATCAACGATTCACGCGGGTGTGATTTTTTGGGATGAGGACTACTGTCGCGCTTGTCGCCCCTCGTTCTTCCCATCCACCCAGACATCTTGTATATAAACCATCTCCAACCCCATCTCTGTTTTTTGAACCCTCTTTGACCTAGCTTGGCCCTATTTTCTTGCGCTCCGGACCGGAGGTCATGACAGGTCATCCTCCAGCCAGTCGGAGCGGCTTCAGGCGACGTTTTATGGCGGCTTCCACCCCACCTCCGGCCATCGGCCATCGAGGTGTATCTCGTTGGTCTTCCGACCAATTCGAGGTTCATCTTATTGCTTTATTAGCTGAGTTTAGTCCTTAGATCTAATTTCTATTTTTATTTTTTGATTCGATCGTACGTTTTAGCCATTAATCGCCCATTCGTAGTTCGCCAGAGCTGAGCTCTGGCGAACCTCCACCTCCTTCGTACACCATACCTGACCGCACTACATACCGCTGACCACCTCCATTTGCTTTCCCTGATGCTTCTTCATGCCCCTGTACCTCCAGCTCCCCTCGATTCCTTCTGGATTGAGACCCTCGCTCTCCCTCTGTCGCTATTCGCCGGAGAGATCTGCCTCGCACCATGTTTCGCTCCATTCCACCAATAAAGAGCCCCCGAGTCCTCCTTTTGCTTGTGTGCATCTTACTTGCAGGTCCTGGAGGCTTAAGACCCCACTAGGGGTCGATTTTTGCAGGAGTTTGAGGTTCTTGGAACCCAGATCTTCCCTGAGCTCCTTCGACATCGTCGGTGCTCCACGACTTTGGTTGGAGGAACCAGCCGATGCGTGGGGACTTGGGCAACATTTTGAGTCCCCCGCGAGCTGCTCCGAAGGTCGGAGACATGCCCCCATCGACGATCGAAGCTCGGAGGAACACCACTTCTTCTCTTTTCCTCTGAGCCTCGTCTTAGTCGTTCGATCTTGTCTAGAGCCCAGATTTGCCAGCCACCATCGGATCTTCCCTGACCTTCACCATTGGATCTCGATCTGAGATCTAATCTTAGACGTTGGTGGCGAAGAGGTATCATTCATCGGATGGTTTCCACGTGTGTTAGTGAAGAAGCTCATGATGTCTGATCGCGCCCATGTCTTGGGTATTTTGCACTGAACCCAGGAATTTTTGTACTTTATCATTTAGTCCTTAAACTTCCATTCACCTTTTTTAAATTTATGTACTATTAGAAATTAGCCCCTCACCTTTTCTGTAATTACAATTTGGTTTGTGCCACGTCACCTCACGTGGGGTGGCGATTTTGCAGGCGGACCCCTACGATTTTTGGTATTTATGTTCAGTCCTGAAATTTTTAAATTTAGATAAATATTTTGGGAAATTTGCATCAAGGTCCTTGGACTTATTTATATTTACATTAATGCCCCTGTTAGTATTGCATTTTCTTTTTGTTTCTTGTATTTATTTTAAATAGCAATTAAACTCGAAAAAATCTCAAAAATAGTTCTAGGTCCTGTTGCATTGTACTTTCACGTACAATTTTTATTTTTCAATTTGTAGTTTTTTTATAATTTACAAAAAATCCAAAACATCCCTTTTTGCCCATGTTTGTAATATAAAATACATAAAAAATATAAAAACTTTTGAAAAATTCCGCCAAAAAATATATTTTGTCTATTTATGTCTTTTTAACCTTCAGACTGAAAATCATTAAAAAAATACAAAATAAAACTCTAAAAATTTGAAAAACCCTAAAAACTTTTATTAAAATATAAAAAATCCTTAAAAATCCCAAAATATATTGTCTATTTATGAATTTTCTTTATATTATTATCTTTATTTTAAAATTAATTTGGAATTTTTTTGATTTCGTTCTCTTTTTTATATCTCCATTTTAATTTCAGGTATTTAATTAAACCATGATTTAGGGTTTTTTACTTTAAAAATATATAAAATTTAGCAAGAAATTCCTAAAAATTCATAAAAACAATAAAAAATATTTTAAAACCCAAAAATATTTTATTTCCTTTCTTTTGCTTATTTTTTATTACTTGTATTTATCCTAGTCTATATTGTGTGTGTATATATATATATATCTTATATATAGCTTTATATATAAATTAAAAGAAAAAGAAAATATAAAAATATAAAAGTATAAAAAAGGAAATATAAAATCGAAAAATTAAAAATCAAAATACAAAAATATAAAATTAAAAATTAAATTAAAAAAACAAAAGTAAAAAAACCACATTAAAAATATAGACAAACACCTTCACAATCATCATTTTGCGCATTTACTTGCCCGACCTAGCCGTTTGCTCCGTATGTTCGACAATCTACATACTTGCACTATACACACATTTTAGAGTTAAATAAAATAAATTTTAACTCCACTCTGCTTTTTATTGCTTAATTATCATTGTGGGTTAATTGTTGATTATATGTTATTTCTTGTGGGTCGCCACAACGACTGCGTCTCCACCTTGTGTGAGACGTATTTAGACCCGCGAAAAATCTCGATTATCATCGGGTCCTTTAGAGCAATGACTAGAGAGGGAACACATACTGCTTGTCCTCAAGCGAATATATACCCACCATATCCTCCTCCCGCCTTCACTGGATCTCCAACTCCTCTCTACTTCCATCGCTCCTCGATAAGCACCTTCAGATATGCACCTCTTTCGGACTTTCAAAGCTGAAGTTTGACCTTTAAAACCCTTTTCTAACAGTTGGAGCTTCATTTACCCTTCCACGTTCGTTCGATGCTAACCCCTGTAGATCTACGCTCTGGAGCCTCTTTGGAGCACCAAAAATAAACAAGCCCTCAACGTCGAGTCCATAAGTCCCCTACTACCTCCCTATTTCACTCACTCCTCCTGAAAAACTCCACCTTCTCCTAAGACCAACACGAAGGCGGAGCAGGAGGGCTCCTTTCAAAGCTTCTTGAGAAAAGCTTCACCGACTCTGTCCTTCGAACATCTTGACTACATTGTGAGGACCTTGGGTCATGTGTCGACTAAGGAGATTCAGCTCCGCTGCAGATATGGGAAAAGGAGAAGGAAGCAGTTGGAGCAACAACTACCATCAGATCAAGAATCTGCTATGATTACGACCTTCCATTTACGCCCAAATATTCAACGTAAGATTAAAAGTAGAAGCCTCATATTTGATTCCAGCCTCAGATCCGATCCCAAGTGCCTTGCATGAGACAACATTATGACATCTTAAACCCTCCATTGAATGCCAAAATGATAGCATGTTCCCCTTGGTCATTGCTCCCCTTATCTATAAACCTCGATCCCTCGCCTCTAGTGTAAAAGATCCACCGCTACGAAGCCTCTTCCTTCAACTCTAAATAGTGTCCCAGGTGACAACTAAGGGCAAGGAAACTGTCGAACGAAGACGAGGGCTGAGGCAGGTGTGATCCACGGGACCTTTTCAAGCTGTGTAACTACTCCTCCACAAAATCAACAAAGCACAAACCTCCTTATTTGTCGGGTCCTTTAGAGCAAAAGAATAGAGAAGGCACACATCCTGTTTGTCCTCAGGCGAACACATACCCACCATATCCTCCGCCCGCCTTCATCGAATCTCCAGCTCCTCTCTACTTCCATCGCTATTCGATAAGCACCTTCATATCTTCACGACCTATGGCCTTTCACAGCCTAGAGATTGACCTCCGAAACCCTTCGTCCACAGCTGGAGCTTCATATACCTTTTCCTCATTCATTCGCTGCTAACCCCTACAGGTCTATGCATATGGAGCCTCTTCTCGAGCACCTAGAAGAAACAAGTCCTCAATGTCGAGTCCATAAGTCCCCGAGTACCTCCCTATTTCGCTCCTCACTCCCACAGAGACAGAAGGTAGAGCTTGTCCGTCTGAGACCTACACTAAGGTAGAGAAGGAGGGCTCCAATCAGAGCTCTGTCGAGCATAGCTTCACTGACTCTGCACCTCAGACATTTTGAATCCATCGTGAGGACCTTGGGTCATGTGTCTACCAAGGAGACTCAACTCTGTCGCATATTTGAGCAAAGCAACAACTACCGTCGGATCAAGAATATTTTCCGATCGCAACCCTCCATTTACGCCCAAATATTCAACGTAATATCAAAAGCAAACGCCTAAGATTTTATTCCAGCCTCGTATCTAGACCTTGGTGCCAAGCATGAGTCCTCATTATGACACCTTAAACCCTCCATTGAATGCCTCGTTGATAGCCCTTTCCCCCGATCATTGCTCTCCTTGTCCATAAACCTCAGTCCCTCGCCTCTAGTGCAAAAGATCCACCACTATGAAGACTCTTCCTCCAGCTCCAAATAGCCTCCCATGTGACAGCTGAGGGAAAGGCAACTGTTGAATGAAGACGAGGGCTGAGGCAGATGTGATCCATGGGACCTTGTCAATCTATGTAGTTTCTTCTCAACAAAAGGAGCAGATCTCGTACTTACTAGTTCGACGGGTCCTTTAGAGCAAAGAATAGAGAAGGAGAGCATCCTGCTTGTCCTCAAGCGAACACATACCCACCATATTCTTCACTCGCCTTCACCGAATCTCTAGCTCCTCTCTACTTCCACCACTCCTTGACAAGCACCTTTAGATATTCACCACCTCTGGTCTTTTATAGGCTAGAGGTTGACTACTAGAACCCTTTGTCCATAGCTAGAACTTCATCTTCGTTTCCCCGTTCGTTCGTGGCTAACCCCTATAGGTCTACTCATCTGGAGCCTCTTCTGAAAACTAGAAGAAACAAGCCCTCAACGTAGAGTCCATAAGTCCACGAGTGCCTCCCTATTTCTCTCCTAACTCCCCCAAAGACAGAAGGTGGAGTTCGTCCTCCTGAGACCTACACGAAGGCAAATCTGGAGGGCTCTGGTCAAAGATCTGCTAAGCATATCTTCACCGACTCTGCCCCCTCAAACATGTTGAATCCATCGTGATGACCGTGGGTCATGTGTCGACCAAGGAGACTCAACATCTCCTCAGATCTGAGCAACAGAGAAGGAAGCGGTCAAAGCAGCAACTACCCACAGATCAAGAATCTCCTCCGATTGCGACCCACCATTTACACCCAAATATTCGACATGAGATCAAAAGCAAACGCTTAGATTTGATTCCAGCCTTGTATCCGGACCTCAGTGCCTCGCATGAGTCCTTATTATGACACCTTAAACCCTCCACTGAATGCCTCGTTGATATCCCTTTCCTTCAGTCATTGCTCTCCTTGTCAATAAACCTCATTCTCTCACCTTTAGTGCAAAAAGATCCACTACTACGAGGCCTCTTTCTCCATATATGAATATTGTCCCAGGTGACAGTTGAGGGCAAGGCAACTGTCGAGCGAACACGAGGGCTAAGGCAGGTGTGATCCACATAACCTTTCTAAGATGTGTAACTCCTCCTCCACAAAAGCAACAGAGCTCAAATCTTCTAGTTCATCGGGTCCTTTAGTGCAAAGAATAGAGAAGGAGCACATCCTGCTTATCCTCATGCGAACACATACCCACCATATCCTCCGCCCACCTTCACCGAATCTTTATCTCCTCTTCGCTTCCACCGCACCTCGACAAGCACCTTCAAATCTTCACCACCTCTGACATTTCACAGGCCAGAGTCGACATCCAGAACCCTCTGTCCACAATAGGAGCTTCACCTTCCTTTCCTCATTCGTTCACTGCTAACCACTACAGGTCTACGCATCCGGTGCCTCTTCTGGAGCACCTAGAAGAAACATGCCCTCAACGTCGAGTCCATAAGTCCCTGAGTACCTCCCTATTTCACTCGTCACTCCCCTAGAGACAGAATGTGGAGTTCGTACTCCTAACATGAAGGCAGAGCAGGAGGGCTCCGATCAGATCTCTGCTTAGCAAATCCTCACCGACTCTGCCCCTCAGACATCTCAAGTCCATTATGTGGCTCTTGGGTCATGTGTCGACCAAGGAGACTCAATGTTGCTACATATCTGAGCAACGGAGAAGGAAGCAATCAAAGCAGCAACTATCATCGAATCAAGAATCTCCTCCAATCGCTACCCTCCATTTATACCTTAATATTCGACGTAAGATCAAGAGCAGATGCCTAAGATTTGATTCCACTCTCGTATCTAGACCTCAATGTATTTCATGAGACCTCATTATGACACCTTAAACCCTCCATTAAATACCTCATTGAAACCCCTTTCCCTCGGTCATTGCTCCCCTTATCTATAAACCTCGGTTCCTCGCCTCCAGTGCAAAATATCCACCACTGCGAAGTCTTTTCCTCCCACTCTGAATATCGTCTGAGGTGATAGTTGAGGGCAAGGTAACCTTCGAGCGAAGATGAGGGCTGAGGCAGGTTTGATCCATGGATCCTTTTCGAGCTGTGTAACTACTCCTCCATAAAAGCAGCAGAGCTCGGACCACGCAGTTCGTCGGGTCCTTTAGAGCAAATACTAGAGAAGGAGCACATCATGCTTGTCATCAGGCGAACACATACCCACCATATCCTCCTCCCACCTTCATCGGATCTCCATCTTCTCTCTACTTCCAGCTCTCCTCGACAAGCACCTTTAGATCTTCACCTCCTTCAGTCTTTCACAGGCTGGAGTTTGACCTCCAGAACCCTTCGCCCACAGCTGGAGCTTCATCTCCCTTTCCTCATTTAGTTGCTACTAACCCCTCTAGGTCTACGCATCTAGAGCCTCTTTTAGAGCACCTAGAAGAAACAATCCCTCTACGTCGAGTACAGAAGTCACTGAGTACCTCTCTATTTCACTCCTCGCTCCCCTGAAGACAAAAGGTGGAGTTTGTCCTCTTGAGTCCTACACAAAGGTAGAGCAGGTGGGCTCCGACCAGAGATTCAGTGAGCAGAGCTTCACCGACTCTGCCCCTTGGACATCTTGACTCCATTGTGAGTACATTGGGTTAAGTGCCGACCAAGGAAACTCTGCTCCGTCGTAGATCTGAACAAAGGAGAAGGAAGCAGTCAGAGCAGCAACTATTGTCGGATCAAGAATATCCTTTGATCGTGACCCTCCATTTACGCTCAAATATTCGACATAAGATCAAAAGTAGATGCCTAAGATTTAATTCTAGCCTTGGATCCATACCTCAGTTCCTTTCATGAGACCTCATCATGAGACCTTAAACCCTCCACTAAATGCCTCGTTGATTGCCCTTCCCCTCGGTCATTGATCCCCTTGTCTATAAACCTCGGTCCCTTTCCTCCAATGTAAAAGATCCACCACTACGAAGCCTCTTCCTACATCTCTGAATAGCGTCCCAAGTGACAGTTGAGGGCAAGTCAACCTTCGAGCGAAGATGAGGGTTGAGGCAGGTGTGATCCACGGACCCTTTTCAAGCAGTGTAGTTGCTCCTCCACAAAAGCAGCATAGACCTCCCAGTTCGTCGGGTCCTTCAGAGCAAAGACTAGAGAAGGAGCACATCTTTCTTGCCCTCAGGAGAACACATACCCACCATATCCTCCTCTCGCCTTCACCAGATCTCCAGCTCATGTCTTCTTACTTCGCTCCTCGATAAGCACATTCAGATCTTCACCTCCTTCAACCTTTCACTGGATGGAGTTTGAGTTCAGAATCCTTCGCCCACAGTTAGAGCTTCATCTCCCTTTCCTCGTTTATTCGTTGCTAACCCCTGCAGGTCTATGCATCTGGAGCCTCTTCTAGAGCACATAGAAGAAACAATCCCTCAACATCAAGTCCATAAGTCCCCGAGTACCTCCCTATTTTGCTCCTCTCTCCCTCAGAGATAGAAGGTGGAGTTTGCCATTTAGAGACCTACACATAGGCAGAGTAGGAGGGCTCTAATCAGATCTCTAGTGTGAAAAGCTTCACTGACTCTGCCCCTCGGACATCTTGACTCCATCATGAGGACCTTGGGACATGTGTTGACCAAGGAGACTCAACTCCACCGCAGATCTAAGGAACGGAGAAGGAAGCAGTCAGACTGCCAGATCAAGAATATCCTCCGATCATGACCCTCCATTTACGCCCAAATATTCAACGTAAGATCAAAAGCAAACACCTAAGATTTGATTCCAGTCTCGTATTTTTACCTCAGTGCCTTGCATGAGACCTCATTATGACACCGTAAACCATCCAATGAATGCCTCTTTCCCTCGATCATTGCTCCCTTTGTCTATAAATCTCGATCCCTCGCATCCAGTCCAAAAGATCCACCACTACAAAGCCTCTTCCTCCAACTTTGAATAACGTCCTAGGTGACAGTTGAGGGCAAGGCAACTATCGAGTGAAGATGAGGGATGAGGCGGGTGTGATCCAGGGGCCCTTTTCAAGCTGTGTAACTGATCATCCACAAAAGTAGCAGAGCTCGAACCTCTCAGTTTGTCAAGTCCTTTAGAGCAAAGACTAGAGAAGGAACACATCCTATTTGTCCTCAGGTGACACGTACCCACCATATCCTTTGCCCGACTTCACTGGATCTCCATATCCTGTTTGTTTCCATCACTCCTAGACAAGCATCTTCAGACCTTCACCACCTCCGGCCTTTCACAGGACAGAGATCAACCTTCAAAACCCTTTGCCCAAAGCTGGAGCTTCATCTCCCTTTCCTCGTCCATTACTGCTAATCCCCTGCAAGTCTATGCATATAGAGCGTCCTCTGGAGCACCTAAAAGAAACAATCCCTCAACGTCAAGTCCCCAAGTATGTCCCTATTTCGCTCCTCACTCCTCAAAGACAGAAGGTGGAGTTCATCCTCCTAAGACCTACACGAAAGTAGAGATGGAGGGCTCCGATCAGAGCTTTGCTAAGAAAATCTTCATTGACTCTACCCCTCGAACATCTTGACCCCATCATGAGGACCTTGGGCCATGTGTCAACCAAGGAGACTCAGCTCTATCGTAGATCTGAGCAACAGAGAAGGGAGCAGTCAGAGCATCTGCTGCCGTCGGATCAAGGATCTCCTCTGATCGCGACCCTCATTTTTTGCCCATATTCGACGTAAAATCAAAAGTAGATGCCTCAGATTTGACTCCAGCCTCATATCCGGACCTCAGTGCCTTGCATGAGACCTCATTATGATGCCTTAAATCCTCTATTGAATGCCTCATTGATAGCCCTTTTCCCTCGACCATTGCTCCCCTTGTCTATAAACCTCGGTCCCTCACCTCCTGTGTAAAAGATCCACCACTATGAAGCCTCTTCCTCAAGCTTCGAATAGTGTCCCAGGTGATAGTTGAGGGCTAAGAAACTGTTGAGCGAAGACGAGGGCTAAGGCAGGTGTGATCCACGAGCCCTTTTCAATCTGTGTAACTGCTCCTCCACAAAAGCAGCAGAGCTCGGACCTCCCATTTTGTTGGGTCCTTCAGAGCGAAGATTATAGAAGGAGGGCATCATGCTTGTCCTAAGGCGAACACATATCCACCATATCCTTTGCTCGCCTTCATCGGATCTCCATATCCTATCTGCTTCCATCGCTCCTCGACAAGTACCTTCATATCTTCACCACCTCTGACCTTTCACAAGTCAGAATTCAACCTCCATAACCCTTCTCCCACAGCTGGAGCTTCATTTCCCTTTCCTCTTTCGTTTGCTGCTAACCCTTGTAGGTCTACACACCTGGAGCCTATTCTGAAGAACATAGAATAAACAAGCCCTCAATGTCGAGTCCATAAGTCCTCGAGTACCTTTCTATTTCGCTCCTCTCTCCCCCGGAGATAGAAGAGTTCGTCCTCCGGAGACATTCATGAAGGCAAAGCAAGAGGGCTCCGATTAGAGCTCCGGTGAGCAAAGCTTCACCAACTCTGCCCCTCAGATGTCTTGACTCCATCGTGAGGACCTTGGGTCATGCGTCGACCAAGGAGACTCAGCTTTGATGCATATCTTAGCAATAGAGAAGGAATCAATAAGAGCAGCACTTACCGTTGGATCAAGAATCTTCTCTGATCGTGACCCTCCATTTACGTCCAATTAATGTAAGATCAAAAGCAGATGCCTCAAATTTGATTCCAGTCTCAGATTCAGACCTCGGTGCCTTGGTGACAACCAAGGCAACATGGTGACGCCATGTGAAGGTGAGGATCTGAGCCGCCGCTAAAACCTCACCGTCTTATGCGTCCCATTAACGTGCTGCATACGCGTGACTTAGGCTATGTTACATTAGATCATCCCATGACTTCTGGAAATCACGGTTATGTCCCCACTTGGAGATAAATATATGAGAGGCCACTCTAGGTTCCATAAACTGTATACAAGTCAATACCAAGGTCGTATTTGATATATGTATGTATGTATGTATGTATGCATGTATGTATGTATATATATACATGTTTTCTTGCATTTTAGTCCCTTGAATTTTACATTAATATCTTCCTCATCTTTTATCCAAAAATTACGCACTTTATGTCAACTTGAAGCTTGTTCTATGATATTTCATTTTATGTCATTTGTGAACAGATTTGAGGCTCTTTAATGTCTATCATTATTTGAGAATCACATTTGATCTTCATGCTTGATTTGGCATATAAATTTGCAAACCATATTGTGAAGTATTTGATCCTATTGCAGGGACAATACTGAGAGAACTTGGATTTTAACTCCCTTTGATAATTTAAAAATCATTCTTTAAGGATTTAAGTGTTGATAGGAGCTTTGAAATTATTCTTAGTTAATTTGATCTTTAATTATTTTTTTAATTTTCTATTTTAACCTATTACTTGGATTTAAATTATCAAACATCTCTTGGATTTCCCTTTGAATAAGTGAATTTCTTTGGGAGATAATCGATCACATTATTTGGGGATTAAATTGTATAACTCACAGATCTATCTTCCTTTTCTCTATCTTTTATTCTCTGTTTTATTTTATTTATTTTTACCATTTCTTCATGTATAATTTTAAGACATAGAAATTATCATTACAAATAGTTAATTGCATAGGTTAATTTAAATCAAGCATCTAAAGAAACATCGTTCCTTGAGTTTGACCTTGGTATACTTATCAACTTAAAATTTTCACCTATTCAAAAGGGTGGTTTTTGTTGATCTGGTTTTCTATCTAATATACTACAATTACATAAAAGAGGCAGATATCGACTCATCACCTATTTAGAGTAGCGATTTAGCATTTTAATCACCTTTGCCTACAAATAAAATCTATTTAAATAATTGTGTACAAATAATTATCTTTGTAACCAATAAAATCACTTTAATGATCTAATTGTGATGCTTACTTCCAAATTTACCAACAACGTTCTCCCCTTTATGGTCTCCCCCCACTTCCTTGTTTCCCGTCTTTGTAACTTCACTTTCATCATTTTTCCCCGACAACATCATGTTAAATCAATTTTTCAATCTCACAACAACAAACAATTTTAATCATCTAAATAATGTCACTGTTAGTTACTTCTCGAATGTAGTCAATTTTTCAATCTCACAACAACACATTCAGAGGAAGACCTCCTCCCATTTGTCTTGATATATTCCTTACACTCCCATAAAGTTAGAATCGTTGCGCCCATTTTGTGAACCGTTCCTATGTAAACTAAAGCATACTCATTTCAACTATCTACAATGAAGTTAGCATTGTTTATGTATAGTGGAATATTTATATGAAAAATATTTACATAATTTCCTATATTTGACAATATATTTAATTAATTTACAAAATAATACATCATTTTAGTCATATTCACATATGCTTACAATCAACATGGCATTAGCATGTGCATCTTCGACCAAGGACACACTACAAGAAAAATGAGTTGTAGTCACGGAATGTGGCTACGGAAACTTGTGGCCACAATTATTCCGTGGCCACTAGTTTCTCATAGCTACAATTTCGTGGCCAAAGTCTTCATACAAGAGTTGTGGCCATGACAAGTTCTGTGGTCACTTATAGTGGGCACGACATAATCGTGGTTAGAGAACTCTCGTGACGAGACTTGTAGCTACGGCTACTGGCCACGACATGTTGTGGCCAGAGCTCAATTTTGTGGCCACAAGCCCCACATCAATGTGCATAGTTCTGTAGCCACAACTTGTTTTCCTTGTAGTGACATATGCGATGTTACACTCTTATAAACTTAATGGCAATTAATATGACATCTGTTTTCTTAAGATACCTTTTCACATATACAACTAAACAAATCAAAAAATAAAGTTGTATTATGCTCTATGGTTCACAACAATTTATCGCACATATGGATCTATGTAGATATTTCCTAAGAAATCCAAACTAAATATACATACTTATTCCATTTTCATCCTCCTCCTTATCTTGCTTCAATATAATGAAGTTTTGCAATATTATGCACAATGAAATACTTTATGCGCTGAGTTTTTACATTTCTATTTTATGATTTACATAATATTGCATCATTCTACGCGTATTGACCATGGTTTCATATTCCGTGAAATATCGGCGAAATTTCACCGAAATCTGGTTTTGACATGGGACCGAAATTTTGATCGAAATGCCAATATTTTCACAAGTATGGCTCGATTTGGACGAAATGTAACCGGTATTTCCTCAAAATTTCAGTGAAATTTCGTTTCGACGTGGTGTCGGTATGATATCCGATATCGAATTTAAAACCTTCATATTGACACATGCTTAGGTTCCAACTATCTGAATGCCAATTCATAACCATTCTTAGAAATATGTAAAGTCCCACAATGAGGAACCTATTGGATAGCAATAAGATCCCATGTTTCTTAAAATACCATTACTCCTTGCTTTTCAACACATAAAAAACATTGATTATGGCACTTAGTATATTCATGTAACTCAGTACATCTTAATCCATGTCACCAACAATACCCTCATCGTGCATCAAGTCTTTTGGTACCTAAAACACAATAAAGCTTACTAGTGATTCGAAAAAATATAACAAATTCAAAAAAGCGAGCTAAGTTATTTATAGATGGCATTATACTTAATTGAGCACCCTTTAACTACTTATTAATTTATTTCTTAATTGCTCACTTCATTGATATCCTTTTTGTTTACTTAAGATGATGCTGTCTGTAAATTAGTCGTATGCAAATTACTAAGTCGATTAATTTATAATCATGTTACTGTGTATTTTGTTTCTATAATTATGTTCCATGCATCAAAGTTATATTTATAAATCAAATGATATTTTCAAATACATATCCCTTTTCTAAAAGCTATGTCAAAAGTTCATTCTCTGCGTATCATATTATTACATTTTTAAAACAATTTAATGAGTAACGGATCACACATCTGTTAATATTACTATTGCTGGATACCCTCTCTTCGCATAACTCTTCAAGTCCCTCCGAGGCCATCTTCTCTTCCTTCCTTTCCAATGCAGAACTGATTTCCCTGCTGTGGAACGTGACCCCTTTAATTTTCTTAGTTTGCTCCGCCTATCCTTCCTTCCCAAGTCGAAGCTATTGGCCTCCTCTTTCCTATCATAGTTGTCGGACCCTTTGTTTCTCTCTTCCATCTATCGCACTATGTGAAATGCATGTCGTTCCCTTACTCCATCTCTCGATCCTTTTGATATCTCTATCGCATGCCTTCTTATTCTCCCTTCTGGGAGGAAGAGAGATATTGTCGCACTATGCAGAGAGAGATAGGGAGAGAAGTGGCGAGATCACAATTGCCGACATCCGAGCATAGCTCTGCCATGCAAGAAGCCACCCAGTCGTTGCTGGTCAAGGCAAGTATCATCGGCGCTTGATGAGCTCCGATCCCCAGGCAACATCGTCCAACATTTTAGGTTTGATCTCTTCCTTTATCTTCTCGTTCTTCCCTCCTGCCCCTCCTCCTCCTCCATTCTCTCCTCAATCCCTCTCTTCTCCTTTATTTTTCGTTCAATTTTATACGTAAATCATCTTCGATGATCATCGATAAATCTCCCTTGAAGGCTAGGGTATAGGCCTTAACGCATTACTGAACCATGAAGATTGCATCATATGTGATCGGGAGTGGCTAGTCATACTAGTTGTTTGGGCAGCGGAATTTAAAAAATTTAAAATAATAAAACCACATGATCTGAGAACACTTCTCATATCATTTCATCAAGACCACAAAGAAGATATATGAATACCTCTTGAAGCGTTGTTGCGATCAAGGTCTATAAAGTAAGAAACCGCCTGTCTCATGTCCGAGCCGACAAAGGAGACACTTGCGAGTGCATTGATGAGATGTGTCCTTCTCGCAATCCAAGATGTAGATCCAAGCAATGAATCTTCTGATTTCATCAAATCTGAGGTCTTCTTCACATGCAAGGAGCATCGAGGAAGACGAAGATCCACGTGCAGTCGAAGCGACAACACAACGGTGTAACGACGACATCGAATCTCTCTAGGTCAAGAAGTTGACAGCCACTCTTAAGAAAGAGAGGGGGTGCGTGTCATGAGAATGAGAGAGAGAGAGAGAGCTTGTTAATATGTATTGTAAAAGAAGAGTTAGGGTTGCCTCTTCTTTTATAATATTTTGAAAGCCCATGGATCCTAATTCATGTGCCACACAAAATCAATGGTTGAGATTGATTTGTGTTTTCATTCAATGACCATGATTTTTATTGTATAAATTTACAATAACAGCTAATTAAATTAAATATATTGAATAATCATCAATATAAAGTAATTCAATCAAATCGTTACACATAAACGGATTAGGAAGGAGGCAAAGCTCCTTCGAACTAGGAGGAACATCCACCTTGAATTAGGATTCAAGGGTGGCATCCACTCTTCCCATATGGAAGGTGCTCTCCTAAAACTTAAATGAAATAAAACTAAGCCTATATCTAAGCTAGGAAAGTAAAATGTAACCAAATTATCTAATTGAACTAGGCCTCAACAGGAAAATAACTAGAGGTGAAGATCGTCGCATGAGCTGCTCTCTAGCGAACATGGAACCTCGTTCCTCCGCCCTTATCCTCACCACAAACCAAGGAGCAGCAACTTCTGTCACAAGGGTAGCATCCATCAATGGGTTTTATGGGTTACAAGCGGAGAAAATGTGATCAAAAAAGGAATGGAATTAGAGGATCTTTATTTATAGACACGGTGGAGGGGTAGTTTTGGGAGGACGATTGCGTAAAGGTGGAAGGAGGTTGGTGCAGTCTATGGAGGTAGCGAGATGGAGGGGTGTGCAGTGATAAGCTTTGGTGAAGAGCTCGACGGAAGTGGAGGCGTGGAGGATGTGTAAGAATTAGGAGAAGAAAGGTGATTCGTCTGTTTTAATAAGGACATAAGCTAGGGGGGTACAAATGACCTAGGGTCAACATTTCCAGTCTCCTGATCGATATACGTAGGACCAAGCCATGATAAAAAATAAATTCTAATTACATATAAATTCAATATAAAATAGTAAATGAATTTATTAAATAAAACCTAAAGCATGAAAATTGTTCCTTATTTTATAAACTAATATATCATTATTTTCATTTATTTTTACAACATTATTTGTTATATGTTGATATTTACAAGTACATATATAGGTATATATATCTATATTTTACATATTATATTATATTATATTTATAAATATATGTTATCATATTTACACATTTTATATATTTATAAAATTAGTTAATATGTATTTGCATATTTTATTTTATTTTTATTATTTTATTTATATGTGTAAATAAATACATGTATATATATTGTATGTATAGTATACCTATGTATTATGAGATATTAATTATTTTAAGTGTATTTTAAATGTTTTTTATTTGTATTTATTTTTTTAAATATGTACTATATGATATATATATATATTTAAAAATATAAAGAAAGTATAAGTGTAAAGAATTAAATAATCGACTGTTTACAGATGCCCTAGTACGATAGTACCCCAAAAAGTCGGTTTTTGTATCTTAGCTACATTTTTAATGAACTTACATTCATTAGATAGATAATTTAATTTGAAATACAATGGAAGTGAGTTTGATTCAATTTGAGTTCATATGGAGTATATATTGAGTAGTGAAGTTCTATTTGTGGCTTTTTCATATGTGTAACTTTTTATTACTTATTATTTTTGCAGTTTTCTATATATTAATATGTACAAGTTTTATGTAGAACATTTTATTATTTGATGTGTGTGTATTAAAGAATAAAATGTTGTATGAATGGCTATTTATAGAGTATAAAATTAGGTTTTATGAGATATTTTATACAGTATTGGACCCTTATCTCCTCATACTTTATTCACGGTCGACCTAGTCAATATTGACTTGGTCTCAAAGTTTATGGTCATTCGGTATATTTGCTACTTCATTTATTTTGCTTTTATTTTCTTTATTATTTTTTTAGATTTTAATCACAAGCATTTATACACTAATTACATATTAAATTTAGTTGTTAATTTGTACAAATTAGTAGTATTTACATGTATTTTGCTAAAATTTAAAGCCAAAATGGAAGAATAGAGGTATATGAATGGCTATTCATTGTCCCCCCCCATACTTACTTTTTCTAGTCCCTAGCAAACATTTATTAGATGAATAAGTGATGCAAAAAGAGAAAGAAAGGGAAACTAAAGAACTTAGAATGATTATGAAAGTCTTTAGATTATAAAAATCAAAGTTTGAAGCTTATTAAGATCTTTGGATTATTTGTTTCTCGTAACATTATTGAGATTATGATCTAAAACTTAATAATCCTCAAGTTCCACAATCCTCTGTTCAGATCGCCTTAATAGCTAGGTCAGAATAAGTCTATTCATACACAAACCCTTGTGACTGTGAGTCTCACTTGTACAATGTATGTGAAATGCAACTATTCTCATTAGAAATGGCAAGAGACAGTCTTCCTCAGCAAGGTAACCCTAATTCCCCAAATCAATATACTCTTTCCTCAAGAAGTGGGGTATTTCCTTCTAAGTTAAAGGACAACCGGCTCAAAGAAGAGGAGGTAGAGAAGAAGAATGGATTGTGACCAGTGTATACACATATCCTATGGAGCTTGACCATTGTAGACAAGTCTCCAGCTGCAGGCAACCTTGAAATCTCTGACTTTGAAGTGTAAGCCTTGCTTATTATACATAACTCCGATGGGATGTCTTTCATTGACTTTGTGCTCGTCTATTATTTTGGAGTCTTTATTTCATACACATTTTTTTGAAAGTATACATACAACAAAATTTACATGATGAATTTTTTTCTTGACCAAGTATAGTATCCCTCTTTTGAAGCTTTACTGCAACCCACAACATTCTGTCTTTATACATGCATGCCACTAAATCGGGTTTGGGTGCACTGACCTCCTTTTAGGGTGGCACATGTTTCCACACATGTGCTTCTCAAGCTAAAGAATCCTACATTCGCCACCTCATCAGAGTTAAGCTAAGTGCAGAGACTTGTCCAAGTTAGGTCATTATCAGCAAGAGTCATGCGTATGCTTTTAAATATTCTACTTAGGCCAATCAAGATGATATGTGAACATAATCTGGTGGACTCAAAGAATAAAGTCTTCTTGACCTTAGAAGTCTTAATTCTAATTAAATGGATTAAGGTCTAAACCAAGCTCCAACTTTTGATTTTATTCCAAACCGGTTCAATTTTCAAAATCATTCTTAAAAATGTTTATGTAATGCAAAGAT
This sequence comes from Ottelia alismoides, assembly GCA_037367405.1. Taxonomy (NCBI): domain Eukaryota; kingdom Viridiplantae; phylum Streptophyta; class Magnoliopsida; order Alismatales; family Hydrocharitaceae; genus Ottelia; species Ottelia alismoides. The sequence goes on along the minus strand of JAZKJV010000740.1, from coordinate 1,012,946 downwards.
ATTTTTGTAAGATCAATTTTCTGGTTTTGAACTTTTTATGGTATTTTGGAAAAAGTTTTGTAAATTGTTATGATATATGCACACATCCTCTGACCGGAGACAGATGTATTACTATATGTCTAAGTATGCACATTAGACAGACCATTAGGTTGATGACCTAGTCATGGTTTACACACCGACGAGCTGGTGTGTATACAAGGGCATATGAGTAATACGATCTCTCGAAAGGAACATACAGGTTCACTACTAAACCGGAAGACAAGTGCTCACTCATGAGATATTGGGACAAATCAAATTTCATGCATGGTCATCTTTCTTTGGAAGCATGACAGAATTTATAGGTATGATACATGCTACATGCTTTTGGAAAGCATATGATTGACACCAACTCCCAATGATCGAATGAGAAACTTACTGATAAATCCTGAATAAGACAATTCAAATATAATCTAAAACTTTGGCTTTATTCTAGATCTCATGTATGCAGAATGTAAGGGTATTAGGAATACTCGAGGGTGATGTGATCGTAAATGATTGTGTAACTATGACACTTCCATTTCGAGGGAGTGATGAAATATGTTTGATTTTAGTGACTCCTCTCAGGATATTACTAATTTGATACTAGTCCAAATGTTGGACATTGATTTGAATGTGATTCAGATGTAATATGAATATTAGATTTACGATTTGATTTAATCAAACATCTTCAAGAGATCACCTAGATTTTGATGAGATAAGATCTCAATATCCCAGTCACTATACATGGAATGTACAATCGTAATGTCCGTATCTTCAAGTATCCATGGACAAGGCACATTGTTCTTGAAAGTGTTCGAGAATAATTCTATTGTTGACAATATATCTGAGCTTGGAAAATTGATGATTAAATATGATTTAATTGTCATAAATAATGTGAATGTGATTCACATTATTTGGACACATGAGAAGAGTCATCTAAGATAGTTAAATGAGATTTAACTATCAGATATACGATTAAGGTGGATATTACTATCCACAATAATCATAAATATTATAAATATAATTTAAAATATCATGAAAAGATTTAATTGTAAATACGATTTACAAATTAAATGTTAATGTGAATTAGATTCACATTGTACAATTAATTGTAAATGTAATTTACATTCTATATTAAGCTGTTGAATATTATTCATAATTGTTCGTGGCATGATTGAAATTGTCACAAAAATAATTTGGAATTATTTCAGTGAAAATTTAAACAATAATAGTTGTTGTCCATATGTAACAATTAATGAGACATGAGATCTCATCAATATTGGAAAGAGGTGGAGTCCATTCTTTATTATGAGCGGACAACACATGGAGTCTCTCTCCACGATGGCCATCCACCCTAGATATGGAAGGAGGCTCCACTCCTTTCCATATTACTCCACATGAATTGATTTAATTAATTTAAATTGTTGAATATTCTTCAATATATTTATATTCTTTTAAATTAATTAATTGTTGTTGCAAGTTTTACGTAACAAAATCATGGACATTGATTCAGCTAGGAGTACATCACCATCCAATTTGTTATAACAGAAATGCTAGCCCTAGCTCTTTCTCTAACAACTACACATAAGTTGAAAGAATTGAATACCCTCTCTCTCTCTTCTCATACATATCCAAGAGGCTCTCTCTCTCTCTCTCTCAACCCTAGTGGTTGTACACTTGGTTGTTCTTGAGAGCATAGCCATCGTCCCATGTCATCGTGTTGTTGGATTGATTACTCGTGGATCTCTACATACTTTAGTACTTCGTGTTCATGAGGAAGGATACGGATTTCATTGGCAAAAATTAGAAGGTTCCAAGTTCGGATCGTCAACTCGAGTTACGGGAAGCACGCATCTCATCTACACGCCAGCAAGTGCATTCTCCGTTGGATCGAACTTGAGACTGGAGGTATCTTCGCCTTAGAGACACACGATTGCAAACACGCACCAAGAGGTAATCCTTTTGCTCGTTTGTGATCTTGATGAAATGACATGAGAAAGGTTCTCATGTCATGTGGTTTCATCTTTTTTTAAAAAAAAAAATAATTTTTGATGCCCCTTGCAACTAGTATGACTAGTTGCTCTTGATTGTATGTAATGCGATCTTCATACGTTCGTGATGTGCAAAGGCTTAAACCTTAGCCTTCAACGTCCACGTATGCAGAAGTGATGGACTATTGTGTGTTGTTGGATTAGAGGCGATCTAACAGTGCCCGGAGCGGCGAGATGGCATGAAGGAGCATCATTGGATCAAGATCCAACGAGTGGGGGAGGAAGCGTTGAGTGAAGAAGAGACGACTATGTGGCCTCCCTAGAAGGAGCCACATGCCCCAATAGGAAAATAGGAAAAACAAGAAAATAATAGAAAAATTGAAATAAATAATAAATGAATTCAAATAAAAAAGTATTCAACATGAAAGTTGTTCATCTCAATGAGATCTACAACTTTCACGAAGGAGACAAATACAAATGACCTTATTTGTACAAATTTTATATTTTTGGTAGGTGATGAACACGTATTTCACCTCTTTAATAATAAGGAATTGTAGTATATGAGACTATCTTCGATTCAGCAAAAACCACAATCTTTAAATGTTGTGGAGAATTTTTCTTGGTAAGTATACCAAGGTCGAGCACAAGGAACTGTGATTTCTAGTTGCTTGGTCTAAAATTAATTTAAATATATATCAAGTTGAATTCTGGTTGCAGGCTGGAAGATCGTGAATCAAATCATGTGATTAATTACAATCAACATCCAAATATTTCTTTGGAAAATAGATCTCCAGATTCCATATACAACTACTCCAAAAAATAATCATCAAATATCATGGAGGTAATTAATCAAGCCTCCTCCATGAATCCCCTGCAATTAGATTAAATTTTTCTCAAAAATTGAGCACAAAATTATGTCAAATAAAGCATGCATATATTATTAGACACCTCGAATAATAATGATCACTAAAGCACCTTTGATGTGTTCACAAATTATATGAAATAATAAAGCATGAAAGAAGCTTCAAAATGACATATTATGCACTAAAAACAGAGTTCATATGAGAAAATAATGCAAAAATAAAGATATAGGGGTAAAAATGTAAATAAAAATACATTTTTCTTTCAAAGTGGTCCCTGGAGGGACTTATATGTACCATCTAAAAACTATTAGGGCTCAGGTGCAATTTGCTGAAGAAACCACGTGGGGGGGGGGGGCAATTGACCTGGGCTGCTAGGGACCTTTCTGTAATTTCTAGAACTTTTCAGGGCATCTGTGCAATTGTCCTAAGGGGGCACTACGACTCATGTTCCCTGTTGGAGCAGGGGTCTTCTGCAAATCTCAAGAATGACAGGGGATGGGGTGTAATTTACCCACCCACGCATGTGCTTTGCACGTGCCATAATTAGATTGGAGGGCGAGGCTAAGGCTTGGGCACCCGAACCCGAGGTGCGGCAGTGCTAAGGTTCAGTTACCTGAGCCTACACGTGGAGGCATGAATGCGCTTCAGTCGACCCAAGCCTTGAGGCACTTAAGGATGCTCGGGGCTAGCTACGTGGTGGTGTGTGAGCCGTTGGATCATGAGTCGACCCTGATCCAACGCGGACTCGAGATTGAGGACGCGGGTCGGAGGGTGACAGTGAGGCCGTTGGATCCCCTGATCTCATGGCTGCTAGAGCGAGTGGCGGAGGACGTCGAGCGACACCAAGGCAGAGGCAGGGCTGCAGGAGGCGGTAAAGCTTGGCCTGAGAAGCATGGGAAGCAGGTGCTCCCTCATGGTGTTCGATCTTCCAATGTGAGGACCTGCAGGGGGTTAGCAAGATAAAAGAATCGAAGAAAGAAAGGGGAACGTGGCTCTGTGCATCGATGAATGAGTAGAGCCGAGCTCTGGCCTTTACAAGGCTGGAGAGGATGGGGACCTGGGAGGTAGAAGGGAAGGCGGTGGGGGAAGAGGTGGAGGTAATGGCGCAAGGAGATGAGTTTGGCGATCTAAATGGTGTAGCGGAGGATGGACCTGTAGAGAAGAGGGTCTATGTGAGGGTGATACTTGGTGATGCGAACAGATCGAGGAGAAGGGTAGAGGATTTAAGGGGTTGAAGCTCCGAGCAGAGCTTCGAGTCCTTGCTCGAGTCATCGACGCAGTGACGAGCTTAACTGCTCGATGAACTTGCTGCAGACAAGGGGTTAAGCCTCCTTGGATCACGCCGACCTCCGGATCGTAGTGCCTCAACGGAGACCTGGAGTTGTATCCTCCGATGGTCTATGAGCTTGAGCTCGAGTTGCGGTATGAAATGGAAGATGGACTAGGAGGAGGTCAGAGTGTCGCCTTTATAGGAGGGGGGAGGGGCATCGGTTATGGAGGAAGAAGGAGATGCATTGGTCGTAGTGGTAGGAGGATGCAGCGATGGCCATTGCGTGCGAGGGGAAGGGGACAGCGGCAGCGGGGGCGACAACGCTCGAAGGAAGGGGAGGGGGCGGGGGTCTCGTGCGTACGCATGACCTGGGAGGAGGTGAGGTCATGTGCGTGGCACGTGAACAGGTGGAGTGAGTGGGGGTGCCACGTGGCACACCCACGGGTTGCCACATGTCACCCCCAAAAAAATCTCAAGAAATAATGAAGAAGAAAAATGAAAAAGAAATAGAAGGAGACTTCGGATCAAAAAATTTCCTTCATGAAAATTGTTCGTCTCAATGAGATCTACATGTAAAGGGCCCGGGAACAACAGAGGTCATCTGTACCAAGTGGTACTTTTGGTGGTTCTCCATATTTATAGAAAACCGACAGAAATTGACTCGTTTGGGAAGGTTTCACGGATGGATTCGGGATCAGGGATTTTGTTTTATTCGATTCATGATAAATGATCAGCCATGCCATTCTTAACTCTAGGTTTATCTTTAATCTCCAAATCAAATTCCTAAAGCAAGAGTATCCATCTGAGGAGACGTGCTTTTGCATCTTTTTTGCCATTAAGTATCGGATGGCTGAGTGATCTATGTATACTGTCACTTTAGACCCTAAAAGTAGAGATCGAAATTTCTCCAAAGCAAAGACTACCGCAAGCATTTCCTTTTCAGTCATAGTGTAATTTTTCTGAGCTGGATCTAAAACTTTGCTTGCATAGTAAATAACATACGGGAATCCTTCTTTTCTTTGTCCTAACACAACCCCTACTGCGAAGTCTGAAGCATCTATTATGATCTCGAAGGGAAGAGACCAATCATGGGCTTGTAGGACAGGAGTCTCAATGATCTTTTTGAGAAGCTCGAAGGCTTCAAGACACTTATGATCTACAAGGAACTCGGTGTCTTTCCCTAAGAGGTCAGTTAGTGGTCGGGCAATTTTTGATAAATCCTTAATAAATCTCCTATAAAATCTGACATGCCCTAGAAAAGACTACACAAGTTTAACGTTGGTAGGTGGATCGAGTTTCTTGATCACATCCATCTTGGCTAGGTCAACCTCTATTCCCTTCTTGGAGATGATGTGCCCCAACACGATGCCCTCTTTTACCATGAAATGGCTTCTCGATTCAGGTGCGCTAGGTAATCATCGAATGAATTATCATGGACCGAGAAGTCATCCATAAAGACTTCCAGGAAATCTCCAACCATTTCGACAAAAACCGCAATCATGCACTGCTGAAAGGTGCCGGGGCGTTGCAAAGCCTGAAAGGCATGCGCTTGAATGCATAATTGCTGAAAAGACATGTAAAAGTAGTCTTTTCCTGGTCCTCTGGGGCGATGGCTACTTGGTTGTAGCCCGAGTACCCATATAATAAACATAAGTATTCCCTTCCTGCCAATCTCTCAAAAATTTCATCAATAAAAGGCGACGGGAAGTGATCCTTCTTCGTTGCAGCATTCAGACGCATGTAATCCACACAAACGCACCACGATGTGGGTACCCGAGTCGTGATCTCCTCTCCCTCCGTTGTTGATAATATGAAATCCCGACTTTTTCAGGACAACATGCAAAGGCGACGCCCACTTGGAGTCTGAGATGGGATAAATGAAATCATCCTTACACCATTTTTTGATCTCAATCTTAACTACTTCCCATAAATTTGGATTCAACCTATGTTGGCATTCACGGGAGGGTTTAGCGTTATCCTCAAGATAAATATGGTGTGGACAAAGGGCTGGGTTAATCCCTTGAATATGCGACAATCTCCAGTATATAGTCGTGCGATTTTTCACTAAAACTTTAAGCAGGTGGATTTCCTGCTCTTCGGTCATATATGTACTGATGATGACTGAAAACCGTCCCTTATTTCTCGCAAGGAAGGCATACTTAAGAGTAGGGGGCAATGGTTTGAACTCGGGTAAGTCGGTATCATTCACAAAATCTGACTCTATCATTGTTGATTATGGTTGTGATGTGGTTTCTGTGTAACATTATCGGCCACCATCTTAATTGTTTCGAAGATCGGATCATTAAAGATACAATGTGGTTTGGAAAACGCCACGTCTGATATGTTTACCTCACTGCAGAATTGTCCAGAAAGAGAATGGACTGAGAGGTGAAGAGGGACCTCTGAGTCTCCAGGAGTGTAAATAAATGCATGTACGAGCTGGCCGATTAATTCATCAACAATGTCCTCTCTAGATGAGAGTGGTTCTATCATTGTGGTCAGGTTCTGTCTCCATGGCCCAAATATTGCTTATGTGTTTTCTGCCTCTGGTTTTGAATTTTCGAATTCGGTGCTAAATTCGGTGTCAGGTCGTTGAAACCTAGTTTGCTTCATTTTAAGTTCAACTTCTCCAAACTAGATTCTCCCAGATGTATAATCAAATAGAGCTCCTGCGGTGCTAAGGAAGGGCCACCCTAGTATCATTTGAGAATCTTTACAATTTCTAGGGACATTCATGTCAAGTATTGTGAAATCTACTGGATGATTTTGTCCCTCTATGTTGATGACAACATTTCTAATCTCCCCCTTAGGTCTCTTAGTTTATGAATCTGTGAATTGAAGTACGACTCTAGACTTCTTAAGAGGATCTAGATTTAGATGCTCATATAAAGTTGTGGGCATGAGATTGATGGAGGAGCTATTGCCTAACAGTGTTCGGGCAAACTTTATTTCCTTGATCTGGCTTGTTACAAAGTGAGCACCCATGTCTCTTTTCTTCCTTGGTAGCTCATTTTTTTATCAGATGATATGTGGCAATAGAGAGTATGTGCTTCTTTGTTTGGCTAGGGTTCTTTTTGTTGTTCCTTATTGGTGTGCATCTCACTTTAAGGTATTTTCTAAAAGCCGTGTCTCTTTCTATCATCTCGTATAGGGAAAAAGTGACCTTGATGTTTTTCTCTGCAGATGCATGCCATCTCTTCATTATTTTTTTGGTCTTTTATGTCTTTCTTCTTTCCTGTTGTAAGAGCACGGGAGAAAGGAATGGATTCATTGTGATCAAAAACATCACTTTTATTAAATGAGGAATTAAACGTATTTACAAGACTGGGGCTGACGAAACCAAAAACAGTGAAAATGGTGGATGACTCTGCGGATGTCGTGGTGATGCTTCTTCAGAGTCAGATTCTGACTCTCCGAGGTCCTCAGTGGTGTAGTGCTCGACGGTTGGTGTAGGTGGGAGCTCTTCTTTCTCCTCCTCATGCCTCTCTTCCTCTTCTTCCCCATAATTGTGTGTATTAGTAGACGCTGGGGCTATGTCACCATGTTCTTCACTCAATCATGCATGGTTACGGTCTTTCCGCTCCTAAGAGAAATATGATAAGTGTCATCATGAGAAAAGATCTCGTATTCAGGTAAATAATATTTAGAGATTAATACCTGATTCTGTACGAGGCTGTTTGGATTAGCCTGGACTTGAGGTGGAATCACAATTTGGGGTGCAATCAACTCATCTTTCCATCAAGAGAGTCGATTGATGTCAACTCTCATATCATGTAGTTCGTCCAGCACTCGTTGGAGTTCAAGAGAAATCAAAGAAGAGGAAGACCCCTAGCTCTTCTTGGCCTAAGGCTGTTGATACTGTTTGAATTGGCCATGCTGGCTCCGGCGCTGATATTGCTGCTGCTGAGGTTGTGAGTTCTGATAACCTTGACGATACTGGTGACGTTGTTGTTGTTGAGTCTGGTAGATGGGTCGAGATTTTGGCGGACGAGGGTTCGAAGTAGAGTTTAGATCCGATCGGTTGACATGATCCATGTTATACTAGACTACATTTATCTCCATGACTTGTGGAGGTTCCTTGTAAATAGTTTAAGAGGAGGTTTCTTTTGTTTGATGGTAAAAGACTTGGTCTCCACGTCAATGGCTCTGTTGCCTTACCTCTTGCCCTTGAATGTAGTGAATTTAGTGTAGGGGGGAAGGGGGTGAAGTCAGGGCAGGTATTTGAATCTTAGATACCCTGTCAGACAGTTCCTCCATTTGCTTAGGCAATTTAGCCAATTTCTCCATATCAGATAATTTATGGAGTTCTTCCACCTTCTTATAATTTGCTCGATCATAGTTAGCTTATCAGCTATTACTCCCATGTCGGCGTTCTGATCGACGGATAGATTATTCACCATCTTTTTAGAGCCAACTATGTAAGCTCGACTTGTGGTCTGTGCATGGCTAGATTCTGCTATTTTCTCAAACAACTTGTAGACGGTGTCATCGTGGCATCCCATGTAGCTTCCTCCACAGGATGCACTCACTAACCCTGGGGCTCAGAGTTTAGTCCACTGACAAGACTTTGGACCAGCATCATTTTGCCCATCCCATGTCCTGGGCATTTCTAGATTAGGTCTGTGAACCTTTCCCAGATTTCATGGAATGGCTCGCTCGAGTGTTGGATGAAGCTCGTGAGTTTGATCCTCATCTGATTAGTTCTACTTACTAGGCAAAATTTCTTTAAGAATAGTGTCTTGAAGGTGGCCCATGTGATGACCACTTTCCCTAGGTTTTTCAGCTAGTAAGTCGCCTTATTAGTCAAGGTGAAGGGGACAGCTCTCAGTCTTAAGTAGTCATGACCAACCCTAGGGTGGAATAGGTTGGCACAGGCTAGCTCGAAGTCACGGAGGAAGGTATATGGTTCTCCATGATTATTCCCTCCGAACTTAAGCAATAATGCAAGGAAATGCAGTTTGTGTTTGAGCGCATCCTCGGGGGGTACCATCCTCAACCAATTATAATCTTCATCTAATTCAAGGAGGTACGTATCTTCCATAGCATCTTTACCGCGTTGCAATTCAGCCATCGGTGCTCTAAGGAGTTCATTGTGTTGTTCAGCAGCAGTTACTCTAGCCAAAAGTGCACGAATAGGGTCATTGTCATTATCGTCCTTCTTTGGAGGCATATTGACTTCTTCTTCTTCACCTTCAGATGCACGTAAATCTGAGTTAGGCTCATTATTGGAAGTTTTAGGGTTCTGCGAAAGATGAAAGTTTCTTTGGCAGGAAGGGAGTAGGAGAGAGGGTTAGTCAAGGGTTGACTAATCCCTATAGGTGAAGGGTGAACCATGGTTTGGAGAAAAGGATCGTCCCCATACCATGAGGTTTTGAGAAGAGGGTCATCTTGAAATCGAGGAGATGAGTTACTTTAGGAGCTCGAGGATTTGTTCGCAAAGTCCGAACGAAAAACTCCAGAAGAGTCCATCTCGGATGAAAAGGGCGGTTTGGAGCATAAAGAAATAATTAAGAGGAAGAATCCACGGTACACACAAATGTAGAGAAGACTCACACAAAACAAACACAATTCAAACTCATCAATTCACCCACTCAACACTGGTGAAGGCACGTCAGGGCTCGGTCGCTTATCTTTTCAATTTTAATTTAATGACAAAGCAATCTTGAAAATCGCATGGAGCTGTTAGGTGCAGAAATATTTCACAAAGACTGTCATGAGTTCACACAACTAGTTGCATCTACTCTCAGCCAGTATAGGTGTAAGTATGGACCGTAAAAATAAGGCTACTCGTTACTTGAGGATGGAGTCTTACACGGTGTCCTCTAAACCGCCCACTCTGCTAAGGGATGTCAGACCATGAAACGGCTACCTGAAATCCTCACTAAGAAGTAGCTACTTTTTTCTAAAAATGGTAGTCTGAATGAAAATTTTCAGTTTTTGGCTCTGTCCTAGAGGTGCGATATTATCCTTATAAATAATGAGTGGTTATTCTCCACCAGACACAAGCTTGATTTTAGGTTGGTTATTTATAGTCAACTTGATTAGCAGTACCAGTTTTAGATTAAGTTTATCACTGAGGTTTTAGATGTGCACAGAAATTCACGCCTAACAAGCAGTCCCAATTCCTTTAATTCCTAAGTTGCAAAACTAAGGAGGGAGAATCGAAATAGCCAATGCAAGCGTAAATCAATGATGCATACTTAAGAAGAAGACTTACAATGATTCCTCGCATTCTTCATGCGGGATGCAATAGAAGGAAATTAAATTTACACTAAATGATATGCACTGAGGAAAACACCCAAGGCAAATAGTTCTATTAGCGGGAAGAATTGATTTCAATTTGGCTACTGTTGAAAGATCTATAGTGTGTATAATTAGTGAAAGTGTAGCCTAAGAATTACGAGCACAATCAAGAATAATTAAGCAAGCGTATATGTGCCTAATTCCTACGTCACTCAATTAGAGTCCCAACCAAATAAAAGGGGTTGAAACAGATTTGACACACCACAAAGAGGTCCAATACGAATTATTACAAGTTAACAGGGTTCAGAGAGAGGGCCGATGTGAATAACGCAGAAAAAACTAACTTTCTCTGCAGACCCTTGAGTTATATCCAAAAATCGCTCCGAGCTATATGCAAAGAGAGAAGATTTTGTTAGTATTTGTAGAGAGAGATATGCAAAATATAGTACAGAAAATAAAATGCATAAGAAAGAGAGAGAAAATGACATAGAAATTGATTTCACAAAAATTAATTACAGAAATTAATCTAAAACCCTAAAAATTCACCGTTCCCTGGTAACAATGCCATTTGATGAACGGGTACTTTGCCTCTTTAATAATAAGGAATTGTAGTATAGGAGACGATCTTCGATTCAGCAAAAATCACAATCTTTGAATGTTGTAGAGAATTTTTCTTGGCAAGTTTACTAAGGTCGAACACAAGGAACGATGATTTCTAGTTACCTGCTCTCAAATTAATTTAAATAAATAATTAATTGCTAAGTTAATTTCTGTATCAGGAAAATAGATGGAATGAAATGCAGTGCAAAGGCGAAAGATGCAATGCGTAGAAAATTAAACATAGAAAATAAAGCACCAGATCTTTGAATTGTGATTTTTAATCCAAATAATGTTAACCAATATCCTCAAAGTGAAATCATAGATCAAATTAGTTGCAATCCAGATACAAGAAAGAGTCCAAATAAATCTTTGAATAATCCTGCAATAAAAAATGACCATCAAATAAATACGATTAATTAATCCTTAATTAATTTATCATAGATCCATAGAATGAAGTTCAAGAAGTATATATCAAGTTAAATTCTGTCTGCAGGCTGGAAGATCATTAATCAAATCATGTGATTAATTACAATCAAGATCCAAATATTTCTTTGAAAAATAGATCACCAGATTCCATGCACAACTACTCCAAAAAATAATTATCAAATACCATGGAGGTAATTAATCAAGACTCCTCCATGAAGCCCCTACAATTAGATTAACCTTTTCTTAAAAATTATAAAATTATGACAAATAAAGCCTGCATATATTATTAGACACCTGGAATAATAATGATCACTAAAGCATCTTTGATCTGTCACAAATTATAGAAATGATAGAGCATGAAATAAGCTTCAAATGACATATTATGCGCTAAAAAATGGAGTTCATATGAGAAAATTATGCAAAAATAAAGATCCAGGGGCTAAAATGTAAATAAAAATAAAGTTTTCTTTCAAAGTGGTCCCTGGAGGGACTTATCTCTAATATCTAAAAACTGCCAGGGCTCAGGTGCAATTTGGCCAAGGAACCACACGTGGGGCAAGTGACCTGGGTTGGCAGGGACCTTTCTGCAAATTCTAGAACTTTTTAGGGTGTCTGTGCAATTATCCCAAGGGGCACGTACAACTCACGTGCCCTGCTGGAGCAGGGATCTTTTGTAAATATCAGGAATGGCAGGGGATGTGGTGTAATTTACCCACCCACGCACATGCTTTGCACGCACCACATGTGGATCGGAGGGCAAGGGTTGAGGCTCGGGCACCCGAACCTGAGGTGTGGGCGGTGGCTAAGGTTAAAATACCCGAGCCTATACGTGGCAACATGAAGGTTCTTCGGTCGACCTGAGTCTCGAGGCGTGGAAGGAGGCTTGGGGATAGCTACGTGGCGGTGCGTGAGCCATTGGATCAAGGGTCAGCCCCTGATCCACCAGCGGCTCGAGATCGAGGATGAGGGCCGGAGGGCGATAGTGGGGCCGTTGGATCCTGTGATCCAACGACTGCTGGAGCGGGTGACGGAGAGCGTCGAGCGATGCCAAGGCAGAGGCGCGAGCTACAGGAGGCGGTGGAGCTTATCCTAAGAAGTAGGGGAAGCATGTGCTCCCTCTTGGTGTTCGATATTCTGATGTGGGGACCTGCAGGGGGTTAGCAAGACAAAAGAATCGAAGAATGAAAGCGGAATGGGGCTCTGTGTGATGATGAAGTAGTAGAGCTGAGCTCCGGCCTTTGCGAGACCAGAGAGGATGGGGACCTGTGAGGTAGGAGGGAAGGTGGCGAGGGAAGAGGTGGATGCGATGGCGCAAGGAGATGAGTTTGGGGATCTAAATGGTGTAGTAGAGGATGGACCTATAGAGAAGAGGGCCTATGTGAGGGTGATACCTGGTGATGCAAACAGATCAAGGAGAAGGGCGGAGGATTTCTCCTAGGGTTGAAGCTCTAAGCAGAGCTTCGAGTCCTTTCTTGAGTCACCGATGCAGTGATGAGCTTAGCAACTCGATGAACTTGCTGCAGACAAGGGGTTAAGCCTCCTTGGATCATGCCGACCTCTGGCTCGTAGTGGCTCAACAGAGACTTGGAGTTGTCACCTCTGACGGTCTATGAGCTCGAGCTCGAGTTGTGGTATGAACAGGTGGATGGGATAGGAGGAGGTCCGAGTGTCACCTTTATAGGAGGGGTGAAGGGCATCGGTTATGGAGGAAGAAGGAGCTATAGTGGCTGTAATAGTCGGAGGAGGTGGCGATGGCCGTTACACGCGAGCGAAGGGGGAAATGGCAGTGGGGGCGGCGACGCATGAAGGAGAGGGGACAGGGGTCATGTCCGCACGTGACCTGGGAGGAGGTGAGGTCACGTGCATGACACGTGACTAGGTGGAGTGAGTGAGGGTGCCATGTGGAATGCCCAGGGGCTGCCACGTGTCACCCCAAAAAATTCAAAAAAAAGAAGAAGAAAAATAAAAAAAGAAATAGAAGAAAAACTCAGATTGAAAATTTTCCCTTCACAAAAGTTGCTCATTTCGATGAGACTACAACTTTCGTGAAGGACCCGGGAGCAACAGAGGTCATCTGTACCAAGTGGTATTTTTGGTGGTTCTCCATGTGTATTGAAAAAACGGCTTTTTGAGATTTTATAATTTTTTTGTGATTTAAAAAAAGATAAAAATTATAGAAAAATACTATAAAATAAAATACATTTAATTACATATTAATGTATTTTTATTTTTACTAAATAAGAAAATAGGGAAATAAAATAAAAGTATGAAATACGAGATTTTTGTATAGACTCAGAGAGGTCACTCGGACACAGTCAATTTCTTTGATTTCATTGTGATCTAGATTTGGATTTTTATGCCGCTTGATAAAACTTTCATCAAAGAATACAAATGAAAAAGAAATAGAATAAAAAGGGTTAATTATGTACATAAAAACTCAGGTCAAAAATAGCAAAAAGATAAAATGCGCAAAAGAGGTCCAAAACCCAACCTTCACATATGAGCTTTGAATTTTATAAAATTGGTCTTCATTGAAGGTATTTGAAAATGGAGTACTTTAAAAGTGAGTAGACCAAAATCAGATACTATGTGAGGGAAGTTAGCCGCTTTTTAGGTCAATTTACACGTGGATTTTGGTTCCTTATTTTATGCAATTATGCATGATGAAATGCGAATATTATTTACACATGTATGAATGCTAATGATGCTATATTAATTATTAAATGCATAAGGATTTTGGGGAACCAAGCCTAATTGATCAATTTTAGCATGTTGAATCTCAGATTCATTAGTAGGCATTTAATGTGTATTGAATACCTAATTTTATGACTTTTATATGTGTTGTTGTAATTTTAACAAGAACTCTATTTATTATAAGTATACACACAAATGAATCCAATTTTAGGTATTTTAGTAACAAGGGAGAAATGTATACAAATATGCAATATATATATATATAAGAGAAGAGTTAGGGTTTTATTGAGTATTTGATATACACTAACTAACATTAATTAGATATAAAGTGTGTATTGTTTATTTTAACTTGTTAAGGGGTTTATTTGGTGATTTATTGAGGGGATTAAAGTAAGAATGATCAATAAGGTAGTTGAATCATGGATTCATCATCTAGTGGAAATGCACCTTTGACTAAAAGAAGACTTATGATATTTTCTAGATAAATAGGAAATCAAAGGCTGCATAAATAACCTTACTTTGTTTCACTTATTTTTGTTCCCCACAAAGATGATTTTAAAAATTCTCAAAAACATGTTAGTATAGTGTACATTATTCTATGTCCATAGAGATTTTCATCTCATTTCTGCATTGTGGACCTAAACTTAATTTGCAAAAAACCCTTTTATATAGGTGTTTTCCTGAAGCACAATCACTATCATTTTGCATTTTGCACATTCATTGCATAACCGTGTATCAAAAAAATACAAAACAAATCATCTTTTGAAAACTTCATTTCTTTATTTATTTGATTGAAAATAAGCCCACATATTACCCTCCTTGTGTTACCTTGGTCCTTCTCAAGTAAAAAAAGACTCAAATATAGTTCAAGACTCATTTTTTACATGATTTTTGTTGGTCACAAATATTCGATTACAGCAATTCAATACTCTTAATCAAGGATAATTTGGGATAATCAATGTTCCACTAATAAAATTATTAGACATCATTTAATCTTCAATGAAATAGACTATCTCTATGATGGTTGCATCATATTTTGTAGCATATGTTACTACCAACCCATTGAAGACCTGATCATAGGCAAATAATGCATATATGCATCATACCTTCACAATACTTATATTTATTTTAATAGTGATCCATTCTTTATTAATATTACTTACCTATTACATAATGAGGAGGCATAGCCATTTTATACTATACAACAAAGGTTACATGGAGGAAAGATTTTAGGGGCATATTTGGTAACTGGATTGGGTTGGAGTAACCTCATGCGAACAATAGCTGTTTGGATGGTTAGAAGGGTTGGAGAGAGTTTGAATGAGGAATGTGATGTTACATTGATTTGTGATGGAATTCCAACATCATGGTAAATACCTACATTCAATAATAATTACCAGAAATTATCACTAATAACCAAACCATGAATATTTTCCATTATTGTTCTTTGGAAATTACGAATAACAAATAAAAAACATTACAACAACCATATTTATTCATTAGCATGGATGGAGATACATTGCATTTGATTTACTACCAGTGTTAGTAATCTGCATACCGATGCTAACCGAAATATGACATGAACAAACAAGGCATCTGCAGCTCAGTAAAAATCATGGCACCTGAATATCAAAGGATCTAAGGACGTACAAGTACATAAGATTGGGAAATATATGAACTCAACAACAGGGAGGGAAATAGAACATCGTTACCTATAAGGATATTCCCATGAGACCTCATTTCACGCAGAAAAGACACCTCTGATGCGGGAATGAGCATGTATTTAAAATATAGCCTTGAGATTTGCTATGCAATGACAATTTCATATAATAACTTTAAGCAAAATCTCTCATGGTGAGGATTCCATCCAAAATGGCAGTGTACTGACAAGGAGAGAGAGTGATGTCTGGAATTTGAGATAGAAATTCACTGCTCTCATTTTTACAACAAAATGGTGCATTATATTTGATTTGGACCCGGTTCATATCCTAAATGTATCATGTACCGTCAATCTAAAACATTGGTATCTTGAGATAAGATATTGGAATTCGACGTTATTGTGCTTGTTGAAAAGTCTCGAGGATTGTTTGAAACTCTCCATATTTTGAAAATAAATTACGAGGTTTCACAACTGTCTTAATACCGAGCTCAAAAGCAAGATTTTTAACAATTCATACTAGCCCAAAGCCAACAAACACACGAACACACACCAAAACACACGCTTCCAAGAACTCTAAATCACAAGACACAAAACTATGTTCGTGTCTTACACGAGTCTAAACGTTGCATTTACCATTGTAACATACCCTTCATCATCAAATTTGATTTTCCTTGAATTTTAACTCCAACCTTCCACCAATTCACATTTTGGTACAACCCAAAAGTTAAGGATCACACGTCAAATCGAAAAAACTTACTGACTACAATATTCAACACACAAGGTTTGACAAACTAAAGAAGAAATCACAAACAAGAATATATAAGAAAGATTTTATGATGTTGAAAGTGACTTGAATCGGCATTTCTACGACATATGCATGCAAGCTTGTGCTTTACTTGATCGTCATTTCCCATAATTCTCGTTAAGATTTCCTATTGATAACCCGGTTGCAAGCATGAACCATATTAGCTCATGCAAACAAGTTTCTCCCATAACTATGACTCCTACTAAAGGGTGCCAATTTCCAAGATGCACCTTGACCAGGATTTGTCCTAGGAGTCATGTAAGCAAAACAACTAGGGTGGAACATTGGGTTGGTCCGACCCGGACCCGATCCTTCGGCCACATCCACGAAATTTCGGACCTGGCCCAGACTCGATATACATGTGGGCTGGGCTCATGTCTTAATATTTTCCAATTTTCAAGTACGGTCTGGGCCCAACCCGAACCTGAAGTTGTTAGCAATGTGAGCCCGAGGCGAACCATTCCTACAATAAATGTTATTGTAATAAATGATTTATCAATAAAAGTTATTGATTTTGTTTCACTCCCTTTCTGATATTGAATGAATGAATGCACTATAAGGTCCCTCTGTACAATATGGGTTATGTACCATGGCCAACTTGATAATCATACAGCTGTTGATTCAATGATTGAATCATAGAGGTTGATGCTTGGATGAATATCTAAGGAGTTAGATAGAGGACTCATCAAGCATCATCAATGATTAACAAGTAGTGATCTCCAGTCTGAGTGGGAGATGGCAATCCCATCTCAGAAGACTGATATCTGATCGACCTCTTGATGCAGGTCCTCTGCATAGGAATATTGATTCGGAGGTATCAGATTAGTTGAGTCAATGAGTTGACTTAACGAGATTGAGATAACCAAAGACCTATGATGAATACTGTCACATCACAGGCAAACATCCTCTGACCAGAGACAGATATATTACTATATATCTGAGCATGTACATTTGGCAGACCAATAGGTTGATGACCTAATCAAGGTCTACACACCGGCGAGCTGGTGTGCATGTAAGGGCATATGAGTAATATGATCTCTCAAAGGGATCATACAGGTTCACTTGTGAACCGGGAGACATGAGCTCACTCATGAGGTATTGGGATTGACCAAATTCCATGCATGGTCATCATGCTTTAGAAGCATGATATGAATTTGAAGGTAAGATATATGCTTTGTGAAAGCATATGATCTGTACCATATCCCAAGGACCAAGATTGAGAAACTTAATGATCATACTATGAAGATGACAGTGTAAAAGTGATCTTTATCTTCATGATGATCATGAGTCTTCCAGTATGCAGGATGTGCAGGTATTGGGAATACCTGAAGGGTGATTTGATCATAAACGATTGTATAACCATGACGCTTCCATTCCGAGGGAGTGATGAAACAGGTCTGGATTTTAGTGACTCCTCTCATTAGAGAAGTAACCTAATCTTAGTCCATTTACTGGATATTGATCTGAATGAGATTCAGATGCAATGAGAAGATTAGGTATACGGTCTTGATTTAATCAAGTAACTGTGAGAGGACAATGGGATCTGGATTTGAGATGTGATCTCAATATCCAAGTCACTATACGTGGAACAATACAATCGCCATGTCCTTATCTCCAAGTATCTGAGGAGAAATAGCATTGTTCTTAAATGGTTTGAGAACAATTCCATGAGATCTAATCAAAGAGAAGTTGATAATTAAATGTGATTTAATTATCATGATGTATGAGATATTATCCAATATAATTAAATGTGATTTAATTATTATGGATAAGAATAATATGGATAGTAATATCCAATTATTCCTAATATATTATAAATGTGATTTATAATGTATTAGAGAGAGCTAAATATAATTTATATTAGTAGATTAATTATTAATGTGTATTGGATACCATTGTTTAATTAATTGAAAATGTAAATTACATTTTGTTTTGGGTTGTGAATTTGATTCACAATATTCCAATGTCAAGATTGCAATATTCCCAAAATTAATTGAGAATTATTTTGGTGAATTAATATACCAACAAATTGTTGTTGGAAAATAAGTAGAGAGAAAATTAAGGAGATGTGCAATCTCATGGGGATCATGAGATTGCACTCCTCATTAGGAATGAGGGGGGCGGCACTCAATTCCCTTGGGGAATTGGTGGCCGTCCCCTCTTCCAAATAAGGAGATCATCTCATTTGCCTTCTCTCTCCTTATTTGATTGATTTAGATTTGGTATTAATATTTATTTGATTTATCAAATATATTTTTATCAAATTAAATCACAAGTTGTTGGTTTTTACCAACAACAATGTTGACCATTGGATTGACATAAATCAATCTCAACCATTGATTTTATGTGACACATGGATTGAGACCCATGGATCCCAAAACCCTATAAATAGAGAGGCATTCTTGGCTCTCTCTTTACACGTGCTATTGTAGCAAAACTCTCTCTCTCTTTCTCTCATACTCGACAGCCCTCTCTCCCTCTTCCTCTTGGTGGTCGTCCACCTTGGTGGAGAGATTTGTCGTCGCCCTCGCCTTCGTGCTGCCGCTTCGACGCTCTGCGGTTCTTCGTCTACTTCGAGTGCTTCGCCCGCGAAGGAGACGTTTGATCTCGTGTGACGAGATCAGGAGCAACCGCGCTTGGATCAACTTCTTGGATTGCGAGGACACCGCGGTTCATCCCCGCGCTCGCAAGCGATCTCTCCGACGATCGGACTTGAGACAGGAGGACTCTTCTCTTAGAGACTCGATCAACCATGCTTCAAGAGGTATTGCATTATACTTGCTGTGGTTATAGATGAAACGATCTGAGAATGGTTCTTGGATCATGTGGTTTCATCGAATAAATTTTTTAAATTCCGCTGCACCGAACAACTAGTACGACTAGTCGTTCTTCGTCGTATCCGATACGACGCTCACGCTTCCGTGATGCACTTGAGGATCTCTCCATATCCTTCAAGTGGTATAAGAGCCTTAGGTCGACAGTTTCGAATAGTGATTCGTTAACCAAGGACGACTTGGGTTCGCTAAGGTCGCGGAAGTTTTCATCGCATTTGATTTCGCAGATCTGTTTAGTAAATAAATTCGGCACTGTTTAAATTGTTTAAACACGAATTTTATACTTATATTATGTTCCCCATTAAATAAGGAAACCATAGGATCTGAGTTTGCGTAAATCGGATTTCGTATGCTCGAGATATGGTCGTTTTAATGGACATGTATGCACTGTTGCGGGAACTGTGAATCTGGACGTGATTAAAATATTAACTACTGTTTAAACTTACCTCAAAATGCGTGAAACATCACTTAGGTTCTGTCCTAAATCAAATTAGCAAATTTTAGAAATTGACTTTGCTTAATTTAGATTTAATATGATTGAGATACGCCAATTTTAGTAAGTAGGAGTCACTGCTGAAATTGCTTTCCTAATCTAGAACCAAGTGATTGTCAATTAGTGAAATTAATTGTTAATTTCGTGAAATAATCTTGAAAATATTTGTGAAATATTGAAAAATGATTATTTGCCTAATTGACTTGGCCTCAACCAATTAGTTGATTAGATTTTATCTAAACCTTAATTGGAATTACAATCATCAAACTTCTTGCTTGAATAGGACATGGGAATTTGCCTAGCAAATTTCCTTAAAATCAAAATTGTTTTGATTACTATATGGTATAATTTCGGTTGAAGAACCGATGATCATCTCAAGTACAAAATAATCAATTTGGCATTATCCTTTCCCGAGGTGGATATGGTGTCTACTCGGGGATCACTGGTCAGCGGGTTGCAACGTATGTGGTCCGCCCCACTCCCGTCGGTACTGGCCATGACAGCGGGTAGGGCCGGGATAATGTCCGAGGGATTATGATGTATTTTTCTAATTATTAAAATTCGAATTAATACGTACTTTGAGAATAATATCATATATATATTCAAGCATAAAATTAAGTTTGATTGGTTGAATTGGATTGATAATTAATTTAATATGATTAAGTTAATTATATCCAATTGAAAATACTCTAATACGATTAGAGCTAATAATTCCCTTGGAAGAATTAATTATATGAATGAGATTCATAGTAATTAATTAAATTTGAATAAGAGATGGAGGATCACATAAGTGACATCCATGGTCTCCCGTCAAGGCGAAGGGTTTCGTCGCCAAATATTATATGTGGGAGACGCCTGTCCGAAGTGACAGCTCCCACATATGATCCGTTTGGATCGAGCTCGTCGCTTCTCGAAAGAGTAAGGACGTATACGTAGTGACCCCAATATCGGGTCCTCATATTATTGGGGTGATATTGGATTGCGCATAGCGAGTTGTATTCCTGTTGACGGTTGGTTCAATTAATGACGAGTCAACATCACCTTAGGGGTGGCGGGCTCGGGTATTAAAGACCGAATTGGGAAATGCAAGTTGGACTTGCAAGGCGGAATGTGTTCCCGCTTCTCTTTATTTGAGTCATAGGTTCTCATATTATTGGGATATGACAAAGATAAAGAGGAGATCCCAGTTCTTGCTTGAGATATATCGTAAGTATATCTCCTACTTTGAAAGTGAATAACGGAATAAACTTTCATAGTTGACATAGCAAGACTAATTTGATTTAAAAATGCCTTAATCAAATAAAATTAAATTGAATATATGATTATATGTTCTAATATAGTGCATTCTCAATTTCAGAAAATGAAGGCCATGAACCCACTAAGCAGGCTTCTGGAGGTCAACCAATTGACCGGACCAAATTACTCGGATTGGATCCGTAATTTGGAGCTTGTGCTTTCGGCAGAGCGCATCAGTTATGTGCTCTCTGAAAACAAACTTGAAAACCCTAAATCTAAGGAAGACAAAGCATATAATGATAAGTATGATGAAGATCATGTCTTGGCTAGGTGCTATATCTTGGGTTCTCTCTCCAATGTTCTTCAGAAGCAACATGTGGAGATGAGTACTTGCCAGGATATCGTGCAGAATCTAAAGGATATGTTTGGTGACATTAACCGCACCCAGCGGTACAATGTTATGAAAGAACTCGTTCGCTGCAAGATGCAGGAAGGGACCTCAGTCCGCGAGCATGTACTCAAAATGTTTGGGTACTTGTCGGAGCTTGAGACTCTGGGGGCGACGATGGATGCAGACATGCAATCTGATTTCATTCTGTTGTCATTTCCCAAATCTTTCAATAACTTTGTGGTGTCATTCCACATGAATAAGATGGAACTGACAAATGCTGGGCTTCTTGCTGCATTAAAGTCTGCAGAAGACATAATGAAGAAAGATGGTCCCACTAGCACTGCAATGGTTGCACAGGTCAAAGGGAAGCACAGTCGGAAGCAAGGTTCTCGGAAGGGCCCGGCCCAGAAGAGAAAGAAGAAGGGACAAAGTGTTGCCTCATCTTCCAATGCATCCACTTTAATGGCGTCAAAGAAAACCGACGTCTGTCACCACTGCAAGAAGCCGGGGCACTGGAAGCGTAATTTCCTGGATTACCTGAAGTCGATCGACAAAGGTAAAGCCCCAGCAGGTATGAAATCTACTTTTATCATTGAAACCAGTTTTCTCGTTGGACGAGAAGGAAATTGGGTAGTTGATTCTGGTGCTTCTGTTCATGTATGCAATTTGTTGCATTTGTTTCAGGAAACTAAACAGCTTGAAGAAGGGGAGATAGTCATCCAGATGGGATCTGATGCAAGCGTTGCAGCAGTCGCCGTCGGGACCTGCAGACTATCATTATCTAGTGGAAGAGTCCTAGTACTTAAAGAGTGTCTTTATGTACCTGAAGTCAGAAGGAATTTGATATCTGTATCTAAGCTAGTTAGAAATGGATATTCATTCCTATTTTATAATAAATTAGTCATAAATCATTATGATAAATATATTGCAGAGGGTATTTTGACTTCTGGAGGACTATATGAATTGTGCATTAATGAGCATGTCATGAATGTTACAACCACTAATAAAAACCCTAAAAGATTCAGGAGTAATATAAATCATTCAAACATGATTTGGCATCAAAGGCTTGGTCATTTATCTGTTGATAGGATCAATAGATTGATAAAGGATGGACCTTTGGATTTTCTACAGGTTCAGCCTTTACCTACCTGTGAACATTGTATTCGAGGTAAAATGACTAGGATGCCTTTCCGTAACAAGGTTACAAGATGTGAAGGTATTATTGACCTAATACATACTGATGTATGCGGTCCCTTCAGTACCGCGACTCGAAATGGATATCGATATTATTTGACATTTATTGATGACCATTCGCGATACGGGTTTATCTTCCTATTACGTCATAAGTCTGAAACCTTTGAAAAGTTCAAAGAGTTCAAGGTTTTGGTTGAGAACCAAACCAATAGGAAGATTAAACGAATTCGATCTGATCGAGGTGGCGAGTACCTATCAGATGAATTTAAGGAATACCTTAAAGAGAATGGAATTATTTCCAATATCACTCCTCCTGGAACTCCCCAACTTAATGGTGTTGCTGAAAGATGCAACAGAACCATCATGGATATGGTTCGTTCAATGATGAGTAAAGCACATTTGCCACTTAGTTTCTGGGGATATGCAGTAGAGACTGCAATATATATCCTAAATAAGATTCCTAGCAAATCTGTACCTAAGACTCCTCATGAGTTATGGTATGGAACCAAACCTAGTGTTAATCACTTGAGGGTTTGGGGTTGCTTGGTCCATGCAAAGAATGTGGATGCAAGTAAGATAGAATCTCGCTCTCGTGAGTGCTACTTCATTGGGTACGTTAAAGATGGTATTGGATACCAACTTTATGACCCTGAGACCCAAAAGGTTTTTGTCTCTAGAGATGTGAAATTTCTGGAGGATGATTTCCTTAAAGGTCAAGATAAAAGTGAAGTAGAAGAACTCATTGAGTCCCCTGAGGACTTTGAGCTTCCTGAACCAGAAACTGAAGAGACAAATAAAGATGAAACACCTGTACCTCTTCGAAAGAGTTCGAGGGTGGTTGCACCACCTGAAAGGTATGGATTCCATGTGTCAGGTGAAACTGACATTGATCCTACTTCATTTGATGAAGCACTCGCGGATCATGACATGGATAGATGGATGCTAGCAATGAAGTCAGAAATTGACTCCATGCATAAGAATGGTGTATGGACCCTAGAGGATCCACCTAAGGGGGTAAAACCCATTGCGTGCAAATGGATCTTCAAGAGAAAGAGGGGACCTGATGGGAAAGTAGAAACTTTCAAGGCACGGCTCGTAGCCAAGGGCTACACACAGAGAGAAGGCATCGACTACGATGAGACATTCTCTCCTGTGGCTATGCTTAAATCCATCAGGGCATTGCTAGCTATAGCTGCATATCTTGACTACGACATCTGGCAGATGGACGTCAAGATGGCTTTCCTCAATGGATATCTCGAGGAGGATATCTACATGGAGCAGCCCCAGGGCTTCATGACTGAGGATGGCAAAGTATGCAAGCTGAAGAAATCCATCTATGGGCTCAAGTAAGCTTTTCGTAGTTGGAACATCAGATTTGACGAAACCATAAAGAGTTATGATTTTGTGCAAAATCCTGATGAACCTTGTGTGTACAAGAAGCTTAGTGGGAGCGTCATTGTGTTCATCGTGCTTTATGTAGATGACATCCTTATCATTGGGAATGATACAGGGATGATGACCAGTGTGAAGATTTGGCTGTCCCATACCTTTGAGATGAAAGATCTTGGAGAAGCCTCTTACATCTTGGGTCTGAAACTGTTCAGAAACCGAGAGAAGAGGATATTGGGATTGTCACAACAAGGATACATTAAGAAGATTCTTGAACGATTCCGTATGGATAGTTCCAAGAAAGGATTCCTACCCTTAAGACATGGTATCCACCTGTCTAAAGGAATGGCTCCTCAAACTGTTGAGGAAAAGAAGGCCATGGCTCGATGTCCTTATGCATCAGCCGTAGGAAGCTTAATGTATGCCATGATGTGTACTGGGCCAGATATCTGCCATGCAGTGGGAGTGGTAAGTCGTTACCAATCCTGCTATGGAGAACAACACTGGAATGCAGTAAAGAACATATTCAAATACCTAAGACGGACGCAAGATTACATCTTGGTCTATGGAGATGGTGATCTCCAAGTCTTGGGATATACAGATTCTGACTTCCAATCAGATATTGATGATCGAAAGTCGACATCAGGGTTTGTGTTCCTGTTGAACGGTGGTGCTGTGAGCTGGAGAAGCAAGAAGCAGGACACTACGGCAGATTCAACAACAGAAGCCGAATACATTACCGCATCGAATGCTGCAAAGGAGGCGGTGTGGTTGCGCAAGTTCGTCCAGGAGCTTGGCGTAGTTTCCTCTGATACTCCCATCCCGCTACTCTGTGATAACACGGGAGCCATTGCCCATGCGAAGGAACCCAGATGGCATCAGAAGAGCAAGCACGTAGAAAGGAAATACCACATCATTCGGGAGATTCAAAAGCGTCGTGACATCATCATCACCAAGGTGACCTCCGCCGACAACGTTGCTGATCCTCTTACCAAACCTCTGACACAGAAGGTTTTTGACCAGCATGTAATGAGTATGGATTTAAGGCTTGTTCCTGAATGGTTCTGAGGGCTCGTGGGAGATTGTTAGCAATGTGAGCCCGAGGCGAACCATTCCTACAATAAATGTTATTGTAATAAATGATTTATCAATAAAAGTTATTGATTTTTGTTTCACTCCCTTTCTGATATTGAATGAATGAATGCACTATAAGGTCCCTCTGTACAATAAGGGTTATGTACCATGGCCAACTTGATAATCATACAGCTGTTGATTCAATGATTGAATCATAGAGGCTGATGCTTGGATGAATATCTAAGGAGTTAGATAAAGGACTCATCAAGCATCATCAATGATTAACAAGTAGTGATCTCCAGTCTGAGTGGGAGATGGCAATCCCATCTCAGAAGACTGATATCTGATCGACCTCTTGATGCAGGTCCTCTGCATAGGAATATTGATTCGGAGGTATCAGATTAGTTGAGTCAATGAGTTGACTTAACGAGATCGAGATAACCAAAGACCTATGATGAATACTGTCACATCACAGGCAAACATCCTCTGACCAGAGACAGATATATTACTATATGTCTGAGCATGTACATTTGGCAGACCAATAGGTTGATGACCTAATCAAGGTCTACACACCGGCGAGCTGGTGTGCATGTAAGGGCATATGAGTAATATGATCTCTCAAAGGGATCATACAGGTTCACTTGTGAACCGGGAGACATGAGCTCACTCATGAGGTATTGGGATTGACCAAATTCCATGCATGGTCATCATGCTTTAGAAGCATGATATGAATTTGAAGGTAAGATATATGCTTTGTGAAAGCATATGATCTGTACCATATCCCAAGGACCAAGATTGAGAAACTTAATGATCAGACTATGAAGATGACAGTGTAAAAGTGATCTTTATCTTCATGATGATCATGAGTCTTCCAGTATGCATGATGTGCAGGTATTGGGAATACCTGAAGGGTGATTTGATCATAAACGATTGTATAACCATGACGCTTCCATTCTGAGGGAGTGATGAAACAGGCATGGATTTTAGTGACTCCTCTCATTAGAGAAGTAACCTAATCTTAGTCCATTTACTGGATATTGATCTGAATGAGATTCAGATGCAATGAGAAGATTAGGTATACGGTCTTGATTTAATCAAGCATCTGTGAGAGGTCCATGGGATCTGGATTTGAGATGTGATCTCAATATCCAAGTCACTATACGTGGAACAATACAATCGCCCTGTCCTTATCTCCAAGTATCTGAGGAGAAATAGCATTGTTCTTAAATGGTTTGAGAACAATTCCATGAGATCTAAGCAAAGAGAAGTTGATAATTAAATGTGATTTAATTATCATGATGTATGAGATATTATCTAATATAATTAAATGTGATTTAATTATTATGGATAAGAATAATGTGGATAGTAATATCCAATTATTCCTAATATATTATAAATGTGATTTATAATGTATTAGAGAGAGGTAGATATAATTTATATTAGTATATTAATTATTAATGTGTATTGGATACACATTGTTTAATTAATTGAAAATGTAAATTACATTTTGTTTTGGGTTGTGAATTTGATTCACAATATTCCAATGTCAAGATTGCAATATTCCCAAAATTAATTGAGAATTATTTTGGTGAATTAAAATACCAACAATTTGTTGTTGGAAAATAAGTAGAGAGAAAATTAAGGAGATGTGCAATCTCATGGGGATCATGAGATTGCACCCCTCATTAGGAATGAGGGGGGCGACACTCAATTCCCTTGGAGAATTGGTGGCCGTCCCCTCTTCCAAATAAGGAGATCATCTCCTTTGCCTTCTCTCTCTCCTTATTTGATTGATTTAGATTTGGTATTAATATTTATTTGATTTATCAAATATATTTATCAAATTAAATCACAAGTTGTTGGTTTTTACCAACAACAATCTTGACCATTGGATTGACATAAATCAATCTCAATCATTGATTTTATGTGACACACGGATTGAGATCCATGGATCCCAAAACCCTATAAATAGAGAGGCATTCTTGGCTCTCTCTTTACACATGCTATTGTAGCAAAACTCTCTCTCTCTTTCTCTCATACTCGACAGCCCTCTCTCCCTCTTCCTCTTGGTGGCCGTCCACCTTGGTGGAGAGATTCGTCGTCGCCCTCGCCTTCGTGCTGCCGCTTCGACGCTCGGCGGTTCTTCGTCTACTTCGAGTGCTTCGCTCGCGAAGGAGACGTTTGATCTCGTGTGACGAGATCAGGAGCAACCGCGCTTGGATCAACTTCTTGGATTGCGAGGACACCGCGGTTCATCCCCGTGCTCGCAAGCGATCTCTCCGACGATCGGACTTGAGACAGGAGGTCTCTTCTCTTAGAGACTCGATCAACCACGCTTCAAGAGGTATTGCATTATACTTGCTGTGGTTATAGATGAAACGATCCGAGAATGGTTCTTGGATCATGTGGTTTCATCGAATAAATTTTTTAAATTCCGCTGCACCGAACAACTAGTACGACTAGTCGTTCTTCGTCGTATCCGATACGACGCTCACGCTTCCGTGATGCGCTTGAGGATCTCTCCATATCCTTCAGAAGTAGCCCACTGACCCGGTTCACAATATGTACATGTGTCATTTTCGTATGAGTTTTGCATGTTGCGAGCAATGTTGGAGAACCGACCATACATATTTGTTGATACTCATGCATGTTTTGCATCTTACTCTGACCATAACAAGATACATTGAAGATTAATAAGAGAAGCAGGATGCAAGTGGGAAAAGATGTCAAGTCATTCCAGAACATGAATACACACACATCTTAAGCACAAACACGTAACTACACACATAAAGAACATTTGTTTTTGAACAAAAACACATTAAGAAAATGACCTAACATTCCAATATACACATCCGGAAGGTAACTTCATGTTTATAATATATGCAAGATCTTCTGTCTAAAAAATAATATACGTAAACACCATCATTCATACGTATTCAATTGAATCACAAGGTTTTGTATAACTAAAATAGGAACGGGTCAAGTCCAGCCCGAACCCTAGCACGACCACTTGAGCTTTGGGTCAGGATG
Organism: Ottelia alismoides; assembly: GCA_037367405.1. Taxonomy (NCBI): domain Eukaryota; kingdom Viridiplantae; phylum Streptophyta; class Magnoliopsida; order Alismatales; family Hydrocharitaceae; genus Ottelia; species Ottelia alismoides. Next base: position 984,735 of record JAZKJV010000740.1, on the reverse strand, counting down.
GGGCCCTCGATCTGTCCAAAAATTGGGGCCACGATCCAGTCGAAGGCCTGAGGAAATTTATTGGTCCCGGGTATTGGGTAGATCCATCTAATGCTCCACCTTAAGAACAACAGAAGTCCAAGCCCACTTGAAAACGCCCTTGACCCAACCCAGAGGCAGGAAAAGTGGCAAGAATCCCCGCAAACACCCACTACACCACACCACCGCTTGAGTTTTGAGGATTCTCACACGTCAAAGCAAAGGAACGCCAGCGTCCATCATTTCATCCATAATCCCCAGCCCCCCACCCGACAACAAACAGCAAGGCCAAGTTCATCTCGAACCTTCTTCTCTCCCCAGAGGAGATGCCGTGGGAGGACGAGTTAGGTTTCGACGACGAGGACGAGGAGGAGGACGGAGAGCAACGCTACTCAGATCACGGCTTCTCCACCGACTTCGATTTCTTCTCCGTCCTCTCCAAACCCAAGGTACTATTTCACTGCAGGAAATTGTTCCAAAATCCAGCGTCGTTGGGTCGGGAAGTTGTTAATTCTATTGGTCTGAATTTGGTAAGACGAACGAATAACAGTCTCACGCGTTCGGGTCTCTGATATAGAATTTTGTGGATTTTGTCTCCCATTTACATAGTAGAGGCGGTGGGATTGAGTACACCAACTGTTAGGGTTGTCCTTCGGATCGATGTTGTAGGACAACTTTTTGATCGAAAGATTATTTCGTCTTCATATTTGGTATATAAAAAGTAGGCGGTTTACCTCGTGATATAAGACAGGTTTTCGTGTAGTTTTTTGCTTTGAAAGGAGAACATGCTAATAAAATGGATGCCATCGTTGACATTTTATTTATAACTCATGTATGGAATTAAGTTCAATATTAACATTTCAAAACTACATTTCAAAACTATCTTATTAGCTTAATCAATTAATTAGAATCTGGATTTAGGGGGTGAAAACATTTGCATTGTAATAACACCTGGATATTGAGGATATTTTACTTCAATAATATGTGGTTTGGATATTAATTGGAATATGTCTGCCCCTTGAGCACGCATACTACCTCTGCCTCCATTAGCCCTCGTGCACATATCGACGTGCCGAGCCGCCCAAATGCGCGGTATTCCCCGGAAAAGGCAGAGACGAGGCCCTCCATTCTCTGAGCCGAAGCCACCTTATAATCACCCGCCTTGAAAGCGAGGGATTACGCTTTGCGCATCACGGAAGCGTGGAGATCGAATCGTATCCGATCTAGGTCGACTACTCATATTAGTCGATAGTGTGTCAGAATTTAAAACAATTTCGATGAAACCACATGACATGATAATAATTCCTACGTCGTTTCATTAAGTTCACACAATTAATAGGATTACCTCTTGGAGTGAGATCACACGACTCTTTAAGAGAAGACCTCCTGTTTCAAGTCCGATTCGACGTAGAGAGCACTTGTGGACATGTGGATGAGACACGTGCTTTCCACAATCCAAAGTGATGATCTGAGCGGGAAATCTACTGATTTCGTCTCACGAAATCAGATGTCTTCTTCACGAGCACGCGCATCGAAGAAAATGGAGACCCACGAGCAATCAGTCCGGCGACACAACGACAATGTGACGACAATCATGCTCTCAACAAAACTCTAGGTGGACAGCCACAAGGGGTTGAGAAAGAGGAGGTAACATATGGTAAAATAAAGAGAGAGAGAGAGAGAAAGTTGTTGCAACAATTTCTTCAACTTAATTGCTTAAAAGAAGGCTAGGGCTAATCATTCTTTTATACAAGATTGGATGGCTAGGATGCACTCGTAACACTCTTCTAATTGAATCAATGGTCAAGATTATTTTCTATCCAATATCCCAATTAATCTTCAAGAAAAATAAGTTGACATTCTTCAATAAATCAACTCAATAAAATCAATCTTCATGTAGAAGATTTAGAAAAGAGGAGAGCCTCATCTCTACCATGATCGTCCACTCCTAATTAGGAGTGAAGTGCCTCCACTCATTTCCTATCTGGTGAGATCTCAATCTTTACCAAATCTTCCACATGTGCAATAATTATATTTTTGAAATAATTTCAATTTATTTTGCAATAATTCCAATTATTTCATTGATAATTATGAATCATATTCAACCATCAAATATTAAATGTAAATTACATTTACATTTAGTCGTATAATGTATCAATTCACATTAATTTATAAATTATGAATCCTATTCACAATTAATTCTCTCTATGATATTATGCACCACCTCCACAATGTCTACAATTATTGTGGATAGTGCTATCCACATTAATCTTATCTATTAATAATTAAATCCAATTTAATTATCTTATATGTCTCGATACACATATCCAAATAATGAGAATCTAATCCACATTTTTAATGATAGTTAAATTCAATTTAATCATCATTTTTCAATGCTAAGATATTGTCAATAATAGATTTATTCTTGAACTCTTTCAAGAACATTACGCCTTCTCCGCCTATACTTGTAGATAAGAAAATGGTGATCGCATATTTCATGTATAGTGACTTGGATACTGCGATCTAATCTCATATCCGGATCTAGAAGACCTCTTAGAGATGTTTGATTGAGTCAGACAGAATATCCAATCTTCTCATTACATTTGAATCACATTCAGATCAATGTCTAATATTTGGACCAAGATTGAATAACTAGTCTACTGAGTTGAGTCACTAAAATCTAAACCCATTTCATCACTCCTTCGGAAACGAAGTGTCATGGTCATGCAATCGATTAAGATCACATCACCCTCGGGTATTCCCAATACCCGTACATCCTGTATACTAGAAGAGCTAGAATAAACATGAAGTTCTGATCATGTTTGAACTGTCTTCTTCAGGGTTTTATCATTAAGTTTCTTTTTTTTGAAGCCAAAAAGAGGGAAACACGATATGGTGTTCGCCCCAAATTTATTAAATATAAAAGAAAGTTATAGAGATATTACAAGATACAGGTTTCAAGAAGCATGTTAGAGTGAAAAAAATACATTTTCGTAGTAGTTGAGAAGAAAAGAGCGTATCATTTCTGCCTAACCAGATTGCCTAACTTATTATCAGCGGCCGAAGGATGTTAACTCTCACACGATACTTCGCTGTGAACAAAGATTCCCAGAATAGTTCAAGGTCCTGAAGATTAAGCCAGCTTGAGTTGACCTGGGTCCATATTGGAGCAGTCCTAGCGTAGTGGAAGAAGAGGTGGTCTATTGTTCAATGTGCGTTTCACAAAACATGCATCGTTGGACATGTCCGGAAAAATTCTTGCACAACAGTCCTTAGTCATTATACATCTTTGCCTAAGAAGCCACATAAAAAACCAATTCTACCCAGCAGGCGAAGCTCCCAGATGAGGTTGCAATTACGGATCAGGGAATTCGATCTAGATGGTGGTCTTGAGATTGCCCGGTACACTCGTTTCACTGAAAAAGAGTTATCCTTCCAGACCCAATGATCTCTGCCCCTCGATGGTCTACCAACATGTCTCATAATTTCGAACAAGCTGAGGAAGTTCTCTAGACGTTGGTCTGAGAATCCCGCTGGAAAGTGAGGCTTCCAATTACCGTCCCTCCAGCAATCCGCGACCTTGGCGTCATGGTTACCAGCCAAAGCAAAAAGCCAGGGAAACATCGAAGAGAAAGATCCAACGCCCATCCAATTATCTTTCTAGAAGGAAAAAGAGTTCCCATCACTAATCACCGCCGTAAAAAACTAAAAGAATTAAGGCATCATCGAAGAAATTCCTTTCCAAAAGGCCGATGAATGCATATGGGGACGTTGCGGAAAGTTGCTAGGGTCTCCGATCTCATATATTTTTTGAACGAGTCTACAACAGATGTCTTCACCACTACCCCCGATTCTGCTAGCCCATTTAAGTAAAAGTGCCTTATTGATTGTCTCTAGATTCTTGATTCCGAGGCCACCATCCGCCTTAGAATGAGTAACAATCTCCCAGTCCACTAGTTGTATTCTAGAACTAGCCTGCCCAGATTTACCCCAAAGAAATCTATGCATGATCTTTTCAAGTCTACTCTTGATATCGATTGACAGAAGGCGAGATGACATAAAAAATACTAGAACAATAGAAAAACTGCCTTAATAAGCACAAGCCGCCCCCTAGATAGGATTGCCGCTTTCCAGCACGATAATCTTTTCTTTAATTCCTCAATAATGGGAGCCTCTCCGCAGTCATGATTCTTCCGTACGTGAATGGAACACCCATATAGTGGATAGGGAGAGAACCACATGATGTACCTAATTCTGTAGCACAATCTCTGGCAACCTCATCAGAGAGATTAAAAGGAATGGTAGTTGACTTAGCGTGGTTGAGAACCAGCCCCGACAATTCGCTGAAGAGCTCCATGATTGTAGCCATATTGTTAGCCTCATTTTTACCACCCTCAATGAAGAAGATAATATCATGTGCGTACTGCAATAGAGGGATGGCAATATCACCATTGGAGTAACCAATGGTGATGCCGTTGCTGACAACCTGATCCACCATATAAGTCAGAACATCTGCCGCAATAACAAAGAGCATAGGCGCTAGGGGGCAACCTTGCCGGACACCGCGTTGAGGCTGGAAAAAACCTTCCTCCGGGCGACCGTTGACATGAACTGAGTACGATGCCGTAGTCACGCAACGCCTCATCCATGAAATCTACTGGTCAGGAAAGCCTCATTTGCACAGAGTCGCCCACAGGAAATGCCAGTCCACCGTGTCATAAGCCTTGGAGAAGTCCAATTTCCACAAAACACCCTTCATGCGCCAACGCTTCCAGTCTGTCACAATTTCAGTAGCCATAGCCAGGCTGTCATCAATTTGTCTGCCCGGAATGAAAGCCGAATGAAGAGGAGAGATAAGGGTATCCACGACCCTGCCTAATCTGATGGCTAGGACCTTTGCAACAATGGGGTAGATTGCATTAGAAAGCACAATCGGACGAAAGTCCTCCACTCTTTCCGGCGCATCCTTCTTCGGGAGAAAAAATAGGAGTCTTGTTAAGTTTATCAAAGCCTGCATTATCACGAGCAAAGCCATCAACCACCTCGAAGACCTCATTACCTAACATAGGCTAGAATTCATGGAAGAAGAAAATAAGGAAACCATCAAGGCCCGACGCACCGTCCGCATTCAAATTGCAAACTTCATTTTTACTTCCTTAGAGTGAAGCTCTGTATCAGATGAGAGGCATGAGCCTCTGAAATGCGTGTTGCCCCAAGTCCAGTCCACCTCCACGACCTACCGTACAACCTTCTCGAGAAGTCATGAAAATGATCCGTAATAGCCCTGCCTATCTCACGATCACCCTCCACACGATTACCATTAACCACCACAGAACGAAACTAATTGTGGCGATGCCTTCCACTAGCCACACGGTGGAAATACGTGGTATTCGCATCACCATCCTTGAGCTAACACTGTTTGGATCGTTGTTTCCACTCAGCAATACGTATCTTATCCTCTGCAGCAATGATCTTCTGGGCCGCCGATCTCCCATTTAATTCATCATTCAAAAGATCTCTGTCATCCTCCAAGTCATCAAGCCTACAGGTTACCACTTCGGCAGCAAAACGACCGACCAATCTGGCCTCACGAATCTCACGCTTGAGGGAGCAAAAGTGCTTGTGCAAAAGAACAAGCTTCTTGGCCAAACGAGATGTCGCCGAACCAGAGACAACCGTGGAGGACCAAAAAATGGTGACCAATTCTCTCAACAAGTCCTTCAGGAGCCAAGCCCTTTCAAATCCGAAGAAGCCCCGCAGACACGAGTCACTACTGGATTCCCAAATTAGCATTTTGTGGTCAGAATTCGTACGTGGTCTCGAAGTGCAATGGGAGAGCAGGAAAGCATTCATGAGCTCCTGAGAGGCCAAGAAACGATCAATACGTGAGCGCGAACTAGAATTCCGCCAAGTAAACCTAGTATGTCACATCCACCACCTCAAGCTCAAACTCATCGAACAAATCAGCAAAGAGCATTGAACCAAGGTCCTGACCCCACGAAAGCGTGGGCGATCTGACGGAAGAAGGGTAACATTGCAGTCTCCCCCCACAATCCACGACACCCCCGGGAAGGTACCACGGGCGGTACAGATGTCATCCCAGAGCTCGTCCATGAGGGCATGACTGCAGGGCCCATAGACACACGACACCGCTAATTGATCACCAGAAGAGTTGTTTTCCAGGAGAATAGTGATAACATTTCCGCCCTTAATTTCAGTGCGAGATGAGAAAAGCAATTAACATGCCTCCCGACACGACAACCACATCCAAAGTTCTGAACCCCGAAATCAGGCCACCCCCATTGAATTGCAGACCATGTTTGAGTAGTACATAAGTTTGATTTCTTGTAAGATAACAATATCACAACACCAATCAGTGAAGGGGGCCCTAATTGAGCGCCTCTTGTCTGGGTCACCCAGACCCCTCACATTCCACGTTAAAGTCTTCATTTAGTAACTTGATTGTTCCCCGGAATCCGCACCACTCCTGCTATCAACACCATTTTCGCCTTACTCTCTGAAATAGCCTGATCAACCCTCTTATTTCTCCCTTGAAGTCTTTGAGGTCTGTAGCATTTATGTCTTCTGCCGACATCCAACTCCGAGAGAAGCGAATTTGAGGGTGAGGGTGGCTGGACTATTCGTGCTGAAGAAGATAAGGGCTGTGAAATACCGTTACCAACGACCATCCTTTGAGATTCAATCGCAAGATTGATGTTCAGATTCCACTCATGGACCTGTCCAGGTTTTGGTAGCCTTGAACTCTCCATATCCGCGCACCTATGCGAGTCCTGGGTTGGACTTGCTTGAACCACCGTTCTACCTCTTGGTCCTTGAGGCTGATCCTCCGGACATGATCTGAAATGCAGCTGCTCATCTTGAGCAGTGGGAAGTTCAGTCGGAGGAGGGTTAAAGAAACCCTCAAGTACCGCCTCAGAAGCCTCGTTGACAGGTCTACCGCCAAACCATGAAGCTTTCGCCCCCACAACGCCTGTTTCCATCTAAGGGACCACTGGTGTAGAAATGAAAGTCTCGATGAGAGGGGTCTTATAGTTGCTTTCATTCGGGTCACCGGGGCAGGTAGGATCGCAGGGAGGCTCCGTGATAATCGGGTCTGCAGGCCTGAGCGGGTCAACAATCTTAAACGGTGCAACACCCCTAGTCGGGTTAGCAAAAGTAGCCGGGTCTTCGATCGGAAACCAGATGGTAAAGCCCGACCTAAACCTGTCTTTAAGTGGAGGTATAGAAACCCTAGCTGCATCAACATATGAATGCAGAGGCGCAATTACTCCGCCAAGAAGGGGTCTGCCACTTCAGGATCGACTGAAAGATGGGTATGCGATGCTTCCTCTTTGTACTCAATAAGGTAATAATCGATTTTTCCTTAAATACTTCATGCTCCGTGTATGTTGCCTTTTTTGAAAATTTTTCATAAACGGCTGTTGCGGATCTTCGATGGATTGGTGCATTGAATGTGCCATATGAAATGGCAAAAATGCCGATGAGCTGGCTTCCCCGGTGAGCGGTGGCGACGATGGCGATGCCAAGGTTTCAACAAAGAGATGGAAGGAGGTGCGACCCACGCGTAAAACGCACCGATGAGTCACCCAAAAATTCTCGAATCCACACCTTCCGAAATGAGATTCGAAAGCATGTAGCCTGAATAACCGATGGGGATCATCTCCTTAGTTTCCAAAACAATCGATGGGACCTCCTCCTGAAGAGTACCTCCAGTAACCACCCTCACAAAAGATCGTTGTTCCCTTGCTGTCGGTACTTCAACCCCGAAAGAAGACTGAACAGAAAAGCTCCCTCTTGATTTCTCCAACGTCTGCTGGTTTCGACAGAAGACACAATGGTAACCGGTTTCGGCGCAAGCGAAGCAACGTGGAAGAAGCGTGCCGAAAGAGGCCAGATGGCCGTAGATGCCGCACCGGAAGCATGGCCTTCCCCGCTTTCGATGGGATACCAAAGTCCAACTCTCTGCCTCTCTCCCTTCTCCTTGATCAATAGCCCTCGACGAAACTCTCGCTCCCTTGTCGGTGGCCCTCAACGAAACTCCTGCTCCCTTGTAGGTGACCCTCTTCCACGCCTGAACCCCACGACACACCTCCCAGTGAAAAAGATCTCTCCTCCTGCGACGCTTCTTCTGCCCCTCAACCATCAAACTCCTCCTACGCATTTAGCCACTACCTCAGAAACTGTAGCCCTTGAACTAAGAATATTGCAACCACAAGATACTAAGGGCATCGAGAGATAACATGGTTTACAATGGAAGAGAAACATTCTCTTATCATTAAGTTTCTCATTCGATCATTGGGAGTTGGCATCAATCATATGCTTTCCAAAAGCATATATCATAACTACAAATCCTGTCATGCTTCCAAAACAAGATGGACATCGATGGAATTTAGTTGGTCCCAAAATCTCATGAGTGAGTTCATGTCTTCCGGTTCAGGCTATATGATCCATATGAGAGATCACATTACTCATATGCCCTTGTATGCATACTAGCTCGCCGGTGTAGAGAACTTGATTAGGTCATCAATCTAATGGTCTGCCTAATGTACATACTCAGACATATGGTAACACATCATCTCCTGTCAGAGGATATACACCTATATCGTGACAACATATGGCGTAGGTCTTTGATATCTTGATGTCTCTAAGTCAACTTTTTGACTTAACTCATCCGACACATCCGAATCTCTATTCCTATGCAGAGGACCTGCATTAAGAGGTCTGGTGGACATCAACCTTTGGACTAAGGATTGCCATCTCCTTCTCAGGCTGGGGATCCTCTCTCAACAACCATTTAGCGATGCTAGTTGAGTTCTCAGTCTAAATGTTTGGATATCATCTCAACACCAACTTCTATTTAACCACTGGATCAATAGTTGTATGATTATCAAGATGGCCATGGTACATAACCTTGATTGTACGAAGGGACCTTATAAGTGCATGCATTCATTAATCTCAGACAGGGAGTATAATCAATAACTTTTATTGATATATAAATAATTACAATAACATTTATTGTAGAAATGGTTCACCATATGCTCACAAGTCTAACAATCTTCCATTAGCCTTTAGAACCATTCATGTTCAATTTTTAAACTCATACTCATTACACGTTGGTCAAAAATCTTCTGAGATAAATATTTGATAAGGGGATCAGTAACATTATTGACATATGTGACTTTAGTAATGATGAAGTCACTATGCTTTTGTATCACTCGAATGAAGTGATATTTCCTTTCCACGTTTTTGCTCTTTTGATATCATATGGGTTCCGCCGCCTGAGCTATGACTCTTGTGTTATTGCAGAACAAGGATATGAGAGTATCCGAGGAAACGACGCCATGCTCCAAATGAACTTGTAAAACCACACCGCCTCTTTCGCGGCTTCCGTTGCGGCAATGTACTCAGCTTCTGTCTTCGAATCAGCTGTGGTGTCCTGCTTCTTGCTTCTCCAGCTCAAAATATCACTGTTCAACAAGAATACAAACCCTGAAGTTGACTTTCGATAATGAATGCCATATTAGAAGTTTGAATCTATGTATTCTAAGACTTAGAGATCACTATCTCCACAAACCAAAATGTAATCTTCAAGGTTGCAAAAGTCGGTAGTCAGTACTCGGTCGTCTGGGTCACTGACTAAGGATTAATCGGCAGTCGGACGACTAGTCGGATTTAGTCGGACTTTAATCGGCTTTGAATTTTATGATTATTTTAAATATATAACTCATTTTTATACATATATTTACATAGATTTTGTACATTTTTATACTATCATAATAAAATAAAAGAAGTAATTGAATTTAAGTAAAATATTAAGCATACTATAATAAGTTTGCTTATAAAAACATCAAAACATAAAAAAATAGTATCTCCAAAGCAAAACTTGGTCGACTAATGTACCTAGTCGGAATTAATCGGTACTCGGTCGGCCACCGTACTGACTCACTAGACTAGTCGGACCTACTAGTCGGGCCAGTCGGATGACTTTTACAACACAGGTAATCTTATGTCCTTAGATACTTTGATATTCTTCACCGCATTCTAATGTTGCTCTCCATAGTAGGATTGGTAATGGCTTACCACTACCATTTCATGGTAGATATTCGGCATTGTACATATCATAGCATACATCATGCTTTCCATAACTAATGCATAAAAGCATCTAGCCATGACCTTATTTTCCTCAATATTTTAAAGATCCTTAAGGGAATGAAGCCTTTTTTGGAATTTTCCAAATGGAATCTTTTCAAGATCTTCTTAATGTACCTATGTTGAGAAAATTTCAAAATCCTCTTTTCTCTATTTCTGAATAGCTTTACACCCAAGATATAAGAGGCTTCTTCAAGATCTTTCATCTCAAAGTTTTGGAATAGGCAGACCTTAGCATTAGTAATAATCCCTGTCATTTCCAATGATAAGTATGCCATCTATATAAAGCATGATGAACATAATGACACTCCCACTAAGCTCTTTGTACACACATGGTTCATCCTGATTCTGAACGAGATCATCTCTTTATGATTTCATCAAATTTGATGTTCTAGCTACGAGAAACTTGTTTGAACACATAGACAGATTTCTTCTGCTTACACACTTTGCCTTCCGTACTTATGAAGCCCTGGGGCTGCTCCATATAGGTATCCTCTTTGAGGTATCCACTTAGAATGTAGTTTTGACGTCCACCTGCAAGATATCGTAGTCAAGATGTGCAACTATGGCTAGTACTGCCCCGATGAACTTAAGCATGGCCACAAGAGAGAATGTCTCATCATAATCGTTATCTTTTCTCTATGTGTAGCCCTTGGCTACGAGCAGTGCCTTGAAAATCTATACATTCCCATCAAGTCCCCTCTTTCTCTTGAAGATCCATTTACACTCTATTTTACCCCATTAGGTGGATCATATAGGGTTCGTACACCGTTCTTGTGCATGGAGTCTTTCTCAGACTTCATTATTAGCGTCCATCTATCCATGTCGTGATCCGCGAGTGCTTCATCAGATGAAGTCGGATCATTGTCAGAAGCTTTAAGTTTTGGAGCCAGTCTGAATAGTTATAGTCTGGTAAACTGGTTGACTTCTAGAAGCTTGCTGAGTGGGTTCATGGATTTCATGTCTGAGATTAAAAATACACTTTTTTAACGTATATAAATATTTATATTTATATTTATATTTCTTTGATCAAGGAATTTTAAATCAAAGTTGTCTTGCTTTATAGTACTTAGAAAATCCATTCTTTTTACAACTTTCAAAGCACTAGATATACTTACCATTATATGTCTAGCAAGACCCGAGATCTCCCTTCCACCTTTGTTACACCTAATAATATGAGAAAATGTAACTTAGGTTAAGGAAGCGGGAACTCATTCCACCTTGCAAGTCCAACTTGTATTTCTCAATTAGGTCACTGACACCTGAGCCCTTCACCCCTAAGCTAATGTTGATTCATTGTCAATTGAACCAACCATCAATATGAATGCGCAATCTAATACTGCCTCAATTATATGAGGAATGTGGAGAAGAGAGACGAATGAGATATATATTCCATAGGGCTAGAGTATAAAAGGAAAAATACATAATTACCCCCAAGGGGTTACGGAACCCGAAGGGTTACGAACATAAATATAAGTATAATAATTCTAACATTCCCCCTCAATTTGGAGCATATCTATCGATCATGCCCAACTTGGATACTAAATACATGAGGCTCTTCCTTGGAAGAGCCTTTGTGAAGATGTCAACAAGTTGAAGTTCGGTGGAGACGTGTGGAGTGCTGATTCCTCCTTCTCGTACCTTATCACGAATGAAATGGCAATCAACTTCAATGTGTTTTGTCCGCTCATGGAAAACTGGATTGGTGGCGATGTTCATGGCAAACTTGTTGTCGCAGTATAAGGGTACATAAGTGGCGACTGACACGCCATGTTCTGTTAGGAAAGAGGCAAGCCATGTGATCTCATAGGTGGCCTGAGCCATTGCCCTGTATTCTGCTTCCGCACTGGATTTGGAGACCACTGTCTGCTTCTTGCTTCACCAAGTGACAAGGTTATCCCCAACAAATATGGCGTATCCTATAGTGGATAGACGGTCCTCAGGAGAGCTAGCATAGTCAGAATCTGTATAGGAGGAGATATTAGTGTGCCCATTCACCCCATAGAAGAGTCCACGTTCAGGAGATTCCTTCAAATATCGAAGGATCAAAAGAACATCCTGCCATCGACTGTAAAGAGGCTTTTCCATGTGCTGACTTGTTCTACTCACATCATATGATATATCTGGCCTAGTAACAGTGAGATAGAGTAATTTTCTCACTAAGCTTCTATACCGTGTTGCATCCTCAAAAGCTGGATCAATAAATGCTATATATTTTCTCACTTCTGCAGGGATGCGAGATGGCTTGCATCCAAGTAATCCTGCCTCAGTCAGAATATCGAGGCATTTTCTGTATACTTTACCCGGTTCCGTTGCGACAGGGAAGACTATCCCACCCAGACAGAATTCCCAACAGCATTCCACAAATTGGTGTATTACCAAACCACGCCCCCGTTATACTTCCTCTGTGAAAGATGAAGCCCCTTTGTAGTGCGTATTACCTCGATGCCAAGAAAATAACGAAGTTGACCGAGGTCTTTCGTGACAAAAACCTTATGGAGGAAGGTCTTGGTCTCCTGAATACCGTCTACATCATCTCCTGTTACAACCATATCATCGACATAGACAGTAACAATGACCGTGCCAGTAGACCGTCATCTAACAAAGACAGAGTAGTCAGATGTTGTCCTCTGAAAACTAAGTGTGTTGATCTCCGTAGCGAGTCTGTCAAACCATGCCTTGGGGCTCTGCTTTAGGCCATAAACGGCCTTGCGTAGTCAGCATACATGCTCCCCCTCGACTGCATACTCCGACGGTTGCATCATGTAGACCTCCTCCTCAAGATCACCATAAAGAAAGACGTTCTTCATATCAAGTTGATAAATGGGCAAAGCCTTGTTGGCAACAACAGAGAGAATGGTACTTATCAACCCCATTCTGGCAACGGGCGAGAAGGCCTCAAAATAATCAACTCCAAAGGTTTGTATGAAACCTTTGGCAACAAGTCTAGCTTTCAACCTGTCAGTAGAATTATCAGGCGACTATTTGGTCGTGAGACCCATCGACAAGCCACAAGGCGAACTCCCGGGGGGCACGACACAAGATCCCACGTGCCTCGGGAGGTAAGTGCATCCATCTCCTCATCCATGGCTTGTTGCCAACCATGATCCTGCATTGCACTGAAATCTCTTGTCAAAGCTAGATAAACCATCTTTAGAAGTAAAATGTGACATGGGGTGATATATACATTGCCTTTTTTTGCTTGCATAAAGCTATAGGAAGTTCCCCGGGTACATCCGAGGCAGCAACGGTGGGAGCACTCTAAGTGGTCATATCATCCTGCATAAAAGGGACAAGCAAATGTACATGCACTGGTGTAGAAGGTATAGAGGTACACTGGCGAGTATAGACGATTGGTGGAGGAAGGAGGTCCAGAGGAATGCCACTCACAGTCTGTGTGAAATAACTTGTTTGCTCAAAGAAAGTGACATCAACGGACACATAGTATCGATGTCCAATAGGATCATAGCAACACTAGCCTTTCTGGGTACGAGAGTGCCCAAGAAAGACGCATTTGATGGCACGAGAGGATAATTTATCAGCTGCATGAAAGTTATGAACAAAGGCAAAACAACCAAAAATTCGCAGAGGTATGGAAAAAGAAGACTCAGTTGGGTAGAGTAAGGAAAATGGAGTTGCCCCTTTTAGAACAGATGAAGGAACACGGTTGATGAGATTAACTGCAGTAAGGATAGCTTCTCCCCAATAATGTTTAGGAACACTTATTTGACTAAGAAGAGATCTGGCAACATTTAGCAAGTGTCGGTGTTTCCTCTCAGCTATAGCACTCAGTTGTGAGGTATATGGACATGATGTTTGGTTAACAGTTCCCTGGGACGCAAAGAAAGAGGTCAAGCCCTGTTAGGCTAACTCAAGAGTGTTGCCAATAGGAATGATCTTAACAATGCTAGAAAAGAAGGTTTTAACATATTGAAAGAAATTTCTGACAATTTGATTAATCTCCGAACGCTCCTTTGATAGATATACCTAAGAAGATCGACTATAATCATCAACGAAAACTATAAAATAGCGATGACCACTTAATGTACAGATCAGATAAGGTCCCAAAACATCACAATGAACAAGATGAAAAAAGCAGTACTACGAGACTCAACACGAACATGAAATGGAGCTCGATGGTATTTCCTGAACTCACACGCCTCACACTGAAAGGGCTTCAGAGCAGAGAGTTCAAGAAACATCATGGAGATGGCCTTGGCAGAGGGATGCCCAAGGCACAGATGCCATAGGAGCGGATCTTCGGAGATGGACGCATCACCAACAAAATTGGAATATGAGGGTATGTCAAGATAATATAGGTCGTTCTTCTTATGACCCCCACCAAAAGTCTGCCTCGTCCGAATGTCCTGAAAATAACAAGACTCATCAAATATCACACGACAATGAAACTCAACACAAAGCTTGTGAACTGACAGCAAGCTAAGAGGAAAATCAGGAGCACAATGAACCCCAGAAAGTCGAAGTTTTGAAGAGAATTTCATAGTTCCGACAATAGTATTTGGTGATTGAGTCCCATTAGCGACTCGAACTGACTTCACAGAGGTAGATGGTATGGAAGAGGTGAGCATACTACCTTATCCAACGAGATGAGTATAGGCACTGGAATCAATAATCCAAGCTGGAGCAGGAGTGGCACCAGAGTTGGCTATTGTATCTGAAGGAATAGCCAGAGCAGCAATGGTAGTGTTACTAGTGGTAGTAGGCCCTAGAGTCTGAAGGATCTGTATCAGGCGGGAGTAATCCGCATCATTAAGATGAACAATCTTGCCACTGGAGGTTGCTGTAGATGATGCCTCTTCCACATCATAGGCATCATCATAGGCATTATTGGCATGATAAGAAGGTACGCCAAACTTCTGCCAGCATCGTTCAATCGGGTGGTTCCACCTACTACAGTGAGTGCATGGGACAGTAGAGTCTCGCCTATGGCCACGACCAAAGTCACGGCCTCGTCTAGATTCCCGTCCACGACCATGACTTGGATTACGACCGCGTCCTCCTCATAAGCCGTATTTGCTTCCTCACCCAGATGAGACAATGTGTGAAAAGTTCTCTGTTGAAGGTAAGACGGGAGGCGTGGCAACCGATGTCTCGAGTTCCTCAAGTCAACTAAAGATGACATGCCAGTCAGAATGCTCTTGTATATGTTTGGTGCAACATGAGGGTTGGAATATTGCAAGCTCTTCATACAGCCTGGAGAGATGCCTGTAGTACTCGATGAGGGTGGAACTACCCTGAGATGCCGACAAGATTCGCCTGTAAATGTTTGCAAGGCTTGACTTCGTCTTCTTCTGGGAGTATGTTTGCTCGAGATCCTCCCACATTTCCTTGGTTGTATTTTTTCTGAAGAAGATTTGAGGCAATGTAAGCCTCAACGCTGTTGGTCATCCAGTTGATAACCAAGTAGTTGTCTATCTGGTGTTTGTCGTACTCTTTGTCCTTTTCATCTAAAGGATCTTTAGTCAGAATTATAGTTTTAAAAAGCACCGGCTCGAGGCGTAAAGGCGTATGCCTCGAGGCGAGGCGCACTAAAATCGCCCTGAGGCGCATGCGTCAGGTCCATTGGGTGGGGCATACGCCTTGTCTTGGCGTGAGGCATTCGAGGCGAGGCGGATGCGTAAGCCTCGAGCACGGGGTTTTTTTTTTACCTTTTTGGTTATGTGCCTTGCACATGACCATATTTTTTTAGTAAGCATTATATTTTTTATGTTTGTGTTTTTGTTTCCATGTTAAACCCTACATATTTCTATATATAGCTCCATGCAAAGAGAAGAGATCGCTTGAAACAAGCGAATCTCCATGATCATGTATACATTATATTCAATTTATCATACATCTACACATACCAGTTCTATTGCACAGAGATTTTTGTTTGAATTGTAATAAATATTTTATATTAGTTGCAAGTTTGCAACTTGACGTTGTTATTTGGTTGTATAAGTTGTGAATCTTAGAATAGTTATTACATATATGAAGAAGTAAGGTTGAAAAATAAACACATGAAGCAAAATAATTATTACATTTTATTACGAATAACTGAATAAAAATAATATCATTAGTAAAAAAAATCGCTGGGGGCATTGCCCCCACACCCTCACAGGGAGGAGCGCACTTGCTCCCCCTATACCCTCCCCACAGGCTCGCTGACTGGGCAACGAGACCCCCGTCTTGTTGGGATATGATATGGCAAGAGAGGATGCATATGGCGGTTCTCCAATCACGTCCAACAAGACAAATTGTTGTGAATCAGGGCATATTAATATTTTTTACTTTGAACACTAAAAAATATGGTTTCTATTGTACTTTACTATTAACTATAGATCTTAGTTCAATACTCGTAGAATCATTTAAGTTGGAACTTGATATTCCGTATATTAATGGCTTAGTATTAGTTTTTTTGAACTTCAATGCCTTCATCGCTTATGTATTGTATCTTTTACTAGTTTTATATTATTCTTGAATGTGTTTTTGGCAAAACTTAATATTATTATATGTTTTTTCAATGTATTTTGCTTTACTTTTATTTTTTTTCCAAAAAAATTGAGGCTTACACCTTGACCGCCTCGAGGCTTACGCCTCGCCTCAATTTCGAAAAAAATGCCTCAGACTGCGCGCTCTTTTAAACCTTGGTCAGAATGTAGAGTTTCCTGTGACCACCAATGAACACCATAAAAGATCAAGACCAGAGCACGTAATGTTCTGTGCCATTGAGTTTGATAGTAGTGCCTTGTGCCATATTATTCGTGGCTAAAAGCTTTGTCTCGGTAGAATAATGTGTCATGGTGGTCTTAAAGTAGAAAGAAGACCTTGCGATCAACCAAGGATGCATAAAAGGGCTAGAAAATGCCCTAGAACTCACGTTTGCCCTTGAAGAAGGGTTGGAAAAACCTCAACGAACAACAGGATTGGAAGCGCTGGGCAGCCCTAGCGGGAGGGTTGTGGCCAACTGGCTGCACTAGCGAGCCTCCGTAGGTGGTTCCAGCAGCAACAGTAAGTGCTGGAGATGCTCCTTTGGGGTCGAGCTGCTGTACTTGAGGCGATTGGAGGGCCTTACGTGGGGCCCTAATTCAGGGAAGAGGGCCTGTGCAGGCTTTTGCGAGGCTTGAAGGTAGCGGTGGGGATTTTAGGTCAGAGCCCCGATCTAGGACCATTGCTCTGATAGCATGTGGAGAAGAGAGATGAATGAGATATCTATTCCATAGGGCTAGGGTCTCTTATATAGAGAGAAAACCCTAGAGAATACAAAAGGAAAAATACATAAATACCCCGAGGGGTTACGGAACCCGAAGGGTTACGAGCATAAATATAAGTATAATAACTCTAGCAAGGCACAACATTGGGGTCACTACGCATAGGACCTCTCTTTTGAGAAGCAAAGAGCCCGATCCATGTACGCTTGTACATTGGAGCTATGACTTCGCATAGGCATCTCCGTCGTACAATCCATGGCAACAAAGCCTTTCGCCTTGATAGGGGATCATGAATGCTATGTTACAGTCCACCATATCATGTTTGATGAATCGTTTTGAATCATATTCTCATGAGTAATCTTTCCGAGGGAATTTGAGTCTTATTAATAATAGACTATATATTTTAATTGGATTAATTTAATTTAATTATATTATATTAATTATCAATCCAATGCAACTAACAAATAATTCATCTCTTGGCATTACTATATATAGTATACATCCTTACTTAGTACATTTTATTTCAATTTAGTTATTTAAAGTTGTACCCACTATTAAGATATTTATGTTATTCTGTCCTTTTTTCCATATTGTTAATTTCTATTATTTGGTTTATGTAATTTACCCTTAGAGCTTTTCTCCTATATAAGAGAGCTCTAAGGTTAGATGGAATACAACTTTTCTTTCTCCCTTTCCACATGGTATCAGAGCGACGGTCCTATACCAGAGCCTGTGCCCTAAATCCGTGTCCCCCACCAAAAAAACCCTCACGCGCCGCCGCACGCCTTGCTCCTGCGTGCCTGCGCCGCCACCGCTCGTCCGATTGCACCACCGCGTGGCTGTGTTATCGGCACCTGCGCAACACCACGCGCACGCACCTGCGCGCATGGGTGCTTCTGCACGGGCGCCTGTGCACCTCTATGCGTCTGTGCGTGCCTACGCACTTGCGCATCTCGCGCATCGGCGCTCCAGTGCAACTGCGCATGCCCTAGCGTGCCCCCGTGCGCCTTCCAGTACACTCGCGCATGCCCTAGCTCGCTTTCCAGTGCGTCTGCACGTGCCCTAGCGTGCACACCCTCGTGAGCCAGTGCACCCTCGTGTGTCATAGCGCACCCTACGTTCTCTGTAGGCTCTATTCAGATCTCCTAAGGTGTGACGTGATCCTCAAAAGGATCCTAGCCTTACAGGGGAGTTTCAAAGATTGGAAGTGGTTGTGGTATGAGTCTATACCTACAATTATCTTCCCGTATGTCAGTGTAGACGTATGGCGTCTCTTGTTGCTAGCCCAGTCTTGAAGATAGTTGTCATCATATTTGACAACAAAGCAGAAGTCCCATCCCTGGATGCCTTCAAAAGTCCGACACTCATTGTCAAAATGGATGGAACCAACTATGAACTGTGAGCCATGCAGTTCATGAGTTTGATGCAATGTAATGGCAAGAAGCACATCCTCACGACAGAGGAGCCACGCGACAGGACTGGGACAAATGCCTCATGAGAGGCGGATGACGTGTATGCTTGCGTATAGCTATCTGGGACGATATCCACGGAGATAGCTAATGATATACTGAGTCAGCCTACTACAAAGGCTATGTGGGACATTCTTGCCGCGACGTACTCTCCAGCGAAGAATGAGTCAAAGATACTTCAGCTCCAGCATGATATCTTCATATCGAAGCAGAATGGTCGCCCTCTTCACACCCTCTATACTTCTTTGAGGGGTATATTCGAGAAGTTACATGGCTACATACCCTTGGCTGCTACACCTGAGCAGCTCAAGGCATACAGAGATTCCGTGATGACTGGAGTATTTCTAGCAGCCCTGGATCTAGAGTATGATGCAGCTCGTGCCCAGATCCTCACTGATGCTACCATACCTCCTATGGAGGAGGCATATCGCAGATTGAATAGACTATCTATATCCTCTGGTAGTACCTTACTACACCAGACATCTTCAGCTATGGCGGCTTCACGTGGTAGAGGCAGCCATACAATATATCGTGGTCGGGGAAGCTCCAACAGCGGTAGAGGAGGGGGCAGTCGGGGTCGACTGTGCACCTTCTGTCACATGACATGCCATTATGAGGAAACCTGCTATTCTAAGCATGGGTTTCCTGCCTCAGCCAGGGTTGCAGAGCAGGCATAGCAGACTGGGAGTCATCTCCTGCATCTGATCAGAGGTTTGACGAGCTTGTAGCACGACTGAGAGAGATTATGCCTGGCACATCTGGATCCACTAGCTCTCCTTCAGCATCCTCTGAGGTTGCTACCTCAACATCTGCGTCTACATCAGGTATAGAATATGTTTTTACTAGTTGCTACAGGGCAGACTTATTTGAATGGATCATGGATTCCGGCGCATCTCATCATCTCCGTGGTGACAGAAGTTAGTTTAGTGTTTTTTGTCCTACTCAGCCTGGACGATCAGTTGTGATAGCAGATGGAACACATTAACCCATCACTGGTCAGGGGGAGGTGCAATTGACTTCTACATTGAGGCTTCCGAATGTTCTCTATGCTCCTGATTTTTATGTGAATCTATTATCAATTAGTCAAATCACTAGAGATTTACATTGTCGTGCCATATTTGATCCATCTGCTCTTGTGTTTCAGGATATACTCACGGGCAGAGTGATTGGAACTAGCCGTGAGCAAGGGGGCCTTTACAGACTAATGCAGTCTCTGTATGCTGGCGCTTCTTCTTCTATCCACACTGGATCTTTTTATCCATATATGTGGCATCTGCAATTTGGTCATCTTCCTCTGCAAAAGCTGATCCATGTTTTTCCTCAGATTTCTCCTCGCTCCACTTTTCAGTGCGAGGCCTGCCAGCTTGGGAAGCATAATCGGTCCACTTTCCAGAGTCGTCAGGGTCCAAGTAGTCATTGTCTGTTTAAATTGCTCCATTTCGATATTTAGGGTCCTAATCATGTCCCAGATCATCAGGGACACGGATTTTATCTTGTTGCAGTTGATGAGTTTTCTTGTTTGTCTTGGGTTTTGCTCCTTAAGAACACGTCAGATGCTGGTCCTGTTATTCAGTCTTTTATTAATGAAATAAAGAACCTTTTCTCTGCAAAAGTCAAGTTCATACGTTCTGATAATACATTAGAGTTTTGCAGTGCTCAGCTTTCTCAATTTCTTGGGTCTCATGGTATTATGCATCAGACATCATGCGTATATACTTCCCAATAGAATGGGGTGGCTGAATGGAAACATCGCCATCTTTTGGATATTACCAGAACTCTTTTGATTCAGAGTTGTGCTCCTCATTCCTATTGGGGAGATGCGACTCTAACTGTTTGTTATCTGGTGAACCATATGCCCTCTTCGGTACTTGAGGAGAAGATCCCATTCTTGATTGCGTTTCCCGAGACAGATCTTTTCTCGCTTACGCCTCGTGTTTTTGGTTCTGTTGCATTTGTTAATCAACTCTCTCCTGGTCTTGACAAGCTCTCTCCCAGAGCTGTCAAATGTGTGTTTGTTGGGTATTCCAAAACCCAAAAGGGATATCGCTGTTTTGACCTTGTTTGACGAAGTTATTATGTTAGTGCTGATGTCACCTTCTTTGACTTTATTATGTATTTTTCTCCCACAGGTGACAAGCTTACTCCTTCAGAGGATGGAGAAGAGATCTATATGCCTCCTCCTCCGTCATTACTATGTTCTACTCCATCTCCACTTCCACTGCCTCTACCACCTCCACCACCACTACCTCCACCACCGTCTTTTATTTTCTTTCCACTGGTCTACCAGCGAAGGCCCCATGCTCATGAGCCTCCTCCATCATCCAGCACGACAAGGTATGTACTAAGCATTTGAGTTCTTCTAATGGCACATGTGATTTGCATGTACAGACTGAGGTGTAGCATGCAGATACTATCTCTACTACTCCTGCTGAGGATCTGGATATGCCTATTGCACTTCGACTTCAGAAAAGAGCATGCACTATGCACCCTATTGGTTCTCATGTTTCCTTGGAGCGTCTATCTAAGGATTTTCAGCACTTTGTTGTGGGGTTGTCTGTTATAGAGATACCACGGTCATATCAGGAGGCCCTGCAAAGCAATCAGTGGCGTCTGGCTGTAGAGGAGGAGATGACAGCTTTACAGTCACGAGGTACGTGGAGTGTGGTCCATGCTCCACCAAGTGCGTCTGTTGTTGGCAGCAAGTGGGTATTTACTGTGAAGCATCGGGCTGATGGTACGGTAGACAGATACAAGGCCAGGATGGTTGCTCGTGGGTTGACTTAGACCTATGGAGTGGACTATCAGGACACTTTTTCTCCTGTGGCGCGTCATTCTACCTTGTGTATTCTTATTGCTGTGGCGGTGGTACGTGAGTGACCTCTTTTCCAATTGGATGTCAAGAATGCTTTCTTGTATGGTGATCTGCAGGAAGAGATTTACATGCAGCAGCCACATGGGTTTGCTGCTGAGGGGGAGTCCAGTATGAGCCAAATTCCTAAGTAGTACCTGGGATTTACTTAAATACCACAAAATATTTTTTTACATAGAAACTACAAAGGTGTCGCATGTTCAACATGCGGCACCTGAAAAGTTTTTTTTACCCCGTAACCACAGAAGTGTCGCATCTCCAATATGCGATATGTATAGCGCATATCCAATATGCGATATCTGGGCTAAATAAAAGTCGCACATTTTCCTTTGGACTCCCCACGCGAATCAGAACCTTCTCAAGCAGCTGCCGCCCGCGACCCCCCCTGTGGCACCCGCCGTCCTCGACCTCCCCCACTCCGAGAAACCTCATTTTTGATCACTCCTAGGTGCGCGAAGAACTCCTTTTCCATATCTTCTTTGGTCGGTACCGTCTTTGCCTCCACTGCCTCCCACTAGGGCTTAGCCGTTCTTCCATACATTGGGACTTGGTAAAATTTTTTTTCTTGAGATTGTTGATTATATAATATGCATATGATTCTTCATTTCATGAATGTATTTTTTTACTTGTACGTTGTGTTACGTATTAGGTCGGAATGA
The DNA here is from genome assembly GCA_037367405.1 of Ottelia alismoides. Taxonomy (NCBI): domain Eukaryota; kingdom Viridiplantae; phylum Streptophyta; class Magnoliopsida; order Alismatales; family Hydrocharitaceae; genus Ottelia; species Ottelia alismoides. Next base: position 962,339 of record JAZKJV010000740.1, on the reverse strand, counting down.
AGGCGTTGTATTTTATGTTCCATTTGAAGGGTACGCTTATTGGCGGTTCGACGACCAACGTACGGGGGTTTGGATTAATGCCTAATACGACGTTCGATGAGATTTTGAACTTGGTTTACCATAAGTTCAACCTGGATGCTAATAGTCAAAAAATCCGATTACTACATCACATCCCTCGAGGCCCAGGGGAAGAATCGTCATTTTCCTCTATCGTCGATGATGATGATGTGCCGACCATTGGGAAATCAATGCCAACTGACATTATTGTTGAAGATGTCTCTGAGAGCGAAGTCCCCAATGTTGTCGATACCACGAGACCATCTGTTGTCCCGAGTACACAACCAGCAGTTGTCCGTAACACACCACCAACAATCTTACCTAGCATACAACCAACAGTTGTTCCTAACATGGAACCCTCCTTTGACACTGATGTGCCTATAACACAACCATGTACGGATCAGGAATGGCGGATGAGTGACTCGTTGATGCGAGAGGTTAATCACGCTTTGGATAATTTTATCCCTTGGGGATCAGGTGATGACCTGGAAGAAGGTAGTGATTGTAATGTCGACGATGATGCGGTAGACGAGGAGATCCCAGCTGATGAACAAAGCACACAACCTCTAGTTCCCCGTATACCCTTTTTAGGGTTAGAGGATCAAATACTCGTTCAACCTATGAAGACATCATTTGAAAGAAGTCTCGATTTGATGGTGTCGTTGACGAAATACGCAAGAGTAAAACCTTCAAAAATAGGGACGATTTGATTTACGCTGTAAAGAAGTATCACATTCTGGTACACTATGACTTCATTGTCAAGGAATCCATCAGCTTGATGTGGTCGTCTTTTTGTACACAGAGATCGAATGGCTGTGTTTGGTATTTACGAGGACATTTTAGAAAATTTGATGGACTGTGGGTGATCTCCAAGGTTGTTGGGGCACACACTTGTATAAACCCTACAGTTAATCAGGATCACCCTTAGTTGGACTACAAATTCATGTCCAGGTCGTTGCTAACTCTTGTTACGGATGACCCTAATGTTCATGTTTCGAGTTGTAGAGCTCACATCCATAAGATGTACAACTACTGTGTTACAAAGAAAAGGGCTTGGGATGCTCGGAGGAAGGCAATCGGAATTGTATTTGGTGACTGGAAGAAGTCATACACTGAAATGCCTTATCTATTGCATGCCTTATCTATTGAAATGCCTTATCTATTGCATGGTGACTGGAAGAAGTCATACGCTGGAATTGTATTTGGGATACTCTGTTTAGCGGCGGATATGGCGACCGAGGAGATTGGAGGCTCAGTCATACTGCTTCAGCTATGGGCATGGGAGCATATCCCCCACATTGCTCCTGTTGTGAGGGAAGACAGACAGTGGCACGGGCGCCCGTTGGGAGTTCGTTGGGCTACGACGTTTGCGCATCGTCGACAGCCTACACACGTAGTGAGACCATATCGGGACGCTTTTGACATGCAATCACCCGAGCATGTAATTTTACATCCACAAATTACTTCAATTTCAACCAAAAAAATAATGATCTAAATACAATTTTGCCATTCAGGTGTTGTGGACGACGTATACCGATGACATCCGCGCAAGTCTCCCTGCCATCTGTCTTGAAGGTGATCGCATTTGGATGGCGTGTGTACCGTTGATATACTTCCACATTGTGGAATATTACTTCCCCGACCGATTCCTAAGACAATTTGGTGATCGTCAGGACATTCCAGACCCTTGTTTTACCTTTCAGGACCTCCATGCAATCGACTTGAGGGGGAAGGTGCATGTGGATTGGAGGGCGAAACACTTGTTGTATATAATCCAATGGGATGAGCGGGAAGATAGAGTTGTTGACATCGATCGGTCCAATGGGATCGTCACGACGCCCGCCTACGAGCAATGGTATAGGACGATTATTAGAAGATTTGTTGGACAACTAGGTGCAACTCTGGCAAGCAACGTAAGTGCTCGGACAAACTTTGTTGTAAATTACTTGCAGAAGTTTCCATGAAATTTACCTCTATGTATTTTTTTGGATGCAGCTCGCCAAGTGGAGCCGGATATATGATATTGGACACGATGAATGTCGCGAGATTGCGACACAAGCAAAGGTGGAAATGGAGCAGTGGTTGTCGTTTCAATTTGTAGATGCCGTAACAATACATGACGACCATGTTGATGTGGCTTAGGCGGAGGCCAGGCGAGGAAGAGCAAGAGGAAGAGGTCGGGGAAGGATGCGTGAACCAGTAGCGGAACCCATGGACCATGAGGCAACCGCTGTGGTAGATGAGGATCTTGCGTCAACGGAATTGGGGACAGACTTCGTGACACCGGTTGTCGAGCGACCACGTGACGACATTCCTATATGGATTGGACGTGGTCGCGCGGTGTCAACATGCGCATGTGTCAACAATTCCGGGCACCGGTTGTCGAGCGCCTCACCGGACGTCACTCCCTGGAATTGTTCCAGGAACTTTCTCACATAACGCATGTTCAACATGCGCTATATGAGAAACTTACTGGAAGTGTTCCAGAACGTTTCTCATATAGCGCATGTTCAACATGCGCTATGTGAGAAGCTTCCTGGAACTATCGGAGAACATATCCAGGGAGCTCTATACATATCGCATATTGGAGATGCGACACTTCTGTGGTTACGGGGTAAAAAAAACTTTTGCGACACCTTTGTAGTTTCTATGTAAAAAAAATATTTTGTAGAACCTGGGTATTTAAGTAAATCCCAGGTACTACTTAGGAATTTGGCTCAGTCCAGTATGGTGTGCCGTCTTCATAAGACTATATATGGCCTTAAGTAGAGTCCGATGGCTTGGTTTCAGAAGCTCTCAGGATTGATTGAACAGAAGGGGTTTGTCAGATCTACCGCAGATCATACTCTCTTTGTAAAGAGAAACCAAAGAGGTATTGTAGTCATTTTGGTCTATGTTGATGACATTGTTATCACTGGCAGCGATGAACAATGCATTCAAGCAGCTAAGAATTTCCTTGGACAACAGTTTGTTACCAAGGACCTTGGCACGCTTCGTTACTTTCTTGGCCTGGAGTTTGCACGGAATCAGCAGGGTATGGTTATGACACAAAGGAAGTATGTTACTGATCTTCTATCTGAGATAGGTATGACGGGATGTAGACCAGCTACGACCTCGATGGATCCTAATGCGAAGCTCCATGATGACGGATCTGAGGAGGTGGACAAGAGACGGTACAGAGAGTTGGTAGGGAAATTATTGTATGTTACCATTACCGGGACTGATATATCTTTCGCTGTGAGTAGAATAAGTCAGTTCATGGAGCAACCCATGCAGGCGCACATGGATGCAGTATTCATGATCCTGAGATATCTGAAATCATCTCCAGGTGCAGGTCTTCTGTTTAGAAGAGATACATCTCTCTCAGTCATAGGGTATGCAGATGCAGATTATGCTGGGTGTCCTAAGGACAAGAAGTCTACTTCAGGCTTCATTGTGTTTGTTGGCAGCACACTTGTCTCATGTAAGAGTACGAAACAAACCGTTGTTGCTCGATCTAGTGCATAATCAGAATATAGGGCAATGGCCCAAGGTAGTACGGAGATGATATGGGTCAAATCTGTCTTGACTGATTTAATGATTGAAGTGCCTCTTCCTATGCATCTCAAATGCGACAATCAGGCAGCCTTGTTTATAGCTAATAATCCAGTATTCCATGAAAGGACATAGCACATTGAGGTGGACTGTCATCACACTCGTGATTTGATCCAAAAGGGGCTTATTTCAACATCTTATGTAGCATCAGGAGATCAGATTGCAGACATGTTTACTAATGCTCTGGCTAGAGGTCCTTTTCATCATTGTTGTTCCAAGCTGAGCATGATAGATATATATGCTCCAGCTTGAGGGGGAGTGTTAAGATATTTATGCTATTTTGTCCTTTTTCCATATTATTTATTTGTATTGTTTGGTTTATGTAATTTACCCTTAGAGCTTTTCTCCTATAAAAGAGAGCTCTAGGGTTACATGGAATACAACTTTTCTTTCTCCCTTTCCACATCCACTTCATTGGTTTGGTGGTAGAGCTGTGTATCTACCACCCAAAAGACCAGGGTTCAAATCTTCCCTTGTAGGACTTGCGTTAGGTAGCAGACAACCATCACAAAAAATAGTCGGATCTTTAACAAGGATTTGAGCACGAATCCATGTAGCCGACCCTACTTAAAGTGGGAGAAGGCTTTGCCATTTTTTAGTTATTTAAAGTACTCAGATACTTCTCATGCTACCTTTCCTTGAAACAGATCTGGTTAGATCGTACAAATTATACTAACAAAGAGCGCTTCAACGGTAAAGCAGCACATGGTGCCAACTAGTTAACCCATTAGCATATCCGGATCTAGACACCATCACCGTTCCTATTGGAGACAACACAATGGGTACAAATTGTACTAAGAGGTTTTATCGATCTTTTGATCGTGTGTGATACTATATATTAATCACTCATAAATTTAGGAATTTTAAAATATTTTTAATTTTCGTAAATATCTTGTCATATCAACCAAACAAGTTCAACTGCATGAACATTGTCGAACTACAACTATTGCAGTTTCATGTTTGGATTTGTCATGAAGTAATCATTCAATAAAAGTTAATTGTATAATCTAATTAGGGAAATTCCTAGTTTCCATAATTTATTTTTAATAATAAAAACATAAAAAAAATCACCAAGATGATCTTATCATCTTCCGACCCATCTCCACTAAATAGCACATATCCATGACAAACAGAGTCAGAATCAACAACAACAACAACAACAAAGCCTTTTCCCACAATTAAGTAGGGTCGGCTACATGGATTCTTCGCCTCCATTCAGATCTATCTTGGGTCAATCTCGGACTTATATCCAAAAAGCTAAGATCCCTTCGTATAGTCTCTTTCCAACACTTCTTGGGCCGTCCTCGCCCTCTCTTAGCAGGCTCAACATCCCAACACTCACATCTCCTAACAGGTGCATCAGTTGACCTTCTTTGCAAATGACCAAACCATCTTAAGTGGTTTTCTCGCATCTTATCCTCGATCGGAGCTACACCAACTTTCTTTCTAATTGCATCATTCCGAATCCGATCTTTACGTGTATGTCCACACATCCATCTTAGCATTTTCATTTCTGCTACAGCCATTCTCTGCACATGTCTATGGTTCACAGGCCAACATTCAGAACCATAAAGCATAACAGGTCTCACGGCTGCTTTGTAAAACTTTCCTTTAATTTTTAAAGGAATTTTCTTATCACAAAGAACAGCGGAGGCTCCTCTCCACTTTAGCCAGCCTGCATTTATTCTATTAGTAACATCTCCATCAATTTCACCATCATGTTGCAAAATAGATCCCAGATATCTAAAAGAATCTCTCTTCTGGATGTTATCGTCACCAATCTTCACCTCGATTCCTTCACCATTGCTTCCATCAAAGGTGCATTCCATATATTCCGTCTTAGCCCTACTTATACGAAAGCCTTTAGTCTCCAATGCATGTCTCCAAACCTCAAGCTTCTCATTTACTCCATCTCTAGTCTCGTCAATCAACACAATATCATCAGCAAATAACATACACCAAGGTAACTCATCCTGAATGTGACTTGTCAACTCGTCCATAATCAAAGTAAAAAGAAATGGACTCAAAGCTGAACCTTGATGTAAACCAATGTTGATATCAAAATAGTCAGTCTTCCCCGTCGGGGTCCTTACACAAGATAAAGCCCTATCATACATATCCTTTATGAGATTAATGTATAGGACAGGTATTTGTCTCTTCTCCAAAACTCTCCATAGTATCTCTCGTGGGACGGAATCATAAGCCTTCTCCAAATCAATAAAGATCATATGGATATTCTTCCTTTTAACTCTATAAATCTCCATTGTTCTCCTCAGCAAATGGATGGCTTCAATAGTTGAGCGACCTGGCATGAATCCGAATTGGTTTTCTTTTACTTGGGAAACTTGCCTCAACCTTCTTTCGATCACACGTTCCCAAATTTTCATAGTGTGACTCATCAGCTTGATACCTCTGTAATTTGAACAATTTTGAATTTCTCCTTTGTTCTTATAAAGAGTCACCACGATACTCCTCCTCCAATCTTCAGGCATTTTCTTGCTTCGCCAAATAACATTGAATAGATTCGTAAGCCAAGTCAAACCACGCTCACCTAAAACTTTCCATACTTTTACAGGGATGTCATCCGGTCCAACACCTTTCCCAGGTCTCATAACCTTCAAAGCCTCCTCTACTTCTTTTCTTTGTATTCGTCTATAGCATGCACGATTCAAGTAACTTTCACTACTAGCTAGATCACCCAAAGTGATCTCTCTACTTCCTTCTCCAATGAAAAGTTTATGGAAGTACTGCTCCCATCTAGTCTCTATATCCTTCTGAGTAACAAGCACGTGACCTTCCTCGTCCTTAATGCATCTCACTTGAGAAAGGTCTTTGGTCTTTCTTTCTCTTGCTTTGGCCAACCTGAATATATCCTTCTGGCCCTCCTTAGAGTTGAGATTTTTATACAAAACCTCATAAGCTTTTGACTTAGCTTCGCTTACAGCCTTCTTTGCTTCCTTCTTCGCTATTTTATAGTCTGTGACAGTTTCCTCTGTTCTATCCTTAGACATAGCTTTAAAGCAAGCTCTTTTAATTTTTAGCTTCTCTTGCACCCCTTCACTCCACCACCAAGCATCCTTTTGACCCGGAGCTCCTCCTTTTGACTCGCCTAGCATCTCTTTAGCTACCTTTCGAATACAAGATGCTACTGCCTCCCACATCTCGTTTGCACTACCGCTACAATCCCAAGATAAGTCTTCTAAAACCTTCTCCCTGAAGCTTGATTGCTTCAGCGGAAGATTCCACCACCTAGTTCTAGTGATCTTAGGAACCTTCCTTTTCTTTACCAGCCACGTAAAATAAATTTGAGCAATTTGCTGGCTTGATTCTTAACTTAATTAATGCGTTTTCAACATATTTCATGATCAACCTATGCACCTCTTAGTGCTGCTTTGCTCCCTGAGGTATGCTAGGGGGTTGGGTGTGATCGCAACTTCGAGAAAAATGTTACTCAATAAAGGCCATTTCATAGAATGTTTGGGGTGTGGTCGACTCGAAAAAAGAGAGGAGATGCCAATAGACTCCTCTCTGAATGGCATGGGGATGTCGTTTTCCTCCTGGAGGCGAAAAATTCAATCTTGGACAAGGAATCATTGATCCGATTGGGACGCTTCTTTAACGGTCGGCAAGGCTGTGCTAGCAATTGATAGTGTGTGTGGGGGGGTGATTGTGGTCTGGAATGGTGACCTTCTTTAAAAGGTCTTTGTGCCACTGAAGAACATGAGAATGGGTTCGAACCAGTTTTACTCGTTGAGGGTTGGCTGATTAGGCGTAACGTCAATGTCGCACTTTTATCTAGCAAGCGTTTGCACTCTATGTGGGGGGCACGAATTAGGGTCGCCTGATTTTGTTGAAGTTGCGAACGACCTCCATCTTGAAGTCTTAGATGCCTTAGACTACCATTTCACATGACACGGTTCTCATTCCAGATCCGGTCTTATACGCCTTAGACTACCGTTTCACATGGCACGGTTCTCATTCCAGATCCAAGACTGTATCGTTTTCTTGTTTTTGTGGAACTCTAGTCAATCTTCCCGTCGGTGGGGGTCTTGGCTCTGTCGCAATCCGGCTCGGACCATACCCTAATCTCGTGGTCATCTGAGGAGGTCTCCCTCCCACGATTTTTATTCAGATTTGAGAACTCGTGGTTACTTGAGGAGGGTTTACGGGGGATGGTCGTTCAGAACAAGTCCTCATACTCAAATTCTGATGATTATGAATCTACTTGTAATGTATAAATGAAATATAGCTCTCTACATCAGAAATGACAAAGAACAACCTTTCCTTAGCAAAGTAATCCTAGTTACCTAGTCTAGCTACTCTTTCCTCGAGGAGCGGGTATTTCCTTCTAAGTTCATGTACGTGCTGTATCCACAATCGAATGGGAGAGAAGATAGAAGAGTAATAAGAGAAGTGGAGTGTGACCAGTGTAGTCACATCTCCTTGTGAAGTCGGTCAATGTAGCCAAGTCTCCACTAAAATCTGCAGTTTCTCTGAAGCTGGATTATTGTGGTCAATATACTTTTTTTTATTGGAATACATTTGGTTTCTATTTGGTGGAAAGAATTATTGGAATCTTTTTTATTGGAATCTTTTTTTTATATTTTGGGGTCTTAGAAAGACTATACGAAGAGATCTTAGTTTTTTGGATATAAGCCCAAGATGGACCCAAGACAGATCTGAATGAAGGCGAAGAATCCATGTAGCCGACCCTACTTAATTGTGGGAAAAGGCTTTGTTGTTGTTGTGTTGGGGTCTTAGAAAAAATCGTGCCATCAGAACCATCCCTCATCCGAAGCTTTATTTCAACCCACAACTTCCGTCTTTAGACGTCCATGCGACTAAACTAGGTTGGGGTGCACTAACCACTCAAGGTGATTGCGTATGTTTCCATTCGCGTGCGTTTATTGCCAGAGGATTCTACCCCTTACCACCTCATCCGTGAAGAGCTACATGTAAAGTGCTTGTCCAAGTTAGGTCACTGTCTAAAAGAATCATGCGTGTGTATGAAATATTCTACTTAAACCAATCAAGATGGCATGTGAACATAGTCTTGTAGACCCAAAGAATTAAGTCGCTATGACTTGAAAAGTCTCAACTCCAGTTCCTATATGGTGTGGATTAAGGTCTTAAACAAGTTCCACTCTTCAGTCTTTATTCCAGACTAGTTTAGGCATCAATATCATTCTTGAAAAATGCAAATGCAAATGTAAGAAAAATAACATTTCTTTTTCCAAAATGAAAAGAAAAGAATGGACTCTTTTTTTAGAAGGTTTTCAAAGTACTTTTGCAAATTTTTATGGATTCTATTTTTTTTCCATTTTTTTATAGAATTTTCAATAAAGTATTATACATATTTACAAAAATTTACAAGGATTTTATACCAAAATTTTATACCAAAATTTCAATGAATTTTATACAAAACTATATACAAGATTATACATATTTATACAAGATTTACAAAAAGAATTTTTATTTACAAGTTTTATGTACAAATTTTACAAAGGATTTTATCTCTAAAAGAATTTTACATACAAATTTTATGAAAGAATTTTACATACAAGTTTTATCTACAACTTTTATACAAGGAATTTTGTTAAAAGAAGAGAGTTTTATTCACACTTTCACAAGTTAATTACAAGGTTTTATTTACAAGAATTTTTAGTTTAAAGATTTTTACAACCAAGTATACACACGTATATACAAACAAATTATTTATAAAATTATTTATGAAATAATTTACAAACAATTTTACAAAAGTTTTTACAAAAATTTTTACAAATAATTTTACAGAACTTTATAAAATATTTTAGAAAAAATATTTTACAAAATATTTTACAAAATTTACAAAATATTTTTTTACAAACATTTTACAAAAGGTTTTCAAAAATAATTTACAAACTTTTACAAATCAATTTTACAAAGATTTTATTTTCAAACATTAAACATTTTTACAATATAAATAATTTTGATACAAAATAATTTACAAATATTTTACAAACAAAATAATTTTACAACAATTTTTACACAAATAATTTTACAAAGGTTTTTAAAAAAGATTTTTACAAATAGTTTACAAAACATTTGTACACACATTTTTACATAACTATTTTACAAAAAAATATTTACAAAAGAATTTTTCAAAGATTTTTTAAAACTTTTTACAAAATATTTTATTCCAGTTTTATTAGCTATATTATTAGACAAATAAAAGTACGAGTTATGGTTAAAGTATATATACAATATATATGATACTCCTATACTTAGCTCGACCTATGTTCTCATAGTGACCAAGAAGCGACAAAGGAAGACATAACTTGTGCTAAGTATAGAAAAATATACTAGATTGACTCACAGAATAAAGAATAAAATGAATAGAAATCGATGATCCTTCTATACTTAGGATTAAATAATCTTAAGTATAGTAGACTATACAAATGGGGAAGATCGAGGAAAGGAATGTACAAAGTCAACGACTCGACTTGTCCTCCCCTATACTTAGGGTAAAAGATACCTAAGTATAGAAAAAGAATATCAACAAGTTGAAGGACAAGCGAGAGAACATAATAAATCAAAGGAAAAATAAACAAGAAAGAAATGAACGACATTACTCCCCCTATACTTAAGTATAAACAACAACAAAAGTGATGAAATAAAATGAATATGTAACAACTCAAGTCATTCACCTCCCCTATACTTAGGATAGAGTACGTCCTAAGTATAACACACGCACACACGAAAAGAGATGAATGATAAAAATGAAAGAAGAAAGAATAAAATGAAAGGGATATATACAAGAGAAGAATGTATAATGCTCAAGAAGGAAGAAGCTTGACCTTCTTTCGTGCCCCTTAAGTTATAGAATCAATGAGATGTATGTCGACATTGGGGTCATCCTCAGATGTATCCACGTCTGAATCCTCAATTCTTGATTATAGTTGACGTAGTGAAAGTATTCAACGAATTTGTAACGATCAGGGATATGCATGGAATGTAAGAATGAATCAAAGTTGCCCTCAGGAAAATCGTATCCATAAACCATCTACAGCTCATCAATATACTCTGGAATAAATGACTCAACATAATCAGCCATACTCCCATCTGCAATGTACCGACTACATGAAATTGTGCTTTCCAAGTTTTCGTTGTGAGAAAGGAATTCTTGGGTCAAAATATCATACAAAGATAAAGACTCGTGTTTGCTCTCAGCTATAACATCACAGTCTTCTGTATCTGATGACTCAGGAACACTCTCATCTGATGCGGCTTTGGCTTTCTGCTATCGTCTCAACAATAATGCTTTCACTGTGAGAGTGAAAAGTGATCGTCGCTACCCCACAATCAATGACCGCTCTCACTGTACGCAAAAAGGGTCGTCCAAGAATAATTGGGTATGATGTAATGGTATTGTAGGCTCCATATCTATGACAACAAAGTCAACTTGAAAGCTCATGCCCTGTACCGTTACGACAACGTTCTCAAGTATGCCCTTCGGCCTCTTGACCGATCGGTCTGCGAACTGAAGTAACATTATGCTCTTCCTAAGAGGTCCAAGCTGAAGATACTCAAGTAGTGAGAAAGGCAATAGACTAATAGATGAACTGCTGTCCAAAAGAATATGATCAAACTGGAGATATGAAATATGACGTCTGACAATGGGTTCTCTCTTATCTTTCGTTTTGTCTGGGAGTCGATAGTGTATGGCATTAGCAGTAGCCATGGTAAAAATGTGACACTCTGTCCTGTTACGTCCTCTCTTCTTAGGTAGATGTTTGGATGTTCAAGCTTCTTTCATTCCTTTTTTAACCGCAGGCATATACTCCATGGCTTTTAGGAGTTGCATCTCAAGTAAGATGTTATGTAATATCTCAACCACTGAAGGATTAGAAAGGGTTGATTTTATTTTTCTATTTTTTACCTTTATTCAAGGTATAAGGAAATATAACATAATTAGAAATAACATCAAACTGTCCGTTCCTTTTATTCAAATCAGAATCAACATGTACATGTCGATGATCAGAATCAGTCTGTACAATATCATCCAATACAGGTGTGAAAGAAGGAGGAAAAACAAAACGTCATGCTCTATCTGTTGGTGCTGAAGAAGACTCTGTGGCGGGTATGTTCTCCTTCAAAGCTGACTCGACACTACATATTCCTTTATTCTCTCTTTGGTATTTTCTGGTGGATGGTGGTGGTGGTGGTGAAGAAGATCCTCCATGGACTGCAACGCTCGATCTCTGCCTAAACTGATGTAGAAGATGAAAAAGAAGGTGGAGCTCGATCAGTGGCTCGATCTCCCAATCCCATTGTTGTTGGTGACTGCAATCTCCTACCGCTCCTGAGAGAAATGGCGTCACATAAACATGTAAAATCACAAGCCATACCTATCTCGGGAGTGTATGGATCATGTGCTACCTGCTCCTTATTACGACAAAGAGTATTGGTTATCTTCAAATCATCTAGCCTCCGATTCAGATCATTCACGTTCTTCATCAAATGGGCAAGCTGATCGAGTGTTGGGTTCATCGAAGGTGCCTCTAGATGCTCAACAACGGGCGATCGCTGAGTCTGGTAGTGTGGAGGCTAGTACCTAGAATAAGTAGACTGTGGCTGATACTGAAAATGAGGAGGATGATTCGGATATTGTGAAAATTGTGCAGACTGATGCTGATAATAAGACTGATAAGGATATGCAGGCTGCATATGCTGCTATCCATGTCTCCAGGTCTGGAAATGTAGTGGAAAGAGGCGAATGCTGAGGCTGTGGCTGCTGGTGCTGGTACTGGTGTGGTCTACCACCCTAAAACTGGTGAACTAGCCTCTGACTGGCCTGGGAACCCAACTGTCCCTACCTTGGTGGACGGGCTGGCTGCGCTCGGGACCGCTCCAAATACCGTCTACCTTCTGAATGTGAGGTGGAGGTGGACACTGCTGCTAGAAAAGGTAAGGATACTCTGGGTAATACGACATAATGCATGTTGGAGGTGACTGCTGCGGGAATTGATTCGGAGTCTACACGTATTAAACGTGCTGAACTGCTGGGGGTACTCCGATACTCTGCTGTGCTGAAGAAGAAGTCTGCTCAACAGCAAGAGTATTGACTACTGCACTCGCACTCTGACATGAACTGATCGTACTAACAAGAAGCTCCAGATGTTTCGTAATATCATCCAACATATACAGCTGCTTCGTTCTCTGCTCGATTACTTGTAATTTGTCAAGTTCTTGTGATCGCTTTTCTATTATGCCAACTTTGGATATGTGTTTTCCTATGATGATTAGATCAGAACTATCCACTCTATCCACATCGTGAGATGCTGTTATGTTGACGACCTTGTGGGGTATTGCAGAAGCATGGGGATATTTCTAAAATGCGCGGGAACAAGATAAAGCAGCTGATCTCTCTGTCATTTCCTCATAAATCCGCCATAATACATTCTCATATTTGTTGAAATGGGACCCCCCCACAAGCAGCATCAACCAATCTCTGGTTTTCTAAACTCAAACCCTCAAAAATATTCTGTACAAGGCTCATCTTTGGTATATCACGATGGGGGCACTTCTCCGTCAAATTCTTGAAACGTTTCCATGCCTCGTGAATCTGCTCATAGGACATCTGGGAGATGTTAGCTATGAGTGACCGCATCTGATTGAGTCGTCCGAGAGGATAATACTTGCTAAGGAATGCTGATCTCAACTCCTCCCAGGACGTGACAACTCTTCCTAAATGACTTATCCAATAAAGCGCATTGTCCATTAGGCTGAGCGGGAAGGCTGTCATCTTCACCACCTCTAACGGGATGTTGGGGTAGCACATCGTGCCACAAATACGGTCGAATTGCTGGAGGTGTATATAAGGTTCCTCATTGATGTGACCATGAAATATATGGAGTAAAGGTAAAAGTTGAGGCTTAAGCTCAAAATGCCCATGAACTACATGTATATGAATTCATGCAATTGAGTGTTCAGCGCCTGGGTTATAGGCATCTCTAAGGGTGAGCTTGGCCACTACTCGCTTTGGCTCAACTGGATCTGCTTTAGGTTGCTGCTCATCTCCCCATTCCCACCTCTCATCTGCTCACCCTCCTCTCTCCTCTCTCCTTTGTTATTCCTCAGCTTTAAGATCATATCTCTAAGGCCGGCCTGGATGTTGAGCTGCTCAGTCAATTGTGCCTGAATGACCTGAATAGAAGCCAACATCGCACTGTTGATCTTGCTCTGATCTGCTATGGTATTCTTTCACTTCGGTGTCATCAAGTCCTCTATAACTGGCTCAATATCTGGAAATGTGAAAGGAACTTGATCAGACCGTAGAAAAGATGGAGTCTCAAATGATAGTTCGAGAAGAGGGTCAATCTCGAACAATGGATTTATTGGTGACAAATCAAGAGTGAATGAGAATGAAGAAAGCTCGGTAAGAGAGTCATCTCGAGTGGAGGAAAATGAAGCCGAACGGACTGGAGAGGAAAGTGATAAGTCCGCAGAGTCCGACCACAAATCACTCCAATCCGCCATCCTCGAAACAAAGAGGAAAGATGCGAGAACATGAAGTCAAGACAAGAAGAAGAAAGTGAAGAAAATGTACGAAGGCGCAGATGGATCTTTACACTAAGCAAACAAAACAAAACAAAACAAACCCTCAATTCACTAACTGAACACAATGTGAGGATCGTAAGATTTTGGTCTTTTATCTTTTCAATTTTACTTTAGTGAATCACAAGAAGTTATTTAACAACAGACACATAGGGTGATGTCGCCCTATCGCCCAACGTATATTTTCAAACCTCCCCAAATAGTGGTACCATCTGCCCGGGCTGTCGGATTTTATCAGGCCCAAAGGCAGATAAGAGGCGGAGCACACCAAAATGATTTTTTAAGGTCGAAGGCAAGTGCTTGCAGCTGCGACCGTGTACCAAAGAGTGATACACATGTGCTTAGGGTACGGGTCCATGGATTTGGTTTCTGTTCTTAAGGCTACGTCCTCACCCACTCTGTCTGGAGGTAAGTACCTGCAACAATGAAGGGGTTCCTCTCCCTAAAACAATGATTTGGACCATTACGTTTAATTTAGGGTCGTGTTATTTTTGCAATCCCAATTTTATTTGTTTATCACTTTTTTTGAGTATTTTCAAATAAATCGTGTTAGCAATGTGAGCCCGAGACGAACCATTCCTACAATAAATGTTATTGTAATAAATGATTTATCAATAAAAGTTATTGATTTTTGTTTCACTCCCTTTCTGATATTGAATGAATGAATGCACTATAAGGTCCCTCTGTACAATAAGGGTTATGTACCATGGCCAACTTGATAATCATACAGCTGTTGATAGAGGCTGATGCTTGGATGAATATCTAAGGAGTTAGATAGAGGACTCATCAAGCATCATGAATGATTGACAAGTAGTGATCTCCAGTCTGAGTGGGAGATGGCAATCCCATCTCATTAGACTGATATCTGATCGACCTCTTGATGCAGGTCCTCTGCATAGGAATATTGATTCGGAGGTATCAGATTAGTTGAGTCAATGAGTTGACTTAACGAGATCGAGATAACCAAAGACCTATGATGAATTACTGTCACATCACAGGCAAACATCCTCTGACCAGAGACAGATATATTACTATATGTCTGAGCACGTACATTTGGCAGACCCATAGGTTGATGACCTAATCAAGGTCTATACACCGGTGAGCTGGTGTGCATGTAAGGGCATATGAGTAATATGATCTCTCAAAGGGATCATACAGGTTCACTTGTGAACCGGGAGACATGAGCTCACTCATGAGGTATTGTGATTGACCAAATTCCATGCATGGTCATCATGCTTTAGAAGCATGATATAAATTTGAAGGTAAGATATGTGCTTTGTGAAAGCATATGATCTGTACCATATCCCAAGGGCCAAGATTGAGAAACTTAATGATCAGACTATGAAGATGACAGTGTAAAAGTGATCTTTATCTTCATGATGATCATGAGTCTTCCAGTATGCAGGATGTACAGGTATTAGGAATACCTGAAGGGTGATTTGATCATAAACGATTGTATAACCATGACGCTTCCATTCCGAGGGAGTGATGAAACAGGTCTGGATTTTAGTGACTCCTCTCATTAGAGAAGTAACCTAATCTTAGTCCATGTACTGGACATTGATCTGAATGAGATTCAGATGCAATGAGAAGATTAGGTTTACGGTCTTGATTTAATCAAGCATCTATGAGAGGTCCATGGGATCTGGATTTGAGATGTGATCTCAATATCCAAGTCACTATACGTGGAACAATACAATCGCTCTGTCCTTATCTTCAAGTATCTGAGGAGAAATAGCATTGTTCTTAATTGGTTTAAGAACAATTCCATAAGATCTAAGCAAAGAGAAGTTGATAATTAAATGTGATTTAATTATCATGATGTATGAGAAATTATCCAATATAATTAAATGTGATTTAATTATTATGGATAAGAATAATGTGGATAGTAATATCCTATTATTTCTAATATATTATAAATGTGATTTATAATGTATTAGAGAGAGCTAAATATAATTTATATTAGTAGATTAATTATTAATGTGTATTGGATACACATTGTTTAATTAATTGAAAATGTAAATTACATTTTGTTTTGGGTTGTGAATTTGATTCACAATATTCCAATGTCAAGATTGCAATATTCCCAAAATTAATTGAGAATTATTTTGGTGAATTAAAATACCAACAAATTGTTGTTGGAAAATAAGTAGAGAGAAAATTAAGGAGATGTGCAAT
Source organism: Ottelia alismoides (assembly GCA_037367405.1). NCBI lineage: Eukaryota > Viridiplantae > Streptophyta > Magnoliopsida > Alismatales > Hydrocharitaceae > Ottelia > Ottelia alismoides. Next base: position 945,914 of record JAZKJV010000740.1, on the reverse strand, counting down.
CTCATGGGAATCATGAGATTGCACTCCTCATTAGGAATGAGGGGGGCGGCACTCAATTCCCTTGGGAAATTGGTGGCCGTCCCCTCTTCCAAATAAGGAGAGCATCTCCTTTGCTTTCTCTCTCCTTATTTGATTGATTTAGATTTGGTATTAATATTTATTTGATTTATCAAATATATTTTATCAAATTAAATCACAAGTTGTTGGCTTTTACCAACAACAATCTTGACCATTGGATTGTCATAAATCAATCTCAACCATTGATTTTATATGACACATGGATTGAGATCCATGGATCCCAAAACCCTATAAATAAAGAGGCATTCTTGGCTCTCTTTTGACACATGCTATTGTAGCAAAACTCTCTCTCTCTTTCTCTCATACTCGACAACGCTCTCTCCCCCTTCCTCTTGGTGGCCGTCCACCTTGGTGGAGAGAATCGTCGTCGCCCGCGCCCTCGTGCTACCGCTTCGACCAGTGTTCAGGAAAACGACCGAGTATACCGCATACTCGGCCGCATACTCGGCGTCGGATCCTTGGGCGCACCGTGTTTGAGGTAATCGGGTGTTAGGCGCTCAGACCGCATAAGCGGCCGAGTATACGCTATATTCGGCCGAGTAGGCGGCCGTTTTTCTAATAGAAAAAATCCCCAGACTTAATGCCCTCATCTAACTTAAAGAAATCCGTGACTCGAAATTACAACCCTAACTCCATCGCGACTCCATTCTCGCCTCCACCGCGACTCTCGACCTCGCCACCGCGATCCTGCATCGCCTCCGCCTCTGTGCTCCTCCCGCCAACATCGCCTCGCCACCGCGATCAGCCCTAAGTCCAGCCTAAGGCCAGCCTCGCCACCGCGATCAGCCACCCCCTTCCTGATCGCCTCCGCCTCTGTGCTCCTCCCGCCAACATCGCCTCCACCGCAGCTCCGAGTTCTCGCCTCCACGCAGCCTTGCCAACATCGCCTTCCGCCGCAGCTCCGAGTTCTCATCGCACAGAAGCTCCTTTGCTCCTTGTGCGGTCGCCGGAATTCCGCCACAGCAGCCTCCACGGCCTCAACCTTCACGACTGCACCAAAGGTATAAAATCTTTGGTGAGTCCCCCTTGCTCCCCTATCCAGTTGCTTGTCAACGTTGGTTAGTTGTTATATAATCTGATTTTTAATGGCATATTTAGCTAGGTAAGATTATGTGGTTAGTTTATAGTTTTCTCGACTAAGATTATATGATTATTTGCTAACTGGTGGGTAAGATTATGTTATAAAATCAGCACCAAGTTATCAACCTTTGCATTAGTTTGTTAGCCTCAATCTCACTTTATAAGTTTGTCATTTAATATGTTTTTAATATGTGATCATTATGGCAGCAATGGCCTCTCAACCAATTCATGAAGTTGTTGGAGATGCATCATCGACCCGTCATGTCCCGTCGGGATCTAGTGATCCTGGTTGGAAATACGCATTCCTCGCTTCAAAGACTGATCCAAATACAGTCACATGTGCACTTTGTGGCAAGATTGTAAAGGGTGGTATAAATAGAATGAAGCAACATCTAGCACATGTCAAAGAAAATGTAGCGTCCTGTCCAAAGGCTGACTTTGAAATAAGAAAGGAAGTGAAGGAATACTTGGACAATACACAAAAAAAGAAGTGCGATAAATCGAAAGATTTGCAAGAAATGAGGGATGAAGTTGCCAATGTATTCATGGGTTCAAGTGCAACTCCATATGAAAGAGAAGATAAAAGACAAAAAGTGTCAGAAGCAAGTGAAGAATGCAAAATGCATCAAAGTTCAATCAAAGATGCATTTTGTAAGGAACAACGTGCACGGGTCAATAAGTATGTGGCCAAGTTCTTTTATGACTGTCAAATTTCATTCAATGTGGTCACCCACAAGTCCTTTATTCGTATGTGTGAGGCAATTGGTCAATATGGACCGGGATACAAGCCTCCCTCTTATTACGAGATCTCAGAGACATTGTTGAATGATGAAGTTGAGGTGACTAAGGAGTTCATAAGCAGTCATAAGCAATCTTGGAAGAAGGGTGGTTGTTCCATTATGACGGATGCTTGGACAGATATGCGGGGTAGGAGCATCATGAATTTTTGTGTGAATTCCGAGTCGGGCACATGTTTTTTAAAGTCTGTTGATTCATCATCTGAGTCTCACACTGCAGAGTATATTTTCAACTTGGTGGATGAAATTGTTCAAGAGGTTGGAGTTGATGATGTTGTTCAGGTCGTCACTGATAATGCATCGGCCAATTTAGCTGCTGGAAGGATACTTAGGACTAAGTATCCAAGGATTTTTTGGTCTTCATGCGCAGCTCATTGCATAGACCTTATGTTGGAAGAATTTGGTAAAGAACCCAAGGTAAAAAATGCAATTACAAAGGCAAGATCCATCACTACATTCATCTATAGCCATGCAAGGACCTTGAGCTTGATGAGGCAATTCACACAAAAGGGAGAAATTGTACGGCCAGGACAAACAAGGTTTGCTACCACATTTCTCACTCTACAGAGAGTGATGGACAAAAAGGAGAAGTTGAGATTGATGTTCTCGTCTGATGAATGGAGGCAATGCAAGTGGTCAAGGACAAAGAAAGGAGAAATGTCTTCATCTATTGTTTTCAGTGCTGCATTTTGGAACCAAGTGTCTATGACCTTGAAGATCTTCTCTCCCTTGGTTTATGTTTTGCGCATTGTTGATGGGGATCAAAGACCATCCATGGGATTCATATATGGTTCATTATTGGATGCTAGAAAGGAAATAATGTTAGTGTTCAAAGACAATGAAGCACAATACAAACCTTTTATCGATGGCATTGACTCAAAATCAAAGGGTAGGTTGGATAGCCCTCTTCATCTTGCTGCTTATTTTCTTAATCCATATTACTACTATAGAGATAGTAGTGTCATTGAAAGGGGGGGCTGTGTCGTGGAGGGCTTCGTGCAATGCATGGAAATTTTTTATCCTGATTTGGAAATTCAAGATGTAATCACATCAAAGGAGCTGTTCTTGTACAAAAATGCACAAGGATCTTTTGGCAAGCCGTTAGCTGTGAAACAAAGATCGACACCCGACGACCAATTTAGGCCGGGTATTGTAATTATTTCATATTAATTAGCATCATCAATTTAGTTTTTTATAGGATAGCTTATTCATAAAATTTCTCATATGTAGATAATTGGTGGATGTTATATGGTGGAGAGTGTCCTCATCTAACGGCTATGGCAATGAGGATTTTGAAGTTGACATCCTCCTCTTCTGGATGTGAAAGGAATTGGAGCATTTTCTCATCGGTAATTCAAAGTCTATTGCCAATACTTGTCATTTATAAGTAGTGAATGTAATGACATATTGTTTCAATTGTAGATTCATACAAAGAAGAGGAATAAACTTGAAATCAAGAGGTTGAATGATTTGGTATTTGTTAAATCTAACTCAAGATTGAGAGAGCGTCAGATGACAAAAGGCAAGGATCCATTAGTTTCCAAGGATCGTAATAATGTAAGTGAGTGGATTGCAGAAGGAGAAGGAGAGGAAGAGGTATTTCCAGGATCAGGATTAACATGGAACCTTGTAGCTGAGGCAACTGGTCCAGAAGATCTTGTGCAACATAGACGAAGTCAAAGAATTGTTGATGCATCAAGGCCTACTACATTGGAAGATGATGATGAAGCCGATGAGTTTGCAACCGATGAAGAGAGTGACGATGACCCTATTCCTCAAGTTGAATTTGCAGATGAATGGCAATCAGAATGAAGCTTTGGATGCTTCATGTTTTTGGATGCTATTTTTTTGACATCATTTTGAATGCCCTTATTTTGAGAACATATTTGTATTTGTTGAAAACACTTGGAGGAAGACATGTTGCCATATGCGCTTTCAATTGATGCTTTTGCTCATTTGCTCTAAATTACTTTTTATCACAATAGTTTTGTTCCTAGTACCTTCAATTCCTTATTATTATACTCAAGAGATATAATATTTAGAGGATATTAACATAATATTAAATATTTATTTATACTTTTAATAATAAAAAATACCAAACCGCATAAAACCGCATATTCCCTGCATACTCTCCCGCATACCGCATACTCTCTATTCAGTGACCCCTCCGACTGAATACCGCATACCGCTTTCCTGAACATTGGCTTCGACGCTCTGCGGTTCTTCGTCTACTTCGAGTGCTTCGCCTACGAAGGAGACGCTCGATCTCGTGCGACGAGATCAGGAACAACCGTGCTTGGATCAACTTCTTGGATTGCGAGGACACCGCGGTTCATCCCCGCGCTCGCAAGCGATCTCTCCGACGATCGGACTTGAGACAGGAGGTCTCTTCTCTTAGAGACTCGATCAACCAAGCTTCAAGAGGTATTGCATTATACTTGTTGTGGTTATAGATGAAACGATCCGAGAATGGTTCTTGGATCATGTGGTTTCATCGAATAATTTTTTTTTAAATTCCGCTGCACCGAACAACTAGTACGACTAGTCGTTCTTCGTCGTATCCGATACGACGCTCACGCTTCCGTGATGCGCTTGAGGATCTCTCCATATCCTTCAAGTGGTATCAGAGCCTTAGGTCGACAGTTAGAATAGTGATTCGTTAACCAAGGACGACTTGGGTTCGCTAAGGTCGCGAAAGTTTTCATCGCATTTGATTTCGCAGATCTGTCAGATAAATAAATTCGGCACTGTTTAAATTGTTTAAACACGAATTTTATACTTGGATTATGTTCCCCATTAAATAAGGAAATCATAGGATCTGAGTTTGCGTAAATCGGATTTCGTATGCTCGAGATATGGTCGTTTTAATGAACATGTATGCACTGTTGCGGGAACTGTGAATCTGAACGTGATTAAAATGTTAAATCCTGTTTAGACTTGCCTCGAAATGCGTGAAACATCACTTAGGTTCTGTCCTAAATCAAATTAGCAAACTTTAGAAATTGACTTTGCTTAATTTGGATTTAATATGATTGAGATATGCTAATTTTAGTAAGTAGGGGTCACTGCTGAAATTGCTTTCCTAATCTAGAACCAAGTGATTCTCAATTAGTGAAATTAATTGTTAATTTCGTGAAATAATCTTGAAAAATATTTGTGAAATATTGAAACATGATTATTTGCCTAATTGACTTGGCCCCAACCAATTAGTTGATTAGATTTGATCTAAACCATAAATAGAATTACAATCGTCAAACTTCTTGCTTGAATAGGACTTGGGAATTTGCCCAGCAAATTTCCTTAAAATCAAAATTGTTTTGATTACTATATGGTATAATTTCGGTTGAAGAACCGATGATCATCTCAAGTATAAAATAATCAATTTGGCATTATCCTTTCCCGAGGTGGATATGGTATCTAGTCGGGGATCGCTGGTCAGTGGGTTGCAACGTATGTGGTCCGCCCCACTCCCGTCGGTACTGGCCATGACAGCGGGTAGGGCCGGGATAATGTCCGAGGGATTATGATGTATTTTTCTAATTATTAAAATACGAATTAACACGTACTTTGAGAATAATATCATATATATATTCAAGCATAAAATTAAGTTTGATTGATTAAATTGGATTGATAATTAATTTAATATGATTAAGTTAATTATATCCAATTGAGAATACTCTAATATGATTAGAGTTAATAAATCCCTTGGAAGAATTAATTATATGAATATGATTCATATTAATTAATTAAATTTGAATAAGAGATAGAGGATCACATAAGTGACATCCATGGTCTCCCGTCAAGGCGAAGGGTTTCGTCACCAAATATTATATGTGGGAGACGCCTGTCCGAAGTGACAACTCCCACATATGATCCGTTTGGATCGGGCTCGTCGCTTCTCGAAAGAGTAAGGACGTATGCGTAGTGACCCCAATATCGGGTCCTCATATTATTGGGGCGATATTGGATTGCGCATAGCGAGTTGTATTCCTGTTGACGGTTGGTTCAATTAATGACGAGTCAACATCACCTTAGGGGTGGTGGGCTCGGGTATTAAAGACCGAATTGGGAAATGCAAGTTGGACTTGCAAGGCGGAATGTGTTCCCGCTTCTCTTTATCGGAGTCATAGGTTCTCATATTATTGGGATATGACAATGATAAAGAGGAGATCCCAGTTCTTGCTTGAGATATATTGGTAAGTATATCTCCTACTTTGAAAGTGAATAAGGGAATAAACTTTCATAGTTGACATAGCAAGACTAATTTGATTTAAAATGCCTTAATCAAATAAAATTAAATTGAATATATGATTATATGTTCTAATATAGTGCATTCTCAATTTCAGAAAATGAAGTCCATGAACCCACTGAGCAGGCTTCTGGAGGTCAACCAATTGACCGGACCGAATTACTCGGATTGGATCCGTAATTTGGAGCTTGTGCTTTCGGCAGAGCGCATCAGCTATGTGCTCTCTGAAAACAAACTTGAAAACCCTAAATCTAAGGAAGACAAAGCATACAATGACAAGTATGATGAAGATAATGTCTTGGCTAGATGCTACATCTTGGGTTCTCTCTGCAATGTTCTTCAGAAACAACATGTGGAGATGAGTACTTGCCATGAAATAATGCAGAATCTAAATGATATGTTTGGTGATATTAACCGCACCCAGCGGTACAATGTTATGAAAGAACTGGTTCGCTGCAAGATGCAGGAAGGGACTTCGGTCCGTGAACATGTACTCAAAATGTTTGGGTACTTGTCGGAGCTTGAGACTCTGGGGGCGACGATGGATGCAGACATGCAATCCGATTTCATTCTACTGTCATTGCCCAAATCTTTCAATAACTTTGTGGTGTCATTCTACATGAATAAGCTGGAACTGACAAATGCTGGGCTTCTTGCTGCATTAAAGTCTGCAGAAGACGTAATGAAGAAAGATGGTCCCACTGGCACTACAATGGTTGCACAGGTCAAAGGGAAGCGCGGTCGGAAGCAAGGTTCTCGGAAGGGCCCGGTCCAGAAGAGAAAGAAGAAGGGACAAAGTGTTGCCTCATCTTCCAATGCATCCACTTTAATGGCGTCGAAGAAAACCGACGTCTGTCACCACTGCAAGAAGCCGGGGCACTGGAGGCGTAATTGCCCGGATTACCTGAAGTCGATCGACAAAGGTAAAGCCCCAGCAGGTATGAAATCTACTTTTATCATTGAAACCAGCTTTCTCGTTGGACGAGAAGGAAGTTGGGTTGTTGATTCTGGTGCTTCTGTTCATGTATACAATTTGTTGCATTTGTTTCAGGAAACTAGACAGCTTGAAGAAGGGGGGATAGTCATCCAGATGGGATCTGATGCAAGTGTTGCAGCAGTCGCCGTCGGGACCTGCCGACTATTATTATCTAGTGGAAGAGTCCTAGTACTTAAAGAGTGTCTTTATGTACCTGAAGTCAGAAGGAATTTGATATCTGTATCTAAGCTAGTTAGAAGTGGATATTCATTCCTATTTTGTAATAAATTAGTCATAAATCATCATGATAAATATATTGCAGAGGGTATTTTGACTTCTGGAGGACTCTATGAATTGTGCATTAATGAGCATGTCATGAATGTTACAACCACTAATAAAAACCCTAAAAGATCCAGGAGTAATATAAATCATTCAAACATGATTTGGCATCAAAGGCTTGGTCATTTATCTTTTTTTTTGAAAGAAGGCTTGGTCATTTATCTGTTGATAGGATCAATAGATTGATAAATGATGGACCTTTGGATTTTTTACAGGTTCAGCCTTTACCTACCTGTGAACATTGTATTCGAGGTAAAATGACCAGGATGCCTTTCCGTAACAAGGTTACAAGATGTGAAGGTATTATTGACCTAATACATACTGATGTATGCGGTCCCTTCAGTACCGCGACTCGAAATGGATATCGATATTATTTGACGTTTATTGATGACCATTCGCGATACGGGTTTATCTTCCTATTACGTCATAAGTCTGAAACCTTTGAAAAGTTCGAAGAATTCAAGGCTTTGGTTGAGAACCAAACCAATAGGAAGATTAAACGAATTCGATCTGATCGAGGTAGCGAGTACGTATCAGATGAATTTAAGGAATACCTTAAAGAGAATATTTCCAATCTCACTCCTCCTGGAACTCCCCAACTTAATGGTGTTGCTGAAAGACGCAACAGAACCATCATGGATATGGTTCGTTCAATGATGAGCAAAGCACATTTACCACTTAGTTTCTGGGGATATGCAGTAGAGACTGCAATATATATCCTAAATAAGATTCCTAGCAAATCTGTACCTAAGACTCCTCATGAGCTATGGTATGGAACCAAACCTAGTGAATCACTTGAGGGTTTGGGGTTGCTTGGTCCATGCAAAGAATGTGGATGCAAGTAAGCTAGAATCTCGCTCTCGTGAGTGCTACTTCATTGGGTATGTTAAAGATGGTATTGGATACCAACTTTATGACCCTGAGACCCAAAAGGTTTTTGTCTCTAGAGATGTGGAATTTCTGGAGGATGATTTCCTTAAAGGTCAAGACAAAAGTGAAGTAGAGGAACTCATTGAGTCCCCTGAGGACTCTGAGCTTCCTGAACCAGAAACTGAAGAGATAAATAAAGATGAAACACCTATACCTCTTCGAAGGAGTTCGAGGGTGGTTGCACCACCTGAAAGGTATGGATTCCATGTGTCAGGTGAAACTGACAGTGATCCTACTTCATTTGATGAAGCACTCGCGGATCATGACATGGATAGATGGATGCTAGCAATGAAGTCAGAAATTGACTCCATGCATAAGAATGGTGTATGGACCCTAGAGGATCCACCTAAAGGGGTAAAACCCATTGGGTGCAAATGGATCTTCAAGAGAAAGAGGGGACCTGATGGGAAAGTAGAGACTTTCAAGGCACGGCTCGTAGCCAAGGGCTACACACAGAGAGAAGGCATCGACTACGATGAGACGTTCTCTCCTGTGGCTATGCTTAAATCCATCAGGGCATTGCTAGCTATAGCTGCATATCTTGACTACGACATTTGGCAGATGGACGTCAAGACGGCTTTCCTCAATGGATACCTCGAGGAGGATATCTACATGGAGCAGCCCCAGGGCTTCATAACTGAGGATGGCAAAGTATGCAAGCTGAAGAAATCCATCTATGGGCTCAAGCAAGCTTCTCGTAGCTGGAACATCAGATTTGACGAAACCATAAAGAGTTATGATTTTGTGCAGAATCCTGATGAACCTTGTGTGTACAAGAAGCTTAGTGGGAGCACCATTGTGTTCATCGTGCTTTATGTAGATGACATCCTTATCATTGGGAATGATACAGGGATGATGACCAGTGTGAAGATTTGGCTGTCCCATACCTTTGAGATGAAAGATCTTGGAGAAGCCTCTTACATCTTGGGTCTGGAGCTGTTCAGAAACCGAGAGAAGAGGATATTGGGATTGTCACAACATGGATATGTTAAGAAGATTCTTGAACGATTCCGTATGGATAGTTCCAAGAAAGGATTCCTACCCTTAAGACATGGTATCCACCTGTCTAAAGGAATGGCTCCTCAAACTGTTGAGGAAAAGAAGGCCATGGCTGGATGTCCTTATGCATCGGCCGTAGGAAGCTTAATGTATGCCATGATGTGTACTAGGCCAGATATCTGCCATGCAGTAGGAGTGGTAAGTCGTTACCAATCCTGCTATGGAGAACAACACTGGAATGCAGTAAAGAACATATTCAAATATGTAAGACGGACGCAAGATTACATCTTGGTCTATGGAGATGGTGATCTCCAAGTCTTGGGATATACAGATTCTGACTTCCAATCGGATATTGATGATCGAAAGTCGACATCAGGGTTTGTGTTCCTGTTGAACGGTGGTGCTGTGAGCTGGAGAAGCAAGAAGCAGGACGCTACAACAGATTCAACAACAGAAGCCGAATACATCGCCGCATCGGATGCTGCAAAGGAGGCGGTGTAGTTGCGCAAGTTCGTCCAGGAGCTTGGCGTAGTTTCCTCTGATACTCCCATCCCGCTACTTTGTGATAACACGGGAGCCATTGCCCAGGCGAAGGAACCCAGATGGCATCAGAAGAGCAAGCACGTAGAAAGGAAATACTACATCATTCGGGAGATTCAAAAGCGTGGTGACATCATCATCACCAAGGTGGCCTCCGCCGACAACGTTGCTGATCCTCTTACCAAACCTCTGACACAGAAGGTTTTTGACCAGCATGTAATGAGTATGGGTTTAAGGCTTGTTCCTGAATGGTTCTGAGGGCTAGTGGGAGATTGTTAGCAATGTGAGCCCGAGGCGAACCATTCCTACAATAAATGTTATTGTAATAAATGATTTATCAATAAAAGTTATTGATTTTTGTTTCACTCCCTTTCTGATATTGAATGAATGAATGCACTATAAGGTCCCTCTGTACAATAAGGGTTATGTACCATGGCCAACTTGATAATCATACAGCTGTTGATAGAGGCTGATGCTTGGATGAATATCTAAGGAGTTAGATAGAGGACTCATCAAGCATCATGAATGATTGACAAATAGTGATCTCCAGTCTGAGTGGGAGATGGCAATCCCATCTCATTAGACTGATATCTGATCGACCTCTTGATGCAGGTCCTCTGCATAGGAATATTGATTCGGAGGTATCAGATTAGTTGAGTCAATGAGTTGACTTAACGAGATCGAGATAACCAAAGACCTATGATGAATTACTGTCACATCACAGGCAAACATCCTCTGACCAGAGACAGATATATTACTATATGTCTGAGCATGTACATTTGGCAGACCAATAGGTTGATGACCTAATCAAGGTCTATACACCGACGAGCTGGTGTGCATGTAAGGGCATATGAGTAATATGATCTCTCAAAGGGATCTTACAGGTTCACTTGTGAACCGGGAGACATGAGCTCACTCATGAGGTATTGGGATTAACCAAATTCCATGCATGGTCATCATGCTTTAGAAGCATGATATGAATTTGAAGGTAAGATATGTGCTTTGTGAAAGCATATGATATGTACCATATCCCAAGGACCAAGATTGAGAAACTTAATGATCAGACTATGAAGATGACAGTGTAAAAGTGATCTTTATCTTCATGATGATCATGAGTCTTCCAGTATGCAGGATGTACATGTATTTGGAATACCTGAAGGGTGATTTGATCATAAACGATTGTATAACCATGACGCTTCCATTCCGAGGGAGTGATGAAACAGGTCTGGATTTTAGTGACCCCTCTCATTAGAGAAGTAACCTAATCTTAGTCCATGTACTGGACATTGATCTGAATGAGATTCAGATGCAATGAGAAGATTAGGTTTACAGTCTTGATTTAATCAAGCATCTATGAGAGGTCCATGAGATCTGGATTTGAGATGTGATCTCAATATCCAAGACACTATACGTGGAACAATACAATCGCCCTGTCCTTATCTCCAAGTATCTGAGGAGAAATAACATTGTTCTTAAATGGTTTAAGAACAATTCCATAAGATCTAAGCAAAGAGAAGTTGATAATTAAATGTGATTTAATTACCATGATGTATGAGAAATTATCCAATATAATTAAATGTGATTTAATTATTATGGATAAGAATAATGTGGATAGTAATATCCAATTATTCCTAATATATTATAAATGTGATTTATAATGTATTAGAGAGAGCTAAATATAATTTATATTAGTAGATTAATTATTAATGTGTATTGGATACACATTGTTTAATTAATTGAAAATGTAAATTACATTTTGTTTTGGGTTGTGAATTTGATTCACAATATTCCAATGTCAAGATTGCAATATTCCCAAAATTAATTGAGAATTATTTTGGTGAATTAAAATACCAACAAATTGTTGTTGGAAAATAAGTAGAGAGAAAATTAAGGAGATGTGCAATCTCATGGGAATCATGAGATTGCACTCCTCATTAGGAATGAGGGGGGCGGCACTCAATTCCCTTGGGAAATTGGTGGCCGTCCCCTCTTCCAAATAAGGAGAGCATCTCCTTTGCTTTCTCTCTCCTTATTTGATTGATTTAGATTTGGTATTAATATTTATTTGATTTATCAAATATATTTTATCAAATTAAATCACAAGTTGTTGGCTTTTACCAACAACAATCTTGATCATTGGATTGTCATAAATCAATCTCAACCATTGATTTTATATGACACATGGATTGAGATCCATGGATCCCAAAACCCTATAAATAGAGGCATTTTTGGCTCTCTCTTGACACATGCTATTGTAGCAAAACTCTCTCTCTCTTTCTCTCATACTCGACAGCCCTCTCTCCCCCTTCCTCTTGGTGGCCGTCCACCTTGGTGGAGAGAATCGTCGTCGCCCGCGCCCTCGTGCTACCGCTTCGACGCTCTGCGATTCTTCGTCTACTTCGAGTGCTTCGCCTACGAAGGAGACGGTCGATCTCGTGCGACGAGATCAGGAACAACCGTGCTTGGATCAACTTCTTGGATTGCGAGGACACCGCGGTTCATCCCCGCGCTCGCAAGCGATCTCTCCGACGATCGGACTTGAGACAGGAGGTCTCTTCTCTTAGAGACTCGATCAACCACGCTTCAAGAGGTATTGCATTATACTTGTTGTGGTTATAGATGAAACGATCCGAGAATGGTTCTTGGATCATGTGGTTTCATCAAATAATTTTTTTTTTAAATTCCGCTGCACCGAACAACTAGTACGACTAGTCGTTCTTCGTCGTATCCGATACGACGCTCACGCTTCCGTGATGCGCTTGAGGATCTCTCCATATCCTTCAAATCGATCTAACGAATTTTCCAATTTCCTTTTTTATCCTAAGTGAGAAAATAAGAAAGGAAGTCGAAAAAGCCGATGCGACGAAAAATCAATGATGCATGCAAAGTCAGAAATGCGTACCTGTCTCCAGTAGTCTACATGCAAAATGATCCGCGCATAAAATAAAAAAATATAACTAATAAACTAAAAAAATAAAACTAACCTAAATGATGCACCAGAACCGTCCTAGGACAAACTTCTATTATCGGGAAAGATCCAGCTATTTGTCTATGTTCAAATTACGAACTACTCTATAGGAACAAGAATTTTATTAGGGGCTTTGGACTATTATTTACCTGACTCAACCAAGTGAATAGAAATCTACACTAATGCGCTCAAGCACAAAAAATCTCGCGAAACAAATAAAATAAAAGTCGAAGTAAACAAAAATCCAGTGAGGTCCCCCAAGTGCATCGACACTTGGTGAAATATACTTCGCAATCACAAGGGTATATAATGGCATAGAAAATAGAAAAAAGAAGTAAATACGAATAGAATTATCACAAATTATTTGTAAAAATAATGGAAATAAAATGAATAAAAGGAAAACAAAAAGTGCTAAAAAGCGCTTCTTCCAAATCTTCTGCTCCTCCTACGCTTTCCTGCCGGTCGATAAAGAAATGATCTGCTTCCGCTTCGTTCGAGTGCACCGACGCTCCTAAGAACTCCGCCTTCACTCATCGGGCCCTCGCAGAAAAGGCGGAAAAATGAATGTCAGAAATAATTTATGAAAAAGTAAGCAAACAAAATAAACCAGAAAATAGCATGAAAAATAACAGACAAGTAAAGAAAAAAGAAACAAAAGAAACAGAGTATATTAATGTCCCCAATTAAAATTTGATTTTTTTTCTCAAGCAAAAAATAAATCATATAAGAAAGAAAGTAAGAGAAGTGTTATTTATTTACCTGTATTGCGTAAATGATCGAACTCAAGGATGCTACAATTCCCGAAGGTTATTTATTTTATGAAAATCAAAGAATTAAAGATGTTTTTTTTCCTTTTTTTAGCTTTTGATATTTTTATTGATTTTCAATCTTTTTATATTTTTTAGGACTTGTTAATTTTTATATTTTTAATGGTTTTCTCATTTTGAATATTTTCGTGATTTTAATTTTGTAATTTTTTATATTTTAATTTAAAACAAAACAAAAAGAAAAGAAAATGAAATAAAGGAAACAAACACCCTTTTTTATATTTTTCAAATATAGTAAAAATCTATAGAAAATTCAAATAAAAATATTTTTCTGTTTTTGATAATTTTTACTGCTTTTGTGTTTTTTCAAGATTTTTAGATTTTTAAAATAATTAAAAACAGAAAACTGAATTAACGGAAAACCAATGTACTGTTTTTGGATTTTTTTTAAAATAGAAATAAAAATAAAAATACTGAAAATTATGCACAAACATGAAGAGAAATTTACAAGCTTTAATTCAAGCTATATTATGTATTTTTTGGATTTTTCAATGATTTTATATTAATTTTTAGTGTTTTCTGCTGTCTTTTTTTTATTTTTATAAAGATTTTCAAACAAAATATATACAGTAAGGCAAACAAAAAAAACTCACACTCTATTTTTTAAGAAGTTTTCAAATTATTTTCAAATTAGGGATTTTTACCCGGCAGACCCTATAATCTTTTGCAATTACCTCTACGACCTTTGAAACATCATAATTCCTCCCCCGACCCTGTAAACTTGCTAACCCTTACCCTATAGACTCTGTGGTTAACCCCCGTTCATTAATCCGTTAAAAGTAACCGGATTCCGTTATGTTCTTTTATATTATACCCATTTTATTTATCAAATTTAAATTGTGTGCCTCCATCGGAGAGGAGCTGATTCCCCTGCGCCGCTCTCCCGCCAGCGCCAAGCTTCGAGCAGTGCCGTCGCCGAGGAGCCTCGCGAACAACTCATCCTTCCCCTGGCCATCGAGGAGGCTCTCCTTCCCTCCTCCCCTGCTCGAATGGCCCGTAGGAACACCCCCCCGACGCATAGGTCCCATGTTCAAGCCCCTCCTCGTCACCTCCCCCTGGCCGCCGATGCTGCTTCTGGCCCCCTCCCCCACCGCCGCTGCTCACCCACCTCCCCGCCGCTGATGGACCCCACCCCCCCCGTCGCTGCTGCTGCTCCTGGACCCCTCCCCCACCGCCGCTGCTCAGCCCCCTCCCCGCCGCTGATGGACCCCCTCCCCTGCCGCTGATGGATGATGGAGCTCCTGCTGCCTCCCTGTCAATGGAGGCCCTCGCCCCCCCCGCGTCGATGCTCCTCCCGGCCCCCTCCGCCCCCGCCGCTGATGGAGCGCCCCCCCATCCCTTGTCGATGGGGTCCCCCTCCCCCGGTCGATGGAGCCATACCCCCCCCCCCCCCCCCCCCCCCCCCGTCGATGGAGTCGGAGCCCTCCCTCCGCCGCCCAGCCTCCCTACATGAATTTTTGTCGTAGGAACTTTGCAGGAATTTTTGTTTATTTTTTTTGGCCAATCCTAACCGTTCGATGGTAGATTGGTTAGGTTAACTCAAGACTAACCCAAGTAATTGACTCAAATATAGTTAAAATTGACGGCGTGGTTTGTTAGGTAAGACGGAGCAAGTTTACTAGGTCGGGGGAGGAATTAGGATGTTTCAAAGGCCGTAGAGGGTAAAAATCCCTTCAAATTATTATTATTATTTTTCAAATCATTCAGGACACTTTTATTGTTTTTGAATTTTTAATAATAATAAAACTAATTAAGTTTACAAACAAAAAATAGAGGTTATTAATTTACTTAAGATGATCTTAAGAGAATTTTTAGGTAATTTTGAAAGACAATTAACAAATTATTAACTAATTAATATGGAAATAGAGGAGTGAAACACAAATACTTTTTCATGCATAAATCAAATAACAAATTAAGAAATAAAAAGGTGATACTACATTTTCTCCTAAAATAGGCACGAGCCGACGCACGTGATATTTGCTGGTACAGACCTCGATGGGAATAAATTTTTTAGAGGACCAATCAGTAACTAAGAAGCTACGATGGCTTTATTGCAAAATCACAGAAAGCACGTGCAATTGCACGAAATGCAGTTCAAATAGGACTCAAAAGTAATTAATAAAACAACAAGGGGCTTCTATGCAATTATTCAAATCACCATAGACTGGCACATGTCCATACAAGTATTATTCACAAAATAAAGAAAAAAAGCAGGGGTCAGAGAACAATTAGTCACCGATCTCATGCAAATCACGTGACTGATCGAAGGGCTCGTGTAGCTGCTCTAGATCTGATCAACGACTGACTTTTGGGGCATTATCTACGGCTCGGATAAAATCTGGGCTGCTGTGTTCTTAATCCAACGATGTAGACGAGGCTTGGAGGAACTGGGATGAAGGACGCCTCCGATGAGCTTTGATCGACCGGATCTCGGCCGATCTAGGTCCACTGCTTCATCGGAAGGTAGCTGCTGGTTCCCTGAGGCCTCCTGTGTCGACTGATGGTGCAGTCGGGGTTTGATGAATGCCGATAGAAGATCTGGAAGATCTGGTGGCTACAGGCTGAACTCCAGATCCTTATGCACACTCCAAAACTGGTCTTTGACCCCTAAAATGTATTCTTTTGTTCGGAGGTGGAACTCTGACTGACTTATTGGCGGAAAAAGAAGGAAAATGGGCTGTGGATGGACATCTCTGGCAAGGGGTGAAGGAGGAGACGAAATCCAGATCTGGGATAGATCTGGGGTGATCAGTGATGGTAGAAGGACGAAGAACTTGATGGTGAAGGTCGAGAGCTAGTATGCGATGAAAATAATGCCGTGAAGGCCTCCAATCGGTCAGATTGGTGGGAGATTGAAGTTGATCGGAATTATGGTAAAAATGAATTAAATTCAGAATTAAACGACAAAATTAAAAGTCAATAACCTAGAATTAACGTACGGGTGGATATGAAGAGATCTTGGCCTCGATTTGCTGGGGAATGCGAAGAAGCTCAATGCTGCCGGTGGAGCTCCGACGATGTAGCGGATCACGCTCTCCAATCGACTTCTCGCACTCCGATTGCGAAAGATAAGCCATGTCACTGCTCTTCTCTTCCAGAATCAACCTCATGCGAATTAGCGAAGGAAAATGGATCAGAGGGGGGCAGATGAATCTGGAGGTCTTTATATAGCAGAAGAGATGTGGCGAAATTCAAAAGCGTAGAGCGTGCGAATCGAGGTTGGAGGGATAGAAAAATTAGTCGAGCGATGATGCTTGTTATTTTGGCTAAAAGATCGAAGAAGGAATCAAGTGTATTTGATCAATGGAACATGTGGAATAACTCGGAGAAGGATGGCCGATGGGTAACTTATTCGTGTTCTAGAGATGAATATGGAGTTGACCCGGGTCAACAGACCCGAGTCCGACTAATGAGGGACCAGTCCATATAAGTCAAATTCACTAAATGACAAAAACTTAAATAAATTAAAAGGAAATTGCGAAATAAATAGAAAATGACCTTACAATAAAAAGCGATAAAAATAAATAATGTTAATAAATTAATGTTAATAAATTAATAAACTTATTTACAATGAATTTTAATAATTTAAATAAGTTAAGTAATTAGGTGAAAATAAATATATACCTTTATTCATAGGTAAATATACCTATATATCTAACACATGAATTTTTAATAATTTATTTTTGCAAATAAATATATAATTTATTAATTTATCAATTTAAAGAATTATTTAAGAATTTTAAAGATATTTTTTAATTTTATTTTTGTCAATTATTTTATTAGGTTAAATAAATAGGGGTATTTGCAATATAGGTATGTGATACCTATACAATATATACATGATTGCTGCGGAATGTGAAGAAGCTCAACGCTGCCGGTGGAGCTCTAGCGATGTAGTGGATCACGCTCTCCAGTCGACTTCTCGCACTCTCGATTGCGAAGGATGAGCCATGTCACTACTCTTCTCTTCCACAGTCAACCTCAGGTGAATAGGCAAAGGAAAACGGATCAGAGGGGGGTGGATGAATTTGGAGCTCTTTATATAGCAGAAGAGGTGCGGCAAAATTCAAAAGTGTGGAGCGTGCGAATCGAGGTTGGAGGGATAGAAAAATTATTCGAGCGATGATGCTTGTTATTCGGGCTAAAAGATCGAAGAAGGAATCATGTGGATTTGACCAATGGATCATGTGGAATAAATCGGAGAAGGATGGCAGGTAGGCAACTTATTCGTGTTCTGGAGATGAATATGGAGTTGAACTAGGTCAACAGACCCAAGTCCGACTAATGAGGGACCAGTCCATATAAGACAAATTCATTAAATGACAAAAACTTAAATAAAATTAAAAGGACATTGCAAAATAAATGGAAAATGATCTTAAAATAAAAAACGATTAAAATCAATAATGTTAGTAAAATAATAAACTTATTTACAATGAATCTTAATAATTTAAATAAGTAATTAGGTGAAAATAAATATATACCTTTATTCATAGGTAAATATACCTATATATTTAACACATGAATTTTTAATAAATTATTTTTGCAAATAAATATATAATTTATTAATTTATTAATTTAAAGAATTATTTGAGAATTTTAAAGATATTTTTTTAATTTTATTTTTGTCAATCATTTTATTAAGTTAAATAAATCGGGATATTTACAGTATAGGTATGCGATACCTATACAATATATACATGATTTTTTTTTGTGTATTTTTGATTTTGTATTTTTTGTATTTTATATACATCAATTACAATATATACAAATATTTAAAATGCAATATATACAAAAATAAAAGAATAAAATAATACAATGTATAGTACAAGCATAGTATACAATAGAACTCTAAAATGCCACTTTTCACATCTTAACTTTGATTTTTTATGAAACTGCTTTCATTTAAAAGATTATTTATTTTTGAACACATTGAAAGTGAGTTTGATTTATTTTGAATTTTTATGGAGAAGATATTGATCTGATAAGTTGAGGTTTGCGTCTTTTTCAAAGTGATGATATTTTTAATATGTACAATGTTTCTTCCCTTCAATTATTTTTAATATTTACAACTTATTTTTATGTACAAGTTCCAAGAAGAAAATATTTTTATTTCAGATGAATTTTGTGATAAATAAAATTATAGAAGAATATATTCAATATACATAGTGATGTACAAGTGATGAGTATATACACGTGAAGAATATTTTTCTAGATTTTTCTGGTTATCAGGCATTATTTTCCCCGACTTTATTCCTTGTCGATTAGGTCAAGTCTTGACCTAATCTCGGGGTCAGCGTTAGCATGTATTTATTTCATATATATACAGTCTTCTTGTTTTCGTTATTTTTCCTTTATTTATTTATTTATTTAAGGTTAAAAACAGTGATAAATATACAATATTTACAAAAGAATAAGGATTTATAAAAGAAGAGATTTATTGATATTTACAAGTGTTTTTTAAGGAATTTTAAGCTAAAATAAATGAATAAAGATGATGAAATGCAGATTCATCAAGTAGGGTTCCACATAAAAATCCCGTTGTTCATTGTTTTTATTCTTTAGCTCTGATATTACGCTTCCACATTCTCGATTTCTAACATGGTATTAGAGTGGGTTCGACTTTCGGGGATTACTTTGCGTTCATGATTCGTTCGAGATTCGATTCTTGATTATTGTTGAATATTCATTCTTGAATATTATTATGTTCATGTTCAAGATCGTTCGAGTTTGAAGAAGATTATTGGGTTTTCCAAAAAAACCTATTCTTGCATTAGCAAGCTGTTCATGAAAATTAGGGTTTTCGTGATAGAACCCCTAATTCTCCACGGTAACAAGGCTGCACACATTCTTCTACATGTTCTGAAGATCATCAATTCTAGGGTTTTCTGGAAGCCCTAATTCTGCATCAACAAGAGGTTGATCTCCAATTTGGGTTCTAAGCACATCTCTTTGTGTGTGATTCCTGATGCAAGATTCCACAAAATAAATGCATTACATTTTTTATTCATGTTGATTTATAAAGAACATGCAGAACAATGTAAAAATGAGCTTAATATGTTGATAAATTGCAAAATGAATATATTAATTAAGTCAACCGGCTCATAGGTGCTGGAGTATTAACAATATGCATTTCAGTGAGTCGCGAGCTCATTGTCTTGAAACTATTTGTTCATGGAAGAGAAAATGCTCATTCTCAAAGAGAAGAGAAGAATATATAGTTGAAAATAAATGAAAAATTGGATGAGATCTGAAGCGGCGTCTCAATAATGCCTCACGCCTCAATTTCTCAATTCCTGCCTCGCATCACTAAGGTGCACACTTGAGGTTGCTCTAGGCTATAGCCTTGGTGCGGTTTCCCTTGAAAAATGCCTCAAGGAATATGCCTTAGCACTTTGAGGCACCTTTTTAAAAACAATGGTTATATGACAATGTATGACCGAAATTAGACTTGTTTGGAGGCAGCAAAACCTTGGAGCAGACCCCATTAAAATTAGGAAAAGGATTGGCTGAGTACTTCTAGTGCCTGTTTATTGTTTAGCATTCTCGATGGAAAAACATAATTCAGTTATGAGGATGGATATTTTCTTAACATATCTTTTCTGCTCTCATGTCATATGTGAGGGGGATAAACATTGTATGCAGCCATCGTAAAATATCCTTATAGGTTAATATGCCACGAGCACTTTCGGCAGTTATCGATTAAAACATTCTTGTTTTGATCAAATGTGCTGAAGGTGGAACTTGCGATGACAACTAATTTCATATATATTCTTTTAAAAATCCCATTTACTTCTAGATCTCAATTATTAAAGAGACTTATGGTACATTTGTTTTAAAATTTGCTTCCTTGGCATGATTTTGCTTTCTTTTTAAAGTGACGTGTCTTAACTGTCGTTGTATGCATGATACTGCATGTAACAATCTAGACAAATTTGTGAGCTGTCTGGTAATTTTTGGTCTTTTGGGTTTGTTCCAAATTTGCAGGATTATTACAAAATTCTAGAAGTTGATTTTAATGCCACTGAAGAGATAATTCGATCTAATTATATTCGGCTTGCACTGGTGAGTATGACCTCGTATCTGTTTGCTTTGTACTTGTAAAATTTGCATGACATGTTCGTTTACTGTTTATTTCTTATAGATCAGTCTTTAGCATTTCCATATGTTGGTTTTCAATCCCATCATCTACACATAAGTAACTATCCTCTATTTCTACAAAGTTCAATGCCTTTTTTTTCATTTTTCTCTGTGATTTTGTAAGTATAATAAAATTCATGGTTACTTGGGCACCATACGTTTAGTCTGCAAAAAACTGTGCCTGCTGCACAAATTTTGCCTTTCTTTTCATGCTAATGGGGATCTCGTAAGATTGAAGAAACTCATTTTATACAACTTTTGGAATTTTTCTAACTGAAACATGAAATCTCCTGCATCTCTAATGCGCGAGTTAGGACATTTTCTCTTGAATGCTAAATGCTCCGAGGTTTAGTTCTTCATGCACATTGGCTTATTCATTCTTTTCAATTTACTTCTTTATCTATTGGAATCTTTCTTATAAAAATAATTTTTGATGTAGAAATGGCATCCAGATAAGATGAAAGACGAAGATTGCGCAACATCAAGATTTCAAGAGATAAATGAAGCATACAAGAGTAAGACCATCATGAACTTCTGATAAGCAATGATCCATGCTTAGAGGAACCGAGATTTTTTTTGTTTTTTTAATTTGAGATTCTTTGTATTTTTTCGGATGTAGGTTTAGCCTCACGATTTGCTTTATTTTTTCCGTTCCCTTTGCTGCATCAGTGTAGCTATTTGCACTTAACATGAGAAATTGCTTAGTTTCGGTTCTCGTATTCTCTGCTTATGTTGGTTAGTCCAATTTTACAGCTATTATTACTCAAAATTTTTATGCAACTATTGCTATCACCCATGGGAATTAAAAATGCAAATACATGTAAATTTAATTTCAAATAGAAGATGGAGGAATTATTAAGAGTCTAATTTACTGATGGATCGTTGCCTTAGCAACTGTGGGGTATAGTTGCCTTAGCAACTGCGGGGTATAGTACGTGGAACCCTCTATCTACAGGCATCACAGGTCATGATGGGAGCTGATCCTTGAGCTTTACAGTAAAGCAAAATTTGGCATGTTAATGCTAGTGTGAAGGAACATTTGATGATGTAAATGTTCTGTGGCAGTGCTGATGACTCTTAGGAACTATAAAATAATATGTGTAGCTTCACGAACAAGAACAAAAGATTTACATGGCTCGAGACGATTACTGTGACAGCCCTACTCCAGGGGGAAGGGACCCTCTAGGTCAAAGCTTCATATCAACTACTTGAGAAATACTAGAGGAGAAGGGTCCCTTATACATGCCCATCGAAACATATTAGTCTACCACAAAACAATGTGAGACTATACAAAGATTATTGTAATTTGATCTTGGAGAAATCCAATGACCCATTTAAATATATACATTATCTCCCCCCTCAAGTTGGAGCTGGAAAAATTATAGCTTGTCATAGATGCGAACAAGCAACACATCTCCACTTGATATGTCTTCTAAAGCGAAGGGAGGAAACCCACACTGAATGGGAGGAGACCGGTGCTTAGAGTGGATGCTTGGTGAAGATGACTAGTTGAAACCAGATGGGTTGGAGTTTTGATCTTCATGCTATAAGTTGACAAGCAAGATAAATCCATTTGAAGTAGTGATAGTTGATGCTTGTTTGAAAAGTAGAGTAACCTCCCATAAAAAAATCTTGAGAGTGGTCCTATCAAATCTGGAAATTCTGAAAAAGGACCTCTTCCATTCAGAAGCGTTAAGAGTAGCTTCTCTCGTACAGGGACCTCAGGGATTAAGCTTCTCTTATATAAGGACTTCAAGACGTAGCTCCTCTCATATGAATCTTGAAGAGGAGATCACATTCGGGGTTTGGGGGAATGCGAGATGAGATGAGGAGGATAGGCAAACTAGTCTCTATTTGGTGATCTAAAGAGGGTGAAAACTCGGGGCCTAACCCTCTTTCTCCTTTGTTAAATAGGAGATGAATAAATCAAGTTGGGAGAATAAGTGGTTTAAACAAAATTTCCATTTTTTATCTCTTTAATTTAGCATCTTTTTTATTCCTTCCATTTGTTTAGAACCTTTTCTTCCATTTTTAGAGTAGCCATATTTTTGGATGTTTTCTTTGCATTTTTTACATCTAACTTCATTTTTCTCTATTTTGTGTTTTATCTTGCTTTAATTTCTCATAGATCACTTGCCGATTGCTACTCCTGTTCAAGGCCTCAGATATCGGATTTCAGTTTTGTTTCGTTAACCCAAAAAGAGAATTTCAGTGGAATTTTAGTGAAATGGCCGGAAATTGTGAAAATGACTTGAAAATCATTTTTTTTATAAAATTAAGATTTCTAACGTTGTTTATTTAATAAATGAGATAGAAATACAAGTTTTTATTCTGATAAAAAGATGTTACCATGATCAAGGCCTTAAGTATCGGTTTCGGTCACTATATTGGTGACTGACTAGAATAAAATTTCGGTTGAAGATAGGTCCCTCACCACCTTATCAATAGTTGACCTGGGACTGATATTCAAAATTTCCTTCAATCCCAAAAAGAACAATAGTAGTTTTCTATGCATAGATAACTTTAATTTGAAATAGCTAATATCATAGATTCATAATACAAGCCCATAAGATTACATAACATGATACATCAAATTTCAATCACATAATACGCATGCACTTGTATTACTAACTACTATCTTACTGGCAGTCTATACTACATTTCTTATTTGGAAATGACATTCAACCCAACTAAGAATTTCTAGGTTGATCCGTGTACCCTGCATGATTCCTTCCTCCATAACGTGACCTGATCGTCTCCCTATATTCCACTTAATCCTCCCATGTCATATAGGAGTACATGGTTTTGTAATCCATTAAATACTCCCTATATTCATGCTCAGTCATGTGTGCTAGGAAGCCAATCCTATGATACTTGTCACCAGAAGAGGCAGAAGCTGCAGAATCACGCAGAGGTCGACGCGAGGAGGATGCAACTTGATAACATCGTGATAAAGAATATGAAGTAGGAGTTGCAGGAGGAGATGCCATCTGTAATGGTTGAGATTGAGGGACTGCAGGGTAATAATATGGAAATATGGTATATCTTGCACCAATCTGCGAAAGAGGCATCGGTATAATATTGTTGATTTCCCTAAATTATGGCATAAGTACCACTTTTGTAGCCATATCCAGAAGGAAAAACACCATATGAATCATTTTGTCCTTGAGATCCATATCCACTGAAGGGCTTGATGTTGATGTTGCCTCGCCAGCAAATATCGAATATCCAACATCCATACTCAATGATCCAACCGAAGATACGAGATCTTCCATAATGGTGTCGTCATGGAGTTGTCCCCGAGGTTGGGTGGGCGGGTATGAGGGGTACGAACAATAATCCATCTGCTCTGCAGGATCTAGACCTCGGTTCGAACTTGGAATATATTGACCATGTATGTTTGTGTGGTAGCCCATGTATTCTTGTCCAACATGTAGTCCTTCAGGTGCCACACAAACATACATGGTCAATATAATACTAGATCCAGTATTATATGCACCCCCACCAGAGGTTGCGCCTTCATCTTGCATATAATACTAGATTCAGTATTATATGCACCCCCACCAGAGGTTGCGCCTTCATCTTGCATATAATTTCCTGCTGCAACAACACCTCTTCCATTGCCACCTGATTTGGATTTTGATTTCGACTTGGAGGAGTCTTCAGAATCACTTTCCAACCCTCCAGCTGGGTCTGAATGTCTCCCCGATCTTAGCCAATTTATCCTCAACATCTGCCTCCATTTGTGAGGCAATCTGCGTATTTGGTCTCCCTCCTCTCTTGCCGAGTACGAGAGCGCTATTATCATCCATCCACTTTTGCAAGATGCCTTCCTCATCATCATCTTTCATCTTGAATATATATGCAAGGTCAATGGGATCTATGTATTCTTGCTTGTCGTGTCCTTCTCTTGCATGCTTCATTTTCAACCTGAGGTTGTAGTGAATATAGACAAGATCATATAGCTTCTCTACTCCCAAGGAATTTTCACCTTTTGGAGTGGATGAGGTTAAATGTGCTCTAATTTCTCTCACATCCTCCAGTGGACACAGTTTGCGACAATACCTTCACAGCAACTTGTCGCACTTTAGGTGCATCTATTTCATACAAGATCCACCATTCACCTGTAAGGTACAAATTATTTGAGGTACAAGTAACATTACTACTCTACCATATAAGATAAAACTAAAACTGTGTAATTAATTGATACTTCAAGATTATAATTTATACATACCAGGAAGAGTATTATTACGGCTGCTGATTGCGGTCATTCTTCCAAAAGAACCCAATGCCTCCCTAAAGTATTTATCTTTAAGATATAAAACACTGGGTTCAACAATAAAGTTAATAAGACATCAGAGATTAGGGTGACTAAACATTGTATACCTCATTCATACAATTTGTTTGCACATCTCTTGACTTCACTAGCTTCTCGACCACAATTTGAAGGACCGATAAGAGCTCAGGATGGGTGCCGAGGTTGTGCTTGTAGTGGTATTTTGGATTAAGATAATATGCTGAAAATAGATAAAAAATCAGCTATCTTAATGGTGATTGAATAAAGCTAAAAGTTTTAACCTAAAAAGCGTAACATACATAATGCATACCAGCTTGGTGAAGAGGATGTGACAACATTTTCGAGTAACGGTCGTCGATGATGCCCATCCACACCTTATAACCTTTTCCAATATTTTCTTTCACTTTCTCCTTCATCACCCGCATTGCTTCATATATCACACCCATGGTTGGTTTTTTTATCACCATCTACTATTCTCAAAACTGACACAACTGGCTTTATAATTTTTATCGTCCAGGCGACGCCATCCCAAAAATTGGCGTTGTTGATCAAGGTTTCTGCCTTTCTCCCTTGATTGGTGCGAACCTCGGGAATCTCAAACCATTCCCCTAAACAACACATTTTCTTCAAATCAACCTTGTGTTGTTGCATGCTTTGCAATGCTTAAAATTGGTTGCAAATCTTATAATTCCATGCCTTACAATGTCACCGCCACACACCCTTCGCATCAACGCTAGGACCTTTGAATGGTTGTAAATGAATATTGTGATTGATCGTACACTATCAACCACATTCATGATGGTTTTCCTCTTTCCAAAATCTTTAAGGATCATGTCTATGCAATGTGCAGCAAAAGGTGTTCAGAAGATGCCATACTTGTTGGAAGACATGATCATCTCACCTTCCTTCTTGAAGTTGCTACCATTATCAGTCACAATTTAAATAATCCTCTCTTGACCGACCTCTTGTATGACATCTTTGAAGAGTCTGAGTATGTACTTGTGACTCTTGACATGCTCAGATGCATCTATAGACATGATAAATACCGTCTTTCCAACACAATATACGAGAAAGTTGACGACTTGCTTTCTCGTATAGCTTGTCCAACCATCACACATGATGGTCACACCATACTCAGGTCACTTCTTCAATTCAACAATATAGTCACCAATCTCCTCCATGCGAAATATTTGTTCATTATCTCGTACGGAGTAGGAGCTGTCACGCCTCCTCCTACTGCAGCAATCTCATCAATTTCGTGTTGTAAGAAGGGTCCCTTTGCCACATTTGCCGGGATACCCTCTCCAAACAACCCTTCCTACCGCTCCCTCATATTACCGAACAAGCCCTTTAATGTCTTCTGCTTGGGATCTTTGCTCGGAACATAGTGAACGGAACCGCTCTTTCTCAGAAACGGTTCTATGCTCTTTTATTTCTTCTTTGGTGGTACCGCAACCGCACCACTTCCACTTCCACTGCTACTTCCTGATCCAATATTTATCAGGAACCTTGAACTGCCACCAACACGTCCAAGGCCACCACGACCACCAAGTTCTCGTCTCTCATGCTCACTCCTTATAGGGTCGCGTAATTCTGCCTTATATGCATTTCTCTCTGCCTCTGTTTGAATATCAGGTGGATATTGGATATCACTATCATCAAAATCGGACAAGACATTGAACTCTCTATGGAACATGAATTTGTTAAACTTTTTGTCTCTTTGCCCTTTTTCCTTCTTCTCACTCTTCCCTTCCACGTGAGCCTTCACTTCATCCTTGATCTCTTTTGGACATGTAGGACATTTAGCCACATTCACGTAACCGTCAACGGGATGTTGTTTTAGTCTTGTGATTCCTCCTCCAATTATGTTCTCACAAAAAATTACATTGACGTTTCAACTTGTTGTCATCAGGAGAAATAACATATTTGCATCCAATCTCTCCAACATCCGTTGTATGTTGCTCAGAGCTAGAACCATAGTCGACACCAGAGTCAGAAGCCACTATCTTCACCTCTTGAGCATTAACAGAATGTTAACATATGCATTATGCAATAATAGTATATATTATCATAGGACAAGAACGACGACTAGTAAAATAATAGTGAAAAAGAAGTATGGGTCCAAATAGTGTCATTATGCTCATATTTACATCTAAATGACTAAATGTTGATCAGATTTCAGCATTTAGAATATGTATACATATTTAGATGCATATAAATATACATATATAGATGTTGATAAATATCCAAGTTGTCGATATGAATCAAATGATTTGAATCCTAATCGTATGTTTTACTGACCTAGGTGAAGAACGGTCTGATGTCCCCCTATGACACCATACCCTACCAGTACGGGGGTCTTGTTTGCCCGGTCAGTGAGCCTGGGGAGGGGGGGGGGGCAAGTTGGCCCCTCCTTGCGGGGGTTGCAGGGGGCAGCGTCCCCGTTCCAATTTTTTTTCTTATATGGGTATTTGAATTCATACATAGTTTCTTATATATTTAAAGGTGTAATAGTAAGAGTTCACTGAAATAAGAAATGCCCTTTTTGGAATCATGTCAGCTAGTGAGGTATTTCTATGATGAAATGCAAAAATGCCTTAAGAAAACTGATGTCCCTCCTTGACGACTTCTCTTCACATGCACATAAATTTTTTCTTACACATGTTTCTTTTGAGACTTTCTGTAATTTGAGTTTCTACAATTGCTGTAAATTAGTAGGGCCACCAGTTTACTCATCTTTTTTGTCAAACGGGAGTATATTGATTCAACATCTCAAACTTGGCTTGAGATTCCGAGCTTCTTGCATCATGAGTAAGATGCCATCATTATCAATATTGATTTTCCAATAGAAAAATCATGACAGAACAGATTTCTATTAAATTAATAGAACTGCTTTGTAATAGTCGTTAATATAGAAATAAATTGTTAAAATTTCAAGTATGACTAAGATGTCCCAGATTACAATATGGAGGTAGATGATCAAAATCTAAGATAAAGATAGCGATGTAGATGTGGAGTGTATATACATACTGCATATTTATAATCGTGAGAATTAATCATGGATATAAAGAAAACTATATTGCAAATACTTACAGACAGTCATAAACACCGCAGGACTTGTTGTGGACAGAGCAAGAATGCTTGTGAGTTGTGAGAACTCTTTGAGTTGTGTGGTGAAATGGTGCAATGGAATACACCCTCCAAAACATCTTCATCTTGGGCCCACAACCAATGGAATATAGTAGATCTCCAAAATATCTTCACACAGGTGTCTAAAATATTAGCTAGGTAGGCTAGTGTGTCCAAAATTCAAAGAATCTAGCCAACTTTGGTCATTTCACCTTTAAATTTGATCATTTCGCCATTATTTTGACTATTTCGACCGAAAGTGACCGACATGGAGATTTTTTGGCCGAATTTCGGTGACCCCCATGTGAAGAGATTCCAACTTTTTGTCATTTCGGCCGAAAGAGACCGAAATTGACTGAATTTCAGTTGAATTTCGACCGATATGGCACCAAAATCCTGGAAACTAATATGGGTATATGTTTCGATATCGGTAGATGGTCGAAAAAGAATTTCGATCGAATTTCTGTGAAATTTAAGGCCATGCTCTTTTTTTCTGTGCAAGAATGCTTAGCTCCCTTTTGTAATAGTCCTTTTTTCTAAACAACCCCACATTTTAGACTATTTTCCTCTCTTTCTTGCGTGAAATATGAGGCTCTTATTGGGCCAAAAAATAAAAGAAGATAATACGAGTCTAAGCTCCCTCGTAGAATGGATTAGGGCATTGTTCTCCTTCTATTTGTCTTATCTTTTAGGTTTTCGAAGGAACCCATCTAATATGTGCACAACAGTTTTGGTGAAAGTCGCTTTAGAGGATTTGAGATCGTCGATAAGGGTGTTGAATATCGCATGTATAGAAGGCCTAGAGAGGCATCATGCTTCTTATGATGAGATTGAGGTTTTGGAAAAGGTGAAGGTCTTCAGAAGGAGCTTGATGCATTATTGGTGGCCAATTCGAGGTATCAGCCGGTTGCCATTACCAAGCATCATTTATAGACCATCAATCATTAGGACGACTTGGGTGGGGGTGCTGATCGACCTAGAAGGTGGAGGCGATGATCATCTTGTTCTATATCACTTTTTATTTGCTTTTGCATAGGACTCTCTTCCTCCTAGAGCCTGATCTGGAGCCTTGAGATTGCGCTTGAGGATTGCTTGAGATGGTAGGGATCCTGCATGGAGATGAAGACCCTTGGGCTCGTGGGTTGACAGAGTCGCAATCATGTTGGAAAGGCAATGAAGATGCCGATTGCGATGGTTGTTGATGAATCTCGGATTTATCATCACTATACTCCTTATTTATCCTCTGAGGTTGAATAAATCAACAAAAATCACCAACAATTCACTTTAATTAGCAATTGACCCTTTTTCCTATAAATAGCCCTAATTATTGTACACATATTAAGCCGCTTTATTTCCTTTATTTTCTTGTTTTATTTCTGGTTAAAAACTCCAATAAAATTAGATTAAATATTGTAGATATTTGTTTGGACTACAAAGAAATTAAAAAGACAAAAAAATCACAAAACAATTAAAATGGAGTGTTTTTATTCATTAATCTCAAAATTTTTGCTTTGTTTATTCGATCTCCTTTGGCTTCTTGTCCAACATGAAAATTGTATATCTTCTCAAGATCTACAACTTTCATGTTTTGACTTTTTTTCCTAATTTTGCCTCCTATTTCTTTTCGAATTTATCCTCATTTTCTTATTTCTGTATAATTTGATTGGGCCACCTGACGTTCTCTGGAGCCGCCACGTGGCCCCTTCTCTGCACGCCACCTGGCCTACCTCCTGGTCGTTCATCCTCCTCTGCCCGCCTTCATCTCAGTCGCTCCTCTCCTCAATTCTTGGTCGTCTGATCGTGCCTGGTGGATGCGATCGTGGCCACTCCTTCCCGCCTTCACCTCACCCATTGGATGGCTTCACATCCAACAACTCTGCCTTCTCTACGTATCCACCTCGCCTCCCCACCGTCTGATCAACCCCCTGCCTCATCTTCGCCGTCCCCCAGTGTCACTCTCTCTACCGTTGGATCAGATCCTATAGTCTGATCTGGATCACTCGTTCCTGCTCGCATCATACCCGTTAGAATAGACCCTCTGATCTAATCGGGAGCGTCTGCCCATGCCTCAACATCAACCGTGGGATCGCATGATCCAACGGTGGAAACTTCATCTCCTACTTCCAGTAACGCCTCCCTTTCTCTGAGCACCTCTCCGCTCACCACACTTCTCCCATTTTCCCCACTTACCCACGACCGTTCTCCACTAGCCATCACCTCCATTAAGTCGCCCATTACTCCCTCTTACTTGCATAACCCTCACTCCTTCAATTTCAACCTTTTAGGACTTCTGTACGATCGTTACATCCACAACCACTACCTCGCCTGTAACAACCACCTTCACCCATAAATACTCCTCCTCCGGCCGCTGATCACCCCTTCCACCATTCTCCAACCTAGGGGTAGGCCTTCTCCTCTCTCCTGTGACAGAGGAGCAGAGGATCGAGGGTCGGTGACCCCCTCCATGGCCAAGTCACGGCGTCTCACCATAGAGCTCCGACGCTTGGCTGCCCTCAACGAGCGACAACCTGAGGCTCGATCAGATCCTCAACTCAATCCCCCTTCTGCCGCAATTTCGTCTCCGATCAGGTAAGTGTCTACCCCTCTTTTTCTTTTGTTTTCTTAAATTTTATTACGCACACACCTTGAGTTTCACCTTCACTGGACCCCCTCCCGAGCACCACCGTTCATCTGCCATCCTTACACTACCCTCCGTTCTCTGCCTCCCTTCCTCTGCAACTTCCCTCCACCCCAGGCCATCTCCTCCGCCAAAGGCGGAGGAGGTTCCACTCTGGGCTCCGCCTGCTCCACCCTAAGCCTGCCATCCACTTCCCCCTCACTTCGGCTATCCATCCCAGCTAACCTATTTACATGTATTCTTCAGTCGTTGGTCTTCGGGCAGAGCTCCGTTCTAGAGCTCACTCTTCGACGTGGCTTCGTCGGCACCGCCTTCTAGCTAACCCCGCATCTCCTCCTCCAGTCGAGTTTCATCACCCAGGGCTCCTGGAGCACCCTAGACCATCAACATGATCTGACAATGATGGTGGAGCTCTGGCAACCTCGTCGGAGCTCCAAAGGCGTCGCCTATCCAGCGACAGAGGAGAAGCCCAAGAACGTACAATCACCATTGGATAACACCCCTTCAGCACCCATCCAATGGTCAAGAGGCAGCCACGTAGCAATTCCGAAGTGCACGGTTCGATGGGGACCGAACCTCCACCCAAAGCACCTCGGGCCGCCACGTGTCCCGTGGCTCCTACAACAGCTCCGGAAGCACCATCCGACCATCGACTGCCATCCGATCCTAGCCCGCGTGCGTGTCAGGCACGTGTGGGCTGGGTAAATTGCATCCGTGCCCCCACTAAATTTTAATAATTGCAAAAAAACCCCTCCTAGGTGTGTGTGCCTCATGTACGTGCCTGAAAAATTTACACGGAGACCCATCCGATTTTTTATCATTGCATTTATGCCCCTCCAAAGGACCTATATGCAAATTTAATGAATTTCATCTTCATGTTTTTATTACCCATGCCTTTGCACTCTTTCATTCATAGTATGAGCATACGAACTCCAAATCCAATGATTTCAATTTCATTGTGATGGTAGTTTGATGCTCTTCATAATGACACTATTATTTTTCTAATTTGATGCATAATTTACTTGCTAAATTCTAGGTATTTATTGTGTCAACTGCGCATTTAAATATCATTATTATAGCTATAATGTATCCTTGTGCTCCAATTGATAATGAAGTTGAATCGTTCTTGATTGCTTATTGATTCAACTATTTCATGGCTTATTTTGCATGTATCCATCTATATCATTGCATAACTTTATTGCATTATTTTTAATTGCTAGAAACAAATAAAAATGCATATTGATCATCATTTCATGCATCACATTCTTGCATTTTGCATCGCATTTACTTTGCATAAAATAAAAAAATGCATTTTGTGTTCATCATACATTGCATTGTGTGCTTAAAAATCAATAAAAATGCACTTTTTTTCATGCATCTTATTCATTGTATATTTGTCTTTCATGCATGTCTTTGCATGGTTATTTTGCGCATCTTTGTCTGCATT
This sequence comes from Ottelia alismoides, assembly GCA_037367405.1. Classification (NCBI taxonomy): domain Eukaryota; kingdom Viridiplantae; phylum Streptophyta; class Magnoliopsida; order Alismatales; family Hydrocharitaceae; genus Ottelia; species Ottelia alismoides. Next base: position 913,483 of record JAZKJV010000740.1, on the reverse strand, counting down.
TATTTGTGTTGTGCATTGTGTCTGCATAAAGAAGACTTAAATCAGTGAATTTTATCGCTCAATTTAACTATTAAGATTCGATTAGTAGATTAGGAGGCTCGTGTCCCTTTGTTTGACCTTGGTATACTTGCCAAGTAAAATTTTATCGACACATATTCAAGCATATGGTCGACTCTGCATATATCCAAAATCGCCTCCTGTGCTACGATTAAAATGATATATTAAAGAGGCGATTTTGCAGTTTATCAAATGACGTCGTTACCGAGGATACAACTTATCCTCTTTATTTATTGGATTTTATTGAATTATTTTGAGTTGATTATTTTGGAGAAGGAAATAGAGAGATCACTTTGGGTGATCTAGCTAGTAGTGAAAGTTACTTGAATCGTGCATGCTATAGACGAATACAAAGAAAAGAAGTAGAGGAGGCTTTGAAGGTTATGAGACCTGGGAAAGGTGTTGGACCGGATGACATCCCTGTAGAAGTATGGAAAGTTTTAGGTGAGCGTGGTTTGACTTGGCTTACGAATCTATTCAATGTTATTTGGCGAAGCAAGAAAATGCTTGAAGATTGGAGGAGGAGTATCGTGGTGCCTCTTTATAAGAACAAAGGAGACATTCAAAACTGTTCAAATTACAGAGGTATCAAGCTGATGAGTCACACTATGAAAATTTGGGAACGTGTGATCGAAAGAAGGTTGAGGCAAGTTTCCCAAGTAAAAGAAAACCAATTCGGATTCATGCCAGGTCGCTCAACTATTGAAGCCATCCATTTGCTGAGGAGAACAATGGAGATTTATAGAACTAAAAGGAAGAATCTCCATATGATCTTTATTGATTTGGAGAAGGCTTATGATTCCGTCCCACGAGAGATACTGTGGAGAGTTTTGGAGAAGAGACAAGTACCTGCCCTATACATTAATCTCATAAAGGATATGTATGATAGGGCTTTATCTTGTGTAAGGACCCCGACGAGGAAGATTGACTATTTTGATATCAACATTGGTTTACATCAAGGTTCAGCTTTGAGTCCATTTCTTTTTACTTTGATTATGGACGAGTTGACAAGTCACATTCAGGATGAGTTACCTTGGTGTATGTTATTTGCTGATGATATTGTGTTGATTGACGAGACTAGAGATGGAGTAAATGAGAAGCTTGAGGTTTGGAGACATGCATTGGAGACTAAAGGTTTTCGTATAAGTAGGGCTAAGACGGAATATATGGAATGCACCTTTGATGGAAGCAATGGTGTAGGAATCGAGGTGAAGATTGGTGACGATAAGATTCAGAAGAGAGATTATTTTAGATATTTGGGATCTATTTTGCAACATGATGGGGAAATTGATAGAGATGTTGCTAATAGAATAAATGCAGGCTGGCTAAAGTGGAGAGGAGCCTCCGCTGTTCTCTGTGATAAGAAAATTCCTTTTAAAATTAAAGGAAAGTTTTACAAAGCAGTCGTGAGACCTGCTATGCTTTATGGTTCTGAATGTTGGCCTGTGAACCATAGACATGTGCAGAGAATGGCTGTAGCAGAAATGAAAATGCTAAGATGGATGTGTAGACATACACGTAAAGATCGGATTCGGAATGATGCAATCAGAAAGAAAGTTGGTGTAGCTCCGATCGAGGATAAGATGCGAGAAAACCGCTTAAGATGGTTTGGTCATTTGCAAAGAAGGTCAACTGATGCACCGGTTAGGAGATGCGAGTGTTGGGATGTTGAGCCGGCTAAGAGAGGGCGAGGACGGCCCAAGAAGTGTTGGAAAGAGACTATATGAAGGGATCTTAGTTTTTTGGATATAAGTCCGAGATTGACCCAAGATAGATCTGAATGGAGGCGAAGAATCCATGTAGCCGACCCTACTTAATTGTGGGAAAAGGCTTTGTTGTTGTTGTTATTTTGAGTTGATTATTTTAAAAAATTTAGGTCTCCTTGTGTGTTTTTGCATCATTTTTGTTGATTAAATTTCTTGATCTATTTCTGACATTTTTTCTTTTGTGGCAGGGCTTGTGGAGATGGAGGACATTTGATCAACATGAATGTGTGGAGTTGGGAGCTCCCGCTGCAAGGAGCCACGGAAGAAACTCAGGAGGATTCGAGGAGTTTAATTAGCAATGCATTTCATTTTTTTTGTATAAAATTGTAATAATTGCATTTCCAGCGGTCCTCGTTCGAGGGCTCGCTTGTGTACATGAATTTGGACATTCCATGTGGTGTGGAGCCTGTTTCGCCCCAGTTCGGGTGGGGCTTCACTTGAGTGTTCAAACCTAGGATTAGGCACGCGACCAAAGTTGCAAAAGTCGGTAGTCGGTACTTGGTCGGTCGGGTCACTGACTAAGGATTAATCTACAGTCGGACGACTAATCGGATTTAGTCGGACTTTAATCGGCTTTGAATTTTTTGATTATTTTAAACATATAACTCATTTTTATACATATATTTACATAGGTTTTGCAAATTTTTTATACTATCATAATAAAATAAAAGAAGTAATTGAATCTAAATAAAACAATATGTATATTGTAATAAGTTTGCTTATGAAAAACAACAAATATGGTATCTCTAAGCAAAAATTGATCGACTAGTTGTCCTAGTCAGAATTAGTCGGTACTCGATCGGCCACCCCACTGACTAGACTAGTCGGACCTAATAGTCGGGCCAGTCGGGCGACTTTTACAACACTGCATGCGACGCTCCGAGCTCCTCTTTCAAATATTTTGTGATTGATTCGTAGGTTAGGACACACAAATAAGGATCGATGAGAATTCACTTCTTCTTCTTGATTCATTGAGATGCACATAAACATCGATCGGTTTAGCCAAAATTAACGTAAACACTTTCCGCTAATAGTATCATGTTTAGGGTGTGGTTTCCTCGACTTGCATGCATATGGAGAATGTTGGAGGCATTGTAAGTTTCTCTCTTAAGCATGTATCATGGATTTCGCAAATGCATTGGTTTTTTCGATCTTCTTCTTGATTTATCACTTAGGATATTGAAGGAAATTGGGAATGGTCGTTAGACGATGAGTGCTTGATATGTGCTAACATTAATACAGTGATAACTAAAGAATAAAAATAAGACTATTAATGCATGTCGACAAAAATAAAATGGAATAAAACGAATCTTGGATTATGGGAGAACAATACCCACTTTGTAAGCATATTATGTTTAAGTGGTTGAGAGGTGAGTGGATGTATCCCTAGAATAGTGCCCAAAACCTATCTTTAAACCACGCATAATGGACTCAAAATTTGGATGATCATTAATTAAAACAGACAAGATAAATTTGGCCGAACCCTTACGGCCCTCATGTGTGAAGTTGGTGAAATCATGGGTATCGTTGCTTGTTTGGTTGAGCCTGAATGTGTTTTTCACCCAACTCTCCCGTAGCCCTAGTCACTCCATCCACATCTCTGCAGATTCACTCATTTTTGTAAATCCACTCCCCCTCTAATCCATCCCCGGTTCCCCATCCTTATTTCTTTATTTAGATACTTAGGCTACTTTTCAACCTACATATAGGAGGAACCTTGTACATTCTCTAAGTATTCACCTCGGGTCCCTCCATCCTCATTGCATATCTCTCTACTTAGGCTCTTCTAAGCCTAAGTATAAGGGGAGACCCGATCCCCTGTCACCTTCTATTTACTAATTTGATCCCTTCACGTACTTATCTCATTGTATTGAGGTTATTCTTAACCTAAGTATAGGGGGGGTCTCCCGAGTCAGTTCTCGTGCTTCCCTATATTTTGGCATGAGCTATTGCTTCATATCTTTTTGTGCTATGAGGATATAGAAAAAGCTAAGTATAGGGGGTATATTGTATATACTTCATATATACTTTAGCTATAGCTCATATTTTGAAAATTTTGAAAATCTTTGAAAAAATCTTGGGACTAGGGCATATTATTTTGTGAACTGATTTTCATAAAAAATATTTGTAAAAGCTTTGAAAAATTTTCTTATTAGTGTGACACTGTTTTGAATATTTGACAATGGTTTGAAAAAATGGGATTTGACTCGTTTTGAAAATCGTTTGAAAAATATTATGAAAATCAATATATTATGTGACATGATTTGGAAAATATTTTCAAAATTCTTTAAAAAATAAGGGATTAACATTAAAAAAATTTCTATAAAAAAACTGAAAAATTTAAAACTTTTCTTTAGTAGCGATTCTGACTACTAAGCTTAAAAATGAGTAGCTACTTCTCAGTGAGGGAACTACAGTCTCCCTTAACAGAGTGGGTGGTTAAAAGACATTGCAAATGGCATCGTCTTGAAGTAATACGGGTAACTGTCTAACGGTCCGTACTTACACCCAAAAAATACTGACTGGAAGTGGATGCAACTATTCATATGAGCTTGGATCACTCATTATTTCTCTTAAGATATCACAAAAATCCATAAAAAATGCAAATTCAAAAATAAAAAATTTACTAACTTTGGAGTTTGTGTATTCCTGCATGAAGGATGAGATGAGTTGAGATTTCACTTGAGGGTATGGGATTGGAAATTTAAGTCTGGATCCGATCTAATGATGCTCGAGGATGGGATAAAGTCAATGAAGGCTTCAAGAAACCCAAGTGCCAGCGAACCCTAGCTAGTGTGTGAACAAGTTCTCATTCTATCTTTTGATATTAACCTACGTGTTAGGGTGTGATTAAACTAAATAGTTGTTGATTTGTGTGTGCCAACTTGGTAAAAGCAATGGAGCTAGCCTACCGAAAAGAAAAGAAATATGAATACAAAGAGCTCTCAAATACAAAGTCAATCTCGAAGAGCTTCAATTAAAGGCTAACGCTCCCAACCATTTCAAAGTATCCACTTGCACCAAAGCTATTAGGATCAAGGAGTCAAGCTAGCACCCAAAAAGGCCTCTGCATCGTATAGTGATACAAGTCTGGGTGTTGAAGGCATCTTAGATACTCAAAAGAGATACACCCCGGTGTACTCCCAGGAAAACAAGTGCAGACGATCTTGAGCTCTCTTGATGGACATGTTGATCAACAAACAAAAAAATACATGTGTTGAGTAATAAGGTACTCGAGAGGATCTTTGTTCCAATGTGAAGGAGAGAAGAAAATACACAAATCCATGCCCTCCATAATCTGGCCTTCCATATCCATTCTCAAGTCTGACAAATTAATGAAACGGTGGAATGAACGCAAGAAATGACTTATTCCTTAGTGTTGAGGATTAGGTCTAGAGGAGAGTATCGTGGACTGAGACCTTGGGTGACATTTCGACTTGACTCTTGTGATTGTAGTACTTTAATTGTCATATCCTTATATTAAATGTACAAACAAGAGTGTCTGATAATTAGAGAAGATGGATTTTTTTAGAGCATGGTTGAACTCAGAATTTTAGGATCACTTAAATTAAGGGTCTTGGATGAATTGAGCTTTGAAAGTTTCACATGCACTGTCAGATATTAATCTGACTCTTTCATTCTTTAGATGCTCGAGGACGAGCATAGTCTAAGTATAGGGGGTGATGAATCTCGGATTTATCATCACTATACTCCTTAGTTGTCCAGTGAGCTTGAATAAATCAACAAAAATCACCAATAATTCGCTTTAATTAGCAATCGACCCTTTTTCCTGTAAATAACCCTAATTATTATACACATATTAACCTCCTTTTATTTTCTTTTTTCTTTTCATATTAAAAACTCCAACAAGATTAGATTAAATATTGTAGATATTTCTTTGGGATTTAAAAGGATTAAAAAGATAAAAAAATAACAAAACAATTTAAATGGGGTGTTTTTATTCATTAAAAATACTCTCAAAATTTTTGCTTTGTTTATTTGGTCTCCTTTGGCTTTTTGTCCAACATGAAAATTGTATATCTCCTCTCTACAACTTCCATATTTTGACTTTTTCCTAATTTTGCCTCCTACTATTTCTTTTTGAATTTCTCCTCATTTTCTTATTTTCTAAATAATTTGATTGGGCCACGTGGTGCTATTTGGAGCCGCCAAGCGACTCCTTCTCTACGCGCTACCTGGCCTACCTCCTGGCCATTCATCCCCCTCTGCCCGCCTTCATCTCAGCAGCTCCTCTCCTCCTCAATTCTTGGTTGTCTGATCGTGCCTGATGGATGCGATCGTGGCCACTCCTTCCCACCTTCACCTCGCCCATTGGATGGATTCGCATCCAACGACTCCGCCTTCTCCACGTATCCATCTCACCTCCCCATCATATGATGAACCCCTTGTCTCATCTTGGCCATCCCCCAACGCCACTCTCTCCACCGTTGGATCAGATCCTATGATCTGATCTAGATCACTCATTCCCGCTCGCATCACACCCGTTAAATCAGACCCTCTGATCTAATTGGGAGCGTCCACCCGCGCCTCAACATCAGTCGTTGGATCGCATGATCCAACGGTGGAGACTTCGTCTCCTACCTCTAGTGACGCCTCTCCTTTCCCCACGCACCTCTCCGCTCACCACACTTCTCCCTTTTTCCCCACTCACCCCACTACCGTTCTCCACTAGCCATCACCTCCATTAAGTCACCCATTACTCCCTCTCTCTCGCGTAACCCTCATCCCTTCAATTCCGACCTTTTAGGGCTTCTGTATTACCGTTACATCCACGACCACCACTACAACCATCACCTCGCCTGTAACCACCACCTTCACCCATAAATACTTCTCCGGCCACTGATCACCTTGTCCACCATTCTCCGGCATAAGGGCAGGCCTTCTCCTCTCTCCTGTGACAGAGGAGCAGAGGATCGAGGGCCGACGACCCCTCCGCCGCGGTGTCGACCCTTGGCTGCCCTCGACGAGCGATGACCCGAGGCTCGATCAGATCCTCAGCCCAAGCCTCCCTTCCCTCGCAATTTCATCTCCAATCAGGTAAGCTTCTTCTCCTTTTTTTCTTTTGTTTTCTTGAATTTTATTATGCACACACCTTTGAGTCTCACCTTTACTGGACCCCCTCCCGAGCACCACCGTTCATCTACCATCCTTGCGCTACCCTCCGTTCATTGCCTTTCTTCCTCCACAACCTCCCTCCACCCTAGGCCATCTCCTCCATCGGAGGTGTTCCACTACGGGCTCCGCCTGCTCCACCCTAAGCCCGCCAATCCACTTCCCCCTCTCTCTGGCTATCCATCCCCTCTAACCTATTTTCAGGTATTCTTTAATCCTTGATCTTCGGGCGGAGTTCTGTTCTAGAGCTCGCGCGCCTTCGGCGTGGCTTCGTCAGCACCGCCTTCCAGCCACCATGTCTCCTCCTCCCACCGAGCTTCATCGCACAGGGCTCCTGGAGCTCCCCAGACCTTCAACACGAGTTGACAACAGCGATGGAGCTCTGACAGCCTCATCGGAGCTCCAAATGCACCGCCTACCCAGCGGCGGAGGAGAAGCCGAGAACATACAATCACCGTTGGATGGCGTCCCTCCGACGTCCATCCAACGGTCCGGGGGAAGCCACGTAGCAACTCCGAAGTGCACGGCTCGGTGGGACCGAACCTCCACCTGAAGCACCTCGGGTCGCCATGTGGCCGGAGGCTCCTGCAACGGCTCCCGAAGCACCATCCGACCCTCAACCGCCATCTGAGCCTAGCTCGTGCGCGTGCCAGCTGCGTGTGGGATGGGTAAATTGCATCCATGCCTTGCCAAATTTGAATAATTGCAAAAAAGGTCCCTCCCAGGCACGCGTGTCTCACCTGTACGTCTGGGAAATTTACACGGAGCCCAACCGATTTTTGATTATTGCATTTATGCCCCTTCGAAGGACCTATATGCGAATTTTCTGAGTTTTATCCTCATGTTTTTATTACAATTATTCCCTTGCACTCTTTCATATCTTGAACATACAAACTCCAAATCCAATGATTTCAATTTCATTGTGCTGCTAATTTGATGCTCTTCATAATGGCATTATTATTTTTCTGATTTACGCGTAATTTTTCATGCTAAATTCTAGGTATTTATTGTGTCAATTGCTCCTCATTCAAATGCCGTTGTTAGAGCTATAATGTTTCCTTGCACTCCAATTGCTAATGAAACCGAATCGCTTTTGATTGCTCATTGATTCGACTATTTCAGGGCATATCATTGCATAGCATATTACATCATTTTTAATTGCTAAAAAACAAATAGAAATGCATATTGATCAATTTATGCATCACATTTTTTTGCATTTTGTATCGCATTTACTATGCATAAAATAAAAATACATTTTATATGTTCATCATACATTGCATTGTGTGCTTAAAAATCAGTAAAAAAATGTACTTTCATTTCATGCATCTTGTTAGAGTTATTATATATGTTTATAACCCTTCGGGTTCCGTAACCCCCCATGACCCTTCGGGTTCCGTAACCCTCTGTGACTCTTCGAGTTTCGTAACCTTGCGTAACCCTTCGGGTTCTGTAACCCTTGTACTCTCTAGGGTTTTCTCTCTATATAAGAGACCCTAGCTCTATGGAATAAATATCTCATTCGTCTCTCTTCTCAACATGATCTCTCTTCTCAATATGGTATCAGAACGACGGTCCTAGACCGAAGCCTAATACCCTAAATCTACCGCCACCACCAACCCTCTCTCCGCCGACAAGGAGAGAGGGCTGGACCTCATGTGTCGCTCCTGGATTCGATTGTCCCCCGCAAGGCAATCCGAGTCCCCAACGTCACCAGCTGCCACATCCAGCGGCACCTATTGTGCCCAACCGCACCTCCTGTGTTGCCGGCACCGCTTGGAGCCCCTCCTCCAATGGCCCCTGCTTCACAACGACGTGTTTCTCCCAACTTGATGTTCCATACTCTTTATTCTATCAAGTATGAGAGAAAGGGGGAGTCAGAGATGATTCTTCAGGACGTTTGTTGCCCTACCATAACTGATAGACTGACACTCCAAACTACTATTCAGATCATCCGTCTTCACTGAGCATCGATTTCTTCATCAGGGCGTATACTTCTTCTTTTACGACTCGACTGCTACTCCGTGCTGGACTTCTTCTACAACGATTCTTCTCCAGGCACGGCAGATATATGTTCCGGTGACCTGCAGGCACGACAAAGATACGTTTTGGTGACCTGAAAGCTGCAGATCCTTCCTCGAGCGAGGTCTTCTACCATCAACGGACATATGTTCTTATGATGCATTGTGTGAAGATGTGGTGTATACTTTTTCTTTTTGTTACAAGCTGTGGCTTTCTCAGCTCCATCTTGAGGGGGAGTGTTAGAGTTATTATATATGTTTATAACCCTTCGGGTTCTGTAACCCCCCATGACCCTTCGGGTTCCATAACCCTCTGTGACCTTTCAAGTTTCGTAACCCCCCGTGACCCTTCGGGTCCGTAACCCTTGTACTCTCTAGGGTTTTCTCTCTATATAAGAGACCCTAGCTTTATGGAATAAACATCTCATTTGTTCCTCTTCTCAACACATCTTATTCTTTGTATATTTGTCTTGCATGCCTGTCTTTGCATGATATTTTGCTCAGCATTGTTTTGTGTTGTGCATTGTGTCTGCATAAAGAAGACTTAGATCATGTAATTTAATCGCCCAATTTAACCATTAAGATCCGATTAATAGACTTGGAGGCTCGTGTCCCTGTGTTCGATTTTGGTATTCTTGCCAAGTAAAATTTCATCGCCAAATATTCAAGCATGTGGTCGACTCTGTAGATCCAAAATCACCTCCTGTGATATGATAAAAACAACATATTAAAGAGGTGAGAATGGTGGACGGGGTGATCAGTGGTTGGTGGAGGAGTATTTATGGGTGAAGGTGGTGGTTACATGCGATGTGATGGCCGTAGATGTAACGATCGTACAGAAGCCCTAAAAGGTCGGAATTGAAGGGGTGAGGGTTACTCGATAGAGAGGGAGTAATGGGTGACTTAATGGAGGTAATGGCTAGTGGAGAACAGTCGTGGGGTGAGTGGGGAAAATGGAAGAAATGTGGTGAGCAGAGAGGTGCCCGGGGAAAGGGGAGGCGTTACTGGAGGTAGGAGACGAGGTCTCCACCGCTGGATCATGCGATCCAACGGCTGATGTTGAGGTGTGGGCGGACGCTCCCGATTAGGTCAGAGGGTTTGATCTAATGGGCATGATGCGAGCGGGAACGAGTGATCTAGATCAGATCATAGGATCCGATCCAGTGATGGCGAGAGTGGCACTGGGGGACGACCAAAATGAGGCAAGGGGTTGATCATACAACGGGGAGGTGAGATGGATACGTGGAAAAGGCGGAGCCGTTGGATGAGAAGCCATCCAACGGGCGAGGTAAAGGCGGGAAGGACTGGCCATGATCACATCCATCAGGCGCGATGAGATGTCCAAGAATGGAGGAGAGGAACAGCTGAGATAAAGGCATGCAGAGGGGGATGAATGACAAAGAGGTAGGCCAGGTGGCATGCAGAGAAGGGGCGTGTGGCGGCTCCAGAGAGTACCACATGACCCAATCAAATTATTAAGAAAATAAGAAAATGAGGAGAAATTCGAAAAGAAATAGGAGGCAAAATTAGGAAAAAGTCAAAACATGAAACTTGTAGATCTCGAGGAGATCTACAATTTTCATGTTGGACAAAAAGCCAAAGGAGACCAAATAAACAAAGCAAAAATTGTGAGAGTATTTTTAATGAATAAAAACATCTCATTTTAATTATTTTGTGTTTTTTTTCTATTGCTTTTAAAGCCCAAACAAATATCTACAATATTTAATCTTGTTTTAATGGAGTTTTTAATTGGAAATAAAATAAGAAAATAAATAAAATAAAGAGGGTTAAAATTTGTACAATAATTAGGGCTATTTATAGGAAAAAGGGTTAATTGCTAATTAGAGCGAACTATTGGTGATTTTGTTGATTTATTGAAGCTCTGAGGATAATTACGGAGTCTATGATGATAAATATGAGATTCATCAGTCGTCTGCGACTCTTTGTTGCTACTTTGATACAGATAATGCATGCCTCGTGATGGTTGGTTCAAGCCATAATTGCTAGAGTCTAACCCTAGTCCGATGATGGGGCTGTAGCTAGCAATAATTGCCATCAAGCATCTACCTCGATCGTGAACACAAATGTCTAATCATATGAAATTGTGATAAACACATGAACATTGAGAATTCCAAATTAAATCTTTGAAATAATATACGAACATCAAAATCCTCAGAATGACCGACTCATGTACCACGTGGAAATATAAAAAGAGTATGCCTAGTTTTATTGGGCAGTTTCAAAGCCCTAGTTTTAGCATGGTCATATGTATAATTATTAGTGCTAGTTTTATAATATATTTTTTTGGTTGGTTCCAACCTGGAACTCCATTTCTCAAAAAATATGCCTAGCATTACAAACACGAACAAAAGATTTACGTGGGTAAAAATGGTGTATCCGCCTTATTTTTTCAAGGTGGATCCCAAGAGATGTCACCCTTCTTTCAAAAAAGGTTGGTGTGTCCACCTTATTCCATTGTTGAAGGGAACCTCTAGATCATATCGTCATATAAAATTATCACAAAAATAAGGATGTAAGACTTCTTATATAGCCCCACCAACATTCATAAGTCCGATCACTAAGTGATGCATGACATATAAAGTGTAGTATACGATGAAGACCATGAGTTTGAGCATGGGGTTGGGGGATGGCTAGCAAACCGTCTGCCAGAGCGAGGAAGGGTGAGGGGAGGGCAAGGAGAGGACCACCGAACATAAATCGGATCTGGAAGAGGAAGATGTGAAGCTCTTGAAAGTCTTGTGGTGGAGCCGCGGGTGGGGGGAAGAGGGAGTTTGGCTATCACCAAAGCGATGAACTCGTCAAAAACCGAGAAAGGAGGTGAAAATGTCATGGTGCTACATATGAGGGGAGTTAAACCATATCACAAAGATCTATTCAATGCCCTCCTCACTGTGCTTCCACTATGGTCTCCCTAGCCATCGATGTTTTCGGAGTGCCGTGTGCAAGGGTCTTGACTGAAGAATCGCCCCAGACTCACCACTGAAGGTAACATGAGATTGGTCGATGGCTTGGTGGTCGGAGAGGGTCCATTGGAGGAGTTAAGGCGTACAACGGAGAGAATCAAAGAGGCAAAGGCATAGAGTTCGGATGGATGTAGCGTGGATTAATGATGTGACTTTGAGTGTCTGTGGTTTGTCTGAAATCAGGGTTATGAAGGTGTTGGGAGGGATTCTGCCTAGGGTACTTGGAGCAGTGAGTCGGTCGTGATCGAGATGTTTTAATGGTGCTTCAAAGGCTGAGAGATGGGAGGAAGGATCATGCGCCCGCTTCATTGCCGGGATCTGATGTTATTTAGAAGGGCAGTGGTTTTGGTGGGCTACATGGTTCAGGTGATTAGCTCTGGGATGGGGTTGGGGAGGACCTCAATGTTGCCGTCATAACGGAGGGCCTTGCTCCTCAACCTGTTCGGTTGGAGATGGTGTTGAGTCGAAGTTCTGTTTTGAATCTTTCGATCATGATTCCGATGGAGGCCGGTTCCAACGAGGACCCGTCAGAGAAGGCAAGCAACGTTTCGGCTTATTCAGGCATGTAATCAATGAAGCATCATCAGGAAATGCTTGAAGTCCTCATCATTTTGGGGGAGGGGGGTTAAACTCCTTAATATCGTTAGGGTATGGTACCTCCATGGATTTTGTAGCAATGGTTACGAGAGCCCACCTTTCGACGCTTACATTCTGGAAGCTCCTTAAGGACCATCTAGCATTCCCTCTATTGCGATCATGTTCCTGGACATCGCGTAACCGAATCCTATACTGGATATCTGAAGATAGGTGGTGGTGATCATGGTTTCTTGATGATTGTCGGATCCTGAAGGCGCATCCGAATTTTTTTCGGTCTCCAGATGGGATCGTACCGTGGAGCCGAACCTGAAGAGGTTCGAGGTCGGTCATGAGGTCTCCATATTCATTCCCCTCTCAACCGTTCGACCTACGATGGGGATCGTCGGTTCGAATGCCGGATCATGTCATCATACTCTACTAGATCTGAGGTTTGGCTCTCTTCTTACTGCTTGTGTGCTGTTGTTGATAGCTCTGGTGGTGCTATTCAATGCTCCTATTGTATCGTCCTGTGTGGTGGGAGGGGTCGTGGTGCTGGTTACAACCAATGTTGGGGTGGTAGGATCAACTTCTGTTGCGGGATTGGTCACAATGCCCTGCAGCATCCTATATTGTTGAGAAAGGTGAAGGAGAAATTTAGATCTCCACGTGGCTGATCTCCTTCTCGAGAAAAAGGCGAGCATATGCTCTTTGCTTGGAGACGAGTAGGTTGGAGGGGTCCCACACCAGGTGTGGTACTGAGCTGGTCGAGGGCATACTTGAGAGACCTATGGGTCTAGAAGAGCTGGACGCTGACGTAGGTCAGCGGAGGACGAGACCTTGGTTATTGCATATAGGAATGCACATGGATCTCATCGGATTGGATTTTAGCTTAATCAGTGTCTAATCCAACCTCAATGGAATTTAGCTTTTTCTAATCCAATCCAATCACATTAAATATCTAAATCCAATCCGATAAAATCCATCGGATTACGAATTGGGTTGGATTGGTTCGGATTTTTTATAGTTATGTATCTCACTCAATTGTTTACTCTCATGTTTGTACTTTATAGAACATTAGCCCCCAACATTTGAATTATGGCTCGAAAATCGATAGTATGGATATATGTGCAGACAAGAATATTTGAAGATTACACAATCGAATTAAAGTTGAAAAACTCCATTAATCGAAAATAAATAGTTGAAGGTCACACAATCGAAGTAAAGAATCATATTGATTTTGGAATGTGAGTCTCTTTTTGTAAATGTTGTATTAGTATTTTTACAAATGATTTCTAACAAACGATTCAAATAAGAACAATACGAGCTATCAAATAAGGATCCAAAGACAAGTTAAATAAATAAAAATGTGATCTCTGTGGTTGGTTATTGATAAAGTCTATGGTTATTTTTTTAAGAGAAAAGAGGGTGGCATCCCGAGTTAGGATCCACCACAAAATTTATATTAAGTCAGAAGATTAGCTTATAGTTGACCAAGTCAAGTAAAAGGCCTTATAATGTTCCAACACATTTTCTTTAAAAGCATTGACCACGAAAATGGCCCCATTCCTAGTACAACAAATGACCCATAGTAGTGCAAAGGAAAAGGAGCTGCCTCATGTGAGTTGCCACAATTCATGCGAATGGATCTCTAGAAGATAATGTTGTTGTCCACCCTTAGCCAAGGAATCCTTGCTAACCTCCACACCTGGGCTGAGGGATAACACCTGAAAAAGAGATGGTGCAGACCCTCAGCCTCAACTCCATACATGTCACATAAGCGGTCTCCAATCTGAAGAATCACATCTCAATGCTCCTTTGTAAGAATGCGACCGTGCATAACGAGTCTTAATAACACCTTGATTCTCGGAGGGATTTTCTCCCCTAAATGATCCTCGCTTCACTGTAGATATACTCAAGTTGCACCCTCTTTTCATTTACAAAGAAATGATACGCCTTCATTATAGAGAACTTTCCTTCAATCCATGTGTAGTGGTCCCTACCACGAGTCGGGCCTGCCTCATCAGCCAAATCCCTCTGTAAGCTCAAGAACTCCTCCAATTTTTGCTCTAAAAAAGCCGCTGTGAAAGATGGTGACCGTGAGTTACGCGCTTACACTTGTTGAGCAGAAATTTTCTTCTCTCCACAATTTCCAGGAGCCACGGAAAACGATCCCCACAAGCGTCGTTACCATTCAAGTTATCCCACCAACATCGAAAAATCTCCCCGCTACCAAGCACCAGACACAACTTCAACACCAACTCCGTCATGATTCAATGCCCTGCCACACCGAAGATGGGCACTTGTTCGTCGTAACCGACCCACCAATACCATATATCTTCCTCATCAGATGGCAAACAAAAACATCAGATTCTCCCCACAATATGACCACCCATTTTTTTAGCAGTGCCTTATTCATGCATTCCACCTTCAAGACACCCAATCCCCATGTTTTACCTTAGAAATTGTAGTTTAGTCAATGAGATGGATTGCCCTTTTCTCCTGCTTCCCATCAGCCCAAAGATTCATCTCATCAAAGTCTCCGTCCTCCTATGCAACCCCACACGTAGCAATCTGGTAGAACAAAAGAAAATGAAAATAGATGAGAGGACATGCTTGTGCAAAACCAGCTTACACCCTGGATAATGTCATCACTTCCACCTCGCCAACTTGCTCTCCAATCTACCCGAACAAGCCTCCAATCGGTCACCGACCTCCCCCCAACCAATGGTAGCTCTAAATAAGTAATGAGGAACTAATCAATTGGGCATCACAACATCTCGACAACCTCCTGCACCTCCAGAGAGAGACCAAAAGGCACCACCACCAGCTTTTCCCTATTTATCCATATACCCGAAACGTCGCCAAAGATTTATCTAGAATCTGGTCGATCCTTCTCGCCTGGTCTGATCTTCCTTCCAAAAAGATCATTGTATCATCAACATATTGAAGGAGAGGAATTGAAATGTGTCCATTGCAGTCCCTCAGGTACCAACCACCATCAGATGCAAGTCTCATCATAACCGCCAAAGCATCAACTGCGATCGCAAACAACAAATAGGGTAAAGAGCATGCCTTGTGGACAAGGCTAAAAGAAACTACCCTCCATCAACAAGCATATGGTGCGATGCCGTAGTAATGCACAGTTTCATCCAGAAGTTCCACACGTCCGGGAAACCTCTCTTACTCAAGGATTTCCAGAGGAACCACCACTTCACGCAATCATATGCTTTGGAAAAGTCAACCTTCCCCTTGTTCCTCTTCCAATCTAATACTATTTCAGAGGCCAACACCAATCCATCCGCCATATATCTACCAGGTATAAATGTCGTTTGCTTTGGAAAAGATGATATCATTCATCACGCAATGGAAACGATCTGTAAATACCTTGTCAATGATAAGATAAACTACGTTAGAGAGCGCGATAGGCATGTAGTCCTCCAATTCTGATGGCCACATCCCTCTTCATCAGCAAAAACAAGTGTCTTGCTCACTTGCTCAAAACTCATATTTCCCCTACTAAATTCCTGCACCATCTACAACTTGACCACCTCCCAAAATTCTCTGTAAAACGGTACCGGGAAACCATCTTGTCCCAGGGCCCCATCTGCATTTAGGCCAAAAACTGCCTTCCTGATCCATGCCTCTGAAAAAGGAACAATAAGAGCCTCCACCTTGAAGGTTATGGGAAAAACCATAAACATCATGGAAGCGTGGAGATCGCACCATATGCGATCGGGAGCGACTAGTCAGATTAGTTGCTCGGGGTAGCGGAATTTAAAAAAAATTTGAACGATGAAACCACATGATCCAAGAATACTTCTCAGATGTTTCATCTAAACCATAAACTGGCATTAGGTTTACCTCTTGAAGCGTGATTGCGATTGAGTCTCCAAATGAAGAGACCTCTTGTCTCAAGTTCAATCGAACAGAGGAGACACTTGCGAACGCATTGATGAAACGCGTGCTCCTCGCAATCCATGTTGATGATTCAAGCAGCAAATCTCCTGATCTCCTTACGATATCCCGGCGTCTTCTTCACGAGCGAAGTGCACCGAAGGAGATGAAGATCCACAAGCGGTCGAAGCGGTGACACAACGGTGTGGCGACGATGGCGACCGTCTCTAGGGTTTAGGGTGGACAACCACTCTAATGAGGGAGAAAGGGGGCGTGTGTAGAGAATATGAGAAAGAGAGAGGTTATTCAATTGTTGTGTATAAAAGAAGAGCTAGGGTTGCCTCTTCTTTTATAGCAATTTGGGAGTCCATGGATTCCATTCCATTTGAAACACAATCAATAGTTGAGATTGATTTGTGTTTCTATTCAATGGCCATGATTTTGTTGTAAAATACAACAACAATTAAGTTAGATCAAATTAAATATATATTGAATGATCAACATAATTTAATTTGAACTAAATCAATTAGCATAGAAGGATTTGGAAGGAAGCCACCCACCTTCCTAAAAAAGGGAGGACGACCACCCTTGAGAATAAGTCAAAGGGTGGCCGTCCACCATCCATTAAATGGATGGTGTTGGCTCCTCTAATCCTTCATATATATTTACAACAACTTTTGTTATATTTAATTCACAAAAGTAATTCCAAATTAATTTTGTCAATATTACAATCATGCCATCAAATAATTGTGAATCATATTCACAACCCAAAATAAAATGTAAATTGTATTTCCAATTAATTTCCAATATGAATCCAATTCACATCAACAATTAATTTATAGATACTATTTACAATAAGCTCTCTCTAATATATTATAAATCACATTTATCATATATACAAATAATAAGGATAGTGTTATCCACACTATTCATATCCTTGATAATTAAATCATATTTAATCATCTTGGATTTCTATTCTCATGTGTTCAAATTAACATGAATCACATTCACATTATTCTCATCTTTGATAATTAAATAACATTTAATTATCTTAGATAACTCTCCTTGTATGGCCAAATAATACGAATCAAATTCATATTATTCATTATAATTAAATCACATTTAACTATCAATTTTCCTAAATGCTCGGACACATTATCAACAATGAAATTATCCTTGAACTCTTTCAAGAATAATGTGCTTTCTCCGCGAATACTTGGAGATAAGGATAAGACGATTGTACATTCCACGTATAGTGATTTGGATATTGAGATTAAATCTCAAATCCAGATCTCGGGGACCTCCATGGGATTAAATTTCGCCGAAATTCAGTCGAATTCTGGTCGAATTTCGATTTCGGTGGGTAACCGAAATTCAACCGAAATGGTCTATATAAGTTGAAATTTGGGGGCCCTAGTTCAAAAAACGACCAAAATGATCGAAATTTCGGTCGAAGTTCGACCGAAATTCGGCCTAAATTTCGTTTCGCTCAGTCAACGAAACGAAATGGAAATCCGACATTTAAGGCCTTGGGGACCTCCCATAGATATTTGATTAAATCAAAGTCGTAAATCTAATCTTATCATTACATTTGAATCACATTCAGATCACTGTACAACATTTGGACCAAGATTAGATTACTTCTTTAATGAGAGGAGTAACTACAATCCGGACATGCTTCATCACTCAGCGTCATGGTTATACAATCGTTTGTTGTCACATCATCCTCGGGTATTCCTAATACATGCACATCCTGCGTACTAGAAGACCTAGAATAAACCGAAGTTTTAGATCTTATTTAGGTTGTCTCCTTCAGGGTTTTATTATTAAGTTTCTCATTTGATCATTGGAGTTGGTATCGATCATATACTTTCCAAAAGCATATATCATACCTAGGTATTGATCATATACTTTCCAAAAACATATATCAAACCTACAAATTCAGTCAAGCTTCCAAAGCGAGACGACCGTGCATGGAATTTGATCCCAATATCTCATGAGTGAGCTCATATCTTCCAGTTCAGTAATGAACCTTTATGACCCTTTGAGAGATCGTATTACTCATATGTCCTTATATGCACACCAGCGCGTCGATATATAGACCTTGATTAGATCATCAACCGATCGGTCTGCCAAATGTACATACTTAAACATATAGTAACACATTTGTCTCCGATCAGAGGATATGTGCCTCTATCGTGACAGTATACAACATATGTTTTGGCTATCTCGATCTCGTTAAGTCAACTCTTTGACCTAAGTTATCTAACGCCTCCGAATCTCTATTCCTATGCAGAGGACCTGCATCAAGAGGTCGGCTATATATCAACCCATGAGAGAAAGGATTGCCCTCTCCTACTCAGGCTGGAGATCATCTCTTAATAATCATTTGACGGTGCTTTATGAGTCCTCAATCTAACTCTTTAGATATTCATCCAAGCATCGGCATCTATGATTCAACAATCGAATCAACAACTGTATGATCATTAAGATGATCATGGTACATAACCCTAATTGTACTAAGGGACCTATTATGCAAATTAGTTATTCTTCATTTCAGATCAGGGAGTGATATTTGCAATAACATTTATTGCATATGTGGGCTCGCATGTCCAACACACCTATGTCGTTGAAATCCCCTTCACACCTCTCCCATGCCAACCCCATCTACTATGTGTCGCTCTCCTACTAGTTGTTTGGATATGGGTACATATTGCCCTCCCCACTTCCTGGTCACTTGTAACCTGCACGCCGCCCACATCAATCAAATGGATACAGTTCCTCCTTCTGCCCGATGCCACAAAATGAAATAATCGAATGTTGGCATCCCGCCCTCTTTAAGACAACGCTGTCGCAATCTCTACCTCCATCTTTTTATCTTCCACTATGACCTCCTGAAGATATATGGACCTCTCCTCCATTTCCTTTATCGCGAGTTCCCGCTCATACTCCAATCCATCCAATATGCTTATCTCCTCGTGTCCTAGTCCTCCTGCACTGACTTTGCTCCCACACGTTCCTGTTGTACTCCATAAGAAATTTTCGCACATTCCTATTGTACTCCATAAGAAATTTTCGCAATCTCAATATTTTAGCTGCTAGCCTGGTCGTTGCCGACCCATTCACCACACACTCCTCCCAAAACTTCCACACCTTATCTCGGAAACCATCCTGCAGCAACCTGCATGTTCATATCTGAAGAAGCTTCTCAGCCTAACGTCCTCGCGTATTAGGCAAAACCTGTCAACTGTATGTGCAACCCGACGTGTCCATAATCGAGAAACTGAATTCACAAATTAGATCCAAAAGCTACCCGGACCTCACGTCCACTCCTCCACGCATCCTCGGTCGGTCCTTTTGCTGGAGCATACTTGAATCATTTTCCGTGATGAAAGATTATATGTAGAGAATGTGGCCCAGTGTATCAAGACTCCTCTTTGAGTCACTGCTCCTTTTAACTTGTTAAAAAAACTGTTAGCACATAAAACTGATATGAATAAGTAGATTCTTTCATATCCTATATGCGTGGTTCATGTTTTCTTCTCTTTTTGATGGTTTTAATGCCTTAAGCATGACAATAAAGACATTTTTCCTTTGCAGTTCTGATCGATCCTGTCAAAAGGAGAGAATATGACAAAAAGGGAATCTTATACATTCAAGATTATAATGTCGCTGTGAGAATTACTGACCCTTTTCATGTGTTTTTCCATAAAAGATTAGACAGTATATTGTTTTTTTATTACTTGTGAGTGGTTTGTGATGGGCGTTAATACCGGAGCTTATAATGCAATCTTAGGGGGTGATTCAGCTATATTGTTAAAATTCCCTTAGCCAATAACCATATTCTTTTACACCAAAAATTTGAACGAACTATGTTTTTCTTCCGAATGGGTAACTGTTCAATGCATCTTGTTATTTATAATGAGGACCTATCAGGACTTCCTCTTCGTATAGTATAAACCTTTTCAAGTGGAAAACATATTCTCCATTTAGACAAGGAATCAAATTATAATTGGACATTCCCAAAATCCAATGCTACAAGGAAAGATCTTTATTCATTAGGCTTCTTAAACAACAATTTCTATAAACATGCCAAAATTTCACGAGTCATGATATTACAAATTTGCAAGTACTTGTAGTTCACGGATTGGGTTTGCCCCAGCATGATATTTTTGTTTTAAAATTTCAGTTTCTAACGGCATGGTTTTCCAGTCAAGGCCTGTTAGTAAGGACTTTATATATGTGTATTTTTTTATAGATCAAAGAGGGAGAAACATGCTAAGGTGTTTGTCCCTGATATATTAGAAAAAGCCAAACAATTTACATGAGCCATGACTCTAGAAGAGTCTTAGCTAGATGAAGCACGTTCTCTAAATAAAAACGCTATGCTCGAAAGATAACCTCGTCACAATAAAACCAAAGCATTCAATGGGATGTGATTGTAGTATCCAAAAAATTGTTAGAGCGGACCCGCACATTGAAGATGGAGTCAGAAAGATCGACGATATTAATAAGATCCACCCAATCAAGGCCCACTTCTATTAAGATATCTTTTGCCTTTATGCAAAAAGAGATGCTCCATCGTCTCAATCTCCACCCCTCATGAGGAACATATTTTGTCATTTTCCTGTATAAATCTTGATTACCTCTCCTTGGCCAATAATCTACTGTCGGAATAACTATAGGAAGATCTTGACCTACATCGGGATAAACATGTCCTCAACGAATATTCAGTCTTGAATCAACATCTCTGGTGTGGGATCCAGTGCTGTAGACAATGCTTGATAGGTAAGTCTCACCAAAAACTCTCCATCACGCCACCTCCAATAATCTCGACCCACAGGTGGGCCCTTGAAGGTGCTGATGACCTTTATTCATGCTAAAGACTCCTAGAAGCGATGTTATAAGAACTCAAAGCAGAAGTTGGGAGCCAAGCACCATTCACCCAAGCTTTCGAGACTATCAAGTCATGATCCTTTGCCAGACGAACAAACACGGGAAACAATCCGCCAAAGATTCCTTCATTGGTTCGATCATTCGCCCAAAATGCAAAAGAATAGGCGTCCACAATGATTTGGTGTAGGTGAGTTGGGAGCTGAGGCATCATGGTGCGAATACCTTTCCAGAATGATGATGCAATAATGGTGCAGGTGGGATCCATGGAACATTGTCTCCATTATCAATCTCCAACCCGCATTCTCCAATACAAGCCTTTGTTGCCTCCCTACATTCTCTCCATCCAAGATGTAGACAGGTCGGATCCATAGAACTTTGAATAATGGTACGCATAATCTACAAATTAATCTCCAACACAAGTCTTTGTTGTCTCCCTACATTCTCTCCACCCATTTCAAGAACAATGCCTTTTTCAAAGTCCCCAAACGGAGGACACCGCATCCACCCACTATCTTTGGCAACGTAATCAATGAATCTCGATTGATAATAATCGGGAAGACATGAAGAACATTTGGACTGCTTAAGAAGAGACTTAACAAGCACCAAACATCTACCCAGTGACATGCCGAATGCCTTCCACCCGGACAACTTCCTTTCCATCTTCTCAATAATCGACAACCAATCTGTAAGACGTAAATGGTCGCAACAGAGTGACAGTCATAGGCAACGAATATTAGCAAGCCCCGAGTTGTGCCCAACGCCATATATGGAAATTTTCAGTGAACGCATTACACAATAGGATTGCTATGAGCATCGTCATGTTACACATGTTTACAATCATGTTGAGCAAAATATATATATTATTTTACAAATGTTATATCATCTTTCCTCCTTGTTTCGTTATCTAAATAAATTTTGGGGCGAACACCAATGAATGTCTCCCCCATGTCTCCCCCTGTTTTTGGCTTCAAAAAAATGTTATATCATGTTCTTACTATAAATAATCACTCTAACAAAAAAAATTAAATTAATACATAATGAGATATTAATCATTACATCTTTTCTATTTGTATTAATTTAAGATATGTTCTTTGTGAGAATGATTGCTTATAGAAAGAACATTTTTTTACATTTGTAAATAATAAATATTTTGCTCAAAATTGTAAACACTTGTAAAAATGAGGGTGCTCGTTACAATTCTAATGAACCATGTGCTCACTCATTAGGGAAATAAATAGCACATGATCTACTCCATTTTTCCTATCCAACAATAGAGATTAAAATCGTTTTGAATGTAATTTGTGGTTTTGATATCCAACAATCCTTTTATTTTTCTTTTTTTACTGCCCAACTAAATGTTAATAAGATCTTTTTATTCTCTATATCCGCCGATTTTGGAATCCAACTACCGATAGTTCTTTTTTTGTCCAATTTTGAAATGCAACGCAACGATGTTGCAATGGAGAAACACATGGAGGAAAACGCTGCCGTCATAAAGGAGAAGAAGCCCAATGGTGATGCTGTACCTAACGGGAGGAGAAGGAGAAGAAGATGATGGTGCTGCCGACCCTAGGTCGAGAAGAACACAACCATCATGGATGAGAAGGAAAAAGAAGTTCATCCCATGGAGAAGACAACTGATCCGTGGAGAGGAAATTCATAGAGAAGAACCCACACTCCCATGGAGAAGATGACCATGGCCTTCATCGACAATTGCAAGGGACAAAGTTCTAAAAAATCAACAAGGAATTGTAAAAAAATAAATATGAGTTGTAAACAAAGTGCTTCTCTCATACATAGATCAAAGTGTTAGGTTAACGTGGTCCGACGCAGTCAAGATGATCGCCATGTGTTTCTTCCTTGATTCTTCTTGTTAGAGTAATGGAAACTCAGATATGATATTCCATAGAGCCCTCGGGTCTCTTATATAGAGAGAAAACCCTTGGGTAAATTACATAGGCGTACAATATATAAATAGAAAATACGAAACAGTACATAGCAACATATATAAACCTCTACACTCCCCCTCAAGATGGAGCATAGATATCTATCATGCTCAGCTTGGAAGAACATCTCTGGAAAGGTCCTCTGAGCAATGGTTTGGTGAATATATCAGCAGTCTGGTCCTCTGAACTGACATGAGAAGTCGAAATGAAGCCCTTCTGAATCATGTCTCTAGTATAATGACAATCCACCTCGATGTGCTTTGTTCTCTCATGAAAAGCTGGATTATTGGCAATAAACAATGCTGCCTGATTGTCACATTGGAGATTCATAGGCAAGGAGACATCTACATTCAAATCTTCTAAGACTGCTTTAACCCACATCATTTCTGCGCTTGCTTGTGCCATGGCTCTGTACTCGGATTCGGCACTGGATCTCGCCACAACAGTCTGTTTCTTGCTTTTCCAAGAAACTAAAGAGCTTCCTATGAAAATAGCGAATCCAGAAGTAGATTTACGATCCCTTGGACATCCTGCATAATCTGCATCTGCACAAGCTGAAATAGACAGATCTGTATCTTTCCTGAATAGCAACCCTGTGCCTGGGGAAGACTTCAGATATCTCAATATCATATACAAGGCATCTATATGCACTTGCCTCGGCTGCTCCATAAACTGACTCACCCGGTTTACTGCAAAGGCAATATCCGGTCGAGTTATAGTAATGTATAAGAGCTTACCCACCATCTCTCTGTACCTTCTTTTGTCCACCTCCTCGGTATCATCGTCGTACAACTTCATGCTTGGGTCCATAGGTGTACTTGAAGGTCTGCATCCAGTCATTCCTGTTTCAACTAGCAAGTCTGTGACATATTTCCTTTGAGTCATTACCATTCCTTGTGTATTTCTAGCAAACTCTATCCCCAGAAAATATCGTATCGTGCCCAGATCCTTTGTAATGAACTGGCTTCCCAACAGAGACTTGGTTGTCTCAGTTCCCTGAGCATCATCTCCTGTAACCAAGATGTCATCAACATATATCATGACAACAACTGTACCTCTAGGAGTCTTCTGGATGAACAGTGAATGGTCCGCATTTGATCTCCTGAACCCCTGTCTTTCAATTAGCTGGGAAAGCTTCTGGAACCATGCTCGGGGACTCTGTTTGAGGCCATAGATAGCCTTATGAAGTCTGCACACCATCTGAGTCTCCCCTCAGCAGCAAACCCTGGTGGTTGCTGCATGTAGACTTCCTCCTGTAGGTCACCATACAAGAAAGCATTTTTGACGTCAAGCTGAAAAATGGTCCAGTTACGTACCACAACAACAGATAGGAGGATGCGAAGAGTGGAGTATCTAGCCACTGGTGAAAAAGTATCCAAATAATCTACCCCATATGTCTGGGTAAATCCCCGTGCTACAAGTCTGGCCTTGTATCTGTCGAGACATCCATCCGCATGATATTTCACCGTAAACACCCACTTGCAACTCACCACGGAGGCACCTGGAGGAATGGGGACAAGAGACCAAGTCCCTCTAGACTGCAAGGCACGCATCTCCTCTTCCATGGCTAGACGCCAGCAATCAATCTTCATGGCATCTTGATATGTCCGTGGAATCTCAACTGACGAGACAGCAGCTGCAAATTTCTGGAAATCCCCATTGAGACGATGAAATGAGACTTGAGAGGCAAGCGGATATGAAGCACATTGTCTTCGCTGTTTCCTGTGAGCAATGGGCCGATCCAGATCATCTATCACTGTGTTGACTGGGTGATCCTCCTCCTGTAGTAAAGGCTCCTGCACTGGTGCATTGTCTAACCCATCATTAGTGATAACATCAGAACATACCTGAGGCATGCTGGATGGTTGACATGTAGCTTGAGCAGGGCCTGTCCGCCTTGTATAGAACTTAGGAAAAGGTACAATTGGAGGAGGTGGTGGTGGTGGTGGTGGTGGAGTAGAGGATTGACCCAGGCTTGGAGGTGGAGGCACATAGACATTAGAATCAGTGGATGTGAATGTGACCAATCTGTCACCTGCAGGGGAGAAGTACATGACCGGTTCGAAAAATGTAACATCAGCGCTCACATAGTATTTGTCATGAACGGGGTCATAGCAACGATATCCTTTCTGTGTCCTGGAGTAGCCCACAAAAACACACTTGATAGCCCTAGGAGAGAGCTTATCAAGACCTGGAGATAAGCGGTGGATAAACGCAACAGTGCCAAAGACCCGAGGTGTAAGTGTAAACAAATCTTTGTCAGGAAAGAGAACAGAGATAGGAGACTTTTCCCCAAGAACAGTTGTAGGCATGCGGTTGACCAGATAGCATGCTGTAAGTATGGCATCCCCCTAAAATGATAACGGGGCACAACTCTGAATAAGTAATGTGCGAGCAATATCAAGGAAATGTCGATGCTTCCATTCTGCAACCCCATTTTGTTGAGATGTGTATGCACATGTGGTTTGGTGGATAATGCCTTTAGAAGAAAGAAAGCGAGCAAGGGAACGAGTACAGAATTCCAATGCATTGTCAGTACGCACATACTTAACAGTAGAGGAAAAAACATTTTGAACTTCATTGATCAGATTTTGAATAACACTTCCTGCTTCGGATTTATTTTTAAGAAGAAAAGTCCAGGACACTCGAGAAAAATCATCAACAACAACTAGATAGAACCTGTGCCCCTGATGATCTGGGACACGACTGGGACCCCAAATATCTATGTGAAATAACTCAAATGGGGAGCGACTGCTCCGACTCTGACGACTGGGGAAGCTGGACCGATGGTGCTTCCCTAACTGACATGCTTCACAACGAAATGACGAACTCGGAGAGATCTGAGGCAGGAGGTGACGCATTTTCTGTAGCGGCAGGTGACCAAATCGAAGATGCCAGGTATATGGAGATACGGAGCCCTGGGAATGTAGTGAGACGCCAGCATAAGAGTTCCGTACGAGACGATATAGGCCATTGTGCTCAGAACCACAGCCAATCACCCTGCCCGTTAGTATGTCCTGAAAAATAACAGACGATGGGTCAAAAATAGCACGACAGTGCAAATCTCGTGTAATCTGACTAATGGATAAGAGATTCATAGAGAATTCTGGTGCATGTAGAACATTCTGTAAGTGCATGGCGGGCAACAAAGCCGTCTCCCCCTGACCGATGATAGGGGAATGAGTGCCATCAACAATGAGTACAGAGCGACCAGGCTGAACAGCTCTATAGGACTGCAGAATATCTCTCTCACGACAGAGATGATGGGTGGCTCCAGAATCAACAATCCATCCTGTGAGATCATGGTTATGATATGAGACTGAAGGACTACCTGAGGCACTGGCTGAAGCAGATGTACTAGCTGACGCCGAAGCCGCAACATCAGAAGCATCAGCACCCTCTGACGATGACTGTGGCATGATATCACGAAGCCGTGCCACTAGCTCCTCGAACCTGTGATCTGGAGTAGATGCTGGTGGGCCCTGAACATGATCAGCGACACGTGCAGAAGGAGGGAAGCCATGCTTGGAATAGCATGTATCCTCCGAGCGACCAGTACGACGACAGAATGAGCACGTAGAGCGTATGCGACCTCCGCGGCCACGTCCACCACTTCCTCTGCCACGAAATGAGGATGAACTACCTCGTCCTTTGGAGACTGCCATTGCCGAGGGAGGTGCAGTCGCTGTATTCAATGGAACTGGTACACGACTGAGCCTTCTTTAGACTTCTTCCATCGGTGGAATGGTGGCATCGGAAAGGATCTTAGAGCGTGCTGCCTCGTACTCCGGGTCAAGGGCGACAAGTAATACGCCAACCATAGTGGCGTTGTGGAACGTCTTCTGCTGTTCCGGCGTGGCTGTGAGTGGGATGGTGCTATAGAGTTTCTCGAACATTCCACGAAGAGACGTGTACAAAGAATGAAGAGGCCTCCCATTTTGCTTCGTGGTAAAAATATCATGCTGCAACTGCAGCATCTTTGTCTCGTTCCGCACCTGAGAGTATGTCGTGGCCAGAATATCCTACATCGCTTTGGCGGTGGGCTGATGGAGGACATCATTTGCTATCTCCGTCGTGAGCGTTCCCGACAGCCAAACTTTGGCATACGCGTCATCGGCCTCCCATGAGGCATATATTCCCTTTTTCTCTGGCGGTTCATCTTCGGTAAGAATATGCTTCTTACCACATGACTGCATAAGACTGAGGAACTGCATAGCCCACAGTTCGTAGTTTGTCCCGTCCATTTTGACGATTGGTGCCGAACCTTTAAAGGCACCTATGGCGGGCATATCGACCTTTTGTTCTGACATATTGCCGGAGAAGAACAACTAGGGTTGATAGACAAAAGAACCGGTGTCTACCAAGACCTTTGTGGATTCAAGTGCATATGTAGACGTTATGCACTTGAACCCATCATCTAGCGGAGACCGACCGGAGGAGGGAGGTGCCCCGGTGACAAGTAGAGGCTGTGGAAGCCTCGGTGGGAGAGAGAGGCGACATCTAGGGGTACCCGGCGGCGGGGCTGGGCACTGCTGGCGGTTGGGAGGTGCCCGTCGGAGGGCTGGCGGCGCCGGGGGCGGCTGGGAGGGGTCCGACGAAGGGCTGGGGGCCTGGCGGAGGGCTGGGGGCCCTGCGGCGGAGGGCTGGGGGCCTGGCTGGAGCGGCTGGACTGGTGCCGGTGGGGGGGGGGGCGGGTGGAGGAAAACCCTAGGGTTAGTGTTTTGGCTCTGATACCATGTTAGAGTAATGGAAACTCAGATATGATATTCCATAGAGCCCTCGGGTCTCTTATATAGAGAGAAAACCCTTGGGTAAATTACATAGACGTACAATATATAAATAGAAAATACGAAACAGTACATAGCAACATATATAAACCTCTACACTTCTTATAGAATTTGGTGGTAATATAGGCTGCACACGCACCCAACTCTCCCAAATAGGTGATATGGTGTTAAACACATGAGCCATGCTACATAGTAGATGAATCTCTCCCGCAGTCAAGATGATCGCCATGTGTTTCTTCCTTGATTCTTCTTATAGAAATTGGTGGTACATGGCCCTATATATAGGCTGCACACGCACCCAACTCTCCCAAATAAGTGATATGGTGTTAAACACATGAGCCATGCTACATAGTAGATGAATCTCTCCTCAAGATGTTATTATCCATTTAACTCAACCCTTCATTATCCTGAACAAATTTGCCAAAAGATACAACTTTTTTTACATGCATTTCTGCATGTACTACTGCCATTTTTTTGATGTGAGAGATAGATGCGGCTGTGACACAATTACAGCACCATGGCCAGAATGGTATATTTTAGAATTCCACATCGGACTTCTTGTGAAACACTCCGTTTTCTGAAGAGCTCATCTTGCTGAAACTTTCATATCTTAATATATATTGTATAAAGAAATGGTTATCTTCACTTATCTACTCTGCCTCCTCGGCTTGAGGCGTCCATCCCATCACTGGTGTCTACATGCATGCGCGCATTCCACCTTTTGTGCATGCACACTTATCCCCTCTTCCCAGTTTTCTTTAATGTTAATGAAAGATGTCACACCAATATAATTACAAGGGTTTTTATCAGTTGTGCCCCTTTGAGATATTGCAATTTCAGTTATGCCCCTCCCTTTTGAGAATATCAGTTGTCCCTCCTACTTTTTGTCGTTCTATCACTTGTGCCCCTCCGTTACTTTAGCCGTCAATAATTTGAACTTAACCATAGTTTTCTCAAACTATGGTATAGTTAAGAGGGGCATATCCGGAAAAAAGCCCACACCCCCCTCACTCTTCCTCCTCTTCACCCTCCAACCTCCTCCTCCATCCCCTCCTCCGTCGTTCACCATCAACAACAACATGTTGACGATGAGGCTGCAGGTTCTCGATGACGAGGCCGACCACATCCTCCTTCGTCCCCTTCCCCTCCGGGTTCTTGATAACTGCAATAGAGGGGAGGAGCTCATAGAGGGAGGGAGGTGCAGGGGCAGAGGGGAGGTACAGGGGGGGAGGGGAGGACCTGAGGGGTAGAAGGGGAGGTCCGTGGGCGAGGAGAGGAGCTTGGGGCGGAGGAGAGGAGGGACTGCGAAGGACAGGAGGGCCTGGAGGGGGAGGGGTCGCCGAAGAGGAGCGAGGGAGGAGGTGTGGGGGCAGGGGGTTCCTGACTTCCTCCACCGCCGCCATCCACCCCACGGACTTCCGCGTGCTCCAGTCCACCCAATTTTCCCTCTCGAACCTCACGAGCTCCCACTTCCTCTCCTCTTGGGACTTCACCTCCGACCCCTACGCCTTATCCGACATCCTCTGCTCCAATAACACATAGTGCAGGTATGGGATGTGCTGAGCAACGTCGAGGTGGTGTCCAATGATCAGAAAGGCGGCCCAGGCGGCAGCATATGCATACTCGGGCAACCAAACGGCCCGAGTATTTGATATGCGGACATAAGGCGGTCAAAGCGCATATACGGCCCGAGTATGCCGCATATGCGGCTGAATTTGTAATAGACCCCCCCCCCCCAAATCCATGGATTTATTTCTTCGAAAATTGTAAACGTCCCCTTTCTTTTCTCCTTCCCAGCCCTAGCGAAGGACCCTCTCGCAAGACAGACCCCTCTCGCAAGAAACGCGTCTCCCTCCTTCCTATCCCTAGTGAAGGAAACGTCTCCTCCACCCTCCCACGAGTTGGCTCCTCCGCCATTGCTAAGGCGACGCGGTTGTTCCTCCGCCATCGCACCACGATGCAGGTTGCTCTCCATCGCTTTCTCTTCGCGACGCAGGCCGCTCCGCCTCCTTAGGAGACATCTGCCGCTCCGACGCATGCTGGTGATTCTCCGCAAATCTCCGACTCCGCCGGCGCGACACCGGTAACCACCAAACAGACAAGATCACTAACATTCTGTAATTTTTGTTCAAGTTCATTTTTTATTGTTGTCTTGATTTATGAATGTGGGGAATTAGAGTTGAGTAGAATCCTGGAGTAATTCCATCTGTATTACTGTGATATTTGTTCATGGGATATGTTTATCCTTCCCCTACCTTTACTAATGTTAAATGCCGGCTAAACAGGGTTTCCCTTATTTTCAAAGATCCCTTTTGGATCTTACTTGGTGAAAGTTTACAGTACAATTTCGGTAATTTTGTATTAAAATGTCGTAATGAGTGTTCGAATTGCTAAAGGTACATTTTTTGAGTGATTGTTTTGATTTGATATAAGTGATTTTAGACGTTGAGCATCATTGATGTTAGACTATTTTGGTGAGTTTGCATTTGTTGATTGTTTCGTATACTTTGGTTCCAGCTAGACTGAAGAAGTTCAAGAGAAACCTTGAATATCACAAGTAAAAGAGAAACTTAGAATAAAATAGAAAGTGTTCCAAGATTGTTCCTGTTAAGTTTTGTTATCTTCCCTTTTTTTATTTGTTCTCATTTCTCTGCACCCTCTTTGATCGTCGGGATTCCTCTCTAAGTTGCATACTCCATATCTTAATCAATGACATTGTTTTAAGAGTTATGACCAAACCACCTACGGGTCTAAGCATCCTGTTTCGACAAATTTCATGTGACTGTGTGGAATCAACTTTCGATGTAATTGGATTGTGATAGCTTGGTTCTTGTTGTAACCTGTCACTTGTTTTATCCAGATTAAACTCGCAAGCTCCTTATGTTGATTGTATGACGGCTCCCTATACTTGTGATTGTACTTAAGTCTTCATTTGATATACAGTTTTAGTTTATTAACTATTTTGACATGAATTTATGTCATAATGGATTCGGAACCAACACATGTTGCGTAACATGTGTTTTTTATTCCACCCGGATCTACCGATCCGGGATGGAAATATGCGTATCTTATGGAGAAGACGGATCCAAATTCCGTGATTTGTCGCTTGTGTGGCAAGGTCTTGAAAGGCGGAATTAATCGAATGAAACAACACCTTGGTCACATCAAAGGGAATTGCAAATCATGGCCTAAGGCGGATTCTGAAATGCAGAAGGAGATACGTGATTACGAGGAAATTATGAAGAAGAAGAACGAGAAAGCTATCACTTTGAAAGAAATGAGAGAGGAGGTGGTTATTAGAGCGACAGTATCTTCCACAACACCATGTGAAGGAACATGTCTTGGGAAAAGACCACGATCATCTGACGATGAAATTGAGACACTTGGCACAATGCGCCAATCCATTATCAAGGAAACACTAGCCAAGGAGGAACGTGCACGTGTCAACAAATATGTAGCCAAATTCTTCTATTAATGTGATACCCCTTTCAACGTGGCGACTAAGAACCCTTCATACGCATGTGCGAAGCAATTGGCCAATACGGAAGCGGCTACAAGCAACCAATATGAAATTGTAGAGCTTTTGTTGAAGGATGAAGTGGAAGAAACAAAAGAATTTTTGAAAGGACACAAGGATGCATGGAAGAAAAGTGGATGTTCCATCATGACAGATGCATGGACCGACATGAGGGGAAGAAGCATAATGAACTTGTGCATTAACTGCAGAATGGGCACATGTTTTTTGAAGTTTGTTGATGCTTCAACCGATGCACATACTGCTGAATATATATCCTCGTTGGTGGAGGATTGCATCAAGGAGGTTGGAGTAGATAATGTTATGCAAATTGTGACTGACAATGCCTCTGCTAATATGGCGGCTGGGAGGCTCCTCAAGACCAAATATCCAAACATATTTTGGTCATCTTGTGCTGCTCACTGTATAGATCTCATACTTGAAGAAATTGACAAGGAGGTGAAGGTAAAAAATTACATAGCAAAGGTCAGAACACTGACTATTTTCATCTATAGCCATGGAAGCTTGATGTGACACTTTACCCAAAAGGGTGAGATAGTCAGACCGGGGCAAACAAGATTTGCCACTTGTTTTCTCACGCTACAAAGTGTCTTTGAAAAAAAAGAGAAGTTGAGATTGATGTTTTCTTCTGATGAATGGAGAGAGTGCAAGTGGGCCAGGACAAAGAAAGATGAAATTATTGGATCGATTGTTCTTACTACAACATTTTGGAGGCAAGTTTCCTTAACCTTGAAGATCTTTTCCCCGCTCGTACGTCTCTTACATGTTGTTGATGGTGATCGGAGGCCGTCATTGAGTTTTGTGTATGGAGGACTTGAAGATGCAAAGAAGGAGATAAAGAGTCTTTTTAAAGACGTTGAGCATTCATATAAATCGTACATCGATGTCATTGATTCAAAGTTGAGAAGGAGGTTAGATAGTTCGCTTCACCTTGCAGCTTATTATTTCAACCTCTTTTATTTCTACAGGGATGATGATAAAGCTATTTCTGAAGATGGCTTTGTCATAAATGGATTTTTGTATTGCTTGGAGATATTTTACCTTGAATTTGACGTTTAAGATATCGTCACAACAAAAGAAATGGTTCTTTACAAAAATGGATAAGGTGCATTTGGAAAACCCCTTGCTATCAAGTTGAGATCCGTCAAAGAAGATGTGTTCGATCAAGGTAGTAACATGTGTGATGTGTCATTTATAATATATGCTTTATACATATTTCAAGTACATGAAAAGAATAAAGAGTTGACTTTAATTTTCCTTCTAGCTAATTGGTGGTCTCTATTTGGTGGCGAGACACCATACATGAAGGCGATGGCAATGAAGATATTGAAGCTAACATCCTCTTCTTCTGGATGTGAGAGGAACTGGAGCTCTTTTTGCAGCGGTAGGCTACGACATTTAGGATTTACAATTATTGATTAGACTAATGTTTGTTTAATCAATTAACATTGAATACTTGCATTGCATATTCACGCCAAGAAGAGGAATAGACTTGAAACCAAGAGACTGAATGACTTGGTTTTTGTGAAATTCAACTCAAAATTGAGGGAGCAACAATCTTAGAAGGGAAGAGACCCATTTGTTTCTCAGGATAGGACATATGTAAGTGAGTGGATCGGACAGGAGGAAGATGAAGAAGAGGTGTTTCAAGGCTCAGGGCTAACTTGGAGCTTGGTGGCCGAGGCAAGTGGAGCAGATGAATTGGTGCAGCATAGGAGGAGCCAAAGGAACATGGATGCATTACCGAGTATGGAGGAGGAAGAAAAATTTATCACGGATTCAGACACTGACAACGATGATGAAAATCCTCATGTTGTTTTTGACAATTTAGATTAGGAGTTTGATTATTTGTGTATGAACTATGAACCTTTTTTAAGCTGTTATGAACCTTTTTTGAGTTGTCATAGATATTTTGTTATGAATTTTATGATCTCCTTTATCTAAATAGATAACTTTGGAAATGCTTTCGACCTTGGGTTGAAAATCTTCTCATTATAATACTTACATTTTATTTTTCTAAATATATAATGTCTAGTATTTGAATTTATTATTATATTTCTCATTATTTTTAATTTTTTTTGAGAGGATCTCATTATTTTTAATTAAAATAATAGAAACCGCATAGCCCGCATATACTTCCGCATATACTTCTGCCTGCCTGCTTATTCGCTTCAGACCGCCTGACTGAACGAATACCGCACACCGACTTTCTGAACCTTGGTTGTGTCAATCGTATGGTCGGCTAGAAGCAAAGAGATCGCTGTAAGAGATGTTGTTGCAGCAGCAGTTCGAGCATGGAAACGGAACTTCCTGAGCTCACTGGTAGATGACTGCACTGTCGTGTGCCTCTCGCTTCAAGAGGATAATCACGACTTCTATGTGGCATCTGTAGATGATTAGTGCTCAAGCAGATAGAGCCTTTTTTTTCTCAGAATCTCCATGTGGTCATCTTGCACTCATGTAATATATCCACAACAAATGTTCTTCCTTTCATCTTAGTACTGTGAAAAGCTTAGCAACAACAGAAAGAGGTCTACCAAGAAGTTGTTGGATGGACAATGGCACCTGATTCTTGAGGTCATCAGAATCAGATTCTAGTGCAGATGCAAGAAATTTGCTAGATTGGCAGAAAGCATCAGCCAATCATATAGGTCATTACTCCTCTGGGAAGAAATGCTCTGCGTAAAGCGTCAAACCCGATTCGCACCATAGCAAGGGTCCACCTTAGATAATGGTTTACAACCAATCAAGGCTTTCAACATATAACTGATGCTTCGACACTTGCTAACGGAGTTGGGGGAAGGTGTAGGAACTGAGATGGTTTGTATGCCAGGGGAAATATCCAGACATGCGCGCGATGGGGTCGTTCATGTAGGGGCATGTTGAGTTGTGGTGTGCAATTGCACATGGGAGGAGCTGGGGGAGGAGGGAGCTAAGGAGGAGCGGTGGCGGAGGCGCGAGGGCTGGGGGAGGAGCTCGGGTGCAGAGGGGGAGGCGCATGTGCGGGAGGAGGAGCTTGGGGACGAAGGGGGAGGAATGGGGGAGGAGCCGCGGAGGGAGGGACATGGGGCAGTCGGGAGGAGCCGGTGGAGGAGTAGGAGGTTGGGAGGAGGAAGAGAAAGGGGAGGAAGAGGATGGGGGAGGATGAAGAAGAAGAGACTGGACATTTCAGTCCATTTTTTAAAACTTATTCCCGCTGTGTCCTCAAAGTTAACGCCCGTTTGCATTGGAGATGGGCAACAACTAACCCGAGGGGCACGAGTGATAGAACAACAAGAAGACGGGGGCACAACTGATTTTCAAAAAAAGAAGGATATAACTGAAATTGCAATATCTCAGAGGGGCACAACTGATAAAAACCCTAATTACAACTCCAAGGCTGAAATGTCACATCTTGTTTTAATCTACATGTTGCAGCAACTACAAAAAGGCAGTATCCATTGTGCAACAACATTATTTGTGCTGTATTTTTATGAATGTCTATGTCTAATCACTGTTCGCTTTTATGGTTCCTTGCTAATCAAACTTTCACATGCTTGATCAGGAGTATCTTAACCGCTACAAGAGCTTGATCCTGACATGCAATGGTCTTGGCGTCAGATATTCAATCTGGTAAAGTAGCCACCTATCAAATGTCCATACTCGGGCGCACCTGATCCGCTGGATCGAGTAATTTGGGCACAGGATGAATCCTTGCAACTGTGGGAAGCTGGATCGCTAGTCCTCTTGTGGATGGAGGCCCATGAAACTGAGAGGCTGCGATGGTTAGCTACATGCTCCTTTTTTATATGCATGCAAGTTATATGTAGTATAAAACA
Source organism: Ottelia alismoides (assembly GCA_037367405.1). NCBI lineage: Eukaryota > Viridiplantae > Streptophyta > Magnoliopsida > Alismatales > Hydrocharitaceae > Ottelia > Ottelia alismoides. Next base: position 878,073 of record JAZKJV010000740.1, on the reverse strand, counting down.
CATTCAGGCCATTTTTTGCCACATAAAGGATTTGATAGATGTTACTTTATGTGATGGATAATGTGCTTGAAAGCAGATATCAATCAGAGGACAGCTGATAACTAATGCCCATTCCATGCAGTTGCTTCCTTTTGGACAGAATCTTGGATGTTGCAATGTGTATTGACTCCTTTCATTGCTGTCTATTTTTAGTTGCCTTATATCCGAATATTTGCTTAACATTTGAAAAAAATACCGAATATGGATATTTATATTTGAATATGGACACCGGTTGAAAAAAATTCCGAATATAGATATGGTAAGAACACACACGCACACCCAACACACGCACACACACACACACCCAACACACGCACACAGACACCCACACCCACACACGCACACACAACACACACACGCGCGCACGCACGCACACACCCACACGCACACCCACACGTGCACGCACACACACACACCCAAAAAAATCCGAATATAGATATGGTAAGAACACGCACACACGCACACCCAACACACACCCACACACGCACACACAACAAGCGCACGCGCACGCGCACCCACGCACACCCAACACACACGCGCACACACACATGCACGCGCACGCGCCACGCATTCACGCAACACGCACACGCAACACACCCACACACACCCACGCACACACGCACACACGCACACCCACAACACGCACTCACACAACACACACGCACACACACACACACGCACACACACACGCGCGCGCGCACGCATGTACGCACTTGTTTAGTAGACAACTATGCTAAACCCAAGTCCATGCATCTCGCGATCTCTGACAACTGCTACGTCTCTTTGCATCGATAGCTTCATAGGAATCGTAATAGGAGAAGCATTGAGTAGGCTTCAGCCCTGACTATCTGTAGAGCAACTTCTATGCAACTACAATTTATATTGATTGCTTAAATATTTTTATTACAGTGTGCATTGTAATGGTATCTTTTTTAGATCATTTCATACTTGGTACTTACTCTATTTATATTTGCTCTTTTTTCAATCTATATTAGTATTTGATAAATATTCTATCCGAATTCGTATATAATTATGTTAGTCTGACTTGTATACGTAGTCGTATTCGTATTCGTGTTCGATATAGATGAAGTGAATATAGATATAGAAATAGCCATATTCGATTTTTATTCATCCCTAGGTCCTGTTGATTGAGCGCTCAGTTCCAGCATTAGTTTGGTGCTAAATTGCTCATCGGAATTTGTAGTTTGAAGCATGTCTGAGTTAGGGGGAAGAAAGTTAGTACCACATATGCACACGCATACACGCACGCAAGCTGAAAAATTATAGCAGTGTGCTGAATCATGTAGCCGAAATTTCCTAGTATCTTAAACAAGGATAAAAAAACACTCAAACTTGGATGGGGTCAAATGCTTCTTCTTCGGAAAAATTCAACGAATCCTCTCATCCCTGCGCCTTTATGCGTTTTATTTTGGGGGAGGGAAAGATGACCTAGGACGTCGGCAACAAGAAGAAAAGGCTCGACTTTTTGGATGCAGTTGGATGACATGGGCAAGATCGAAGAGCTTTGATACCACGTGAAGCTACGATCTTAACTGAAGAGGATGAGGGGATAATAGTCGATACAATAGAAGTAGGGTTGGCTATCGAGCCCAATGAGCTGAGCCATGCCCTGGCTCGGGCTCGATAAGCCCAGCTGGGCTCGATCTTGTTCGAGCTGAAGACATCCTCTTTTACCAGTAGACCACTTTCCAAGTTGTATACAATAGTTAAATTATAATATATATTGTAACATTCTATTTTCTAATAAAAGAAAGAAAAATATTAATTATCTAATTATAACTTAGAATAACATAGATAAAGTGTAGGAAGTCTAAGTCTACAAAGTTCACTCAACATTACTGTTACATAAACCACATAGATACATAGTTCACCATTCACAATATTGCAAAACTAATACAAATAAAAACAAACATCATTATAGTTTCACAAATAGAATATATATATGGGAAAAATGGGACTGCCCTCTAGGGGCAGCCAATATGGTTGCCTCCACCTCATTTTTCGTAATTTTTTTTATTTTTTTGGATAAATACCTCCATGTATATTCATTCATATATCCCTCCTATATGCCATTCGAATTTCGTCAGAAACAGAGACTCCTACGGCCTCCATCGAGACGTCATTTTTTTAACAGTCGCATGACTTTTTAAATCGACCTGTCTGGATGGAGGCCGTAGGAGTCTCTGTTTCTGACGAAATTCGAATGACATATTGGAGGGATATATATGTATATATATATATATGGTGATATTTTGCAAAAAAAATAAAAAAAATTACGGGAGAATGATGCGGAAGCAACCCCATTTTTCCATAATATACATGTTCAATATGCAAAGACGCTATCCAAATGATGCATAAATGAGCATTGATTGGCAATTTGACGAAGATAACGATAATATCCTAAACATAAATTTGCATGAAATAAAAACTCTAAGAAGTGAAAGTTAATTATGAGAGTGGAGGCCAAGTAGTTGACAGCTTAGACACTGCAACAAAAACACACAGGGACAATAAATTAACTATAGTGATAAAGGTTCAACTTGTGGCAACGGACTTAGACACCATCCTCAGTTATACCTGTTGTCAAAAGCTCGGTAAGCTTTTTTTTTCAACTAACAATCTGTTGCCACAAACTTGTGGCAACAGATTATTTTAGTGTAATGTTTAACGATAATTTTACTGTGAAACTTTGGCTACGGAGTTTTTGTTGAAGTGATACTAGAATCAAAATCCCTCCAATCATATAAAGGATTGTGTGATAGATCTTGCCACTTCTATCAATAGTTGTGTGAAAAAAAAGCTACTTAGAGCGTGTACCTGCTTTCACTATATACTTACGCTTTCGGTTTTAGGTATTTTAGATGATTGTTCACCGGTCTCGTTAAATTCAATCCAAAAAGTTGTTAGAATCAGCATCTTCAGTTATGGCTCGGATAATCCGGGAAGTTCCAGACCATTTATGATTGATGACAAAATTAGTTGCTTAATCTGGAAAAAAAATGAGCAAATGATGATGGAGATAACAAAGCACATACGTACATCTGAATGGGTACTTTTTTTCGAAGGGATTTTTATATCCATATTCATGTATACTTTCAATATTACATACATAATCTTCCATCCCTCTTTAGCTAGCATTCTCGGCTCTTTTCCTCCTCCGGTGAGTGATACTGCCTTCCTCTCAGAAGCACCCTTCTGCAGCGATCCATTCAAAAAACCACCCTCTTCCACAAGCAGCGGGGAGTCGGGAGGGGTGACACGTGCATGGGTTCGGTGACAGAAAGTCGTGAGAGTGATAAACAAGCAGGCATTGGGAAGTTGGGCCATAAGTGTGGCGAAGATCCTCTCCGTACACCTCCTCCCTCCTCCATCAACGGATTACCTCCACCAGCGCTCTGCTAATGTCCCTTCTCTACCACTCCGCCAACGCCCCTTCCTGGCTAGTTCTTTGCCAACACCCTAATGCCACTTTCATATAGTAAGATAACAAAATTTTCACATGTGACTGGCCAACAAGCTTCCTTCCCCACCAACCATAACAAAGAACACATATACCAAAAAAAAAACTTTTTCAAATCTATAACAAAAGACACACATATTGAATAATCATCTAACATACAAAATCGTACACTTTAATGAAACATAATATTGGCTTATACATAAACCCTCTTCCCCATCGACCATACCAAAAAATGCATAAGTACGTAAAACTTCTTAGATCTACTGCTATAGGCATATTCTTACCGAACATTCATCGAACATGCAAAAACCGATTCTAAGTATTCTATGTTTCCTTAACTAAGACTAGTGATAAGGGATGCACATTATTTTTTGAATATGAATAAACTTGCATTATTTATTTGTTGATTAAAGTAGAGGTTGCAAACAAATGCGCACACACTTTTTAGACTCACGGTTTCCACTATGTCATAAAATTGAATCTGATTTTAAGTTCTTATTAATATTCAACCATATTTGATATTTCTCATTAAAGTGAACAAATTCCATAGTAGTTTAATTTGCACTCTTTTTGATAGAACATCAAATCAATCCCTTAAATTAATTGCAAGATATCTATCTTAGATATCACTTTTTTGTTCACTCTTTAAAAGAGTGAAAGATGTTTCTTAAAACTAAAAAAAATTAAAAATTAAATTATTTTTTTGATGTTAGTAAAAAGCTACAAGTTTTTTGACCATCTTTATGTCTTTAAATTATATTTGCATAAAGCTCTTAAAGTTTCTTGTCTTTATTGTGTTGTCTTTCTTTATTAAATAACTCACTTAATCAATAGTTTTTTCTTTAATTGTCGATATTGCATTTTGTGATCCTTTAATAACAATACCTTTGTGTATTATAGTTAAAGTACACAATCTTGTACGAATCTTATATTTAATCTGCATTGATTTATTAGATCTAAAAATGACAAGCAGAGCTATTGCTATTGAGGTTGGAAAAGTTGTGTACCTCAATTGTACTAATTATGAATTGTGGTGTACGAAGATTTACTTTGACCTGCTACATGATAACATCTATTTGATCATAGATAAACTTGACCCTTCATCGTCTCATAACCCCACCATGGGAAAATCATGTCCTGGGAATATTGGGAGAAACCAAATAATAAGGCTAGGAGCCTAATGCTGACCCACAATGAGCTAAATTTGATTCGAGTCTTTGAGACATATAAATCAACGTACAAACCTTTGGGCTACGGTTGTTGACAAATATCACTCCAAGTCGGAAGTGAGTGTACAACTTTTTCTACACAAGTACAACTCGTATAGAATGAACGAATGTGAAAGCGTCCTAGAGCAGGTGAATAAACTATCGTAGGAGGTCTCCTCCCGTCCTTCAGCATGGTTGCCACATCTTTGCGGATGAATGACAACATCAAGAGTGTGATAGACGTATCTACACAGTTGGCAATTGAGCCGGATTTCTCAAAGTAAAGATCAAAAGTGAACATCATTGAGGTTGACGAAGAAGAAGAAAAATCAAATGTGATGCATACAAAGATAAGAGGACCCTCCAAGACAAATTTCAAGATAAAATGTTGGAAACAACCACATAGCTCATACTATGGTGGGAGCAAATATGACCACTTAATGGTCAATTTCTTCAACAAGAAGAAGTCGTTGAACTTTAAAGTACATGAGAATAAAGTCAAAAAGAAAAATGAATTCACAACTGTAGTGGAGTGCAACTTTGAGGTCATGGACCGTGATGGTTGGTGGATTGACTCTGGCACAACATGACGCATTTCAAAGGAGGGGCTAGTAGACTTCACAGAGTTGAAGAAAGGAGAACATACAAGCTTCATAGAAAACAACAACTATTTAGATATCAAAACTGTTGGGACATACATGCTTGACCCGGACAATAGTATAATGATAGTTCAGAACTATTCACTCTAAGAATACGTTAGAACCTCGTATCCATTCCACTTTGCTCAAAAAAGATATTGAACTTTGTTCTTATAATAAATATGTATCCATTGGAAAGAATAAGAAGGTATATGCCATAATAAAGTTTGTACCCGAGCATGACCTATTCTGTCTTCATGTAATAACTTCTAGTGAATCAATTAATGCGATTTCTGAGTACTCTTTGTATTATTTATCTGATTAAGATTTTTGGCACATGAGACCATGTTATCAATGAATTTTGAAGATAGATTCAATGTTTAATTATGATATTTTACTTAAGATTACATGTGCAGCGACATTCCCCGTAAACATTGTTTGACCAACAAAATGACGAGAAACCCCTACTCGATGGTATCTCGATCAAAGGAATAATTAGACTTGATTCATTCAGACACATGTGGACCATTGAGTGTCAGTATACATACAAATAAGGACTGTGTCTTAACATTCTTCGATGATTATTTGAAGTTCTCCTTTTCCTATCTCTTATGAAAAAAGGAGAGGCGTCTAAAACATTTAAGAGATACAAGACATAAGTTGAAACAAAATCGGGAAAACCAATTAAGAATATTAGGCTAATAGAGGTGGATAATATATCTCAAAAGTGCTTAATTTGTATTCATACATGCATTTTTAGGCAGATTACAATGCCTTATACACCACAATAAAATCATAAAAGCTTAAAGAAAGAATAAAACATTAACAAATGCAGTAAGATGTATGGTAACACTCATGCCTCTGAAAGAAATTTTGGAGAGAAATAATATTGACCCCTAATTACATACAGAATATAATTCCCACCAAGTTCATAGAACCAACGTTATATGATACTTACAATGGCAAGGAACTCGAGTTGGGCCATCTCTAAAAACAGGGATGCATTACACATGTCTTGGTACTTAGTCAGCTTAAAGACAAGCTCGACTTCAAGATATTAAAGTGCAAATTTGTTGGATATAGTGAACATTCTAAATGATATATATTCTACTATGAATCTAAAGGTTTAGTCGAAAGTCATGATGCAATCTTCCTTGAAAATCGTCAAGAGAAGGAACATGAAGTAGAGGAACAAGACCCTTTGATTTTCATACATGATAATGAAAATGGCTTAGAGATAAGACATGAATTAGCTGATGATATTGATCATCCATACATGGAAAATGAACCTATCAATAACGATGATCCTTCAAAGGAAGAGGGTGGACCAACACAACCCACGAGAAAAATCGGCAACAAGAGATCCAAAACGCGAGCTGTATGGATGGAAGATTATAATTTCTATGGATGCAAGGAATTGTATTAGCTCGCAGATGAGGATAGTAGATTATACAAAATTCATACCCTTGGACAAATAAATGAATTTGTATGAGTCAGAATCATGAATGACCACCATAAAGGATGAGTTGGACTCAATTAAGCAAAATAGTGTATGAGAGCTATGTGAATTTGCCGGAAGGCAGTAAATCTATAAGATGTAAGAGGATATTCAAGAAAAAAGTTTCGAGTTGATCGTACATTTGATAAATATAAAGCAATATTAGTTGTCCATGTTATACTCATCAAGCTGGAATAAACTTCCAGGAAACCTACTAGCTGATTGCTAAGTTTGCATCAATATAGATGATCTTAGCCATAGTCGCATATATGGATTTGGATTTCTTCCAAATGGATGTGAAGATAGCCTTTTTTAATGGAGAAATAAGAGAGGATATATATATATATATATATATATATATATATATATATATATATGCGACAACCTGAGGGTTCAAGTATAAGGGTAGAAGAAAATGATTCCAAAAATTAAGAACGCCATTATATGGCTAGAAATAGTCTTCATGGGAATCGTAAGTCACATGGATCTAGTACCTATTCAGGATCTTGTATTTTTTATTTTTGAAAATACCCTAAACTATTGCCTTTTGGAAAAGAATAACATCTAAATTATCATTTGAATCCATTTAGATAATGATGATCTAATTCTAGGTTAGGTTTTGGGGAGGAAACAATGTAGTTTTATACGTGTACTATAGGGGAATAGAGTCAAAATCGAACTAGTATCTCAGATGTCATGAGAAAATTATCCAATTTAGATTTGTTGTAAATAACTTAGATGATTATATTTATGTCATGAAGAGTGGGAGCAAATTAGCAATCATGTCATTGTATATGGATGAAATTCTTGCAGGTAATAGCATATCATGCTCAACGAAAACAAGAGTAACAAATTCGAGATGAAGGATATCGGTGAAGCATCTTATGTTCTAGGAATTCATACTGAGAAAATCCTAATATGAATACACCATAAAATTGAGAAATTTCATAGAAAAATAGAGAAGTATAAAAAAGTTTATTGCCTTTCATTTTACCTATAATTTACTACAAAAATACAATTATACATAAACATCACATATAGTTATGTACAACTTTAATGAAACCTAACTTTCCAAAGTAATTTGTTTTCAAAATATTCAATTAAAAATCATATAAAAACTCATAGATTAAAAAATAATAATTAGAAAAAATATACATATAATTGAATAAAAATATAAACTCAAAAATAAAATAAAAATTTTAAAAATACAACCAATAGTATCACCATATCGGTATAAAAATCCATTAAAACACAAAAAAAATTAAACACCAGTAAAACTTCAAATTGAAAAATATTAAACAAGCATTTCTCTTTTATATTTTTACACTTTACACTCTACATTCTCCACCTATCTAGTAGCCTCTTTGAGCTCGCTCTTGGAAATATACCAAGTAAGAATTCTTAAATTTTATGAAATCCAACAAAATAAAAACACTTAATCAAAACTCAAGAAAATATGTTTTCAAGAATTCACGGATACCCCCAAGATCATACGATAATTTACAAGAGATACATCTTTCATACACTGGTTCAAATTTTGGTTTAATATCAACTGAGAATACATAGAGGTATTAGTAATATAATTTATTTTTGTTACATCGAAATAGGAGACAAGCGAGCAACAAGCTGTGCCGCTAATACATATTGATCGGGTGGAGCAACATTGGTTGGAAGTTGAAACCAAAAAGGTGTAGTGGAGCTAAAAGGGATGTTATGCCAATAGCCAAACCTAATCAAGTTGCGACGAAATCATTTATAAAAAAGCCTAATCAATTGCCATCATTCTCTTTCATAGTAATCGAATCTATATCATAGGACGTTGTGGGTATGCCTATCCTTATAACTAGCTAAGCTATTAAAGAGAGATTGATGAGAGACGTTATGGGTACATCTCTCCGAAGAACGAAAGTCTTATTTAAAAGTTAAGGTTGAAAGAGTTGGTGATTGGTGTAAACACGACCACGATTCATTTGAAAGTGAGTTAGAATTTCCCTAATTTTCAAAAAAAAGTGTCTGTCTTGCAAGAAATTGTCTTGCTCAATATTAATTTGCAAGATTTAAGCATGATGTGCCATGAATGCTTTATATGCATTTCATCACTAATTCACATGAACTACTTATTAGACACTCGCATCAAGTAATCTTATAAAAGATTAAAAGGTACATAGTTATCTAAAACCCTAAAAATATTAACCTAGGTATATAATCATAAAATACCAATTATGTGTATATGCACTCACATGCATAGTATATCAGTTCTCTGAGCCCTTTTTGTGGCTTTGATAATGTGGAACTATTGGATAATATGAGTTCTGCAAATGTATTATTAATTTGTAATCGACATAGTGATACACAAGTTTTATCTAGGCAAGCAAATACATTACCAAATAACTCAATATTGATGAGATACAAACTGTTGATACACGTCAAAGACATATAGTGATGAGTCAAAGAAAGTTTACAAGAAGATGATGATCCTAAGAAAACTACTTTGTTGTATAATACTTTGACATTATTCATATAAAAAACACCTAAATTACAAATCAACTAAATACCCCAAATACTACACAAACAACTAGTGCATTAGGCTAATCAACTAGGCCCTTGGTCAACAAAGTCAAGAATTTGACAAATTCTACAGCTGGGATCAAATTTCATTCCACCCATCTAATCTTAATTCTAGTCGACTAATTGTGGACAGTTGGTTAACATTGAACATTTTAATCGACTATTCTGACACTTTAATTGATTAATCTTGAACAAGTGCATGCAATTAGTTAGTATTGGATACTCTAGACCATCACTCACTTGTATCCAAGCGACTAATTGCAAACAAGTCGACGGATCTAGCTTTTAATTGACTGAAATTGAGTTTTGTGCGAAGTAAAAGTTACACTCAAAAGATGCATGTGTGCTTAGCCAAAGGAAGAATTTAGTATAGATCAACTTCCATTTTGATGCAATAAAAGAAGGTGTGCACTCTCCATTTTATGCACAGGTGAATATACTGATTACACTCATCTCATGAGTTGTTAAATTATTAACTTGAAGCATACATTGGTATTTGCCCTTCAAGATCAAGAAAACATATGTGAGCTCTGATTCGATCTTCATTATTCATTTTATCTCGATAGAAATTTCATTCAGTTTCTTTGCGCAATCCGCTTCGCATTACAAGAAATCCAATTCAAAACTTTAGCTTATGTCAAAACTAATTACAATTTAACCAATCTCAGTTGTAAAATAGGTGCAGTAAAGTAAAGCACGCGACTCCTTTGGAGTACTAGGGAGAAATTTGAGAACACAATTTTAACTCATGATTCTCACGGTAAGACCTCTAGTATAGGAAATCATTAATTCTATGTTTTATACCTAATTCAATATCTAAATAAACAAATGAGTACTTGAACTTGTAGTACTAGTTGAAACCTTCCAATGAGCCTAAGAACATCGAAATCGAAGCCCATATTCGAAAGTTGCGGGGAAAATATGACCAGTTTACGGCTTTCGGAACTGGATCCGATTAGACTCAAGCCTATATAAGGAGGTGAGCTCAAGTGATCTGGCTAACAAAAAACGACCTCACTGGAGCTTGTTGAACCGAGAATTATGTGGGTCTTATATTCCAAACAAGGCGGGAACACTGTCGCTGAAGCGACCCACAATAACCTCAACAATAATTAATCCACACAAGCAATCAATCAAGCAATCAAAATGACGGTATAAAATTTGTTATAATCCTATATATAGTTGTATAGTGGAAATTCATATAGGGTATCAAACACAGGGAGCAAGGGAAATAGACAACAGGAATTGACAAAAAGACAACAATTGTTTTAGGTGTTTTTATGAAGATTTTTTTATTTTTAGTGGGTTTTAAATTTTTTATGGAATTTTTAATTTTTTGTTTTTGATTTTATTATATTTTTCTATTTTTCTATTTTTAAATTTCTTTTTCTTTTTAATAAATAGAGGTGATAAATACAAACAACTATATATAAATAGGATAATAGATAATATATATATATATATATATATATAAAATTAGAGAAAAATACCCTAGGTATAGTCTTTTTTTATTTTTTAGGGTATTAAAAATATTTTTTGGAACTTAGATAATAATAATTATTATAAAAGAAGTAAATATAAGTATAAATATACAATATATACTAGTATATATATAGATATACATATAAATGTACAAAATAAATTATTTTTATCTTTTTTATATTTTTACTCTGCTTTTTATTTTTTCTCATAATTTTTGCTAGTTTTTTAATTCAGTAAAAATAAGAAAATAGTGAACAACAATATGTATCCAATTTGCTTTGGATTTCAAAAATAGCTAAATAGCTCAAAAATTTCCAAAATTATTTTAATAGGTGATATTTATAATAAATAAGATACATGAACAAAAAACTCAATTTTTAATGAATTTTTACAATTTTTAGGGTTAGAGAGGGTTTGTTAATTTTTGGTTTTTCTTTTGATTTTTAGTGATTTTTGGTATGTAGTGTAAAATGCAATAACAATTAAATCCCTATTTTTTGGAATTTTCCAAAACATTTTTCTAATTTTTATGGATTTTTAAATGTAAATAGAGAAAAATGCCATGTTTTGGAATTTTAGATATAGGAAATTAATTTTAAATGCCATACAAAAAATAGATGTGATTTAATGATATATTAGGCACTTAAAATAAAATTCATAAATTTTTTAGATGTAAAATTCTATTTTTAATGGAAGAAATAAAGGAAATAAAAATATAATACTGATAGGGACTAACATACAAATAAAAATTAACAAAAATGCAATCTAGAACCGATTTCCAAAGTATAAGAGCCTCTACGTATTTTTACCACAAATAATTAATTCATTCCATGCTAGTAGGGGGTACAAATGCAATTTAAGAATAGGGCAGGGCATACATGTAAAGATTCCACATACTGGACTAAACAATAATACACAAATACAAGGGGGTCCCTACAAAAAGCCCACCTCACATGATGAGCATAAGATGATGTGGCAAAGGACCAGACTGCAAATAAAAGAAGTATATTGGTCTATTTGCAAAATAACCACAAATTTTTACACTATAGATGAAAGTTTATGGAGTAAAATTAAAATACAAAAGAGCAGGGGGTATAGGGAAAAATTACCCCCTAAAGGCGCTAACGGTTAGCTGGATGCACTCCACTTGCCACAAGTCGTGTTCCCAACGATGGACGGTGGTTCGATGATAAGCGGTTGGGATTAGATTGTGGTTGATGATCCTAAGGCAGGTGATGCTCGCATCCAACAACAGTTATGCGATCTGGAGCTCCTCGATGATCCAATGGTGGAGAGCTTTGGAGGACGAACTGGGAAGAACACCTGCTCAGGCGAACTTTGATCCGCTCCCTAGTGTAGCTTCAGCAATCTCTAGCTTCGCGGTGAGGTGCAAAACGCTCCTGACAGTCGTAGGGCGCACCTAGAGGCTTTAGAATGGTATGAGGGTCACCGGAGTGATCCCTGGAGGTCGATGTTTTAATGAGAGATCTTGGGATTTGATCTATTGAAAATAAAGTGAAGGTGTCGATGCAAACCTAATCTCCCTCAAATAAAAATATTTATTCTAATGAATATGTCAAGCCAATAATCAAAGAAGAAATGTAAGTAAGAAATCTAATGTTATTTATTTACCTGTAGAGCTTACAGGAACAAACTCAGGGAGGCAACAATGAATCCCGAGCGTTATTTTAATCAAAGTCAAACAATGAAATAAAAAGAAGGAAACTCAAAGCAAACTACTCTTGATTTTTGTGGATTTCTTATCTTTTTAACTTTTATGGATTTTTATTTTTTATGATTTTTAGTGGTTTTTTATTTTATTTTTTAAAGATTCTTATTTTGCAAATGTTTTTATATTTTTAAAATAAAAGAAAACAAAATAAATGAAAAGGAATAAAAAGAAAAGTAAAGCCAACTGATTTTATTTTTTAAAATAAAGCAAAAATATATAGAAAATTTTAAAAATGATTTTTTATATTTTTTAATACTATTTTTGTGATTTTTAGAGAATTTTCAGTTTTTTAAGATTTTTTAAAACAATTAAAAGTAGTAAAACAACAAATAGGAAGCAATGAAAATATTTTTGTGATTTTAAATTAGAAAATAAAGTCAAAATTGTGTAAAATATATACAGAAAAGGAAAATATTTTTCAAAGTTTGCATAAATGTATTTTATCATATTTTAGGAGTTTTCTGTGATTTTATATTACTTTTTAGGTTTTTTAGTGCTTTGTATTTTTTACTTCGATAAGTAATTTAATGATGAAATTTGTACCAAAATTAACACAAAATAAAATAAGAACCGCAACTTTTTCCAGAAATTTTCAAAGAGTTTTTTTGTAATTTTTATTTATTTAGTACTGCATACATGAGAAAATTAAATAGTTTTTGGATTTTCAAAAAATAATAAAATTAAACAAATTTCAAAAAAAATAGAGCTAATAGAACTACTTAGCAGGAGTTTTTGTGAATTATTAGGGATTTTTTAGAGATGATTTACTAATTAACAAGCAATTAAAAAGTTGATTCACAAGAGCATATTTGTAATTAATTTTATTTAAAAGACTAAAAGGACAACACATAAGGAAATGTAGCGGCGAACCCTACAATTTTTCAAAAAGGGTGTGCCGGCACACATGAGATGTGTTGGCACGGGTCCCGATGGAAATATTTATTTTCAAGGGACTAACAAGTAAATAGGAACGATGGGTTTTACTAAGCATTTTCACCACAAATTATATGCTATATACGTTTATACAACACGAAGGATGAAAATGCAAATAAAACAACTAAAAAGGCAAAATATGCAATTATTCAAGCATCAAGGGTATGACACGTGTGCAATCAAGGCTTTATTCACAAAGAAAAGAAATGGCAGCGGATGAAGTGCAAATATACCACTAATATACATGGCGAATCAGACATCTGAGGTGGATCTGAGACTTGTATCTAACGACTGAAATTGAGGCGCTCCGGATGGTTTGGATCTACGATGGAATCGTGATTTGATGGTTCAACTTCGAGGTCCGATCAACAATGTTGATCTAATCTGGTGGACTTGTTCTTGATCGGATGCTCATGAAGGTTGTATGAAGAACTGGGAAGAATGACTCCGTCGGTGAACTTCAATCGGCTTGATATGGGCCGATCCAAGTCAATTACAGGAAATCAAAGAGAAATTAAATGTGAATTTGAAGGGAAATCTAACCTAGGGTTACCTACGATGGAGGAAGGAAGATGATGGCCTCGATTCGTTGCGTCAGGCGAAGAAGCTAAACTACGTCAGCAGAGGTCCGGCGAGTAGTAGATCTCATCCTCTTGCTCTCTTCACGCTCCCAGTTGTGTGTAGATTGGGTACTATCACTACTAGCTCCTCTCAGGCTCAGCCTTGGATAAAGGAAAGCACAAAAAACAGATCAAATTCATAAACAGAGCTGGAGGGGGAATTAATAGGCAGTGGGGGTGGTGAAAATTGAAATGGTGAGAGCGCGTGAATCAAGGTGAGGCGATTGAAAATCTTATTCAGGCAAGTGAGAAGGTTATCGATTGGCAAACTCGAGAAGGAATCGGGTGTGTTCATAGGTTGAATTGATCAGGAGAAAATGAGAAGAAGCTCCGACGGTGCCAATTATTTGGGCGCGCTAGAAATGGGGAGGCTGACCTGGGTCAACAGACTCAGATGGACTAATGGGGATCCACTTGGATTAAGACAAAACGTAGAAAAGACAAAATAACATAAAAATGATAAATAAATAAATAAGAAAATGAACTTAAATAAATAAATTATATAAATAAAAAAATCAAATAAATAAATGATCTTAGTCTAGATGATTTTTAATAAATTAAATACATCAATTAAATAGATTAAAAATAAATATTATCCTTTATTCATAGGTATTTTTACCTATATATACAACAACATGATTTTTAGATAATTATTTTTACAAATAAATACATAATATATTATTTTATTTATTTACAACATTTTATAAAGTTTTTAAATATATTTTTATTTTTTATAAAATAACTTATTAAGTTAAAAAATAGATTTATTTGCTAAATACATAATGATACGTGTACAATATATAATGAATTTATTTTTTGTGATTTTGATTTTTGTAATTTTATTTTTATTTTGTTTAGATAAAATACAATATTTACAAGTTTTTCAAAATACAATATACACAAATATGTACATCAAACCAATAAATAAATAGATTCACTCAATATATAGTACATGCACATTATACAATGGACTCCAAAATGCCACATTTTGCATAATAACTCCAATTTTAATGAAACCATTGTCATTTTAAAGCTTATTTTATTTAGAGCATAATGAAAGTGAGTTTTCTTATTTTTTAGTTTTTTAGAGCAGATAAGAGAATGAGAAATTTAGCTTTGCAGCTTTTTCAAAGTGTGATTATTTACACAATGAATAATGAATCTTCTTGCAATTACTTTTAATATTTACAAATTATTTTTATGTACAACTTGTAAGAAGAAAATATTTTTATTTTTGGTTAATATAGTGATAAATGAAATAGGATAAGGAATTATATACAAAATAATGAGATATGTGCAATTTGTACAAATAGAATGAATGGAATTTAATTTTCTGTATTTTTCTACACTGGGCCTTATTTCCCCCACTTTATTACTTCTCGATCAGGTCAAGTCTTGACCTTCTCTCAGGGTTGGAGTCATCTTATATTTATTGCATATGTACAATCTTTCTTTTCTTTATTTTCCTTTATTTCTTCTTTATTTATTTTAGGTTAAAAACAATGATTTTTGTACAATATTTACAAAAGAATAAGATAGAATAAAAACATTCATTTATTGATATTTACAGGTGTTTAAGAAGGGATTTTAAGCTAAAATAAATGAATAAAGGTGATGAAATGCATATTCATCTCCCATATATTTTACCTTTTCTAGTCCTTTAGCAAACACTTATTAGAAGAATAAGTGACTAAAAAGAAAAAGAAGAAAGGAAAAATGAAGAACTTAGAACAATTTTGATCTTTAAATTATTCTTCATAAAATCAAAGTATTAAGCTCAGTAAAACCTTTGGATTATTAGGTTGGAGGAGCCTTATTGAGAATTGGAGTTAAAAACTAATAGACTCGTAAGTTCCACAAGATTCCTATTCATGTCACCTCAACAGTCAGGTCAAAACAAGTCCTCATACGTAAATTCTGATGAATATGAATCTACTTATACTGTGCATGTGAAATATAGCTCTCCACATCAGAAATGACAAAAACCAGCCTTCTCCTAGTAAGGTAACCCTAATTCCCTTGTCTAGCTACTCTTTCCTCGAGGAGCGGGGTATTTCCTTCTAAGTTCAGGTACATGTTGTGTCCACAATCGAAGGAGGAGAAGTAGAAGAATATGAAGAGAAATGGAGTATGTCTAGTGCAGCCACATCTCCTTGTAAAGTCGGCCAGTAGCCAAGTCTCCACTAAGATTTGCATTCTCTGAAGCTGGACCGATATGGTCAAATATATACATCAATGACTTTTTTATTGGATACATATTTTCTTCTACGTCATGGATAGAATTGTTGCACTACATAGATCTTTGTTGTGCCCCAACGGATATAGAATCTTTCTTTCCGCACATGTTTTGGGGTATTAGAAAAATTATGCCACCAAACTATCCCTCTTTTGAAGTTTTATTGTAACCCACAAATACCTTCGTTAGATGTCCATGCTAGTAGACTAGGTTGGGGCACACTAGCCACTCAAGGTGACTGTGTATGTTTCCATTCACATGCATCTCTTACCATAGGATTCTAACCCTCACCACCTCATCAGTGAAGAGCTACGTGTAAAGTGCCTGTCCAAGTTAAGTCATTGTCTAAAAGAACCATGATGTGTATGAAATATTCTACTTAGACCAATCAAGATGACATGTGAAATAGTCTTGTGAAATCAAAGAATTAAGTCGTAGACCCGAAAAGTCTTAACTCTAGTTCCTATAAGGTTCCTCTGAAATTAAGTGGATTAAGGTCTTAACCAAGCTCCATTCTTCGATTTTATTCAAGATTAGTTAATGCATCAATTTCATTCTGAAAAATGCACATGCAAATGCAAGAAATATATGCAAAGTATTTTTCAAAGAAAAGAAAGGACAAATCTTTTTCAAAAGCTTTTTAGAGAGTTTTGCACATTTTTATATATTTTAATTTTTCAATTTTTTATAGAGTTTTAATAAGAAGAATTATTAACATTTACAGGAATTTACAAGGTTTTACACAAATTAACAAAGAATTTTATGCAAATCATATATACAAGTTTATACACAATTTATACAAGATTTTTCAAATGGAATATTTACAAGTTTTATAAACAAAATTTACAAGATGGATTTTATCTACAAAAGAATTTTATATACGTGTTTTAATAAAGAATTTTATATACAAATTATATAAATTTTATACAAAGGATTCTATTAAAAGATTTTTATGCACAAAATAATTCTATTCACATATTTACAAGGTGATTAAAAGTTATATTTACAAACATTTTGTACAACTATTATATACAAACAATATGTACAAACAAGTTATTTATATGCAAGATGGCCATATAATTTACAAATAAATTTACAAAAGTTTTTGCAAACATTTACAAAATATTTTACAATGGTATTTAAAAAAAGCATTTTACAAAATTTTACAACACCATTTTTACAACCATTTTATGAAATAGGTTTTCAAAACTAGTTTACAAAATTTTACAAATCATTTTACAAATATTTATTTCCAAATATTTTACAAACATTTTTACAATATACATAATTTTTTATATAAAATAATTTACAAAGATTTTACAAACAAAATTATTTTACAGCAATTTTTACAAAATAATTTTACAAAGATTTTTATAACAATTTTCCAAAGAATTTTTACCAATACTTTACAAAAAAACAAACACTTTTACAAATATTTTATAAAACATTTACAAAAGAATCTTTCAAAGATTTTTTACAAGCTTTTACAAATAGTTTTATTCCATTTTATTAGCTATATTATTAGACACAAAAAGTATGAGTTATGGCTAAAGTATATATACAATATATACAACATCCCCATACTTTGCTCGAACTATGTCCTCATAGTGACAAAGAAGCGACAAAGGAAGACGTAGTGCTAAGTATGGAAAAGTGAAAAGAATATATACAATAATGAATCAAAGAATAAAAGGATGAACCGAATAGAAGTCGGTGATCTCCCCTATACTTAGGATCAAACAATCCTAAGTATAGAGATTGTAAAAGCAAGGAAGATCAAGTAAAAGAATGTACACACTCAACGACTCGACTTAGCCTCCCCTATACTTAGGGTAAAAGATCCCTAAGTATAGAAAAATAATATCAACAAGTTGAAGGACAGGCGAGGGAATATAAGAAATAAAAAGAAATAAACGTGAAAGAAGAACGAAATGAACGACATCACTCCTCCTAAACTTTGGGTATATGATCCCTTAGTATAGGAAAAGACAAGAGTGAAGAAACAGAATGAAAAGAACAACTCAAGCCGTTCACCTCCTCTATACTTAGGATATAGTGCATCCTAAGTATAGTACACACATAAGAGAAAGAGGTAAATGATAAAAATGGAAGAAAGAATGAAAAGAAAAGAATAAATACAAAAGAATATCAACTCATATATCAGACACAAAAGATGTCAAAGAATCATCGTCTGATACCAAATTGATGGAATCAACCACGGACAGGAATGTATCATGATCTAGATACAGCTTCAGCAACTGTCCGTTTACAACAAATTGTTGTGTGTCAGATGACAACCCATATATGAAAATACTACCATTGTCATGCACAACTCTAACAATGAACGATCCTGACCATTTGCTTTTAAGTTTGCCAGGAAACAACTTCAGGTTCGCATCAAACAACCATATTTTCTGATCAGGGACGAAAGTCTTCCTCATAATGTGTCTATCATGCCAACGCTTGACTTTCTCCCTATATATGAGTGAGTTGTCGTATGCGAAATCTTTGAATTCCAAGTATTTATTCAGATCCAACTTCCTATTCTATCCTGCTCTCTCATAATCCAAGTTGCATACATGGTGTTCCCATTAAGATTTGTGAATCAGCTCAACTAGCAAGTGGAAAGGCTTTACATAAACCAATCTATCGGGAGACATGCCCAATGGAGAGTTGTATGCCATCCCATAAGCTCATAGAACTGAGTCTAGCATCTGGGACCAATTCTTCCTATTTGGATGTACAAGTTTCTGAAGTATAATCTTGATCTCCTTATTGAAATCTCAGCCAAATTGTTAGTTTGTGGGTGGTATGGAGACACAACTCTATGCTCAATGGAAAACTCTTTCATAAGGTTTCTGACCACTCGATTGATGAAATGGCTTCTCCAATCTGAAATAAGTATCTTGGGTATCCCAAACCACGCAATAATGTTATCCTTAAGGAAGGAACAAACCTTACGGCTGTCAACGTCTCGGGTGGGTATCGATGATGATCGGTCTGATTGACTAGGGCTAAGGTAATGAAATTAAGCAATTAACGGTGTCGTTGTCACCCCAGAAATTAGGCTAGAAATTGAGAAATTTTATTCAACCACAAAATGAATCAAGCAAGTAAAGGAGAGTGGTCTAAGCTACTTTTATTAACTAGGTATAGCGACTAGGGTCTAACACATGGAGGCAAATGTTATTGAACGAGGGTTATTTAATCAATGAAAAATCAAAGAAATGAAAGAGGCAACTCAAAGCATACTATTCTTGGAATTTTGTGAATTTTTGTCTATTTAAATTTTTATGGGTTTTTAATTTTTATATTTTTATATTTTCTAATTTTGAGCTTTTTAATAATTTTAGTTCTACCTATTTTTATGTTTTCAATTCATTTCAAACAAAGCCCAAATAAAAACAACGAATAAAAGGAACACAATACTCTTTTTAGATTTTTCAGATATGCTCAAAATAGAAAAAATCAAGTAAAAATATTTTTGTGTTCTTGATAAATTTTATTATTTTTGTAAATTTTTCGGAGAATTTTAGATTTTTTTAGGATTTTCAAAATGATTACAAATAGTGAATAAAACAAACAATACACACTTAGGAGTATTTTTCAAATTAAAAATAGAAAATAGGTTCAAAACCTCTAGTTACTAATTTTATCAAAAAGTATAAGTGAATATCTACAAACAGAGACCAAGAAATGTAATTTTTGGGTTTTTAAAAGATTTATATGATTTTTATGGTACTTCTAGGGTTTTACAAATTTTTAGAGTTTTATAAAAGATATAAATAAGAAAATAGGATAGAAAATCAAATAAATAAAAATAAATCTAATTTAATTTTTTTAGAATTTTTAAAGATATCTTTCGAATTTTTATTTATTTTAAAGGAAAATAGAGAATTTTTGATGATTTTTTTGAATTTTTAATAATAGCAGATAAATGAAAAATGATAAATAGAAATTACAACAAATAAAAGATACTAATAGGAGGTACTAGGAATTTTTAGGTATTTTTCAGATTTGATTTGATATTTTTTGTAGTAATTATAAACAGAAATAATATGCTAGAAAATGGAGGAGCAAATAGCAATTATGTTATGTTCTGGGGCCAATAAATAACACATATTAAAAGAACGAGGGCCTACAACGCAAAAAGTCTAACAAAAACATGCAAGACACATGAATCAGCACTCGCAAGGGCACAAATGTAATTTCCCAAAAGTTACTTCATTTTCATTAAAACATGAAAGTTCAGGATGTGACAAGTAGGGATGAGCATTGGGATGGGTCGGCCCAGTCCAAAGCTCAACCCAAAAAGCCCGGCCCGACCCAAGCCCAAACGAACATTGGGCCGGGCTCGGGCCTAACATTTAGGCCCACATTTTTTTTGGGCCGGGCTCGGGCTTGGCTCGGCCCAGCCTGATCTGGCCTAAAGAGGGCCCAAACCCTTCCCATATCATACACGCTTGGAAATTTTCACCTATTGCATGCACACTCTGTTCATGTATCATGTCTCCATACAATGTTTATAAATCAAGAAAGTCAGGTGGGGGACACATGAGTTGATGGTCATCGTATTTCAATTAGGAATTAATTTTCCTTAATTAGTCTATGGTTTAGATTCTACTGATTATTCTTGAATTTATTAGTGTTTATTTTTTTCCATCAGAATATTTTCTATTATTGAACCTTTACCCAATATGGGCATTGTGCCCATTTTTTTAACATGCAGTGCCTGGTGCACCTATTGTTGTTAATTGTGTAAGTTCGGTTCACTCTTTCAATTTTTGTAATGAGAGATGTAACATTGAGTTCACTTGTATAAAATGAGAAATCATCTCCGGTAGAATTGAGTTTTAGTTGTTTCACAATTATTATGTCATATGTTTTAAACAATTTTGGCTCGTCTAACTTGAATTGAGATTGACTTTAAATAAAAACTCAAAGTTAATAATCTATAATTGGTGGAGATGGATCGGCCCGACCCAAGTCCGGCCCATAGGAAATGGGTCGGGCTTGGGATTGGGCCGAACCAAAGAAAATTTTGCGGGCCTAGGCCCGTCCCAAGGCTCGAAGTTTTTAAATGGGCTTGGGCCTGGGCCCTTCAAGGCTCGGCCCAGCCCGACCCATGCTCATCCCTAGTGTCAAGCAAATAACCTAGAAAAGCACGTGTACAGGCACGCGAATGCGGTTCAGAAGGATTAAAGTGCAAATATGGAAAACATAAGGTCCTTACTCCAAATGTTTATAACTATTTTTTACATTTATTAGAATAAAAAGGAAATAGCGGAAAATATCAGGGTAAAAAGCAAAATATAACCAGGCAGGCATGTGGGGCGCATGTGATGACTCTGATGTACGGCTCTGATTAATGCAGAAAAGATCTGACCGTCGGATGAAAAGGCAGCGATGTATAGCGTGGATCTGATCAGGCGCAGGTACGAATCTAATGGCTCGAAAGACATGCACTGATGGATAGCTCTTATCAAACCTAGATTCAGTCTGAGCGCCAAGATTTGGGTGTTGATGGATGGCTTAGATCGAATCTATGTCACTGGTCTCCATCTAATGGCTAGCGATGGGTCTGGTAGAACGGATATGAAGGTTTCGCTGGCTAAACTTCAATCAGAAATGTCTCACGTTGCTCTGGTCTGATCGCCAGGATGAGAGGGCTAGCATGTCATTATAAGTGGTCCACATTGAATGGGGCCCTCCAATGGCCCGTTGAGTGGCTTGATGAAGGTCTGAAGCATGCTGCACCGAGAGCTACTCAGCTGGGTCAGTTGAGGGTCGAAATGGTGGTCCTGTGCGCACCTAAACCTGCAAGGGGATGCAAGGCTCGGAGGCGAAACCCCGACCAGAGTTATTTTGCATAAAAAAATAAGAGAAACGATGGGGAATGGATTGGACCTCCAGTGTAGATGAGGGAAGGAGGCCGAGCCCTAAAATCGATCCTATGATCAATCTAGGGATGATCATCTTGCGCTAGAAGGTGGGCGATAATGTGGCAAGCATATCGATGCAGATAGGTGGATGCGACGGAGCTCCGACCTGATGATCAGAGAAACTATGGCGGATGGTGGCAACGATGTGATGGTTGAAAGAAAATAGCAAAAATAAAAGGAATGAAAGTATACCTAATGATCTCGTATTAGAGGGCGGAGAACGGGAAAGTGGACGGTGAGGTCGTGGCCTTGACCCAGTTGTGAGAGGCTGAACGCGGTGGAGAGCTCCGACCACGTACGAGCGTCGACTCAATTGGCCACAAAATCGACCACTAATGAGCTCCATGGGATCCTGTCATTATCCTAAGGCTTCCTGGTGGATCAAAAAATGGTGAGGAGCAAGCTACCCGCGCGGCGGAGCGGATTGGATTATTTATAGAGTTCCCAGGTCTCTAGAAGAATCGAGAGAAATCTTACGAACTGAGGAAGATCCGATAAAGGCCTATATATGCGAAGATCATGGATCCTTGGCGAAGAATCGAGCACACGGTTCGATGCAAAAACCAAACGGATACGGTTGGAAGAAATGGGAGAAAAGAGATCCAGCGAAGGTCGTCCTGGTCGAACCTGGGAGGGGGAAGGTTGCCCCGGGTCAACAGACCCAGGTTGACCAATAGGAAATTTTGATTTTCAAAAATAAAAGAAAATCAAATTAAATTGTAAATGGCCTTAAAATAAAAAATAATCAAATAAAAAATGTTATGTATTTTACGAACTATTTTTTGTGATTTTTAATAGTTTAATAATATATATACACAATATTATATACAGTGTACATTAATAAGTACATGTATAATATACAAATATACAATATTTACATATTTTATTTTGTTGTTTTTACAAAAGTACATTATATTTTATTTATTTACAAAAATAATTTCAGGCATATAAGTATATTTTTATTGGACTTTTACAAGTTAGGTAAAGGGTTTAATGAATTAGTAGTTAGTACTATGTACAATATATACACTTAGTTCTTTTGCGCAATAAAGAGTTGATTTTATTTTTATTTTACTTTGTAATTTCTAAATTTTATTTTACTTTTATATAATTATTCAGAATATTTATAAGAGTTTAAAATACAATATATACAATTTATACACAAAATAAATAAGTAAATAATAAATACATGTATAGGTATTGTACAACTGTACACAATTTAATTTTGCAAACAATTTTATTATTTAAGACATATTTTTATTTACAAGTTTTATCAAGGAAATAAATCAATTTGAGATCATTTTATTGAGAAATAATATATTCCAATGATGTATACATGATAAATAAGGGATGATATATACAACGAATAAATACAGAATAAATAATATCTACGAGGTATTTTTGGATTATATTAATAAAGGAAAACCATATATCTCCCTACTTTATTCCTTGTCGATCAGGTCGGTTATTGACCTTCTCTCAAGATTCGAGTCAGTCTACACTTATTACATAATTACAAGCTTCTTTATTTCTTTTCTTTTTCTTTTATTCTTTATTCTTTTATTTTGGTTAAAAAGATTTTTAAATATGAATTATTAACAAACTCATGGTGAATGACAATTTATTGATTTTAGCACATATTTACAGATGTTTTGCTAATGAATTTGGCTAAAATAAAAGAATAAAGATGACAAATTATGGCTTCATCATTCTCCTATACTTTAACTTTGCTAGTCCCTTAGCAAACACTCAAATAAGAAGTGAAAAAGAAAAATAAGAAAACGAAAAGGAAATAACTTAGAACAATATTGATTAAACTTATCTTCATAAAATTGTAGTATGGAGCTCGGTCAGACCTTTAGATTGTTAGTTTGGCGGAACCTTATTGGGAAATGGATTTAAAACCTAACATCCCTCAAGCTCCATAAGACTCGTATTCAGGTGACCTCAACAGTCAGGTTAGAACAAGTGTACATTCGTATGACAATGAATCTTTACTTGTATGGTGTAAGCGAAATATAGCTCCTCACATCAGAAGTGACAAAGAAACATCCTCCTCCAACTGGTAACTCTAATTCCCCGATCTAGCTACTCTTTCCTCGAGGAGCGGAGTATTCCCTTCTAAGTTCAAGTACAACCAACTCAAGAAGAGGGAGAAAGAAGAGAATGGATGGTAGCCAGTGTAGCTACCTATCTTTGAAGCTTGACCAGTGTAGCTAAGTCTCCTATTGCAAGCTTCCATGAGATGAGACTTTGAAACACACAAGCTTTGCTTATTTTTTTATATACACTCCGACTGGCATTATTTTCAATCAGGCATGTCCCATTTTTTGGATTATTTGCATTTTTTAACATATATACAACATGTGTGGCATGTACATAAGGAGTTTTTCTTCTTGAGCCAGCAGACTATCCCTCTTTTGAAGCTTTATTGCAACCTACAACTTCCTGTCATTAGACGTCGGTGCCATTATACTAGGTTGAGATGCACTACTCTCCCTAGAGGAGGACGGATGTTTCCAACCACGTGCTACTCCAAGACAAAGGATTCCGCCCCTCACCACCTCATTATTGAAGAGATACATGTAGAGTGCTTGTCCAAGTTAAGCCATTGTCTAGAAGAATCATGCGTGTGTTGTGAAATCTTATACTTAGACCAATCAAGATGACATGTGAACATAGTCTTGTGGACTCAAAGAATTAAGTCTCTAGGACCTGAAAATTCTCAACTCCAGTTCCTGTAAGGTTCCTCTGAAATTAAGTGGATTAAGGTCTTAACCAAGCTCCATTCTTCAATTTTATTCCAGACTAGTTTAAATATCAATTTCATTCTGAAAAATGCAAATGCTCATGCAACGAAAATTTACAAGACATTTTTTTGATAAGAAAAGAAAATAAAAGTCAAACTCTTTTTGAAAAGTTTTTTCAAAGAATTTTTGCAAATTTTTATGGATTTTATCTTTCTCTATTTTTATGGTATTTTTAATAAAACTACATATTTACAAGGATTTACAAGAAATTTATACACATTTTACAAAGAAAATATTTACAAGTTTTATGTACAATTTTTATAAGTGGATTTTATCTACAAATTTTATTAAAGGATTTTATACAAGAATTTTATATACAAAGTTTACAAATATGTATAGGTTTTATTTACAAAGATTTTACATCACATATATACAAGTAAATTATATACCATAACAAACCATTTTACAAAAATTTTCAAAACATTTTAGAAAAGATTTTTCAAAACTAGTTTTGCAAACAATTTTACAAATCATTTTACAAACATTTTTTCAAAAAGTTTTTTCAAATATTTTAATCAATATTTTACAAGCATTTGTACAATATATAAAATTTTGATAAAAAATAATTTACAACCAAACATTTTTACAAGCATTTTCGCAAACATTTTTAGAAAAATAATTTCACAAAGGTTTTTACAAATATTTTTACAAAGAAATTAAAAATTTTTTAAGAGTTTTTACAAACATTTTTGCAAACATTTTTCAAAATATGTTTATTCCCATTTTATTTTATTGGCCATATTATTAAAACCAATATACGAGTTATGGATAAGGTATATATAAAATATGTACGACACCCCCACACTTAGCTCGATCTATGTCCTCATAGAGATCAAAGAGCGACAAAGGAAGACATGACTCATGCTAAGTATAGAAAAGTGAAAAGAATCCTTATAGTACAACGACTCAACGAATAAAGAATAAAATTAATAGAAGTCGGTGATCTCTTCTATACTTAGGATTCAATAATCCTAAGTATAGAAGATTGTATAAGCAGGGAAGACCGAGGAAGAGAATATACATGAAATCAATGACTCGACCAACCCCCTATTGATAACTAGGGTTTATCACCGGTCAGATGTTCCACACAAGGTGTGAATAATGTCTTCGAGGTGACCGAGCAAGAAACCCTATAAAATCAACAATTAACCCACAACATTAATAAATCAATGAATAGAAAAAATGTGGAGTTAAAATTTATTAGAACTCTACAATGTATGTGTATAGATGTAAGCATGTGTAGAGGTCTAACTCAGGAAGCAAACGGTAGACTGGGCAATCAAGCTCAAAATTTTGATATTTTCTCTTGTTTATTTGTTGTTTTTGTGGGTTTTTAATTTTGTATTTTTTTGGATTTGAAATTATATATATATTGTTTTTAATTTTATAATTTTTATTTCAATTTATATTTTATAATTTTTGTATTCTTTTTCGTTTTAATAATCTAATATAAGAATATATAAGGATATATATATACAATATAGGACATAGTAATTATAAATACTAATAGAAATGAACATAATACTGAAAATGAAATGTTCCTGGATTTTATATAATTTTATATATTTTTATGATTTTTCTGGAATTTTTTGCTAATGTTTATGTATTTTTAAATAAAAAATACCCTAATTCATGGATTAATTAAATAGGTCAAATTGAATTGAAGACTAAAAATAGAAAATAATTTTTAAATTCTTCAAATCAATTTTAATACATTGATAATACAATAAAGAAAATTATAAAGTAGAAAATGATATTTTCAGAGTTTTTAGTAATTTTTAGATTTTTATAAAAGATTTTGGAGCTTTTTTATTTTTGAATTTTTCTTTTTTCTATTTTTAGAGGTTTTTGGTCTCAAATGAAAACATACCAAAATAGACAACGTAAATTTTTTGGGGAATGTTTCAAAATATTTTCATTTTTTGGTATTTTCTAAGTTAGATAGAAATAAAAATGTACTCATTTCATTTTTAATAAATAGCTAAAATGCCTAAAATATTAAAATAAAAATAGATCATGAAAACATGTTAGCAGGCATCTAATCCTATTTTTTTCATAATTTTTAGAGCATGGATGCTATTTTTAATAAATGAAATTCAAGTATGAAAATACATGAACTAGAAAGGGTATTGTGCAAATAAAATAAACATCAGTGGTATGCATGTAATTTTCCCAAAAATATACATTGTATATTAAATTTTTTGGGACTAAATATAAATACAAGGATATACATGCAATTTTGCCACCTCACATGGGACGGCACGTGAGGTGACCTGGACTAGACCTATTTGCAATCTACAATAAATTCAGGGGTTCATCTGCAAAATTTCTAATGTATTTACACTACATATTTTATTTACAAGACTCATAAATAAATAAATAAAAGATGGGGTTTAGGTTTGCAATTAACCCCAACCAGCGCGCTGATGAACGGTTCGTTGTGCCTCACTTGTCACGTGGACAGCTCAGATCATCTGATGACGTTTCATACTGAATGGTCGAGATTAGATCTCGGATGAGATCTGATGGCTGACTACGGGGCACATCCAGCGATGCTTGCTCCACCAGATGACTTATCTCAATTGGACGGTTGAGAGATATGTTGGAAGAACGCGTGAAGAACACGAGCTGGATGAACTGTGATCAACCGAATCTAACTCTACTGCCCTCCAATCTCCTTGTTGAAGGGTTAGTGACGATCCTGGGATGAATTCACATCTGTTGGAAGGCCCAAATGTGTCTGGGTGATGAATCTTGTATTCATCATGCTAAAAGCTGCTAATTAAAACCCTTGTATTAATTAATCCAATAAAATCACATTTAATTCTTTATTCTTATCTTGTATCATATTGTGTATAATTTACCCTTAAATTATTGTATTTAATTTTACTTATTTTTTGTATTTATTTTATCTTCAAAAACCCATAAAAATTAGGTAGAATAATTATCTATAAATCACTGACCTTTAAAAAGCCTAAAAAATTACAAAAACAAATCAAAGATAAAAAGCCGGCGTTTTTATCCCCCTAAAAATACCCCCAAAAATACTTTTTGCATAAATGACCTTCTTTGGCTTTTTGACCAACATGAAAGTTGTAGATCTCGTCGAGACGAGCAACTTTCATGTTTTAACTTTTTCCTAATTTTGCCTCTAACTATTTCTTTTCTATTTATCTTTATATTATTTTTTGAATTTTTCTTATTGGGCCACATGGCGCCCTCTGGGCCGTCCACGTGGCCGCTCCCCATTCCACCACCCGGCACCTCTCCTGGCCCTTGAATCAAGCTCGCCCAGCCTCCATCTCCACCCTCCATCGCCGCTCCACTTCTCAGCCATCCGATCCATCTCCAGATCAAATCTTAGCCGCCCACTAGCGCCTAATCCTCAGCCATTCAATCATGCACCTATCTTACACCTCCCATTCAGCCATGTCACCCCTTCATCCCTCACCCTTGGATGGATCCCCGCTCTTCATCATAACCGCTCGTTAGCGCCTCGCCTCCAGCCGGCAGATCAGATTCTATGTTCCGATCTTCACCGTTCACTGACGCTCGCATCCTAGCCGTTGGATCGCATGATCCAACGGCTCTCCCACCATCTTCCTCCTCGCATGACCCCCTCCCCCTACCGTTACACATCGCCAACCCAACACCCCCTTTCCTTTTTGGCCACCACCTCCGACCATCCCTATCTCTCCTAACGGCCGCCCCATGTCGCCCTTCCCTTCACCATCCTCGCGCGACCATCATCACTCGTCGCCATTAATCCCTCGCCATTTAACCGCCCGTACAAAATTCCTCGCCGACCTCATAACGCCCAGCCATCCTCCACCTATATAAGCCAGCTCCTCCGCCACCGACGACTTTCATCCAGCATTCAGGGGGCTTCGGCCCAGCCTCTGGTCCTCCGGTGATAGCGGAGAGACCTTAAATCAAGGCAAAGACGACCGAAGCCCCGGTGAGATCCATGGCACCTCCTCCATGTCCGCTCCGCCTTCCTGGTGGTAGCAAAGCTCCCTGGACCGGTCAACCAGGTCGAGCCATGACCCGAGGATCGAAACGACCCTCAGCCTAGACCACCTCCTCCAGCGGATTCCCCTCTCCGACGAGGTTCTCCTCCCCCTTCTTTTTCTCGAATTTTCTCCCTATTTTTCCGACTACACCGCTCACCATCACCCTCATCTGATCTCCACATCAGCTCTGACCAACCACCAGCATCCTCGCCGACCCATCTCCTCTTCTCCAGAACCACCTCTGTTCCGACTTCCCTCTTCCCCTGCTCCGTCGGTGAAGAGACCTCCGGCCACCGCTTCCCGTCGCTTCACGGCCGCCCACTCGCCTCACCTCACTCGCACGCATTCGCACAAGCTTCGGCTACTGACTAACACCTGCAAAAATCTTAAATGGTCTAAGTTAGCATCGGAGCACCTTCGAGCTCCTCGCCTCCGACGAGGCTTCACCGAGCATCACTTCTGATCCACCGTGGAGCCTCGTCACTGCCCCAGGACCTCCGTCGGACCTCTAGAGAGCTTCCACGACCACCAGAGGACCTCGCGAGGTGGGGCTGAGCAGAAGGCAGGTCACTGGAGCCTCGCCTTCTCCGGTGACCTGCGGAGGAGGATGAAACTATAGTTACCGTCCGATCATCCGGATCGGACGGCCGCGATGAATACGCGTGGCAGCTGACGCTCCAACCGAAGCTATAGGCTCGGGTCCCACCGAGCCTCGACCCAAGCCCCCAGTTGCAGCCACGTGGCCCGAAGTAGCCACGCCTCCCGAGCCTAGGCGCCTCACGTGCACTGCACGTGAGGGTCTGGGTAAATTGCATGACAGACCTAGATATTTTATGAAATTGCATTTTGGTCCCCAGGCATGTGCCTCACATACGTGCCTGGGTATTTTACAGGGAGGCCCTCCAAGGTTTTGGGAATTGCAAAAAGGTCCCTGCACACATGGAAAATTTACACTTGGGCCCAGGAGGTTTTTGGTATTTGCAATTAGGTCCCTCCCGGGACCTAAATGCAATATTTATCCTTTTATTTCCTTGCATTTTTATTACAATTATGCCCTGCATTGTTTTTGGCATAACTTGAGCATCGTAGGTCCAAATGCATGATTTTGGTGTCGTTTTGATCCTTATTTTGTCCTCTACATCTTAGCATATCTAATTTTCTCATTTGTCATTGTTTTTAAAAGAAGTGATTTTTTATGTTAAAAATGAGACCCTGCTCTTCTGGTTATTGCTTGGATTTGATGACCGCTTTTCATGTTGTGATAAAATTGACTTTGATTTCATTTTGTATTATGTTGCTCACATTTTTAGGGTATAATTGTAACCTGTTGTTCAACATACATATTCTCTTGTATCATATTCATGCATCCTCTTTAAATTGCTTAAAAATCAATAAAAAAATGCATACATCATGGCATTGCCTTGTAAATAGCATTGTTCATCATGTGGACCTGAACTTGAGAATAATTCGCACTTGTGCCTCATGAATCGAAATTTGATAAATAAATTAAGTAGCTATGTCCCTGTGTTCGACCTTGGTAGACTTGCCAAGTAAAAATATTCCACAGCATTCAAAGCTTGTGGTGTTTTGATCGACCGAAATTCGCCTCCTATACTACAATTTCTGATTATTAAAGAGGCAGATTTCACGTTCATCAAATGGCGTTGTTGCCGGGGACACAACTTAACTTAATTATTGAATTTGGATTTTATTTGTTGAATAATTTAAAAATTTTAAGTCCTCATTTCATGCATCATATTTTTTTGTGTTATATCTATTGATTTAATTTCTCCAAGTATTCTAACTTTTCTCTTTTGTGGCAGGGCCCATGTAAATCAAGGATGATTGATTCTCATGGAGGCGTGAAGTCGGGAGCTTCCGCTGAAGTGGCCACAGAAGAATTCGGGAAGAAATTTTAGGAGTTTTAGATCAGACAGCCTGCATTGCATACTGTAAAAAAAAAGAACCTGCATTTTCATATTTATTTTCAGTTTTGCATTTTGTAAAAAAAAAAGTAGATCACATGATGATCTACCCCCCCCCCCCCACACCTACACATGCACATACACAACCACCCCCACCATCTCCCCCTGTATATTTCACTCTCTCTCTCTCTCTCTCTCTGTGTGTGTGTGTATTTCACGAACCCCCTCCCCCTCACCCTTGTATCATAGAACAACTCAACCCCCCCTAACTCAGACCTTAGTTAGGCTATTTGTAGCCTAAGTATAGGGGGGACCTGCCTGCTCATCCCTCCCTCGTATTGTCTTCTTGTACTTAGGTCAATATTGACCTGAGTATAAGAGGATCCTCCTCCTCAGTTCCTCTATATCACCCTATAGTTGAATCGAGCCTTGGCTTCATGGCACTTGTTCTATGAGGACATAGCAAATTTTAAGTATAGGGGGTATATCGTATATTACTATATATTTACTTTATCCTTAGCTCCTGTTTTTAAAACTTTTCAAATTTTTTTTTTGGGTTGGGTTTTGGTAAACTTGTGAACTGATTGTTGTAAAAAACCTTGTAAAAATTCTTTATTAAAATTGGGGGATTATTTTTTGTAAATATTCATTTTCAAAAAAAAATAAAAAAGTAAAAATCTTTCTTGGAATTTGACTCTAACTACTAGGCTTAGTAGACATTTTCAGTGAGGGAACCTTGGTCTCCCTTAGCAGAGTGGGTGGTTTAGAGGACATCGCATATGGCCCCGTCCTCAAGTAACACGGGTCTCGGCCTGTACTTACGCCCATACTGGCTGAGAGTGGATACTTTTATTTGAGCCTGGGCCAGTCATTGTCTCTCCGAGGAATCAAAAAAAATTAAAACCCATAAAAATCTGCAAAAGTTTAAAAAAATCACTAACTTAAGGAGTTGGTGTATTTCTGACACATCCACACTCACTCAAGGCTTGAGGATTTTTTAGGACACTGGATTTCTGTGATCTTGAGAGTCTGAGTTAACATGCCTTAGTCATTAGGGTTTTTAAGCTTAAATATCCATACTTCCCTGGTTTGAAAGATTTGAGCGCTATATTGCACTCTTCATCTGTACCTTCAAGAAAAATATGATCAGCACAGTCACTTCCACAACTGCATGATTGATGAGTTGAGTTGAGATATCACTTGAGGAACTAGGACCAGAGATTTGAGTTTAGACCCGATCTAATGATATTTGAGGATCGGATAAAGTTAATGAAGGCTTCAGAAAACCTGAGTGTCAGCAAAACCCTAGCCAGTATGTGAACAAGATTCATATGCTATCTCTTTGATATTTACCTATGTGCCAGGGTGTGATGAAACTTAATGGAAATTGTTGATCAGTGTGCGCCAACTTTTGGTAAAAGTAGTGGAGCTAGCCAACAAAAGAAATAAAATGTCAAAGAAAAAGCTCTAAATACCAAAGTCAAATTACAAATGAGCTTCCACCAATGGCGAGCGCTCCTAAACATTTTCAAAGTGTCCACTTGGACCAAGCGCTAATTAGGACCAAGGAGTCGGGCCGACACCACAAAAAGGGCTCTGCATCGTAAGCGATACAAGTCTGGGTGTCGAAGGTATCTTAGATACTCAGAAAAGACACACCCCGATATACTCCCAGAAAAACAAGTGCAGACGACTCCAACTCTTTTGACGGACACATGGATCAACAATATTAAAATTTACATGTGTTGAGTAAAAAAGCACTCGAGAGGCCCCTTGTTCCAATGTGAGGGTGAGAAAAATAGACACAATCCCATTACCTCCATCATCTGGCCGTCCATCAACATTTCAAGTCTGACAAACTAATGAGATGGTTGACTGAAGCAGGAATTGACTTATTCCCTAGTATTGAGGATTAGGTCTAAAGGAGAGTCTTTGGGACTGGAACTTTGAGTGATGCATTGACTCGGCTCTCATGAAATGCAGTATACTAAATGTCATATCCTTATATTATATGAACAAAAAGAGAGTCTGATAATCAGATAAGTTGGATTCCTTCTGACTAAGGCTTGGATAAACCCGGAATTTTAGGATCTCTTAAATTAAGGGTCTTCGAAAGATTGAGCCTTGAATTTTTCGCGCGCACTGTCAGGAATTAATCCGACTCCTTCATTCTTTAGATGCTCGAGGACGAGCATGGTTTAAGTATAGGGGTATGATGAATCTCGTATTCATCATGCTAAAAGACGCTAATTAAAACCTATGTCTTAATTAATCCAATAAAATCACCTTTAATTCTTTATTCTTATCTTGTATCGTATTGTGTATACTTTACCCTTAAATTATTGTATTTAATTTTACTTATTTTTTGTATTTATTTTATCTTCAAAAACCCCTAAAAATTAGGTAGAATAATTGTCTATAAATCACTGGCCTTTAAAAAGCCTAAAAAATTACAAAAACAAATCAAAGATAAAAAGCCGATGTTTTTATCCCCCTAAAAATTTCCCCCAAAATACTTTTTGTACAAATGACCTCTTTTGGCTTTTTGACCTTCATGAAAGTTGTAGATCTCGTCGATATGAGCAACTTTCATGTTTTGACTGTTTCCTAATTTTGCATCTAACTATTCCTTTTCTATTTATCTTTGTATTATTTTTTTGAATTTTTCTGATTGGGCCACGTGGCGCCCTCTGGGCTGTCCACGTGGCCGCTCCCTATTCTGCCACCCGGCACCTCTCTTGGCCCTTGGATCAAGCTTTCCCAGCCTCCATTTCCGCCCTCCATCGCCGCTCCACTTCTCAGCCATCCGATCCGTCTCCAGATCAAATCTTAGCCGCCCACTAGCGCCTAATCCTCAGCCATTCGATCATGAACATATCCTACACCTCCCATTCAGCCACGTCACCCTTCATCCCTCACCCTTGGATGGATCCCCGCTCTTCATCCTAACCGCTCGTTAGCGCCTCGCCTCCAGCCGGCAGATCAAATCCTATGATCTGATCTTCACCGTTCACCCACACTCGCAACCTAGGCGTTGGATTGCATGATCCAACAGCTCTCCCACCGTCTTCCTCCTCGCATAACCCCCTCCCCCTGCCGTTACACATCGCCAACCCAGCGCCCCCTTTCCTTTTTGGCAGCCACCTCCGACCATCCCTCTCTCTCCTAACGGCCGCCCCACGTCACCCTTCCCTCCACCATCCTCGCGTGACCATCATCACTCGCTGCCATTAATCCCTTGCCATTTAACCGCCCGTACAAAACGCCTCGCCGACCTCATAATGCCCAGCCATCCTCCACCTATATAAGCCAACTCCTCTGCCACCGATGACCTTCATCCACCATTCAGGGGGCTTCGGCCCAGCCTCTGGTCCTCCGATGACAGCGGAGAGACCTTAAATTAAGGCAAAGACGGCCGAAGCCCCGGTGAGATCCATGGAACCTCCGCCATGTCCGCTCCACCTTCCCGGCAGTAGTAAAGCTCCCTGGACCGGTCGGCCTGGTCGAGCCATGACCTGAGGATCGAAACGACCCTCATCCTAGACCACCTCCTCGACTGGATTCCCCTCTCCGACGAGGTTCTCCTCCCCCTTCTTTTTATCAAATTTTCTCCCTATTTTTCCGACTACACCGCTCACCGTCACCCTCATCCAACCTCCTCATCAGCTTCGACCAACCACCAACATCGTCGCCCAACCCATCTCCTCTTCTCCAGAACCACCTCCGTTCCGACTTCCCTCTTCCCCTGCTCCGCCGGTGAAGAGACCTCTGGCCACCGCTTCCTGCCACTTCACGGCCGCCCACTCGCCTCACCTCACTCGCACGCATTCGCACAAGCTTCAACTATTGACTAACACCTGCAAGATCTTAAATGGTCGAAGTTAGCATCGGAGCACCTTCGAGCTCCTCGCCTCCAGCGAGGCTTCACCGAGCATCACTTCTTATCCACCGTGGAGCCTCGTCACTGCCTCAGGACCTCCACCGGACCTCAAGAGAGCTTCCACGACCACCAGAGGGCCTCGCGAGGTGGGGCGGAGCAGAAGGTAGGTCGCCGGAGCCCTGCCTTCTTCGATGACCTGCGGAGGAGGATGAAACTATAGTTACCGTCCGATCATCCGGATCGGACGGCCGCGATGAAGACGTGTGGCAGCCGACGCTCCAACCGAAGCTATAGGCTCGGGTCCCACCGAGCCTCGACCCGAGCCCCCAGTTGCTACCACGTGGCCTGAAGCAGCCACGCCTCCGAGCCTATGCACCTCACGTGCACTGCACCTGAGGGTCTAGGTAAATTGCATGACAGACCTGGATATTGTATGAAATTGCATTTTGGTCCCCGGGCACGTGCCTCACGTGTATGCCTGGGTATTTTACAGGGAGGCCCTCCAAGGTTTTGGGAATTGCAAAAAGGTCCCTGCGCGCATGGACAATTTACACTTGGGCCTAGGTGGTTTTTGGTATTTGCAATTAGGTACCTCCAGGGACTTAAATGCAATATTTATCCTTTTATTTCCTTGCATTTTTATTACAATTATGCGCATGCATTGCTTTTAGCAGAACTTGAGCATCGTAGGTCCAAATTACATGATTTTGGTGTCGTTTTGATCCTTATTTTGTCCTCTACATCTTAGCATATCTAATTTTCTCATTTGTCACTGTTTTTAAAGAAGTGATTTTTTATGTGAAAAATGAGACCCTGCTCTTCTGGTTATTGCTTGGATTTGATGACCGCTTTTCATGTTGTGATAAAATTTACTCTGATTTCATTTTGCATTATGTTGCTCATATTTTTAGGGTATAATTGTAACCTGTTGTTCATCATGCATATTCTCTTGCATCATATTCATGCATCCTCTTTAAATTTCTTAAAAATCAATAAAAATGCATACATCATGGCATTGCCTTGTAAATAGCATAATTCATCACGTGGACCTGAACTTGATAATAATTCGCACTTGTGCCTCATGAATCGAAATTTGATAAATAAATTAAGTACGCGTGTCTCTGTGTTCGACCTTGGTAGACTTGCCAAGTAAAAATATTCCACAGCATTCAAAGCTTGTGGTGTTTTGATCGATCGAAATTCGCCTCCTATATTACAATTTCTGATTATTAAAGAGGAAGATTTCGCGTTCATCACTGGGCCTCATCGGTGGAGGCCTGGAGCTCTCGACTACTAGGAGGTTGTTCAATGGCTTTGATTGGGGCTCAGATACCCCCTTCTGGTCCTACAAAGGTGTTAAAAAGCAAGGTGATACAAAGGCGAATGAATCTGAGTTTTTATTGAGTGGAATCGATGGCTGGATGAAGGTGGCGACGAGTCTCCGGTGAAGTGGCGGAGGGAAACCTTGATTCACCAAAACACTAGGGTTCTGGTTGATCAAATGGATCTGGGAGGTGGAGAAGGTACATGGGAAAGGGTGGAGGTGGTCGTGGATGGTTGGAACAGTGGTCTTCACGGTGAAAACATGGCTCTAGCTCTAGATCTCCGACGAGGGCATTACACTAATTTACACTCATTCATTAACTAAAAGGAAAAATTAAATGCAGAAAACAAACTATGGGAACCAAATCTACCTAGAATCGTAAGGTGCGCAACTCTTATACCTAGCCAAAGGACCAGGGAGCATGGCAGCCGGAGAGGCTCGCCATGGTTGCACCTCCTAGATCAGTCGTGCCAACATCTCAGCGGAACTCCCCTTGTCATCGAGATTCACTTAGACCGAGGGTGGCTAGCATAGGTGCTTGGAACGTGACCAAATTGGGCCAAGGAGGTCGGAGGTCTTTATTTAAAGATTGATAGGGCACCTTATTGATTGGTGATTTGGCAATAATTTAAATTATGTACAGATGGTCTAATGATGCAGCGGGGATGATGGATGATTAGAGGACAAAATTGGTGAAGTGCTCGAGGGCAATAGAGCATCGAACGACAATGAAAAATTGAAGAAGGAGGGCTGCTCGAGGCATCTGACGGAAGTCAGAAGGAGTTGAGTAGAGTCAATATTCCATGTGACATGATTGGTCCACGAGAGACACTACATGACAAAATAATCATTATCATTCAAAAATAATTAATTAAATATAGTAAATGATTTTATTAGTTTTTTGGGTATAAAATAAAAAAATATTTATTGTTTTATGTAGTATTTTATTATGATTTTTATTTGTTTTTTGGGTTTATTTATTACAAGTTAATTTTTAAGGATGTATTTATAAGTATATTCATCTATGTTTTGGTTATTTTATTTTTATTTTGTATATTCTATTTTTATTATATTATTATCTTATTTTATACATATATAACTTATTTTTATGTGCACAAATAAATTTTTATTGTATTTTTATGATCTAGTATGTACACTTAATTAAACAGGAGTACAAAATATGTAGGTATAAGTAAAGGTATCTCATCTATGTGTTTATGTACACTATTTTATTTTTGTGTTTTATTTGTGTTTTTATTCTATTCTAAATATGTATGTATAATATAATAATATTTACAAAATTATAAAAAATATAAAATTATAAAAAAATGAAGAATAAATAAAAAGAAGATTTTATTCGGTATATTGTACAATGGGGCCCAAAACCTAACTTTTACATCTTAACTCCAAAAAATATGAAACCACCCTCATTAAATAGCTTATTAAAAGTTATATAAAATTAAGAGACTTTGATATGTTTTGAGTTTTCATTTACGAGATATGGGTCTGGGAAGTTTGGGTTTTGGATTTTTATTTTGAGCATAAAATGTACGCTGTATATTATTTTTGTGTAAACTCAATTTTGTATTTTTCTATATAGTATTATCTACAACTTTCATGTACAAAGTTCCTTTATTTGAGGTATAAATAATAAAGAATAAAATAGATCCCAAAATTACTTTGATGGTGAATAAATAAATAGGCTTTTTGTTGTATTTTTGGCCCTTATCTCCCCCTACTTTATTCCTTCTCAACCAAATCAATTCTTGACTTGGTCTCGGGGTTTAGGGTCATAAAATACCCTTGATATTTTATTCTTTTTCTTTTCTTTCCTTTATTCTATAATTTTGGCATTAAAAATAGTATATAGAATAATTATAATAAATAATGAATGTTAATATGTACAAAATAATGTTATTTACATGCATTAGGTAGGGTTTTTAAGGTCAAAATGATAGAATAAAGGTGATGAAATAGAGATTCATCACCCCATATACTTGCCTTTGCTAGTCCCTAGCAAATACTTATGCAATGAGTGCAGAAAAATGAAAATAAAAAAAAGAAAAAAAAATAAAGAAAGTACATTGAATTTAATTCAAAAACTTATCTTCACAAAATCAAAGTTTGGAGCTCGGGTCAGACCTTAGTGTGAGAATGTGTGTAGAACCTTGTCGGGAATCGGATTTAAAACACATCATCCTTCAAGAGTCACAAGACTCAATTCAAGCCACCTCAATAGCCATGTCAGAACCAATCTACATCATACGCAAACCCTTATGACTATGAAACTTACTTGTACGGTGTAAGTGATAGTGGCTCTCCCCAACTAAAATGACAAGAGGTTTGACTTCTCCAGTGTGACAACCCAATGATTCCCCAATCCAGCAATTCTTTCTTTAAGGAGCGGGGTATTCCCTTCTAAGTTCGAGTGCATCCGACTCAAGAGGAGGGTGTGAATAGGAGAATGGATGGTAGCCGGTTTAGCTACCTATCCGGGGGATGCATGACTAGTGTAGTCAAGTCATCCAGGTGCAGGCTCACATACATATGACTTTGAAGCTCAAACTTGCTTATTTCAAATATATACAAACTCTGACAGGAATTTTATTTTCAAACAGGCCTGCCCACTTTTTTGAGTCTTTATTTCAACACTTTTTTTCTTTCTTTTTTTTGAATATTATATATAACAACATTTACATAAGGAGTTTTTCCTCTTAAGCCAGAAGACTACCCCTCTTTTGAAGCATTATTGCAACCCACACTCTCTTGTCTTTAGACGTTATGACCACTGGACGAGTTGGGGTACACTTCCCTCCCTAGACGAGGACGAATGTTTCCACTCATGTGTGTCTCAAACTAGCAAATCTAATCCCCTCACCACTCCAACTATGTTGAGCCAAGCGAAAGGTGCAAATATCCAAGTTAGGTCACGACCGACAAGAGTCATGTGTGTGTCTTAAAAAGTTCTAGTTAGGCAGTTGAGGTGTCTTGAACCCAGCCCTGAGTCTCAAAGAATTAAGTCCGAATAGACCTGAAGTAGCACAAATCTAGTTCCCATAAGGTTCCAGTGAAATTAGGTGCATTAAGGTCCAACCAAGCTCCAACCTTCGACTTTACTTAGACTAGTTCAATTATCAAACTCACTCTGAAAAATGTAAATGCTATGTGAATGCTATGTACAATGCAATGAAAATCTTTTTGTGATATAATTTTCAAAGTTTTTAACTTTTTATGGATTTTTGAAAAAGGTTTTGCAAATGTTTTTTTTGGTATTTTTCAAAATAAAAAGATTTTTGAAACAAAAGGAAGTATATGCATATATTTACGCGGGTGTGCTTCTATTATTTATAAGAATTAAGATTGGAGGATTTATAGATTGAATGTTAGTTATTTTTATAGGTATGTATGTACAATTTGTAAAGAATTTATTTGAAGTATGTACATATTCCTCAAACTTATTTGAAAATGGTTTTATAAATAATTTTGAAAACTATAGTCCAAAATAAATTTGTAAATAATTTTTACAAACATTTACAAACGTTTGAAAACCATTTTGCAAAGATTTTTCAAACAGTATTTATAGATTTTTTTTCAAATATTTTTGCAACCATTTTCCAAACCATTTGCAAATAGGTTTTGAAAACATTTTATTTCACATAAAGAAAAGAAATTTTCATAAACCAAAGATTTTTACAAAGGTTGAAAATATTTTACAAAATACTTTTCGAACAGTTTTTCAAAAGACTTTTCAAATAGATTTTCAAACTATTTTCCAAACATTTTGCAAAACTTTTTTGCCTCATTTAATCAGTATATACAAAAAGAATTTGAGGAATATTATGCATCTTTTTATTAGTTACTTCAATGAATTGTATATGTATATATAGTATTTTAGCCATATTTATTTCAACATACAAAAGTACAAGTTATGGCTAAAGTATATACAGAGTATATACGACCCCCCTATATTTGGCTTGAGCTATGTCGTCATAGATCGAAAAGAAAAGAAGAGACAAAACTCGTATTGAGTATAAAAGAATGGCGAATAAAGATAGAAAGAGTAAGAAATAAATGAATATGAAGTTGACCGTCCACCCTATACTTAGGATCAAATAATCCTAAGTATAGCAGACTATATCTACATGCAGGGATGGGCAGGGATGGGAATACACAGATCACAGCTCGATCTGTCTCCCCCTATACGTAGGGTAAAATATCCCTAAGTATAGCAGAGAAAATCAACAGGAGAGGAGACAAGCGAGGGGATCAATAAAGAGAAACTGGTAACAAAAGAGAAAATACATTGGGTGAATATACACATCACTCCTCCTATACTTCGGGTAAAAGAGCCCTAAGTATAGGAAACAACAGGAGTGATGAAACATAACAGAGAAAGAACAACATAATAGGTGCATCCCCCTATACTTTGGACAAAATACGTCCTAAGTATAGACACACAGATATGACGAATGATCCGGGGTACACATGGCATACGGAAGAAAGAAGGAATGGAAAGACAAAACATATATATATACAAAAGTACATAATTGTGAAGTGCAGGACGGTATCTGGAAGTCGAATAGCGTACTCTCATCATCGTCTCCCAATGAGAACGGTGACGTTGTCATAATGAGAAAGACACCCTAATATGAAATCAAGTGGGTGTCTATTACCGGACAAAAGAGATTGAAAACTAAGACAAGGACCAGTAGCGAGAAGCAAAACATCTGCTCATAAGGAAAGAGTGAAAGATCAAAGCTGATATCGTAAGACACAGAGGAGGAAGGATCAGTGCAGATTCCTCCATATCACTCATATTCTTAGGAAGATACGAAAAATGAAGAACATGAGACTCTCTACACAGCTCGACATTCAGTGGACATAAGGTCGACAGATCAAGAACACACCGAATATCACCATACATGGCTCAATCTTGCGGGGGTCGTCAAGGTGAGCAGGCTCAGATGAGTCAGAGGCCTCAGAATAATCAGAAGACACAGTCTCGTTATCCATCTCATAGGATACACAATCAGAGATGAGACTGAGTACACAAATCAGATGACTTAGCTTTATGTTCCACATGATCGAAAACACCAGAAGTGAAACTGAGTACCTACAAAATGATGTATCCTCTTGCAGATAACCCTCAAGGAGTAATACAAACTAAGCAATGAATCATCAGAACATGAGGCTCATCCTTGTGAAGGTCGTCAAGGAGAGAAGACTCAAAGGAGTCAGATCCATCATACGGATCAGCAGAAGCGGTCTCGGTAAGCGATAGATCGTCTACCCAATAGAATATACTGAAAAACCTAGAAGATGCCACAGTCTCTCGCAGATAATCCTTGGAGAGTGCAACGAACTAGGTGATGAATAATCAGTAAAATGAGGCTCATCCTTGCAAGGACCGTCAAGGAGAGAAGACTCGGAGTAGCCAATCACACAGTCTCATGCTTCAACAAATCAGACACACAATCAGATAATGAGACTGATAGCTCATATTTGATGACTCGATTTTGTGCTCCACCAAAATGGACACATAAGCAATGAATGAAACCGATCATAAAGAAAATGTTGCATTCTCCCACAGATAGCCCTCGGGGAGTAACACAAACTAAGTCAATCAAAATCCAGGGGAAATGCTGGCATCAAGTCTCAGGTCCTCAAAAATAGTCAATCACTCATTAATCACCAGGAGAGCATAAGGCTATAGGAGGGATAGGAGATCATCAGAGCAATCGCAATGCAGTCCCTCAAATCAATCAAATCAACTGAGATGGATCAAGATATCAGAAATAGATCCTTGAAGTGCTACATTTGGATAGGAAGGGTCAGGGGATGGAGGATGGATTAGTCAAGAAGATGAGTGAAGTCATGTGGGTTCCGAGCACCATTGCTTTGAAGCACATAAAGATATAGTACATCACGCATCTGAATCAAGATAGGCAGAACCACATAAAAGATTATAAAGTCAGAGCTCATGGAATCATCATCAATTCATCAAAAATCAATCACATCCTCAATCCTGTGTGCGAGATCAAAAATCCTCAATAAAGAATCACACCTATAATAGTGCCAAAATTAGAGACCTAAATAATATGTATGCATATATCAATGTCAGTCCTCAACAAATCTGCCCGGCTTACTAAAATAATTCCTAGAATTAAAACCTCAATGCAGGCCTCATAAAAAGCACATCAATCTTGGGTAAAAGAAGGGATGATATGGAATGGAACGAGGAGGGTGGGCGAGAATGGCGAAACATAAATAAAATTGTGGTCCAAGAAGAGAGTCTTCTTGACCCGGACAAAAAATAGGGTGATATGGGTAAAGCGACAGCCATAAAATCCGACTACAAAAGTGAAGAGCAAGATCTGATATCACGACTCAAATAAGAAGGTAAAATATAGACTAATAGAGGGAGAGAAGGACTCAATAAAAAGAAAAACTCACAAACTCAAAGACTCAAGGATCTACCAACTCAAAGAATGATGAACGTGAACGGACCCAAAACTATAATCAATGTACAAAGCAAACTCCCAGGTTCACCTACTCAACACAGTGAAGACCGAGGTAGTGGTCTTTTATCTTTTCTGTTTTAGAGTTAGGCAAGCTTCCAAAAAGTTGTACAAACACATAGGTATGCCTGGGATTGGGGCACTAATCCTTAGTGTGTACGTGAGAATAAAATGTGCATACGATGATTAGGATGCTCTCCCCAAAGCAATGAATCTATTATGTTTATTTTTACAAGTGCAATAGAGTTATCATTCCCAATTTTATTTTTTGCTATAATTTTTTTATTATTTTTCAATGCAATTGTCTAACGAGCTTTCAATTCCATTAACATCCTAGGTAATCAAAATCAGAGAGAGAAGGTCGGAAAAGCCATGCAAGTCGGTAATCAATGATGCACGCAAAGTTAGAAGCCTTACAGTGCTTCCTAGCTCTCTCCATGCAGGATGCATAACAGATTTGAAAGCTACACTACATGAAATGCAAGCTGATGAAATCACCCTAAATTAGTAATTATTATTAGCATGAAGCACCATATGCCAATTATTTAGATATGAAACCTAAGGTCCGATCTTGGGAACCTCTCGGTGCCTGCCATAATGGGTCTTACAAGCATTGTATGAGATTCCTCGCGATGCACAGTTTCAAGTCTAAACAACCAAAAACTACGACTTGAATAATTCCAAAAGTGAATCTATAAATACATGCAAATATATTAGGGCTTTGGACCTTAATCTATCGAGTAAGAAATTCCTAAGCTAGGGCTCACTCATACAAAACGAATAGAAATAAAATCAAAAAACAAAGAAAAATGAAGTGATGAAAACACGACAAACACGATGAGGCCCCCAAGGGAACAATCCCTCGGGCAATGGACCTTGTGAAGTGTGAAGTCCAGGAGAGTTTAAATTATTATAGATTAATTGTCTCCCTCACTCTCATTTTAATTACAAAATAAAATAAAATAGAAATGAAACAAAATAAAATCAAATCAAAAGCAAGTGAATGACTGTCTTCCAAAATTCCTCTAGGTCCTCATTTGCTGCTCTCTCCTGTCGGCTAGGTCAGAAAGCTGGCTCCGCCTTGCTTGGGTGCTGAGGTCCTCTTAAGAAGTCCTCTTGGCGTAGCGGTCCCTCTCAACAAATTCAAACAAGGAGAGGTATTAGATAGTTCACAATTAATATTAAATAAAATAAAAATTAAATGGAAAATATAAACAAGAGTAAAGAAACAAATCAATAATTACAATCTATGCGGCATTGCTCCCCAGCAACAATACCATTTGATAACTAGGGTTTATCACGGGTCAAATATTCCACACAAGGTGGGAACAATGTTGTCGAGGCGATCAAGTAAGAAACCCTAGAAAATAAATAATTAACCCACAATATTAAGTAATCAATTAATAGCTAAAATGTGGAGTTAAAATTTATTATAACTCTACAATGTATGTATATAGTTGTAAGCATGTGTAGAGGTCGATCACAAGGAGCAAACTGTAGACTAGGCAATCAAGCTCAAAAATTTGTTCTTTTCTCTGGTCTATTTATTATTTTATGGTTTTCTAATTTTGTATTTTTTTAAATTTTAAATTTTATATATTTTTTATGTTATATTTTATA
Source organism: Ottelia alismoides (assembly GCA_037367405.1). NCBI lineage: Eukaryota > Viridiplantae > Streptophyta > Magnoliopsida > Alismatales > Hydrocharitaceae > Ottelia > Ottelia alismoides. The sequence continues at coordinate 833,606 of JAZKJV010000740.1, read as the reverse complement.
ATGTTTATTTCTTTTTATATTTTCTGCTTTTATATTCCTTTTTTTAATAATCTAATATAAGAATATATAAGGATATATGTATAACATAGGATGAAGTAATTATAAATACTAATAGAAATGAATAAAATTTAGAAAATGAAATGTTTTTGGATTTTAAAATTTATAATGTTTTTTTATTTTTTTGGAATTTTAGCTAACGTTTATGTAATTTTAAAATAAAAAATAGCAAAATTTGAGGATTAATTAAATAAGACAAATTAAATTGAAGACTAAAAAAAGAAAATAAAGTCCAAAATTCTTCAAATCATTTATAATACATAAATAATAATATAGAAAATATTGTAAAACAGGAAATGATATTTTTGGAGTTTTTATGAATTTTAGATTTTTATAAAGGATTTTGGAGCTTTTGATTTTTTGTGTTTCCTTTTTCAATTTTAAGTGGTTGTTGGTCTAGAATGAAAACATACCAAAATAGATAACATACATTTTTTTGGAATTTTCAACAAATTTTCTATTTTCGATATTTTTTAAGTTAAAAAATAAAAATATACCCATTTTTATTTTAATAAATATCTCAAATGCTTAAAATGCTAAAAAAATAGTGTGAAAATACATGTTAATAGGAATCTAATCCTATTTTGCATAATTTTTGCAGCACGGGTGCTATTTTTAATAAATAAAATTCAAGCACCAAAAATATGTTAATTAGGAAGGGAATTTTTGCAAATAAATAAACATTAGGGGCATGCGAGCAATTTTCCCAAAAATATAAAATGTATATCAAATTTTTTGTAGACTAAATATAAATACAAAAACCCAAAAGGGTATACATGCAATTTCGCCACCTCACGTGGGACGACACGTAAGGTGACGTGGACTAGACCTATTTGCAATTTACAATAAATTCAGGGGTTTATCTACAAAATTTCCAATATATTTTATTTACAAGACTAATAAATAAATACAAAAAAGCTGGGGGTTTGGGTTTACAATTTACCCCGACCGACGTATTGATAAATGGTTCGATGTGCCTCACTTTCCACGTGGACGACTTAGATCATCTAATGATGTTTCGTGCTGAATGGCCGAGATTAGATCTTGGATAAGATCTGACGGCTGACTACGGGTCACATCCAACGGTGCCTGCTCTACCTGATGCTTTGGCTCGATCGGACGGCTGAGAAATATGATGGAAGAACGCGTGAAGAACAAGAGCTGGATAAACTTCGATCGGCTGAATCGAACTCCTCTGACCTACAATATCATTTGTGATGGGCTTGGGACGATCCTGGGATTGATCCGTAGCTGCTAGAAGGCTCAAATGCATCCGGGCTTAATCGGTAGAGGCATGGATCTCCCGGCTACCTGGAGGTTGTTCAAGGGCTTCGACTGGGGCTCAAACACCTCCTTCCGATCTTGCAAAGGTACTAAAAAGTAAGGTAATACGAAGGCGAAGGAATCTAAGTTTTTATTGAGTGGAATCGATGGCTGGATGAAGGCGACGGTGAGATTTTCGGCGAATCAGTAGAGGAAAACCTTGATTCACAGAACCACTAGGTTTCTGGTTGGTCAAATGGGTCTGGGAGGTGTAGAAGGTGAAGGGGAAATGTGGAGGTGGTCATGGATAGTCGGAATAGTGGTCTTTACGCTGAAAACATGGCCATAGCTCTAGAGCAACGATGAGGGCATTACACTAATTTACGCTAATGCATTAACTAAAAGACAAAATTAAATGCAGAAAACAAAATACGAGAACCAAATCTACCTAGCATCATAAGGTGCACATCTCTTATACCTGGCCGAAGGACCAGGGAGCAGGGCGGCCGGAGAGGCTCGGCATGGGTGAACCTCCTCCTCCTTCAGTGGTGCTAACGCCTCAAGGGAACTCCCCCTATCACCAGATTCACTCTAGACAGCTTGGAACATGACCAAATTGGGTCGTGGAGGTCAGAGGTCTTTATTTAAAGACAGATGTGGTACCCTTATTGATTGGTGATTTGGCAAGAATCTAAATTATGTACAGATGATCTAATGATGTGACAAGGACGATGGATGATCAGGGGTCAAATTGGTGAAGGGATCGAGGGGAAAGGAGCATCGGAGCGGCGGGGAAAAATTGAAGAAGGCAGGTCGCTCAAGGCATCTGATGGAAGTCAGTGAGAAGACAGGGAGTTGACCGGAGTCAACATTCCTTGCGACCTGATTGGTCCACGGGGGACACTACATGACAAAATAGTCCTTATCATTCGAAAATAATTAATTAAATATAGTAAATGATTTTATTAATTTTTGGATATAAAATGGAAAATGATTATTATTTTATGTAGTATTTTATTATGATTTTTATTTAATTTTTGGGTTTATTTATTACAAGTTAGTTTTTAAGGGTGTATTTATAAGTATATTCATCTGTGTTTTGGTTATTTTATTTTTATTTTGTATTTTTTTGATTTTATTATTTTATTATCTTTTTTTATACATTTATAACTTATTTTTTGTAGATAAATATATTTTTATTGTATTTTTTGATCTATTATGTACACTCAATTAAATAGGAGTATTAAATATATAGGTATAAGTATAAGTATCTCATCTATGTGTTTATGTACATTGTTTTATTTTTGTGTTTTATTTGTGTTTTTATTCTATTCTAAATATCTACATATACCATAAATAGTATTTTAAAAAAATTTAAAAAAATAAATTGTGAAAATTATAAAGAATAAATAAAAAGAATATTTTATTTGGGTATATTGTACAATGGAGGTCCAAAACCTAACTTTACACCTTAACTCCAAAAAATATAAAACCACCTTCATTAAATAGATTATTGAAAGTTATATAAAATTAAAGTGATTTTGATATATTTTGAGTTTTCATTTAGGAGATATGGGCCTAGGAAGTTTAGGTTTTGCCTTTTTATTTTGAGCATAAAATGTACACTGGATATTATTTTTGTGTAAACTCAATTTTTATTTTTCAATATCTTATTGTCTACAAATTTCATGTACAAAGTTTCTTTATTTGAGGTATAAATAATAAAGAATAAAATTGGTCTCAAAAATGCTTTATTGGTGAATAAATAAATAGGCTTTTATTGTATTTTTTGCCATTATCTCCCCCTACTTTATTCCTTGTCGACCAAATCAATTCTTGACTTGGTCTCAGGGCTTAGGGTCATAAAGTACCCTTGGTATTTTATTCTTTTTATTTTCTTTTCTTTATTCTATAATTTTGGCATTAAAAATAGTATTTTATATACAATAATTGGAATAAATAATGAATGTTAATATGTACAAAATAATGTTATTTACATGCAGTAGCTAGGGTTTTTAAGGTCAATAGAATAAATGTGATGAAATGGAGAATCATCATCTATTCTTAGGGTGAAATATCCCTAAGTATAGAAAAGAATATCAACGATTGAGAGACAAGTGAGGGAGCACTCATAGAAATGAAAAAATAGCATATTCTTAGGGTCGGATGTCCCTAAGCATAGGCAACAAAACAGAGGTAATAGAACAAACAGATATATGAACAGCACAAGTTCAACATCCCCCTATACTTTGGATAAAGTACATCCTAAGTATAGCAGAAATCCTAAGCGAGACCTGGGGTGTTAAACAAAACGGATGAATTAATGAATGCAATAGACAACACGGATATACAAAGTGGTGGGATGGAAGTGTAAATCAGGTATGAAATGTAGAAGATGAGAATCAAAGGATACATCTCACACAAAATGAATCAGGGCAACATCAACGGTCAACGGGTCATGATCAAGAAAAAGGCTTCAGACATTGACCGTTGACCCGAAAGGTGGAGTCAGAAGACAACTCATATATGTGAATACTGATGTTGTCGTGCACCTTTCTGACTAAATACAGTCCCTTCCACTTGCTCTGCAATTTCCTTGGAAATAATCTTAATCTAGCATCAAATAGCCATACTATCTGATTCGGCTCAAACTACGTATTGTTGATGTGTGAATCATGCCATATCTTCACTCTATCATTATATTGTAGGATACTCGAAAAGGTTGTATCTCTAAGCTCCTTCAGGGCTTCCAACTCTACTCTCCTTTGATCTCCAACACTCCATGGATCCAAAAGTATCTCTGATATTGCCCATAGTGACTTGTGCTTGATCTCAACAGGTAAGTGGCATGGCTTGCCATAAACGAGTCGAAATGGAGATGTACCCAAAGGAGTCTTGAAGAATATAGTATATAACCAAAATACCGAGTCCAAAAGCTACGACCAATCCTTTCAGTTTGAGCAGACAACCTTCTGCAATATTGTCTTGATCTCCCAGTTCGAAACCTCAGCAGGACCATTCGTTTGTGGATTATATGGAGTGGAAACTCTATGGTCTATGTTGAACTCGTTAGCATGGGTTCGTACCTTGTCATCGATGAAATGAGTACCCCATTAGAATCAAAACTCTAGGAACCCCGAACCATGATATGATATTCTTCCTCATAAATCTGCAAATAGTCCTCGCATCAGCAGCTCGGGCGAGGATTGTCCCAACCAACGAATCACATAATCTACAACCAACAAAATGTACTCGAATACCTGACTCTTCAGGAATGGACCCATAAAAGTAATGCCCCATGCATCAAAAACCTCACAAAAGTGAATGAGATGTATCGGCATCATGTCTCTGTGACCACAACTACCCATCCTCTGACAGTTAGTACACCTCTTCACAAATTCATCTGAATCCTTGAAGAGTGTTGACCACCAAAGGTTGGATTGTAGAACCTTTTGCATTATCATTCTCCTTGAGTGATGTCCTCATGCCTCAAGCTTGTGTCAATAGGTGACGACGCTGTGGTGCTCCTCCTGAAGAATACACCGACGCTAGACACTATCCCCACCTTCATGGTAATGGGTGGGATCCTCCCAATGGTATGACTTGACTTTCGTAAGGAAAGTCTCAATTCGTTGCATGGTCCAACCTTGTGGAACTTTCTTGGCAACAAGATAGTTCACGATGTCATCATACCAAGGAAGAGAGATGATAGTAAGAATTGCCTCATCTGGAAAAGTCTCAGTAATAGGTGTGGTTGTCTCTGAATCCTCAAGATGCTCTAACCAGGAGAGGTGATCCACCACCACATTTTTGACTCCATGCTTATCCTTAGTCTCAATATCAAACTCTTGGAGTAGAAGGATCCATCTAGTCAATCGTGCCTTGGCATCCTTCTTAGCCATTAAGTACTAAATGGCGGTGTGATCAGTGTATATAGTTACTCTAGATCCAAGAATGTATAATCTGAACTTATCTGAATCAAAGACTACTGCGAGCATCTCATTCTCTGTAACATTGTAGTTCTGTTGGGAAACATCCAAAGTCCTGCTAGCGTAGTGAATGGAAAAAGGTAAACCATCCCTCCTTTATCCTAAAACAACCTCTACGATAAAATTGGAGGCATCCGTCATGATCTCAAAGGGGAGAGACCAATCGGGTGGCTAAAGGATAGGAGCATGCACAACCAGCTTCTTGAGAGTCTCAAACGACGAAAGATATTTATCATCTACAAAGAACTCGGTGTCTTTCGTGAGAAGATCAGTAAGCGGTCGGGCAATACAAATGAAGTCATGAATGAACCGTCGGTAGAAATCGACATGCCCCATAAAAGACCGCAACTGCCTCAGATTGGACGGTGTAGTGAGCTTCTTGATGATATCCACCTTGGCTGCATCGACCTTCATGCCCATGTTGGAGATGATGTGACCAAGGACCGTCCATGAGTCATCATAAAATGACTTTTCTCCCAAGAAAGAACAAGATTGAGCTCAATGCATCGCTGAAGCACACGATCTGGACAAGAAAGACAAGCATCAAAGCCGTCGTTGTATACTGAAAAATCATCCATGAAGACCTCTAAACAGTCACCCACCATGACCAAAAAGATAGAAAGCATGCACCTTTGGAATGTATCCAAGGCATTACATAGTCCAAAGGGCAACCGTCTAAAAGCATACGTCCCAAACGGACATGTGAATTTCATCTTATCCTGGTCTTCGGGTGCAATGGCCACCTTATTATACCCCAAGTAACTATCAAGAAAGCAGTAGTGACTCTTTCCAGCTAATTTCTTAATAATATGATCGATGGATAGTAGCGGGAAGTGATTCTTCTTTGTGGCTTGATTTAATCATATATAGTCCACATAGACCCGCTAAGAAGTGGGTACACTTATAGCAATCTCCTCTCCGTCCTCATTCATAAATGTAGTGATACATGTTTTCTTGGGTACCACATGTAATGGATTGGCCCACTTGGAGTCAGAGATGAGGTAGATAAAATCGGTGCTCCACCACTTGGATATTTCCTTCATAACCACCTCTCGAAGATTCGAGTTCAACCTGCACTGAAACTCAAGAGATGGCTTGGCATCATCCTCGAGATGGATGTGGTGGGAGCACAGAGCCGGACTTATCCCCTAGAGATCTGCTACATACCAACCAATTGCCTTGCGGTTTCTCTCAAGAATCTCCATCAAACGTGATTCTTAGTCATCAGTCAAATCTGTTGAGATAATGACTGGAAACATATCTGCCTGCAAGGAATCGATACTTCATGCTCTATTGTAAGGTCTTCAATTCTGGACATGTGGGAGCTGGTAAATTTGGCCTATGAAACTTCTGCGTGAAAGATACCATATCTGAATGTGAAAAATCTCTTTGTATCCCTAAACTCGATGAAGACTGTCCTACTGGTGTCTCTATCAACTGCATTGGCATTGTCTCCATCCTGGATGTAGGCTTTGCAAAAATCAAACATGGAAGGCACTCATTAAACTCATGCTAATAAAGTTTTTGTCTGAATCGGAGGGATCAGAATGACAAGAAATAAAATCAACTTCGTCAACCGAATCGGTGTCATTAAACTCTCTGGTATCCTGCTCCAAAAGTATGCTCTCCGAACTCTCATCAGCTGGCATCTGTAAATCTGATAAACCTGAAGATGTTACTAGAGCTCGTGAATCCTCAACTACCCAAACTGCTTCATCATTTGTAATCACAAAGTCACACTTATGGTGGATGTCTGGATCTGAGTCTATCATCTTCTCTGAGCTGAATGAATCTCTGGCTCTCAGTTCCTCAATCGTCATTATTTGTATACTCTCACCCTCAACGTGAAAGTATACCTTCCAGCTATTATGATTAGACATGGCCTTCATCACCGCCAGAAAAGGACGACCTAATATGATCGGAGTATCTGTCACACAATCAGGGATCTCCATGTCCAATACGACAAAGTCCATAGGGAATTTCAGACCATGAATGATGACGACAACGTCCTTTAGTAACCCCTTCGGTCTCTTGACAAATATGTCTGCAAACTGAAGTATTGTCTTGCTCTGTCTAAGAGGACCAAACTCGAAGCGATCAAGTAAGACTGTCGGAAGAAGGTTAATAGAAGAGCCACTATCTAATAGAGTCTGATTGAATACTGCTCGTGAATGTAGCATCTAACATACTTAGCCCCTGCATCTGGCCTCTTGGATGGCAAAGGGTTCTGGATAGCGAAGCATGCGACATGGGTAAGCACATGGATCTCTGTGTTGTGGTTGCGCCTCTTCTTACTACATATGGTGGTCTTATCTATGAGATTTTTCTGCAAGAGAGGGATGTGCTCCAATACCTCCTAGAGAGTCAGTTGAATATGGAATCGATCTATCATCTGCTCGTTGAACTCTATCTGGTGTTTCTTTTTGGGATTTTCAATTTTTTGACCCTTCCCTAAGCTGAGTGCTTGAGGTAAGGGGATGGTTATACCCTCATCAAGAACTAGAGGGTCTGGAGTAGGAATCGATCTCTAAGCATAAAAATGGATGGAATCCGTACAAGCATCATCAATCATCACATCAGATGGACTCGGAGAAGAAACAGAAATATTTCCTTTATTCATCTTTTTGTTTTTCAAAATTATGTCATTTTTTTATATTTTTCTAAAAAACAACATTCTCAGGTACAGGAAGAGAAGTCAAAACAATTGGAGGGTGTCTGTATAAGTGAACTTGGTGGCATCAGCACTACTGACAACATCTGAAGAAGGTACGGCATCAGCATCGTCGTCTGGATCATCCTCAATGTGGGTGGCATCAGTACCACCATCTGTAGCTGGGAAAATGATGGACTCAGTACCATCCTCTGGATCATCAATCTTGGTGGCATCAGTACCACCAACAACATCAAAATCAACGGCATCAGCACCGCTCTCTAGCTCATCTAGCACTCCTGAATGGGCATCCTGTTATCGCCTAGATGAGGCGCCGCCTGTTGTCTCCCTACCGCTCCTAAGTGTCACAAAATCAACGTCAAATAAACAAAGAATATCGTTAAGTACCTAATTAGGAGTGGCAGACTCTGTCCACTGTACCTGCTCAGACTTCCTCTTTAGGTTGTTCAGATTTGGCTCAATCTATACGTGTTAGGCATCCTTATCCTTGATAATATCTCTCTTCTCCTAGCAGGACTCATCCATCTCTCGCCTGGAAGTGGTGTGTTGCTTTGTGATCATGCGGGCAAGATCTTCTAAAGTTGGATTCTCAAACGAAGGTGCATGAGACCCGGATGGGTTGCCTCTTTGAAAGTGTTGAGGTTGACCATGTTGTTGCTTCTCGAGTATGAGTAAGGGGGAGGCTACTGGAACTGGGAGTAAGGTTGCTGCTGCCTCCACTACTGACCCTAGTACTGGGGTAGAGGAACGGTATGCTGGGAGTATTGGGGCTACGACTATTGCGTACCCTGTCTTGACTGTGTCGGAGGCTGTTGCTGGACTGAGAACCTCCTATGGACCATCTGAAGCATGGGTAATCACGGTGGATATCGAGTTGTTGCTGGTACTGGGACTACCAAATCTCGTTGACTTCCGTCAATGGCTCCAACTTCTCATGCAACTGTGGGGGAAGGGATGCCAATGGCTGATCACTACGGTACACCATCATATGTGTATCAGGTGAAGGTGGTGGTAATTGGTACTATAAGGCTGGATGAACATGTTATGCCTGAATGTGGTGGGCATGTCAGTATGAGGCAGATGGCTATGAAGATCTGCTCCCCTGATTAGCATGTGACCTAGACGATGGCAAAGAAGTTGCATGTGCCTCTTGAAGGCACATCATCTGTCTCTTCAGGCCACTCAAATTCTGGGTCAGCTCATCAATCTTGTTGAGCTTGCCCAGGCCTTGATACATCTTCTTCTCAATGATCTCCATGCGGTCCAATTTATAGTTTATAATGCCCATGTCTGCAGTTCATGACTCTGCTAGTGTTGTTACTGTGGAAGATGAAGATGAACCTGCCTCTATACGTGCAACTCTATGGTGAGACAATGCTTGGTGGGGAGGCTTCCCCTGAGTGTAGACACGAGTCTGGGTCATAACAGTGTAGTTCTCAGCCATCTCCTCAAAGATGGCCCAGCCCTGATCCTCATCCTTAGAGAAATAGGATCCTCCACAAGAGGCGTTGACAAGCCCCTGCAGCTCGAGTGTCAGCCCACAAAAGAAAATTTGTATCAAGTTGAGCTTGTTAATATCATGGTGGGTATACATGTCAATGAGCTCTCTGAATCGATCCTAAACCTCATGGAACTGCTCGTTTAGCATCATGAAGAAGCTACTGATCATAGCTCTCGCTGCATTAGTTTGACCGAATGGATAATACTTTTTGAGGTACTCGGTCCTCAACTTATCTCAGGTAGTGACAAACCTCCCTAATTGATTTAGTTAGTAGGTTACTTTGTCAACCAAAGAGAACGGGAAGGCTATCAGCTTGATGGTATCCTCGTCCACCAGCCTACCGTGGATGGTACTACATATCATCTCGAACTCAGAGAGATGTAGATGAGGCTCCTCAGTGGCATGCCCATTGATGAAAACCGATTTCATCATCATAATCTTCCATTATTAATCCCCTTGCTTAAAATTGTGTCAATAAGAACCAGATAAAGTCCTATAATTATCATAGTCTTGAATAAATTAAAAATCACAAAAAATGGCAAAACTAAAATTCGTGGTATTTTTAGCTTTAAAAATACCCCTAAAAATATTTTGTGTCTTCAGTTGACCTCGTTTCCATTTTTGATCAACATGAAACTTGTAGATCTCATCGAGATCTATAACTTTCATGTTTTGAGTTTTCTCAAATTCGGCCATTTGACCCCTCTTATTGCATAATTTCTCTCTGAATAAATTGATTGGGCCACGTGGCTGAGCCACGTGGCCGCAATCCCTTGAGCCACGCCGCCCGCACCCAGCCGCCGTCGAATGAGGTCTGGGAGCTTTGATCCCCTCCGTACGTTTCGCAGTCACCATCAGCCGTCCGATCAAGCCCTTGGTCTCATCTATGCCATCCGCTAACGCATCTTGCCCCCATTGCGCCACGTGTCATCTGTTCAACCGCCCGATGGCCGTATGATCTTAGGATCACCACCATCTGTTGCCGCCTAAGCGCCCCACCATTCGATCACCCCCATCTCACATCTCAGCCGCTCGCTTCCGCTTGCCCATACACCCGACAAGTGGCGACCTCTTTGCCCTTCGATCGCGTAGTTTCAGATTATATCCACACCGCCCTTTAAACGCCCAAACCCTAGCCGTTGGATCTCACGATCCAACGGCCAGGGCTTCGTCATCAACCTCCCGCAGCTCCTCTTTCCCACGATCTCCATCTCACGAACGTTGTTCCCCCTTTCTATTTCCTCCACCATCTCCGACTACCTGTCCCCTCGCCAACCGCCTCACGGTCCAACCCATCATCCTTCATCCTCGCGCACGCTGCCACTATCCACAATTCTCCCCCAGATGCCTCAGACTTCCCTTGTAATCCATGACTCCACCCATTATAACTACCATCACCACCTTCAAATACTCAGCCTCCCCCTCCGATTATCCTTGTCCACCTTTACGCGAGGAGCGGCCCATCCCTCCTCCATCTCCCTGTGATAGGGGGAGGTGGAGGATCGAGCGAAGACGACTGATCTTCCCCGGTGAGACCCTCCCCCAATCATGGCGGTGTTGCGGAGCTCATAGCCCGCTTGAGCTGCCTCCATCAGCTGAGGAGGTTCAGCGAAGACCAGAGCTCCGCCTCGGAGCTTGCGCACAAGCCACCACCTTCATCTCCGATCAGGTAAGTGTCTCTCCGACCTCCTGTGCATTTCCTTCTAATTTCACGTAGTTTATTAGGTCATTATACTCGTTTTCACCCTCCATTGAACCCCATCCAAGCTTCATCGCACTACCCCCTTCCACGCGCACATCTCGACAGCACCTTCCTCTTCTCCAGACCCTCGTCACCTTCCGCCATTTTCACCATCGCTCGCCGGCGGTGAAACCCAAAGGGGCTCCATTCTCTTCACTCACGTGCCCCCCATTTCACTTCACCATGCACAAGCACCTCGCACCTCTGCTTCGGATATTTTCGAACTAACTTGCAGGTGGAACTCCTTCAATGGCCGGAAGACCATCGGAGCAAATTTTGTCAGCTCCGCCTTCGACATGCGAGCTCCGATGGACCTATTCAGAAGGACCAGTGCCTCCCCCGAGCTCCTGTCTACCTCGAAGATCATTCATGGAGCTCTGGGGAGGCCCAACGTGTCCAATATGGAGCGGCGGAGCTGGAGCTCCTTCGCCGGAGCTCGGTCTCCGCCGCTCGTTGAGGATAAGGAAGAAGGCACATGCGCCGTTGGATTCTTCCCCCCGGCGATCATCCAACGGAGCGGATGCAGCCATGCATACGACTCCAGGAGCCACTCGATCTTCTTGATCGGATGGCCTACGATCGTCCACGCATCCAAGCCAGGGCTGCCCCGAGCCTCGACACCAGACCAGCAGGCTTGGGGGTTCCAAACCTAAGCCGAGCCTCCTACGACTCCAAGCCTGGAGGCTCGTGTCGCCCAAGCCTACACCGAGCCTGAAGCATCAACCGAAGCTACTACTCCGAGCCTCTGCCGAGCCTGAGCTTCCTCCGAGCCTGGAAGAGCACGTGCCATGCACGTGCCTTCTAGGTTATTTTCACAGAGGTCCCGCCGACTTCTCCATTTTACAGACAGGTCCTTACATCATGTGCTGACCACGTGCGCTCTGGGAATTTTTGCAGTTATACCCTCGCGGGTTTCAAAAATTGTAAAAATGCCCCTGTGCTTGTGGGTATTTTACAGGGAAGGTCCCGATCTTTTTTCGTATTTACATTTTAGTCCCTCTCAAGGACCTGTTTGTAATTTTATTTCATGTTTCCTTTCAGTTATGCCCTTATCTTCTTTCATGCATATTTTTGAGCATCATATTTCCGATTGAGTTGATTTCAGTTTCATTTTAAAGCTTGTTTGATGAACTTTCTAATGTCATGATCACTTCTTATGATGGACACATTAATTTTGATGTATTATTTTGATAGCCATGTGTCTCTTATTACTTAACATATGCCTTGTTCAAATCAAGTTTGTCATCTAAATTAAACAAAAAATTGACTTATTATCAAATTTGCTCATTACTCTGATTTAGGGCATATTTCCATTGCATCTCATTGCATTTATTTGCATGACAAAAATAAAATAAAAAAATGCATGTTTTAGTTTGGTTTTAATGCATTGTCTTGTCCTCACGCATTATTTGACCTATTGTGCTCTAACTCAACACTTAGTTAGATAGATAAAAATCTGAGTAATCACGATAAAGGCTCGTGTCCCTGAGTTCGACCTTGGTTTCTTACCAAGTAAAATAAAAACACGGCCATCTGATTTCCTTATCAAATCCAACTTAGATGGTTTTTAATGAACCCAATTCAGCCTGACTGCAATGACATATTCAGTGCTAATTCACGCTTTTAAAGGGGTCGATTTTGCGGGTTATCACCCATGGAACTTGGGCAATAGCTGAATTATCTGGGGACGGAGCTCAAAATCGTCGAGAATCGTTGGCAATTGAATCCACCTATGAGTGAGAGTTGCACCAAGGTTGTGCAACTCCTCATGGTGAGCACTGGTCTCTTTACTCTGCCTCCTCCTAGCATCTGTGTTTGTCCTCTTCTTGGTCCTCATGTATCTCTCCTCCACCACCAGCTCTCTCTTACCCTACTCTCCCATCTCGCATCTTTGTTAACTCCTACCTCATCTCTATCACGAGCAACCCCTAGTCCCTAATCTGTCTCTACATAGCCTCCAGGGATGCCATAAGGTCGTGGTTGATAGTATCTTGATCGAAGATAAAAGAAGAAGATTGTGGCTTCTCATTCTCTCTCTTATAATTGGCCATCTTGTCAGTCTCTGAAAGGGAAAAAACCGATCTCAGGTGTTGTCCAATCAACATGTAGCTGTTGTAACTGATGTTGTTGTACCTCAGGTGATGTATCAGGAAGGTCAAAGAAGAAGGAAACGGAATACTCGGGTTTAGAGAGAGGGTTTGAGCTCTCTAGAATCGCCCAAGATGAACGAACAGGGGTGTTGTGAAGCTGTGCCACCAGAAGTAGCCTAAGAGACCGCCTGCCCATCAATCTGATGTTGAAGAAAGTGAAGAATAGATCTAGACTGAAAAACAATGGATTAGAAAACAAACCCTCAAAGTCACCAACTCAACGCAATGATGACCATAAAAGCTCAATTGTTAATATTTTCTGTTTTTGAGTTAGGTGATAAATAATTATATTAGCAAGCTCACATATGTAGTCTCCTAGAGTAGACCGTGAATAAGTCGATGAATCCCCCAAGCAGAGAACTATCCTCGTAAGAGCTCGGGATTCGTTCTAAGGAAATTTACCTCCTTATCCACACAACTACTTCTGCTAATGTCTGAGCAAGTGCTTGTAGCAATAACAGGACCCGAGAGTCAATGTCCAAGCTCTTAGGACACAAGTCTAGAGCTTTGGGCTCTATTCCTTATGTGTATGTGCCTCACTCTGTCTGGAGAGTACCTGCAAACAAGTATGGGGTTACTCTTCTCAAAATAATGAATGTGATGGTTGCATTTATTTTAAGGTCAAGTTGTTTTTTAGCAGTACCGATTTTATTTGGTTGTCACTTTTTTTAGTATTTTATAAAAACTGCCTAACGAATTTTTCAAGTTCCTTTATTTCCTAGGCAAAAGAAATTAAGGGAGGAAGTCAAAAAATCCAATACAACAGAAATTTATGAATGCATGCACGAGATAGAAGGCGTACCTTGCTTCAATAGTCTACATGCAATATGATCCCCACATAAAAATTAAACTAATCTACATGAATGTAATGCGAGAACCGTCCTTAAACAGAATCCTCTATTATCATGAAGCACATATTTATTTGTCTAAGTCCAAGCGAGTTATATAGGAACATATATTATATTAGGGGATTTGGACCTAATACTACCTGGCTCAATCAAATAGAAACCTAGATCTAGGGGCTTAAGAACACGAAAACCATGAGAAATAAATAAAAATAAAGGTAATGAAAACCAAAATTTGGTGAGGTCCCCCAAGTGCACCAGTACTTAGTGAAACAGACCCCGAATAATGTCCAAACTCTCTAGAAAATAGAAAAGGATAAGTGCCAAAAATTATTGCAAATTAATTACAAAAATGAAATAAAATGAATGAAAAGAAAACTAAAAACTAAGACGATCTTCTGCTCCTCCTGCTCCTCCTAGGTTGCTCCCTCCTGCCGGTCGGTGTAGAACGCTTGGCCTCTGTCTCGCTCAGGTGCATCGACTCTCCTAAGATTGTCTCCCTCGCTTCGCGGGCCCTCGCAACAAAGGTGAATGAAGAAATGTGTCAGATAACCGTTATGAAAAATAAAGAAAATGAAAGAAAATAAACCTAAAAATAACCAAAGGCTAAATGAGAAGAACAAGTAAAAGAGATCTCGGATGAATAACCAAAGTCCGATCTTGGGGGCTTTCGGTGTCTGATAAATGGGATCATGCACGCGTTGTATAAGCCTCCTAACGACACAGGATTCTCAACCAAGTGATCACTTCTCAAACAGGTAGCAGGTCCACAATAATATATATATATATAGTATACATACAAAATAAGAGACAAATATAGACAGAAAATAGAAGAAACAAGTGACAGAAATATAGACAAAAGAAAGACTAACAAGTATATACACAAACCAAGAATAGCAAGCAAAGCAAGTAACCTAGCTACCACCATCGTGCCTCCCCGGCAATGGTGCCATTCGGATGATCGGTTCGATTAACTAGGGTTAAGTTAATGAAATTAAGCAATTAACAGTGTCGTTGTCACCTCAGAAATCAGGCTAGAAATCGAGAAAATTAATTCAACCACAAAATGAATCAATCAAGTAAAAGAGAGTGGTCTAAGCTACTTTTATTAACATGATATAGTGACCAGGGTCAAACACAAGGAGGCAATTGTTATTGAACGAGGGTTATTTAATCAATGAAAATTCAAAGAAATGAAAGAGGTGACTCAAAGCAAACTATTCTTAGATTTTTTGGATTTTTCAAATATGGTAAAAATAGCCAAAAATCAAGTAAAAATATTTTTGTGTTTTTGATAAGTTTTTACTATTTTTGTAAGCTTTCAGGGATTTTTAGATTTTTTTAGGATTTTAAAAATAATTAAAAATGGTTAATAAAGCAAAAAAATGCACAGTTAGGAGTATTTTTCAAACTAAAAATAGAAATAGTTTAAAACTCATGATTGTTAATTTTATCAAAAAGTATAAGTAGATATCTACAAACAGATACCAAGAACATAATTTTTGGATTTTTAAATGATTTTATATGATTTTTATGGTATTTCTAGAGTTTTGCAAATTTTTAGAGTTTTATAAAAGATAAAAAATGAAAATTGGATATAAAATCAAATAAATAAAAATAAAGCTAATCCATTTTTAGAATTTTTAAAGGTATTTTCGAATTTTTTTATGAATTTTTAAAGGCAAATGGGGAATTTTTGAATTTTTAGTAACAACAAATAAACGAAAAATGACAAATAAAAATTACCATGAATAATAGACACTAACATGAGATACTTGGAATTTTTAGGGATTTCTCAGACTTAATTTGACATTTATTGCAACAAATATAAACAAAAATAAAATGTTGGAAAAGGATAACAAAATAGCAATTACTTTAAGTTATGTGGCCAATTTATAACATGCAATAAAAGCATAGGGCCTACTGCGCAAAAAAGTCCAACAAAAACGTGCAAGGCACATGAATCAGCGCCCACATGGTCATAAATGCAATTTCCCAAAAGTTACTTTGATTTCATTAAAACATGAAAGTTTAAGATGGGACAAGCAAATAACCCAGAAAAGTACTTTACAGGCGCATGAATGCGGTTCAGAAGGACTAAAGAGTAAATATGGAAAACACGAGGTCCTTACTGTAAATGTTTATAGCTAATTTTTACATTTATTGGACTTAAAAGGAATTTACGGAAATAACAGGGTAAAAAGCAAAATATACCCAGGCAGGCACGTGGGATGCACATGATGACTCTGATGTATAGCTCTGATCAACACTGAAAAGATCTGACAGTTAGATGAAAAGGTAGTGACGTGTGGCGTGAATCTGATCAGGCACAGGTACAGATCTAACAACTCAGAAGACGGCGCTGATGGATGGCTCTGATGAACCCTAGATTCAATCTGAGCACCAAGATTTGGGCATTGATGGATGGCTCATATCGAATCTGGGGTGTTGATCTGTATCATACGACTGGAGATAGGTCTGGAAGAACGGATATGAAGGTCACACCAGCTGAACTCCGATTGGAAATGTCTCGTGTTGTTCTAGTCTGATCGCCTGGTTAAGAGGTCCGGCACATCGCTGAAAGTGGTCCGCGTCGAATGGGGCCCTCTGATGGCTCGTCGAGCAGCTCGATGAAGGTCTGAAGCGTGCTGCACCAGGAGCTTCTTAGCTGAGTCAGTCGAGGGTCAAAATGGTGCTTATATGCACACCTGAACCTGCAAGGGGATGCGGGGCTCGAAGGAGAAATCCGGTTGGAGTTATTTTGCATAAACAGCAAGAGAAGTGGTGGGGGGATGGATTGAACCTCCGACGTAGATGAGGGAAGGAGTGCGGGTCCTAAAATCGATCCTATGATCAATCCTAGGGATGATCAAGTTGCACTAGAAGGTAGGTGATAATGTGGAAAGCGTATCGATGTGGATAAGTGGATGCGACGGAGCTTAGACCAGATGGTTAGAGCAACTATGGCGGTCGGTGGCGACGATGAGATTGATCGAAAGAATGATAAAAAGAAAAGTAATGAAAGGGCATATGATGATCTAGGATTGGATCACGAAGAGCAGGGAAGTGAACGGCGAGGTCGTGGCCTTGACCCAGCTGCGGGAGGCTGAACGCAATGGAGCGCTCCGGCCACGTACGAGCGTCGACTCATTCGGCCGCCAAATCGACCAACAAGATCTCCAGGGGATCCTGTCACTATCCTAAGGTTTCATGGTGGATCAAAAAGCAGTGAGGAGCGAGCTACCTGTGCGATGGAGCGGATGAGATTATTTATAGGGTTCACAGGTCTCTGGAAGAATCGAGAGAACTCTCGCAAACCGAGGAAGATCCGATGAAGGCTTAGGTATCCACAAAGATCGTGGATCCTTGGCGAAGAATCAGGCACAAGATTTGATGCAAAAACAAATCGGACTCGGGCAGAAGAAATGGGAGAAAAGAGATCCGGTGAAGGCCACCCAAGTCGGACCTGGGATGGGGAAGGTTTACTCTAGTCGACGGATCTGGGTTAACAAATAGGAAAATTCAATTTCCAACATAAAAGAAAAATCAAATTAACATAGTAAATGGCCTTAAAATAAAAATAATTGAAATAAAAATGTTAGTTATTTTACAAACTATTTTTGTTATTTTTAATAATTTTGATAATATATATAGAATACTATATATAGTATACATTAATATTTACAAGTATAATATACCTATATACAATTTTTACATATTTTTATTTTTTTTACAAAAGTACATTAAATTTTATATTTTATTTATTTAGAAAAGTATTTAAGGTATATAAATATATTTTTATAGGTTTTTTACAAGTTAGGTATTTGGGTTAATGAAGTAGTACTATATACAATATATACACTTGGTTCTTTTGCACCATGAAGAGGTGATTTTATTTTTATTTTATTTTGTAACTTCTTAATTTTATTTTAATTTTATATAATTATTTGGAATATTTACAAGAGTTTAATATATAGTATATATACAATTTATATACAAAATAAATAATTAAATACATAAATACAGGTATAGTTATTGTACAACTATACACAATTCAATTTTGCAAATATTTTTATTATTTTAGACACATTTTTATTTACAAGTTTTATCAAGGAAATAAATCAATTTGAGATCATTTTATTGAGAAATAATATAGGTCAATGATGCATACATGATAAATAAGGGATGATATATACAGTGAATTAATACAGAATAAATAATATCTATAAGGTATTTTTGGATCCCTACTTTATTCCTTGTCAATCAAGTCAACTATTGACCTTCTCTCGGGTTTCAGGTCAGTCTGTACTTATTACATAATTACAGCCTTCTTTATTTCTTTTCTTTTTCTTCTTTATTCTTTTATTTTGGTTAAAAAGAATGTTAAATATGAATTATTAACACTCATGGTGAATGACAATTTATTGATTTTAACACATATTTACAGATGTTTTGTTAATGAATTTGGCTAAAATAAAAGAATAAAGATGATGAATTATGGATTCATCAATAGCCTCCACCCAACAACTAACATAATCTATGGCAAGCAGGATATACTGAAATCCTTGACTGGCAGAGAATGGGCCCAGGAAGTCTATTCCCCAAGCATAGAAAACATCAAAAATCTAGATATATCTTAGAGGCATGGTATCTTTCGAACTGACGGTTCCTCCCATTCTTTGGCAATCAATACAACCTTGAACATAATCTGTAGAATCCTTGAACAAAGTTGACCACCATAGGCTGCATTGAAGTACTTGTTACTATACGCTTCCCCATATTATTCCCACCAGCCACTAGTCTGTGACAATGCGCAAGCACGCTGGTGTATTCCTCCTGAGGAATGCACCTCCTCCATATACAATCGCACCCTCATGAAATAGGTATGGATCCTCCCACTGGTAAAAATGAATCTCTAACAGAAATCTGTCTACCTTAAGCTTGGGTCAATCTTGTGGAACTTTCTTGGAGACTAGATAGTTCACAATATCAGTGTACCATGGGAGCGAGGCAACAAACAAGATAGCCTCATCTGGAAAGGTCTGTTAAATAGGAAGTAGTAACTGCTCAAGGGATTCTACATTTGATATCCGAGAAAGGTGATCTGACATAATATTTTCATGTGATAATGTGTGGTTTGGCAAGACTAGATAGTTCACAATATCACTCCAGGCTTGTCTTGAATCTCTAAATCAAACTCCTGGAGAAGAAGGATCTGTCTGATAAGGTGTGGTTTGGTATCCTTCTTAGCCTGTAAATATCGCATGGCAGTATGATCCATGTAAGCAATCACATGTGAACCCAGAAGGTAAGAACGAAACTTCTCTAATGCGAACATTACTGCTAACATCTCCTTCTTTATAATTGTATAGTTGCATTGTGACTCATCCAGAGTCTTGTTATTATAGTGTATGGCAAATGGTACTCCATCCCGTCTCTGCCCTAAAATAGCTCCAACTGTAAAATCCGGCGCGCCTGTCGTTATCTGAAAGGGTAGAGACCATTCAGGTGGCAGAAGGACAAGAGCGATCATAACCATCTCTTTCATCTGGTGAAAGGCAAGGAGGACTTTTCCATCAACAATAAACTCACTCTCCTTGCACAAAAGCTTGGTCAAAGGCTTGGTAATCTTGCTAAAGTCCTTAATGAATCTCCTATGAAATCCAACACGTCCAAGAAACGACCTCAACTACTTCAAACTCAGTGGCAGCTCTAACTTGGAGATCACATCAATCTTAGTAGGGTCAACCTCCATACCATGTTTGGAGATGACGTGGACCAATACAATCCCATTAATCACCATAAAGTGACTCTTCTCCCATGAGAGCACTAAGTTCACCTCACGGCATCTCTAAAGTACTCGGTCTAAATAATTAAACATGAGTCGAAACTATCCCCGTAAACCGAGCAATCGTCCATGAAGACCTCTAGAAAACTACCTACCATGTAGGCGAAAACAACCAACATACACCTCTGGAATGTGGGGGTGTTACACAATCCAAAGGGCATCTGTCTAAAGGTGTAGGTGCCAAACGGATAAAAAATAGTCTTCTCCTGATCCGCAGGAGTGATTGTTACTTGGTTATATCATGAGTACCCATCCAAGAAAAAAAGAACTCCTTCCTTTCTAACCTATCAATAATCTGATCAATAAAGGGTAGTTGAAAGTGATCTTTCTTGGTCGATGAGTTCAGGCGCTGGTGATCTACGCAGACACGCCATGAAGTGGATACACGAGTCGAAATCTCCTCACCATGATCGTTTGTCACAATTGCAATCCTGAATTTCTTGGTACAACATCTAACGTATTGACCCATTTGGAATGCGAAATGGGATAAATGAAGCCAACATCACATCATTTCTTGATCTCTTTCATGACAACATCTCAGAGATTAGTATTCATACAGTGTTGAAACTAACAGGTCGACATGTTGTCATCCTTTAAGTAGATGTGATATGAGCACAAAGCTGGACTAATCCCACGGATATCCAAAGTACTCCTACCAATAGCCTTGCGATTTCTCTCAAGAACCTCTAGCACGTGAGATTCCAATCGTCGGTCAACTGCGAATTGATGATGACCGAAACATATGGGGGGCACTCGCAAGGAAGGCATGCTTTAGAGATGAGGGCAGACATTTAAGCTCAGGTGGTGTATGAATCAGCTCTACAACAACCTCTACAACTGCACTCATAGAAGGTAAACGATTTGCACTACGTGAATTGTCCACCATGTCTACTGTAGGCTCAGCATGAAATTTATCAAATAAGTCTGCAAGAAATGTTCTCTGCTTAGACATGGATGGTTTGTCAGGTCGCTCAAAGATCTCTGCAAACTCATCAATAAATGGCTCAGATACCTCGGCACTAATCTCAGTAGAATGTATCTCATCAGTGAGTATCTCAGGTAAATATTTATGTGGCTCAGATATCTCAACCGGAGGTGTCTCAACAGTAATATCAGAAAAATATGTATCAGGCTTATTATAATGTACCTCCAAACTCAGTTTGATCCACAGAATACAATTCAAACAATCCATCAGCTAATAACTCTGAATCATCGGCAAGGGAACTCAAGGTGACTGTGCTTTCTAGGGGTTCCTTTTGAGAAAGGAACTCCTAGGTATCCATGAAATCAGTAAATAGATCAGTATCTCAAATTTCAACTAGAAAATCACAGTCCTCAGAAAATAATGTACTCGACTCTCTCGCATTTGCTGTTGGTGGTGATGATGGCCTCGGATTTGGGATCGTCTCAATCTTCACCTTATCGCTGTAAGAGTGAAAGGTGATCTCTCCAGTACCATAATCAACTATTGTTTCAGCTGTTCGAAGGAACGACTGACCAAATATGATCTGGGTATGGAGTAACAGTGTAGGTGTGTCCATATCCATGACAACAACATCAATTGGGAATCTCATGCCTTGCACCGTTACAATAACGTCCTCGACAATGCCCCTCAGCCTCTTGATCGATCTATCAGCAAACTGAAGGATCATCCTGATCGATCTAAGAGACCCCAACCCAAACTCAATGAGTAGCAAGGATGGCATAAGATTGATCTAGGATCTGCTATCGAGTAGAGTATAATTGAACTCCTAATCAAATATCAAACAACGGATGTGAGGTGCTCCCTTATCTTTCTTTTCCGGTGGGAGGTTGCTAATGGCATGAACTGTGACCATAGTCAATATGTGCTTCTATGTTCTCTGGCATCTATTTTGATTAAGTTGATAATTTCTAATACATGCCTCTTTCATTTCTTTTAAACTACAGGCATGTACTCCATGGCCTTAAGGAGAAGCATCTCAAAAAAGATGTTCTGTAAGATTTCTACCACTTCTAGATCAGATAGAGATGTTTTGATTTTTTAGATTTTTCTTTTATTCAATGCAGATGGAAATGGGATAGAATCTGAAGAAACATCAAGCTGCTCATTTCTCTTATTAATATCAGAATCAGCATGTACAAATGGATGATCAAAAATAGGTTGTACATTATCATCCAATACAGGTGTAGAAGAAGAAATAAAAGGAAAAACAATGTGGGCTTCTCTGTCTGCTAGTACTGAAGAAGACTCCATAACGGGTGTGTTCTTCCTCGAAGTTGACTCAGCACAGCATCTTGCTTTATTCTCTAAAGGTGGTGGTAGTGGTGGTGGTGGAGAAGTGAAGATGATGATGATCCTCCAAGATGTGGAATTGCAACTCCGTATCGCTGCTCAGCTAATGAAGAAGATGGTGTCGGTGGAGCTCTCTCAACTACTCGATCCCCCAATCCCAACTCTGGTTGTGCGAGAAGCTGCAATCTCCTACCACTAATGAGAGAAATGGTGTTAGATAAACATGTAAAATCAAAGGCCATACCTGTCTCGGGGGTGGATTGATCATGGACTACCTGCTCCTTACATCTAAAATTGTTGGGATTGGCTTCGACCTGGGCTGGAATAAGAGTTTTTGTCGTGGTCAGATTGTCGAGCCTCTGAGTCAAATTGGCCATGTTCTTCATCAACGAGGCAAGTTGATCAAGGGTTGGGTTCACTGAAGGTGCCTTAGGGTGATCGACAATGGGCTGTCGAGTTTGGTAGTATGGAGGCTAGTGCCCAGAGTATTATTGATAATAAGGAGGAGGATGATGCGAGTAAAACTGCCCAGGATATGCAGGCTACATCGGCTGCTGGTATCCATGTCTCTAGGTCTGGAACCGAGGAGGAGACGAAAACTAGTGATGTTGTGAAGGTGGTTGGTGCTGGAGCGATTGTCTCCCTCCATGATGATAGTTAACTTGCCTCTGACTCGATTGGGACTAGACTGACCTTGCTCGGATGGACAGGGTTGACTGCACTCATGGTCAAACTAAATGTTGTTCACCTCTTGGATGTGAGGTGGAGGTGGACACTACTTCTTAGGAATGAACTGGTACTCCAGGTAGTATGGCACAACACATGACTGAGTAGGCTGTTGTTGAACCTGATCCAACTTCTGCACGTAGTATACGTGATGGATGGTAGACAAAGGAACTCTGGTACTCTGTGGTGCTGAAGAGGTAGAAGAACTCAGCTGCTCCACTACAGGTGTATCGAATGTTGCACACTAGCTCTAGCATGAGCTGATAGTACTAACAAGAAGCTCCAGATGATGGGAGATCTCATCCAGCTTGTCCAGCTGCTTCATCCTCTGTTCGATCACTTGTAATTTGTCAAGCTCTTGTGATCGCTTCTTGATTATATCAACTTTGTATAGGTGATTCTCAATGATGGTCAGATCGGTACTGTCCACCCTATCTACATCATGAGATGTCGTCATGTTGACAGCCTTGTGGGGTGCTGAAGAAGAATTAGTCTGATGCTTTTGGAAAGCACGTGAAGAAGAAAGAGTTGTAGATCTCTCTGTCGTCTCCTCGAAGATATGATATAAGACATCCTCATCCTTGGTGAAATGAGAACCCCCACAAGAGGCATCTGCCAATCTCTGTTCTCTAAGTTTAACCCCCAAAGACGTTCTGCACTAAGCTCATCTTTGGAATATCATGATGGGGGCACATCTCTATCAAATATTTGAATCTTTCCCATGCCTCGTGAATAAGTTCATGGGACAATGGGGAGAAGTTATCTATCAATGATCACATCTAGTTGAGGTGTCCAAGTGGATAATACTTTCTAAGAAAAGAAAACCTCAACTCTTCCCAAGATGTGGCTACCTTTCCCAAATGGTTAATCTAATAAAGCGCTTTGTCCGTGAGACTGAACGACAAGGTGGTCATCTTTACTACCTCTAATGGGGATGTTAAGGTAGTGGATCTTACTACAAATGCGATCAAACTGCTGGAGGCGAATATAAGGCTCCTCGTGAATATGTCCACAGAATATTGGGAGCAAAGGTAAAATAGTGGGCTTCAGCTCTAAATGCGCACGAACTGCAGAAATCTATATCCATGTCAACACGTGTCATGTGTCTAGGTTATAGGAATCTCTCAAAGTGGGATTCGACTCCACTCTTGGATCGGCTCTCCCATTCCCACCTCCTCTATGTTGTCCACGTTCCTCTTTCCTCTCTCCTTAATCCTATCTCAGCTCTAAGATCATGTCACAGAGATCGTCACAGAGATCGACCTGGATGTTGGCATGCCCGGTAAGCTGGGTCAGGATGGCATGAATGGATGCCAACATCGTACTATTGATCTCATGCTGCTCAGTCACTGGACCCTTTCCCTTCGGTGGTGCCATTGAGTCCTCTGAATTCGAATCGATCTCTATAAAAGTGCACAGCACTCGATCAGTCCTCGAGAAATCTGGAGTCTCTAATGATAATTCGAGATGAGAGTCAATCTTGAATAAGGGATTTATTAGCGAAAATTGGAGATGTAGAAAAAGAAGTCAATTTCAGAAGAGATCCCTAATCGGTGAAGACGAAAGAAATGGAGTGTATAAAGTTAATCTCGCGAAGTCCAAGCATAAAATACTCCAATACAACATCTTCGATGGAAAATGTCAAGATGCGAGAACTTGAGGTCAATAGGAAGAAGAAAATGAAATGAAGGTGTGAAGTGCGTAGAGGGATCTCTAACACTATCAAAGAAACACAATACAAACCCCGGATTCACCAACTAAACACAAGTGAAGGCCATGAAGGTTTGGTCAATTATCTTTTCGATTGTAGTTTAAATCTTCACAAAGTTGTTTACTTCCAAACACACAGGATGAGTTGCCTCTATCGCCCATCGTACGTCCTCAAACCCCCACTCAATGGAGCCATCTGCCCGTGCTACCGGGTTTAATATTAGGCCCAAAGGGAGATAAGAATATGAGTACACCAAAATGATTTTCTAACATTTTAGGCAAGTGCTTGCATCTCAACTTTACACCACAGAGATATGCACAAGAGAATAGGGCACAAGTCTAGGGATTTGGCCTCTAACCTTTAGGCTATGTCCTCACCCACTTTGTCTAAAGGTAAGTACCTGCAAACAATGAAGGGGTTACTCTCCCCAAAATAATTAATGATATGTCAATTACATTTGCTTTAGATCAAGTAGATTTAGCAACCCCTTTTTTACTGGTTATCAAAATTTTTGGATCTTTTTCAAACAGAAAATCTAACGATTTTTCCAATTCCTTTATTTCCTAAGTGAGAAAATCAAGAGAGGAAGTCAGAAAAGCCGATGCAATGGAAATAAATGATGCATTCACTAGTATAGAAATGTGTACCGTGCTCCAGCAGTCTACATGGAAAACGATCCTCGTACAAAATAAAGACAGAATGTAAACTACCTAAATGAAGCAAGAGAATCGTTCTAAGCGATAACTTCTATTAGCGGGCAAGAACATGTTTATTTGACTAGTTCAATCCTATGAACTAAGATATATGAACAAATATTCTTATTAAAGGATGTAGACCTAATCGGTTACCTGGCTCAGCCAAGATAATAAAGCCTACTTCTAAGGGCTCAAGCACAAAAAATCATGAGAAAACAAATGAAAGGAAAAGTCAGAGAAAACAAAAATCCAGTAAGGTCCCCCAAGTGCATCGGCATTTGATGAACGAACCCCGCAAACACAAGAGAGTCTAATGTCCAAATAAAAAATAAAAAGGGTAAGCGCTAATAAATTATTACAAATTTATACAAAAATAGATGAAAATAAAAGACTAAAAATAAAACTAAAAATAGAAATGCTTAAGTGGTCCTCCGAATCTTATGCTCCTCTCCTACACTCTCCTGTTGTACGGTGAAGTAACAAGCTGCCTCTACTTCGTACGGGTGCGCCAACGCTCCTAGGAAGGCTGCCCTCACTCGTCGAGCCCTCGCAAGAAAGAGAGAAACAAGAGATATGTAAGATAACAGTTATGAAAAATATGAGCAAATAAAAAGAAAGAAAAATAAAGTAGAAAAAGAAAATAAACAAGCAAACACAAATGTGGATGAATATCAGAATGAGGAGAGCAAGAAATAATGATCTCAAATGAATACTCAAAGTTCGATCTTGGGGAGCTTTTGGTGTCCGACAAATCGGATCCTACAAGCGTTGTATAAGCTCCCTCATGGCACGCGGTACTCAAATGAGTGTTTACTCGTCAACACAAAGCAAATCTACAACAATATATACAGAAAATAAAAGACAAATAAATGACAGAAAATAAGAGACAATAATATAGACAACAAATAAATAAACAAATGACAAAAATATAGACAAGAGAAAATGAAAAGAAAAAATATATACAAAATCCAAGAATAGCACGCTAAAAGGAGAAGAACCTAGCTACCCTCGTCGTGCCTCCGTGGCAATAATGCCATTTGCTTTAATGAGAGATTTTTTGATTTAATTTATTGAAAATAAAGTAAAGGTATTGATTAATCTCCCTCAAACAAAAATATATATATTCTAATGAAGAAGTCAAGCCAACAATCAAAGAAGAAATGTAAGCAAGAAATCAAAAGGTATTTATTTACATGTATAGTGTACATGATCAAACTCGGGGAGGCAGCAATGAATCACGAGGGTTATTTAAATCAAAGGCAACCAATGAAATAAAAAGAAGGAATCTCAAAGCAAACTACTCTTGGTTTTTGTGGATTTTTTATCTTTTTAATTTTTATGGATTTTTAATTTTTAAAATATTTTAATAGTTTTCTGATTTTGTATTTTTATGATTTTTAATTTTACAAATGTTTTTATTTTTTAAAAAATAAAATAAAATACACCAAATGAAAAGAAATAAAAAGAAAAGTAAATAAAGGTAAATTTTTGTATTTTTAAAATAAAGAAAAATATAAAAAAAAATAAAAATAAAAATCTTTTTGGGCTTCTAATATTTTATACTATTTTGTGATTTTTAAAGAATTTTTAGATTTTTTGAAGTTTTTTAGAACAATTAAAAATAGTGAAAACAATAAATAAGGAATAATGAAAATGTTTTTTTAAAAAAAGAAAATAAAGTCAAAAATGTGTAAAACATATACAGAAACAAAGAGCATTGTTCAAAGTTTTCAAAAATGTATTTTATCAATTTTTAGGAGTTTTTGGTTATATTACTTTTTAGGTATTTTTAGGGTATTTTGTATTCTTTATTTTTATAAGGAATTTAATGATGAAATTGATATAGAAATTAACACAAAGTAAAATAAACAACCATAAGATTTTCCAGAATTTTTCAAAGAGTTTTTTAATTTTTAATTTTTTAATACTGCAAACAAAAGAAAATTGGACTTTTTTTGGATTTTAAAAATAATAAAAGTAAACAAATTTCAAAATAAAAATTAGACCTAATAGATCTACATAGCAGGAGTTTCTGTGAATTATTAGGGAATTTTTAAAGATGATTCGCTTATTATTAAGACAAATTAACAAGAAATTAAAAAATTTGATTCACATGAGCATATATGCAATTAGTTTTATTTGAAAAGTTGAAAAGACACCACACAAAGAAATGTAGGGGTGATTCCTATAATTTTCCCAAAAAGGGCATGCCAGCACGCGTGAGATGCGCTGACGCGGGTTCCGATGGAAATATTTATATTCAATGGACTAACAAGTACAAAGAAACAATGGGTTTCATTAACAAACTTCACCACAAATCACATGCTACGCACTTTTATACAAACATGAAGGATTGGAATGCAAATAAAACAACTAACAAGGCAAAATATATAATTATTAAAGCATCAAGAGCACGAGATACGTCCAGACAAGGTTTTAGTTATAAGGAAAAGAAATGGCAGGGGTTGGAGTGCAAATATACCACTAATATACGTGTCAGATCAGTCAGTGGAGGTGGAACTGAGACTTGGATCTGACGGCTGAAATTGAGGTGCTTCAGATGGTCTATATCTAAGCTGGAAGCGCGATCTAACGATTCAACTTTGGGGTTCGATCAATGGCGTTGATCTGATCTTTTGGACTTGTTCTTGATCGGATGCTCCTAAAGGTTGCAAGAAGAACTGGGAAGAATGGCTCCATTGATGAACTTCAATCGGCTTGATCTAGGCTGATCCAAGTCAATGATGGCTTCTGAAGAGCTCTGCACATTCCTGCTTCCTTCGTCGTTAAGATGGATCAATGGTGCTCGATAGTCTCAGGATCAAGATCAGGAGCTATAGGTGTTCATCAACTACGGGTGAGCTCAAGATCTGGATCTATAGCTCTAAATCACTCCCTTCTACATGCAAGCAATTTATTATTACTAGGAGTGATCTCCGACGAGGTTTTTAGATTGAAAACATGAATGAATAGGGAGTGGGGGTCTCCGGTGGAGATGGATCAGTGAGGAGACTGGACTCCAGATCGGAGGTGATTTGGAAATGTTCAGACTACATAAGAGGATGGACAAGGTGTGGCAGAAGTGATGGTTGGTTCGGATGAATGTGAAGATGATCAAGGAGCTCCGGTCGTGCAGATCGGAGCTCAAGCAAAGATTGTCGAATCTAAGCTAATTACAGGAAATCAAAGTGAAATTAAATGTGAATTTGAAGGAAAATCTAACGTAAGGTTACCTACGATGGAGGAAGGAAGATCATCGATTTGATTCGACGCGTCAAGCGAAGAAGCTAAACTACGTTGGTGGAGGTCTGACAAGTGGTGGATCTCGTCCTCCAGCTCTCTTTGCACTCCCAATTATGGTGTATCGGGTACTATCACTACCAGCTTCTCTCAGGCTCAGCCATAGGGGAGGGAAAGCACGAAAAACGGATCAAATTCAAAGGAGGAGCTGGAGGGGGTATTAATAGGTAGTGGGGATGACAAAAATCGAAATTGCGAGAGAACACAAACCGAGGGGAGGGATTGAAAATCATATTCGAGCGAGTGATAAGTCTAATCAATTGACAAAACTCAAGAAGGAATCAGGTGTGTTCAGAGGCTAAATTGAGCGGGAGAAAAATGAGAAGAAGCTCTGACGATGCCATAATTCGGGCGAGTTGGAAATGGGGAGGCTGACCTGGGTCCCGGGCGGACCAATGAGGATTCGCCTAAAATAAGACAAAATGTAGAAAAGATAAAATAACATAAAAAATGACAAATAAGTAAAATAAATATGAAACTAAATTAAATAAATAAATAAAATATAAAATGTTAATAAATAAATAATATAATTTAAGTGATTTTTAACAAAATAAATAAATTAATTAATTAGGTTAAAAATAAATAATACCCTTTATTCGTAAGTATTTTTACCTATATATACAACAACATGATTTTTAGTTAATTATTTTTACAAATATATATACTTTAATATTTTGTTTATTTGCAAAATTTTTAATTATTTTAAATATATTTTTATTTTATTTTATTTTTATCCAAAATAATTTATTAAGTTAAATAAATAGATGTATTTACAATATATACACAACGATACATGTAAAATATACAATGAATTTGTTTTTGGTGATTTTGATTTTTGTAATTTTTATTTTTATTTTATTTAGAAAAAATACAGTATTTACAAGTATTTTAAAATACAATATACACAAATATGTACATAAACAAACAGATATATAGATTCACTCAATATATAGTACATGCACAATATACAATACACTCCAAAAAGCCACATTTTTTACATCTTAACACCGCTAATAAAACCACTGTCATTTTGAAGTTTATTTTATTTAGAGAACAGTGAAAGTAAGTTTGCCTCTTTCTGAGATTTTATGGAGTAGATATGAGTCTGGGAAATTTGGCTTTGTGGTTTTTTCAAAATGTGATTATTTACACAATGAATAATGAATCTTCTTGCAATTATTTTTAATATTTACAACTTATTTTTTGTGTACAACTTTCAAGAAGAAAATATTTTTATTTGTTATGAATAGAGTGATAAATAAAATAAGATAAGGAATTATATAAAAATTAATGAGATATAAGCAATTTGTACGAATGGAATGAATGGAAAGTAATTTCCTTTATTTTTTACATTGGGCCTTATCTCCCTTATTTTTTTACTTGTCGATCAGATCAAGTCTTGACTTTCTCTCAGGGTTAGAGCTAGTGTGTATTTATTGCATAATTACATTCTTTCTATTCTTTATTTTTTTTCTTTATTTCTTTATTTATTTATTTTAGGTTAAAAAATATGGTTTTTGTACAATATTTACAAAAGAATAAGAAATAATAAAAACATTAATTTATTGATATTTGCACGTGTTAAGAAGGTATTTTAAGCTAAAATAAGTGAATCAAGATGATGAAATGCATATTCATCATCCTCATATACTTTACCTTTGCTAGTCCCTTAGCAAACACTTATTAGAAGAATAAGTGACTAAAAAGAAAAGGAAGAAAGGAAAAATAAAGAATTTTTCATAAAATAAAAGTATTGAGCTCGATTAGACATGTGGATTATTAGTTGGGTGAAAACTTGTTGAGAATTGGAGTTAAAACCTAACAAACTCTAAGTTCTACAAGATTCATATCCAGGTCGTTATTGGTATGCTTTTCTCGGGTTTTTATTTAATTGAATTATGAATAAGTCGTTGCAACCCAATCAAGCGACAACAAAAAAATTATTTTTATTATCAAGCAGAAATAATTACAAAAAAAGTAGCAAGAGAATTGTTTGATATTTAATGTACATGTATAGCAACAAGATCGGACTCAGGGAGGCTACAATCCCAAGGGTTATTATAACAATGAGAAATCAGTGAAATAAATAAAGGAATCCTAAGAACACCATTCCAAATTGTGGTGTTTTTTTTATTTTTTGATATTAATTTTTTTATTTTTTTATTTTTTTAGTAGTTTTTATTTTGCAAATTTTAGTTTTCAAGAAAATAATTTTCTAACAAGCTATATACAAAAATAGAGAATGGCACATTTTTAAATTTTTCGAATATATCGAAAATGCTAAAAAATATCCGTATAAAATCTTTTTGTGTTTTACCATGTTTTTAACATTTTAATAATTTTTAAATGATTTTTTGACTTTTTAAGATTTTTAAAATGAATAAAAATAGGATGAAAATTAAACAGTGAATATACATGACTATATTGCAATTTAAAATAAAGTAAACAAAATAAAAAAAACTGAATTTATTTTTCCTGAAAACTATAGGAAATTACCTACAAACAAGAATGAAATCACATTTTTTGGATTTTTCTACAATTTTTTATGCTTTTTATAATTTTTTGATATTTTGTAAATTTTTTTATTTTTAAAATATTTAATGCTTGAAAATTGATAGAAAATTAAATGCATAAAAGGAAGCTAATCTAATTTTTTTAGAATTTTTTACATAATATTTGAATTTTTATGATTTTTCAAATTTCAAACAGTGAAAAAATGTGATGTTTTGAATTTTTAATAATATCAAATGATAAAAAAATGCAATGAAAAAAGTTATATAGTAAACTAACACAGATCAGGAGTTCAACTTAATATTTTGAGAATTTACCGAACATAAATAATATTTATTTCAACAAGAAAGAGCTTGCAAATTAGAGTCATGAAATACAGGGATCAGAATGCAAATATTTATTCTTTTATTAAAAACTAATAAGAATCAAAAATAGGGAAAAAGTCGTAGTTTACCAAAGTGAGCGCGTGTGTTGCATGTGACAGGCTGAAAGCATGGGCTGATTTGTAATTTCGATAATTTCAGAGGGCAACTATAATAATTACCCCTAAGAAATTAGGGTTGAACGCATGGGAGTTTCCTTCTTTTGTTCCTACGTTTGAATCAAAAGGGAGAGGGGGTGTCTCCCCTCCCTTATTCTCCAAGCAAAGGAGGGATATGATGGATCTAGGCTCCAGGCGATTGGGCTTGCATGATGCAGTGGATGGCGCGAGATGCGGATGGGGCTGGAAGTGGTTGGGCGACGACGGAGGTGGCCGCGTGAGGGAGCGTCAAGCTCCTGGCGTCGAATGTGACAGATGCTCCAGCGGAGGATGGTCAGCCCTTACAGTAGATGAAGGAGCTCGCAGGGACAGGGCTTACGCAAGGGTGGAGTGTTGGTTGTCCCCGATAGGTAGAGGGGTTGGTTCGATGGCGAGGGACTGCGCCTTGGTAGAGCAAGGCTGAGGATGTCGACAACGGTCGAGTAGGGATGGCAGAGGAAGGCGAATAGGGCTGGCGACGACCGTCGACAGGGCCTGTCGAAGAGCGTCTGCGACAATGGCACATACGGGCTGGCAACGCCGAGCAAGGCGGATCACAGATCCAGGCGGAAGTGCATGGGTGCCAGTGGCAGGAGTGCTGCCGCCCCCACATCAAAGGGATTTTTTTATTTTTTTGTACGAACAACATCTGAATTTTTATCTTTTTTGTACTTTTTTTAAATCATTATACATGAAATACAAATAGGATAAAAACTAACTCAAGCACGATGGCTCAGTCCAAAAATTATTGATAGAAAATGTGAATGGAAAAGAGGATCCGGCGAGGTGGACGGATGGATCTGGATCTCCAACCATCGTGCATGGTCAGAGGTGTATGGTTGTGTGAGGTAGAACATGAAGCAATGAGATCGAGCGGATCAAATCGTGGTGATGAATTTTAAGATCTAGAATTAAGAAATGACATGAAATTAAAAATGTGAAAATTAGACTACAATTATTCTAGATGAAAAAAGAGAAATGAAAATGGATCTCACCGAATGGAAGTAGATAACACTGTAATGGCCTCGACGAGGACCGACTCGTTGTCACCGTATGGCTCGGAAGCTGGGCACCTCTCTACGACAAGATGGATCTTGGAGAATAGGCTCCTCTCACCAAAAGATTGATCAAGGAATAATGAAGGAGAGAAGACCCATTAAAAAGAAAAGGAAATCAAAAAAGGAAGATATGTACAAAAAGGAAAGTGTTTAATGGTTGTTTAAATAAATAAATTAATTAATTAAAAATGAAATTCGGAATTAAATAAATTAATATGAATAATTAATTAGCCACCTTAATGGTGGCTATTTAAGGCATATGTTCAAATTATATACAAAAGACGTTTTTCAAATTAATTAAAATAAATTAATTAAATTAGATTTTTGAAACTAAATTAATTTAATTAATTAATGTTAGGTATTATTTTTTGGTGGTTTTTATATAAGGTGTTTAATTACATACATATCATATATACATAAGGTGCATTATACACATGTAAAAATAAGAATTAATAATTTTTAAAAAATAATATTTTTTATTTACTTTAAAATACTGTGAACAATATTTACAATTATTAAAAATATAAAATAAAAAACAAATACAGTAAATAAATGATCAAATTATAAAAACCACCCCAGAAAACTATCTTTTCAACCATAACTCCAAAAATTATGAAACCACTGCCATTTTAAATATAATTTGATATAGAATGCGATGGAAGTGAGTTTTATTCAATTTGAGTTCATATAGAGCCCGAATTAGTCTTTCAACTATTGCTTTACGGCTTTTTCCAAGTGTGGTTACTTTTATTTTGTACATGATTTTATTTTGTTAGTATTTTTATTATTTAGGAACATTTTAATTTACAACTTTTGTTTAGAAAATTATTTAATTTGAAGTCAATTTGTGGACAAATAAAATAGTGCAAGTTTTATACATATATACACAAAATGAGAAAAATGAAAACTATTTGCAAACCTTTTTTTTGGATTTTTTGATTAAAGATCCTATCTCCCCCTACTTTATTCCTGGTCAATCAGGTCAAGTCTTGACTTCTGTCAGGGTTTGGGTCAGCATGTATCTATTGCATATATACAGTCTTTTTTATTTTCTTTGTTTTTCCTTTTTTTTCTTTATTTATTTATTTTAGATTAAAATAATAATATATATACAATATTTGCACATAGATGCAGGTTAGTAAGAATATGGATTTATTAGTATATACATGTGTTTTATAAGAGATTTTAAGCTAAAATAAATGAATAAAGTTGATGAAATGCAAATTCATCATCCACTGTGCTTTACCTTTGCTAGTCCCTTAGCAAGCACTTATATGAAAGAATAAGTGAATAAAAGAAAAAGAAAGGAAAAATAAAGAAATTAGGACAATTTTGAGTATTAAACTTATCTTCATAAAATTTTAGTATGGAGCTCTGTCAGACCTTTGGATTATTTGTGTGGCGGAACCTTAATGGGAAATGGATTTAAAACCTAACAGCCTTCAAGTTCCACAAGACCCCTATTCAGGTCTCCTCAATAGTGAGGTAAGAACAAGTTTACATATACAAATTCTTATGACTATGACTCTTTACTTGTACGGTTAAGTGAAATATAGCTCCACATCTAAAAAGTATCAAAGAAGCAACCTCTCAACAAGGTAACTCTAGTCCCACGATCCAGCAACTCTTTCCTCGAGGAGCGGAATATTCCCTTCTAAGTTCAAGTACAACCAGATCAAGAAGAGGAGATGGAGAAAAGAATGGACGGTAACCAGTTTAGCTACCTATCCTTGGATGCATGATCAGTGTAGCCAAGTCATCCAGCTACAAGCTTACAAAAAATTACTTTGAAGCTCTTTTTTATATACTTGTGCATACACTCCGGCAGGTATTTTACTTTTCAATCAGGTTTGTCCACTTTTAGAGATTCTGCATTTTTTTCTTCACTTTTTTTGAATATATACAAGGTGTAGCATGTTATAAGGAGTTTGTCCTCTTGAAGTAGTAGACTATCTCTCTTTTGAAGCATTATTGCAACCCCACAGCTTCCTGTCTTTAGACCTCAATGCTACTAGATCAGGTTAAGATGCACTACCCTCCCTAGAGGAAGACAGATATTCCCACTAGTTGTTACATACTCGTGTGCTACCCCAAGACAAAAGATTCTACCTCCTCACTACCTCCTCCATGAAGAGCTACGTTAAGAGTGTTTGTCCAAGATAAGCCATGGTCTAGAAGAATCATGTGTGTGTTGTTAAATATTCTACTTAGACTAATCAAGACGACACATGAACGTAGTCTTATGGACTCAAAAAATTAAGTCGCTAGGATCTAAAGTCTTAGTTCTATTTCTTATAATGTTCCTCTGAAATTAAGTGGATTAAGGTCCAACTAAGCTCCATTCTTTAATTTTATTCCAGACTTAGTTTAAATGTCAATACTATCCTGGAAAATGTACATGCAAATGCAAGAAAATATGTACAATGCAAAGAAAAGAAAGCAAAATCTTTTTTTGAAATAATTTCGAACTTTTTATGGATTTTTGGAAAAAAATGATGCACAAGTAAAAAATTTGAATTTTAATTATGCTAATTTTAATAGACTTTTTATTTTGTAGTTTTTAGGGATTTTTTAATAAGGGTCAGGGTTAGTAGATTAGATACACATATTTACACGGGAGTGAGTCAATTATTTACAAGAATTAGATAAAAGGATTTACAACATGAGTGTTAGTAATTTATACATGTATATATATACAATTGGTAAATAATTTTATGGGTGATGCATATATTCCTCAAACATATTTGAAAATAATTTTAAAATACCTTTGAAAACTATAGTCCAAAATAATTTTTTCAAACAATTTTACAAACATTTACAAATATTTGAAAACTATTTTGCAAACATTTTTTCGAACAATTTATATATATATATATTCAGAATAATTTTTCAACCATTTTCAAATAATACAAAATAATTTTATTTCACACAAAGAAAAGAAAATTTTTACAAACTAAAATATTTTTACAAAGGTTGAAAATATTTATCAAAATATTTTTCAAGTAGCTTTCAAAAGATTCTTCAAATAGATTTTCAAACTACTTTCAAAATATTTTTCAAAGTATTTTAACCTGACTTATTATTCAGTATATACAAAAAAGAATTAGGAAATATCTGCATCTTTTTATTAGTTGATTTTACTGAATTTTACATGTATTTATGCAGTATTTTAGCCATATTAAAAATATGAAAGTATGAGTTATGGCTAAAGTATATATACAATATATACGACACCCCCTATACTTAGCTTGAACTATGTCCTCATAGTGATCAGAGAGCGACAAAGGAAGACATAACTCGTGCGAAGTACAGAAAAGTGGAAAAAGAATCTATACAACAATGACTCATAGAATATGAAATGACTAGAAGTCGGTAATCTCCCCTATACTTAGGATCAAATAATCTTAAGTATAGAAGACTGTACAAATGGGGATAACTGAGGAAGAGAATGTATGGACTCAACAGCTCGACTTGCCCCCCCCCCCCCTATACTTAGGGTAGAATAGCCCTAAGTATAGAATATCAACAAGTTGGGGGACAAGCAAGAGATCATAAAAATAAAAACACAAAAGAAGGATGCTATGAACAACACCACTCCCCCTATACTTAGGGTAGAGTATCCCTAAGTATAAGCAACAACAGGAGTGATGAACATGACGAATATGAACAACACAAATCCTTCACCCCCTATACTTAGTATAGAGTACATCCTAAGTATAGCATACAGATACAGACAAGAGGCGAATAATAAACGGAAGAAGGAAGGAGCAGATCAAGACGAAATACATATATACAAGATAGACATCGTTAAGGTGCCTCTCAACAAGAGCTAGATTTTACGCCCCTAGTTGGGCACAAAGTCTATGACAACGAAGTATCAAGGTTCAGGACGGCATCTGTAATGCGAATACCATATTGTCGTTGTTGTCTCGGATTGAGGACAACAATGTAGTCAACAGTGCAAACGAGGACACCCAGATAGGCAATCAGGCAGGTATCTGCTACTGGGTAAATAGAGGAGAAAATGAAATCAGGTGTCGGTAGCACAAAAGAGATCTTTGTCTCAAGATCAGAGTAGAGTGAAATGGCATAGCAGAACAAATAAAACACGGAGAAAGAAGGATCAATCATGGAATCCTCCATGTCAATCACCGTCTCAAAACAATATGGATGATCAAATTCAGGAGACTTGCGGATATCCGATGCACATAATGTAGAAAATTCAGGTAATCCATCAAATATCTCAAAGATTAAGTCATCCTCACGAGGGTCACCGAGGAGAGACAACTCAAACTCAGAAGAAAAGTCAGAAGACTCGGTCGCGTGATCCAACGGATCGAATGCACAACTAGGGAGTGAAATCGAGTACAGAGTACACACCGCCCGCAGATAACCCTCGGGGAGCTGTAAGAAATCAGGATGATTCGAGGAAGAAAACGAGTGATTATATTCAAATAACGAGTTCACTCTTGAAGTCATAGAAAAACCGTCCAATGGATCAAGATATGTAAGCTCATAGGAATCTAGGTCCAGATCGAAGAGATCGTTGTTCTACCATTTGTTGGGATATGAGCCGCATCCAAATGACTGATGCACTCAGAAGGAAGAGATTTTTAGATTCCCACCATGATGAAGAATTAAATCAGATTAGGGTGGGAGGGAGGGATTAAGGGGAATGTGACTGCTAATGATCTAGAGAGAAAAGATTGTACCTAACTCAACACCAATTACAAACAAACATAATGCAAACCCCATTCACCAACTCAACGCATTGTGAAGACCGTGAAGGTTGGGTCAATTATCTTATCAATTTTAGAGTCAGGTGATCAAAAATAAAGTTGTACAAACATGTAGGAATGCTTGAGATTGGGGCACTAATCCATAGTGTGTACGTGGCAAATAAAATACGAATACAATGAGGGGATTGCTCTCCCAAGACAATGATATGAGTCAATTACGTTTAATTTTAAGGGTCCAAGTGATATTAGCAGTCCCAATTTCATTTTTTTTTCAATTTTCACTTTTTTGTATTTTTAATAAGAATGAATGAATTTTCGGGGAGTCAATTCCATTAGCAACCTAGGTTATCAAAATCAGAGGGAGAGAGTCAGAAAAGCAAGGCGAGGTGAAATCAATGATGCATGCTAAAGCGTAAATTTTCACCTTACCGCCATCTCTCTACATGCAAGGATGCTAAGCAGAATTGAAACCTATCTATGTGCAAATGCAAGCCGACAAAATCACTTAGGTACATAAATTGCTATTAGCATGAAGCACAAGTGCTAATCACTCAGAAATGGAATCCAAAAATCCGGTCTTGGGGAACTCTTCGATGCTCACCATAGTGAGTCCTGCAAGCACTATGTAGAGTCCCTCCTGGTACTCGATTCCAAGTCTAAATGAGAAGCAATTCAAAATTTAACTAAGTCCAAATGAGAACTATAGGTGCAGGAAAATATAATTAAGTGTTTGTCCTTAATCTATCATCAAGCAAATCCTACAACTAGGGCTCAATCATAGGAAAAAAAGAAAACAAAATCGGGAAACAAATGAAAAAATGGTGAAAACGCGACAAAACCGATGAGGTCCCCCAAGTGCACCGGCACTTGGCGAAATAGACCCTGCAAACAAGGTATATAGTGTCCTTTTTACAGGAATTTCGAATGAATAAAATGCTAAAATAAATAAAAAAAACTATCTATGCTCTAATTTATGGTCTCCTCTCAATCTTCTTCTCCTCCTCCTACGCTCTCAAGTAGCTTTGAGGAGAACCAAGCCACCTCCACTTCGCTTGGGTGTGCCGACTCTACTAAGAGTGTCGCCCTCGCTCGTCGGGCCCTCGCAAGAAAGAGAAGATAAAGAATGTGTACAATTATAAAAATATGAGCACAATTGAATGAAATAAATATAGTGAATATGGGCAATGAATTATATGTGGTAAAATATAAACAAAAATTTCCAACCAAGAATAGTAGGTCAAAAGAGAAACACAACTACCTCTGTCGTGCCTCCCCGGCAACGGTGACATTTTCTTGGTGCACTTTTCTTGGGTTTTTATTTAATTGAATTATGAACAAGTCGTTGCAATCTAATCAAGCATCAACAAAAAAATTTATTTTTATTATCAAGCAGAAATAATTACAAAAAAAAGTATCAAGAGATTTTTTTGCTATTTAATTTACATGTATAGCAACAAGATCGAACTCATGGAGGCTGCAATCTCGATGGTTATTCTAACATGAGAAATCAATAAAATAAATAAATAAAGGGATCCTATGAACACTATTCTAAATTGTGGTATTTTTTATTTTATTATTTTTTTATATTTTCTGATTTTTTATTTTTAGTGGCTTTTAATTTTACAAATTTTTAGTTTTCAAGAAAATAATTTTCTAACAAGCTATATACAAAAATAGAGAATTGATTTTTTTTTTGAATTTTTCAAATATATAAAAAATGCTCAAAATGTCCAAATAAAACCTTTTTATGTTTTACTATATTTTACTATATTTAGTCATTTTAATTGATTTTTCTATTTTTTAAGTTTTTTAAATGGATAAAAACTGGATTAAAATTTAACATTGAATATACATAAATATTAGTAATTTAAAAATAGCAAATAAAATCAAAATTATTGAATTTATTTTTCTTGAAAAAATAAGAAATTACCTATAAACAGGAAGTGAAGTCACAATTTTTGTATTTTCCTACAATTTTTATGACATTTTTAAGATTTTTGAAATTTTACCATTTTTTTAGTTTTAAAAATATTTAATGCGTGAAAATTGGAAAGAAAAATAAATATACAAATGGAAGCTAATATGAGTTTTTTAGAATATTTTACGTAATATTTGAATTTTTATGATTTTTCAAATTTCAAACAATGAAAAATGTGATGTTTTTGAATTTTTAATAATATCAAATGAAAATAAAACGAATGAAAAAAATATATAATGAACTAATATGGATCAGAAGTCTAACTTAATTTTTTAAGAATTTACTGAACATAAATAGATATTTATTTCAACAAGGAAGAGCATGCAAATTAGAGTCTGGAAATACAGGGAACAAAATGCCAATATTTATTGTTTTTGCTTTAAAAGTTAACAAGAAATAAAAATAGGGAAAAGGTCGTAATTTACCCAAGTGAGTATGTGTGTTGCACGTGACAGGATGGAAGCATGGGCTGATTTGCAATTTCGAAAACTTCGGAGGGCATCTTTTATATTTACCCCCAAGAAATTAGGGCTGAACGCATGGGAATTTCCTTCTTTCGTTCCTACGTTAGAATAAAAAGGGAGAGGGGGCGCCACCCCTCCCTTCTTCTCCAAGCAAAGGAGGGTGGTGGCAGATCTAGGCTCCAGACGGCTGGACTCGCATGATACGGTGGATGGCGCGAGATGCGGATGGGGTTGGAGGTGCTTTGGCGGCGATGGAGGTGGTCGTGTGAGGGAGCATCAAGCTCCTGACGACGAGTGCGGCAGGTGCTCCAGCGGAGGACGGTCAGCCCATGAAGTAGATGAAGGGGCTCGCGGCGACGAGGCTCACGTGAGGGTGGAGTGTTGGTCATCCCTAACGGTTGGAGGGGCTGGTGCGATGGCGGGGGACCACGCCTTGGTCGAGTAAGGCTGAAGATGTCGACAGCGGTCGAGCAGGGATAGCAGAGGAAGGTGAACGGGGTTGGCGACAATCGTCACCGGGGATTGTCGAAGAGCGGTTGCGACTGTGGTGTAGACGGGTTGGCAACGGCGAGCAAGGCGGGTCGTAGGTCCAGGTGGAAGTGCATGGGTGGCGGTAGCAGGAGTGCAACCACCCTCACAGTAGAGGAATTTTTTTATTTTTTTGGACAAATAGCATCTTTTTTCTTTTTTTTTATTTTTTGTACCTACAATAAAAATAGCATAAGAATTAACTCGAGCATGAAGTCTCGGTCTAAAAATTATTGATAGAAAATTGAATGGAAAAGCAGATCCGCCGAGGTGGACGGATGGATCCGGATCTCCGGTCACTATGCATGGTCAGAGGTGTGTGGTTGCGTGAGGTAGAACGTGAAGCGATGAGATGGAGAAAATGAGATGGAAGATCGGATTTGGGAGTGGGTCAAATCTTGATGATGAATTCTATGATCCAGAATTTAAAAAATGGCAACAAAACTAAAAGCACAAAAATTAAGCTACGATTATTCTAGATGAAAAATGAGAAATGAAAATGTATTTCACTGAATGGGAGCAGATAACACTGTAATGTCCTCGACGAGGACCGACTCATTGTCACTGGACGGCTTGAAAGCTGGGCACCTCTCTAGATAAGATGGCCCTTGGAGAATAGGCTCCTTTCACCAAAAGATTGATCAAGGAATAATGAAGGAGAGGAGACCTATTAAAAAGAAGAAGAAATCAAAAAAAGAAGATATGTGCAAAAAGGAAGGTATTTAGTGGCCATTTAAATAAATAAAATAAGTTAATAAATAAACTAATTATTTAAAAACAAAATTCGTAATTAAATAAATTATTAAAAATAATTAATATGAAGAATTAATTGGCCACTTTAATTGTGGCGATTTAAAGCATATATTCGAATTATATACAGAAGACATGTTTTAAAATTAATTTGAATAAATAAATTAAATTTGATTTTTGAAATTAGATTAATTTAAATAATTAATGTTAGATATTATTTCTTGGTGGTTTTTATATAAGGTGGTTAATTACAAACATATCATATATACACAAGATACATTATACACATATACAAATATGGAAATAATATTTTTAAAAAATAATAATTTTTTTATTTACTTTAAACTACTGTGAAAAATATATTTACAATTATTAAAAATATAATATATATACACAAAAATAAAAAATAAATATAGTAAATAAATGGTCAAATTGTAAAAACCACCCTAGAAAACCGTATTTTCAACCGTAGCTCCAAAAACTATGAAACCATTGCAATTTTAAAGATAATTTGATTTAGAATACAATGAAGTGAGTTTGATTAGATTTGAGTTCATATGAAGCCGGAATTGGTCTGTCAATTATCTCTTTATGGCTTTTTCCGAGTATGGTTACTTTTATTCTATACAAGATTTTATTTTACAAGTATTTTTATTATTTAGGAAACATTTTTATTTACCATTTTTGTTTAGTAAATTATTTAATTTGAGGTCAATTTATGGACAAATAAAATAGTGTAAGTTTTATACATATATACACTGAATAAAAAATGAAAAGTTTTTACAAAGCATTTTTTGGATTTTCTGATTAAAGACCCTATCTCCCCTTACTTTATTTTTGATCGATTAGGTCAAGTATTAACCTTCTCACAGGGTTCGGGTCAGCCTGTCTCTATTGCATATATACAGTCTATTTTATTTTCTTTATTTTTCCTTTATTTCTTTATTTATTTATTTTAGGTTAAAATAATAATAATATATGTACAATATTTGCACACAGATGTAGGTTAGTAAGAATATGGATTTACTAATATATACATGTGTTTTATAAGGGATTTTAAGCTAAAATAAAAGAATAAATATGATGAAATGCGGATTCATTAGTCGCCTCAATAGTCAGGTTAGAACAAGTCCTCATATGCAAATTCTGATGATTATGAATCTATTTGTATTGTATATGTGAAATATAACTCTCCACATCAGAAATGTCAAAGACCAGCCTTCTTTTAGCATGGTAACCCTAATTCCCTTGTCTAGCTACTCTTTCCTCGGGGAGAATGGTATTTCCTTCTAAGTTCAGGTGTGTGTTGTTTCCACAATCAAAGAAGGAGAAGTAGAAAAATAAGAAGAAAACTGGAGTGTGGCCAGTATAGCCACATCTTCTTGTGAAGTCGACCAGTGTAGTCAAGTCTCCACTAAGATCTGCACTTTCTCCGAAGCTGGACCAATGTGGTCAAATATATACGTGAATGATTTTTTCATTGGATACATATTTGCTTCTACATCATATAAAGAATTGTTGCACTACATAAAAATTTATTGTGCCCCTGCGATATAGAATGTTTCTTTCCGCACATGTTTTGGGTTCTTAGAAAAATTATGCTTGCAGATGATGAAACCTTGTTTCATGCATCTAATTCACTGAAATTAACCCCCTATCTTAGATTAAGTGTCAATTAAAACCATACAAATCGCTATAAAAATCAGAGTCATTGAATAAATAAAAAAATGCAAAAAATGGCAAAATTGAAATTCGTGTTGTTTTTACCCTTAAAAACGCCCTCAAAAAAATTTCTGGCTTTATTTTACCTCGTCTCCATTTTGGTCAACATAAAACTTGTAGATCTCATCGAGATCTACAACTTTCATGTTTTGAGTTTTTTCAAATTTGGTCATAGTCTCCTTCATATTTCAGTTTCTTCTCTGAATAAACTGATTG
Source organism: Ottelia alismoides (assembly GCA_037367405.1). Lineage (NCBI taxonomy): Eukaryota > Viridiplantae > Streptophyta > Magnoliopsida > Alismatales > Hydrocharitaceae > Ottelia > Ottelia alismoides. The sequence goes on along the minus strand of JAZKJV010000740.1, from coordinate 790,348 downwards.
GGCCACGTGGCGCCTTCTTGTTGCGCCACATGCCCTCAATCTCGACCATCTGGTCACCTTCAGGTGCTTCCATCACAACCATTCACTCCCCCAGTTGTTCCTCACCATACGATCCTCCCCAAATCAAATCACGGCCATCCTTGAGTGCCTTCACCTCAGCACGACACGTGGTGCTCTCTACAACCAATCGATCAAACCGCCCCAGCTTTAAATCCAGCCGCTCGTTAGCACCCATCTCTCAGCCGTTGGATCTCAAGATCCAACGGCCCAGAGATCATCCCCTACATCTAGCTCTCCTCTCTCCCACATTCTCCACCTCGCCAACCCGTCGCCCCCTTTCATTTTCTACCACCTTCTCAACCATCTCCACCCCCTGCTAATCTCCCCATGACTTAGCCTGATCTACCCTCTTCCTCGCGGGCACACACGTTACCCACGATACCCTCTCCTAAGTCTCACGTCACTCATGCAAACCACGACCTCAACCATCTAGACCTCCATGCTCCACCTTCAAATAGCATGCCTCCGCCCCATTTCCTCCTTGTCCACCTTCACGAGGGGCGAGACCCAGCCCTCCTCCACCTCCCTGTGACAGGGGGAGGTGGAAGGATCGAGCGAAGATGACCTACGTCCCAAGAGCAGCCACGTTGTCTGCCCCCAGAGCGCGGAGGCTCGGTGGGACCAAGCCTCGCCCCTACCCGAGCCTGGACCCACGTGCCTCAGGCACGTGGGGATGGGTATTTGCATCAGCACCCCTCACAACTTTTCCTAATTGCAATCAGGTCCTAAGCTCATGTACAGACCATGTGTGCATGGGGTATTTTGCATTTATACCCTCGCAGGTTTTAATAATTGCAAAAATACCTCGTGTGTGTGGGTTATTTACATGGAAGGTCCTGCACTTTACTTCATTTGCATTTTAGTCCCTTCCAGAGACCTGTTTGCTATTTATCTTTCATATTTTCTTGCATTTATGCCTCTGGCTTCACTCGTGCATATCTTGAGCATCCTAGCTCTGATTGAGTCGATTTCAGTGGCAGTTTGAAGTTCATTTCATTGTCTTCTTGATGGCATGCTTGTATTTTAGTTTAGATACTGTGAATTTCGATATATTATTTTCATAGCTCGGTGTTGTTATGTCAATGCTTCGCATGCCTTATTTTTTACATAAATGAAAGTAGCTTCATGAACTTAATTCTAATTTAACATGTGATTAAATGGATCAAGTATTTTTATGATTAGGGCATATTTATGCATTACTCCGCATCTCTTTGCATGATAAAAATCAAACAAAAAATGCATATTCTCATGTTTACTTAATGCATCTTATCTTGTCTTCATGCATTTCTTGACCTACTATTCAATTAATCCAACACTTGATTAAAGTAACAAGAGTCTAAATATCACGGAAGAGCTCGTGTCCCTGAGTTCGACCTTGGGCTTGCCCAAATAAAATATAAATATGACCATCTGATTCTATTGATATATCAATTAAATGGTTTTCGATGGACCTAATTTAGCCTGACTGCAATGACAAATCTGAGTGTTAATTCTACACTATTAAAGGGTTGGATTTACGGTTCGTCAAATGGCACCGTTGCCGGGGACACGGCTCATCTTTTATCTTGTTTGGATTTTTATTTATTTAATTAAGTGTTTCTTTTACGTAGGTCAATGTGTTCATTTGTCTTGCATCATAAAAAAATTCTTTTTGATTGATACTTAACCTTTGCTTTTGTGGCAGGTCCCTTGATGTTCAAGGAGGCGAGGAGCAGGTACTTCCCCACTGCAAGGAGCTGCGGAGCAATTTTGGAGAGGATTCGATCAGAAAAAAAATGTGTCTCGCATTTTATTTCATATGCATGTAATAATCGTCTTTACAGCGGTCTTCGATCGAAGACTCGCGCTTGTAAATGAACGAATTATGTGGTTGTGTGGGGATCATCCCCACTTGAGTGTCGACCTAGGACCAGGCACGCAGCTCTTCGAGCTTCTTTCACCGTTTCATTTTTTACTTGGTTGCTCGTAGGTAGGACACACTTTAAACAAAGACGCACATAGCATCGCTTGACTTAGCCAAATTTACAAGATGTTCTTCCCCGCTAATAGAAGCATGTTAGGTGTGATTTTCAATTGACTTGCATACATATTACTTTGGCTTTCAAAATAGTCCAAGTTTTCACGTATTTTTGCTAAGGCATTGCATGTTTTCTAGCTTAGACTAGATCATGGTTTTTTTATCGATTGCATGGCTTTTCTTGATTTCCTCTCCTAGCTTGATTACCTAGGTTAATGGAAAATGAGAATGAGCGGTAGGCGATGATTGCTTGGTTTATGTGCTCACCTTAATTCAGCGATAACCTTAAGCAAAATAAATTGGGAGTGCTAATTGCAAGTCACCCTAAAAATGGAGTAAAATCTTGTTTTGGGAGAGCAACACTCGTGTTTACGCAGTTGGTTCTATTTGACATTTTTCTGCGTAAACTAGAATGTTTTAATCACCAATAAAACTGACAAGATAATCAACCAACATTTGTTGGTTTCATGTGTGAGTTGGTGAAATTAAAGTGTGTTGCATGCTTGTTTGAACCATGAATGTTCCGAACCCTCCCTTAGACCTTAGGTACTCCATTTATCTCAGAAGATTCATCTGCTCATTTGTATATCCATCCGACTTCTTCGTTCACCTTGGGTCTCTCCCAGCATCAACTCTCAATCTTTATACTTAGGCTACTCTCAGCCTAAGTATAGGGGGGACCCGAGCCCCCGTGATTTTCTATACTCATCTTTCCATGCCTCAATACTTAGGTTATTTCTAACCTAAGTATAGGGGGAGCCCCCCTTAGTTGCCGTATTTTTTTCTATATTTAAATGGACCTATGGACTTATATCATCTAGTTCTATGAGGAAATAGCAAAGTTTAAGTATAGGGGGTATACCGTATATACAATATATGTACTTTAGCTATATTCTGAAAATTTTGAAAAATTTAAAACTTTTTCGCGAAAGTAAAATCCTTTGAACTAAGTGGACAAAACTATTTTCAAAGCTTTATATATTATGTTACACTATTTTTTTGAAAATGATTTGAAAAATGAGTTTCTCTTGTTTTGAAAAAAACTTTTGAAAATGTTTTGAAAATCTTTATTTGTGTGACATGGTATTGAAATTTCTATTTGATTTCAAGGAAAGTCGAGTTTAACCTGTATTCTAACAATTAATAAAAATCCAATAAAAAATAAAAAATTCTTTAAGAGTCATTAGTGACTACTAAGCCTAAATAAGTAGCCGTGTTTAGTGAGGGTTCGCCCTTAGCAGAGTAGGTGGTTTAGAGGACATCGTGTAAGGCTCCGTCCTCAAGCAACGGGCTCCGGCCTATACTTACACCTATGCTGGCTGAATGCAGTTGCATCTACTCATTTGAGTTTAGGCAAACATTTTGGTATTTTAAAGTCTTAAAAAAAGTGTGTTTTGAATGAAGGAGTTGGATTAAATTCCCTACATTCTCACTTCCACTCAGGACCAAAGATGTTCAAGAAAATTTGATTAATGAGGTCTTGAGATTTTAAGTTAACCAGCCTTAGCCATCAGGGGTCAAACTTAATCATCCACATTTCCCTAGGTTTCTAGATTTGTGTGCTATATTGCATGCTTAGTCTCCGACCATAAGAATGTGATCAGCACATTATATGCACGATTGCGGTTTTGATGAGATGAGTTGACTCTTCACTTGAGGGACTGGGATGAGGGGTTCGAGTCTGGACTTTATCTAATGATGCTCGAGGATGGGATAAAATCTTTGAAGGCTTCATGAAACCTGAGTGTCAGCACCTTTAGCCAGTATGAGAACATGGTTCTTGTACTATCTCTTGACATTTACCTATGTGCCAGGGTGTAATAAAATAAAAAAAATGTTTTGATCAGTGTGTGCCAACTCTTGGTAAAAGCAGTGGAGCTAGCCAGAATATTACAAAGCAATGAAATGTTCAAGAAAAGCTCTCATTCCACAAAGCCAATTATCAAAAGAGCTTACACCAAAGGCGAGCGCTCCCAACCATTTCAAAGTGTCCACTTGGACCACCGCTATTAGGACCAGGAGTCGGGCTTGCACCAAAAAAGGGCTCTGCATCGTAAATGCTACAAGTGGTGTAGAAGGTACGATAGGTACTCAAAAAAGACACACCCTGGTGTATTCCCAGGAAAATAAGTGCAGAGGGCTCCAACTGCTCTTGACAGACGCACTGATCAACACCAAAAATATTTGTTGCGTAATAAGGCACTTGAGAGAATCCTTGTTCCAATGAGAGGGAGAGAAGAAATGACACAATCCTATACCCTCCATCACTGGCTTTCCATCTACACTTTCAAGTCTGACAACTAAAGAGACGATGGACTGGACGCAAGATTTGATTTATTCCCTAGTTTTGAGGATTGGGTCCTTAGGAGAATTTCTCGGACCAAAACCTTGGGTGACGTTTTGACTCTACTCTCGTGAATGCAGTCAACACTAAAGGTCATACCCTTAGATTATATGTATATAAGAGAGAGTCTGGGAAAACTAGAGGAATTAGATAACTCTTGACTAAGGCTGGGTTGAGCTCTAAGATTTTGGATCTCTAAAATTGAGAGAACTTGAACAAATCAGATCTTGTATGCACATGCACAAGGGGGTTAATCCAGTTCATTCATTTTCTTTGATGCTCGGGGACGCGTATAGTTTAAGTATAGGGGGTTGATGAAACATTGTTTCATGCTTCTAATTCACTGAAATTAACCCCCTATCTTAGACTACGTGTCAATGAAAACCAGACAAATCACTGTAAAAATCAGAGTCATTGAATAAATAAAAAAATACAAAAAGGGCAAAATTGAAATTCGTGGTGTTTTTACCCTTAAAAACACCCTCAAAAAGATTTTCTACCACTATTTGACCTCATCTCCATTTTTGGTCAACATGGAACTTGTAGATCTCATCGAGATCTACAACTTTCATGTTTTGAGTTTTTTCAAATTCGGTTATAGTGTCCTTCATATTTCAATTTCTTCTCTGAATAAACTGATTGGGCCACGTGGCGCCTTCTGGTTGTGCCACGCGGCCCGGTCCTTCACGTGCCTCGTGCCCTCAATCTCGACCGTCTGATCGCCTTCAGGCGCTTCCATCACAGCCATTCACTCCCCCAGTTGTTCCTCACCATCCGATCCTCCCCAGATCAAATCACGGCCGTCCTTGAGCGCCTTCACCTCAGCACGACGCGTGGCGCTCTCTACAACCAATCGATCAAACCACCCCAGCTTTAAATCCAGTTGCTCGTTAGCACCCGTCTCTTGGCCATTGGATCTTGAGATCCAACGGCCTAGAGATCATCCCCTGCCTCCAGCTCTCCTCTCCCCCATGTTCTCCACCTCGCCAACCAGTCGTCTTCTTTCATTTTCTACCACCTTCTCAACCATCTCCACCCCTCGCTAATCTCCCCACAACTTAGCCTGATCTACCCTCTTCCTCACGGGCACACATGCTACCCACGATCCCCTCTCCTAAGTCTCATGTTGACGAGTCCGGAATTGCATGTGTTAAGAGTAATGTGTATTTGATCGTGCGTAAAAATAATTTGTCATTTCGTTGTAGGCGGCAATGGAATCGGTCAAGAAAATAACCATACAATAAGTTAATCAATTTTTACTCACGTGGTTTTATGTTTATTTTACTTGGACAAGTCCCAAGGTCGAACACAAGGAGGCAAAGGAACAACCTAGAATTATGTTTATCAAAATTCGTGGGCGGTTTTCGAGGAGGTCTTTTTTTGTAATTTTAATGCAATAACGTATGCGAAATGCGAATTCGGCCTATTTTAAAGACTAAAGTGTAAATTACGCTCAAACGATGTCCAAAAAGTATGAAACTTGGCCACGGTGCAATATGATGAAGTAAATGCATTGTAAGTTTTTTAGAATTTTTAGATGCAATGTGAATTTTTTATGAATTTTTAAATGCAAACAAAAAGAATTTCAATATTTAATTATAATAAATATTAAACCTAATTATTTTCAAGGATAAAATTATCTAAAATCTATCACTAGGTGATTAATCTCAAAAAAAATCCTAAACCTCAAAAATACTAGTTTTAATACCTATTAAAAATCAAACACTGAAATATACAAAATGATTTTGGCGAGTGACGAGATCGGGATCGCGGAGAGATCGGAGTTTGAGTGTGGTGGTGCGAGATATGCGGAGGAGGCAGTCGGAGCGGGGTCGTGGGGATTGATTGAGATGTTGTGGCGAGATTTGAGGGTGTCGCCGCCTGCTATGGAAAGGGGGAGGAAGACGAAGGTCCCTGGACCGTCCGATCGACCGAAGATCGGATGGCCCAGATGGGGACACGTGGTGGCAAGGAGGGCTGTTGGTGCAGCACGTGCGTGACGCGTGCCTGGGAGGCACATGCTACACACGTGTGGGGTTTTAATAAATTTTTTTAAAAAAGCTAATAAATATAAACCCCAAAAACGGCTGACACATGGCGGCTCCATGAGCTGCCACATGTCAGCACCAGAAAATTCAGAGAATAAATCCTTTAAAAATACAAAAGAAATAGCAAATGGCCTTGGATCGAAAAAGTTTCTTCACGAAAATTGCTCGTCTCGATGAGATCTACAACTTTCATGAAGACATCAAAAACAAAATCGATCAATTCCATAAAGTGATATTTTTGGGGTATCCCATGTACATTGAATACCTATATATTTGGGTTTTATATTTTTTATTATTTTTAAACCAGATAAAAATCCGAAAAATATGGTAAATCAAAAATAAATATTTACACATTAATTTAATTTTTTGTATTTTTATTAATTAAAAAAAGAAGAAATAAAATAAAATATGAAAAGACCAATTTTGTCCAGTCGGTTAGTGAAGACTTGGACTCAATTTGTTTCTTTGATTTCAAACTCAATTTGGATTTGGATTCTTACGCATTTTAATAAAACTTTTATCAAAGAAGACAAATGAAAAAAAATAAAATAAAATAGGTTAATTGTGTACATAAAATAATAGCTCAAAATCAGCTAAAATACAAAATGTACAAAAGAGGCCCAAAACCCAACTTTCACATATGAGCTCCGATTCACTTGAACTTGGTCTTGTTTTGAAGGTATTTGAATGTACATTAGTTCAAAAGTGAGTAAGATAAAATGGACACTGGATGGGGAAGATATGAGGGTTTTAGTCTGAAAATCCTGAAACTATGGTTTGGGTTTTTGGTCCACTTATTTGGATTAGTGAATTTTTTGTATTTTTCATTTATCCTTGTTAGTGATATGTACACAGTGGAGGTAGTTTTGGTTCATTCGGAGCTAGCATGAATGAGTTAAAAATCATGGAATTTAGGATATTTACAAGTCAATTTTGGTTGGATTTTTGGCTTCTTATTTTGTGCAAAAATAAGGGATAAAATGCAATTCTTACGAAAACATGCATGAATGCTAATTATGCTGAATAGATGCAGAAATGCTATTGATTTTGAGGGATTTGAGCTTAATTAATGATATTTAGAGTGATGAATCCTAAATTCATCATCCCCTTATACTTAAAACATGTTCGTCCCTGAGCATCAAAAAGAAATGCCATGAGGTGAAATGAGATTGGGTTCCATACCAAGACCATAAGCTGAAGGTGAAAATGAAACTAGACTTGACCTTTGGATTAATAGTTTGGCGGAACTTCTGTGAGACTTAGAATTTTAAATCAACAGCCTTCAAGTTCTACACATCATTGTCACAGTTTCAGCGCAGAAGTCATCTTAGATCAATCCTCTTCCCAAAGCATACCCTATGAACATTGAACAATCGACTCATGTGTGTGAAAGGTTTTAGCTCTTCCCATCCAGAATGTCGGACTACCATGCTCATCTCCTCTTCAGTAACTCGTCCTCGGGGAGTCAGGTATTTCCTTCTAAGGTCTGTCGCGTTGTGTTCACAATCGAATTGGGGGAGAAGTTAGAAGAAGGAGAAAATAAATGGATGGTGGTCAGTGTAGTCACCTCTCCTTGTGAAGCTGGCCAGTGTAGCCGAGTCTCCACCAAGATCTGCAGGTTTCATAAAGCTTGGACCTTTTTGGTCAGATATTTATTTGGTAGAATGCTTCTTTGTATTTGGAATTTTTGGTGGTTCTGCCTGGATCTTATCGTGCCCCTACGGATATAGAATCTTTTTGTTTCCGTACATTTTTTGGGGTCTTAGAAAAAATTGTGCCCAGTCTTCCATCCATTTTCCGAAGCTTTATTTCAACATGTACTCCGGTCTTTAGATTTCCACGTTACCAGAAAAGAAAGTCACACAGTCTTCCAACATCCCGTCTGAGTTGAGCTAAGCGTATAGTGCAAGAGTACAAATTAATTCCCTATTCAAGTGTTGTACCCAGAATGAAGAGAACATGTTAGACACTAAGAGTCAAACGCTGTTCATTGTCATGAGGAACTCAAAGAATTAAGTCAAAGACCTAAAGTTTCTAAAATCCTATTTCTCGGTGAAGTTCCTCAGAAAATTAGGTGGATTAAGGTCAAGTCCAGACCACTCTCGGTTTCTGCTCATAACTCGGTTCAGAACCCAATGACTTTTCACAGATGCAAATGAAATGCTGGATGAAGTGCAGGTGTGTAAAATGCAGACATAATTTTTTGTGATTTTTTTTATTTTTTTATGCAAGGGATTTTTTTGGGTTTTTTTATGCAAAATGAATAAGAAGCCATTTTTTAAAAATTTTGGATTGGACACAGTCAGTGTTAGTAGCAAAACTCTTTTTTATTTTTTTAAGTTAGTTTTTTTTGTTTTGTTTTTTTTCAAATTAATTACCAACCCCGTAAATACATATAGACTTACGTGAAAGTACGAGATATGGGTAAAATATATACATAGTATATATACATACCCCCCTATACTTAGCGAGTGTTGTGTCCTCAGAGCACAAGAAGCTTAAAGAAGACATAGCGCGGGCTAAGCGTAAGAGAGTGAAAAAGAAAAAGAAAAAGATGGATCGGAACGCCCACCTATACTTAGGCTGTGAATAGTCTAAGTATAGAAGAAGAGCAAAAATTGAGGTGGTCGGGATATGTGGATGAAGAGAGTATATACAGGTGGGTGTCAGTTCCCCCTATACTTAAGCTCTCGTCAGCCTAAGTATGGAAGAAGGGTGGACATGGAGTGATTGAGAAGGAAAAGTGTGATGAGGGGAATGGTATATACAGGTGGCATCGGTCCCCCCTATACTTAGGCATTGGCCTAAGTAGATGAAGAAGCTGTACAAGGAGACCGATGTGGTCGGGAGGGAGGGTGGGTAGACGATGATTAAGGCGTTTTCGACCGATCTTTTTGTGAGCCTGTGGTGGGAGATCGTAATGACTTGAAGGAGATGAAGCATTTGATTCCCAACTATTATCAGTGTCATTATTAGAAAAATCATGATGGATATCAGATGAAGCGTATGAGTCAGATGAAAGGTAGCCATCATCAGAGTTATCCTCAGAGGAATAGTATTTGAAAGTTGACACACTCCAGATATTCATGTCTTTTTATTTTTTCAGTTGTTTCCTCAGAATTCGTTCCTTCTTTGGATCAAGCAGTTTGTCCTCGGATGAATACTCGGAAGCACCGGTCTCAGTCAGCTCATAAGAAATAATTCCAGTGTACTTGATGAGGGCAGGAGCATCAGATTTGAATGAATACTAGTTAGGAACGGGAGTTGTCCAACGAGAATCACATTTTGGATCCTTGCGAAGATATGGTTTTAGAGCTGCCGAGCAGACCTCACTCATGTAGCTTTTCCGGACCTGATGAGGGATCATCAGCTGATTCCTCTTCCGGAAGGTCAAAGGTGACTTTCTTTTTCTTGTTTCGTGAAGGTGTCAGTTCACTTGAGTATCCAGATGAATAACCATTGGAATTCTTCTCCTTGGTCGTTGATTGGCCTATGTGTTTGTTCTTAATCTTCTTAATGTCGGTGCACTCTTAATTTGGGATGATTTGGTCAAGGTATTCAGAGAAAAATGCTCCAGGATGCAACCATGCATATGTCTCAAGATCATATAAGAAACATTCATCTATTTTGAGATCCGCGGGAATTGAAAAAACTGGGGAGAATCTCTACATGTTCATTTTCAATTGATTTGACATTGGAGCATTCCTGTGTCAAGTTGATATGATCCATGTAGTCAGAATAGGTTGACCCAGGGTGTGCCCACGCATAAGTCTCCAGATCATATGATTCATATACTTGATTCTCCATGGTGAGAGCAGCTGGGAAGGGAGCAGGGGGAAGATTCTCTAAACCAATAGTCTCATCAACAACCGTTATCTCAGGTGTAGCAGCAGGGTAGGGCTCTTCTACCGCTTCTTGGTTACGGCTGTCGGGGGCTTCGTGGGTTGCCTCATAAAATCGTGGTTCCTCAAAGATTGGGTGAGATCGAAGTGCTTCCAATGCTGTAAAATTAATTTCCCGAGTCTCGCAATCAATAATTGCATTTGGCAATGCTAAAAATGGCTTTCCGAGAATAATTGGAGACTGGGTGAATTCTCCTTGATGCTCAATATTAATGATCGTGAATTCCACTTTGAGCGGAGCACCTTGGAATATCATGATGACAGAAATGGTTCCTCTCGGTCGCTTTATCAATCGATCATCTAATTAAACAATCTCTCGTATCTTCCTGATCGGTCCGAGTCTGAGTTTGTGGAATACAGAGGTCGAGAGGATATTGATTGGTGAATCGTCATCAATCCGAGCATGGGTGAAAATTGTCTTTGATTCTCAAATTTGAGCAACCGCTTCACTATGCATCTCTTGGTTTTTCTCCTCAACACCAAGGAGGAGGCCATTGACAAAATATGTCTCTCAGTCTTTGTTCTAATCCTGCTTGACTTTTTCATCATTAATTTATCCATTACAAATCCTTTAAGGTCGGGGAAGTGTTCAATGACATGTATAAAGGGAAGTTCAAACATCAATCTTTTTATCACTGCTTCCCGTAAAGCAGGATCAAAATTCTTCAGATCTTCTTCAGATTCAATTTTTATGTATTTTTCGTGATTTTTTATTTTTGGGTGTTTTTGAATATTCCAATTTTTTGGTATTTTCTATGTGGTGTAGTGATGTGGTGTCTTCCGTAGATGAGAAGGGGCTTTGATGTTCAGAGTAAGAGTCAGAGGCATAGTCATTTCTAGGGGAATAATATGCAGAAGTGACATTGTCAGAATCATCCCTAGGTTTCTGAATATCCTCAAAATTCTCAACATGAGATTCAATCTTTTCCTCATCCATTTTTATGTCCGAGCTCCCATAAAATAAACTGAGTCAGTCAGTAAAATTTCTGAATTTTTCCTCTATTAATTCAAATTTCTTATTTGTCCTTGAAATATCATCCTCAAAACTCTGGTCATGATCAATCATGGGAGTAGTCGGTGTGTGTTTTTGTATTTGAGATTCAATAATTTCATCTTCCATTTTCTTGTATGTGCTAGGAGAAAAGTCTCTATCCAATATCTGATCGTTATTTTCTGAAAATTTCTCCTCGAAAATTATGGAAGGAGGCTGCTCATATAGTCCATGCATGTGGAGTTGGTCTGAGTAGAGTTCAATCCTTTGATCATGGTTGGTCAGACTTTGATATTGTAGAGTCAACATATAGGGGTTATGTGTTTATATGTTGTCAATCCAGTCCTCTGTATGAGTAGTTTGATCAAGTGAGTGATATTCGGGTTGGTCAATAGGGATTTGATCGTTGCGTTCAATACAACACTGATGATCATTAAGTGCAGGTCTTTCCATCTGGGTTTGGTTTCTCAGCCAGTCATGAGACTCAAAGGTATTTTGATCTTGAAATGGTTCATAAGAATAAGATGGTTCAGTACAAGATGGTAGGTGGTCATGTGCAGTCGGATGATTCGAGTAGGAATTCATTGAGGGGGTTGAATTCATCCGCGGGTGAAAGTCTCCCGTAAATGTTGGAGGATTATTGAAAGAAGAGGATTTAGTTGATTTGGGCCTAACCGAGACAAATTCATTTTCATAATATAGCTTTGATGGATTTTTAGATAAATGTTCGGCCATTTTTGAAAGAGTTGAAAGGAATGATGATTTGGGTTTGCAATGATTTTCATGATCTGGATGCGGAGAGTTTTTGGATAAAAGTTCCATGATGAGGTTTAAATCAAGAAAGGAGAGAGATGATTGCAAGGGATAGTCAAAAGAAATTTTATCAAATGTACGGCTTTTGATCTTTGATATCGATTCATGCACACCAATGCAAACATAAATCAAACCCAGGTTCACCAACTCACACAATGAAGCCGTAAGAGTTTGGCTATTATCTTTTAAAATTTAGTTGGTGATAAGATAATCTTGGAAAGAAATTAGCGAGTTGTTAGGTGCCAAAAATTTCTTAATGACTGGCCCGAATTCTTACGACTAGTTGCACCTACTTTCAGCCAGTATGGGAGTAAGTACGGACTGTAGAACGGCTACCCGTTACTCGAGGATGGAGCCTTACGCAGTGTCCTCTAAACCACCCACTCTACTAAGGAAATCTAGACCGCTTACCGGCTATCCGTAGATCCTCACTGAGAAGTAACTAATCGTTTTTGGTAGAATCAGTAGTCAATCTGAAAATCCGGGTTTGGGCTCTAGCCTTAAGTGGCGTCTCTCGCTCACTCAGAAAAATAAAAGAATCCAAGGTCGAGGTTGCTCTCCCACAAAAATTCTTGATTTTATGGGTTATTAAGATCGGCTATATTTAGCAGTCCCAATTTTAATTAGGCGATCACTGAAGAATTAAATGAGCACAAATATATACGTCTACCGTCCAGTCCCAATTTCCTTTAAAACTATGTGACAAAATAGGAGGGAGAAATTCGGGAAAAGCTGATGCACGTGAAAATAATGATGTATGCTTAGTTAGAAGACTTACAGTAAATCCCCGCAATCTTCATGTGGGATGCAATACAGAAATTGAAAAATTAATCTAGATGAATGCAAGCAGATGAAAAACCGTACCTAGCAGAAAGTTCTATTAGCGGGGAAGAATTGAGTTGAATTTGACTAAATTGAATGATCTATGTGCGTCTCAATTATTGTGAAGTGTGGCCTTAGGTCCTACGAGCACAATCAAAAAATTAAATGCTCTAAGAGCCGTATGTGCATGTCTATCCTAATCGCCATTCAAGTCAGGCCCCACCCTCACCAGAGAGTGAAACAGGCCACGATACACCACAGAAAGAGTTAAAGGTCCTTTACACACGCTAGAGTCCAAACGGGCACCGATATAAATGAGCAATTGATTACATGAATTAAAAGTTGCAGAAATAAAAATCCTAGACTCTACGCTCTCTCACGACTCGACTCGATCTTAAATTAATTGCAGCTTTTTCGGAAGTCGGTAAAGATGCGTCGGTTCTTGAAAAACCGCTCCACGTACGTCGGATACCTCGCAAAAAAAATAAGAGAGAGAGTGTAAGAGAATGACTAAAAAATAAAATAAGAAAAATAAATGTAGAAAATAAAAATAATATAATATCGTAGGAAAAAAATGGAATTTACAATGAGAAATTCAGGGGTCAGACTACCCGAATGCGGAAAACCAAACAAAAATTTTCAAAACACAAAATAAAGTCGTTTGCCTCCCCGACAACGGTGCCATCTGACAAGTCCGTAATTACACGTGTTAAGAGTAATGTGTATTTGATCGTGCGTAAAAATAATTTGTCGTTTCGTTGTAGGCGGCAATCAGAATCGGTCAAGAAAATAACCACACAATAAGTTAATCATTTTTATTCGCGTGGTTTTATGTTTATTTTACTTGGGAAAGTCCCAAGGTCAAACACAAGGAGGCAAAGGAACAACCTAGAATTATGTTTATCAAAATTCATGCGCGATTTTCGAGTCGGTCTTTTTTGTAATTATTAATGCAATAACATATGCGAAATGCAAATTCAGCCTATTTTAAGAACTAAAGTGTAAATTACACTCAAACTATGTCCAAAAACTATGAAACTTGGCCATAGTGCAAAATATGATGAAATAAATGCACTATAATTTTTTTGAATTTTTGGATGCAATATGAATTTTTTATGAATTTTTAAATGAAAACAAAAAGAATTTAAATATTTAATTATAACAAATAATAAATCTAATTATTTTTAAGGGATAAAATTATCTAAAATCTATCACAAGGTGATTGATCTCAGAAAAATCCTAAACTCCTATTAAAAATCAAACACTGAAATATATAAAATGATTTTTATATGGCAAACTATGCACGCAAATGCAAATTTTTTTTGTGCACAATGTTAACCACAAATAATTCTACAATCCGTGATTTTTCGAGAATTTTTAGAGCAACGGTTAATCAATTATGAAAATTAGAGCGCAAACTAGGCAAAGTATGCAATTTTCCACAGAACAAATAATTATTAATTAATCATTGAACACAAAAAATCCACGATAGGTTAAAATGTAGAGAATTAAATGAGGAACAAAATGCTATTTTTGGATAATTAAATAATGCAATGTAGAGGCCTAAAATGGCGGGGAGAGATAGGGTATTTCTGCAATTATAGTAAATAAAATAAATAAATAAATAAATAAAGTGGGGGCCTATTTGTATTTACCAGTAATTAAGGGGGCTTCTCTGCAATTGTTCATCAGGTCACATGCAAGGCACGTGACCTATGGACTGAAATGTAAAGCTGGCAGAACAGGAGGGCCTCCTTAATATTTCTTCACGCAGTCACGTGGTATGCACGTGTCGTGGCAGGATCGGAGGGTTGGTCGGCTCGGATGCCATGTGTCGATGTCGCGTGCCTCGGCCTGGGTCCGAGACTCAAGTTGCGGGGGTGGCTCGGAAGTAGGCTCGGAGGTGATTATGGACTGCTGAAGAACCTTCAATCTGACGGCTCGGGCTCTCTGATGCTTCAACGGCCCTGATGGCGGGTGGCGCAATGATTGAACGGTGTGCGTTGGCCGACACAAGGTCGAGGGTCGTCGGAGGAGAGGCGGCACGGTGGAGTGTTAAACGGTAGGGGAAGTCGGGGGAGCCTGATTTGGAGTTGATGATGCTCGTTTGGCTGGAGGTGATGGCTTCGAAGGCTGGAGCTTGCTCGATTTGTCGATGACATCGTAAGAGTATCGATGAAGGAGTTGATGAAGATGCCCAGAGATGGCGCCGATGGTGGAGGTTTGAAGATGGAACTCAAGGGTGGATGATCGGGATGTGTTGATCGGGAGTTGTGTGCGAATGAAAGCGATGATGGTAGGGAGAAAAGAAGACAACGCGGAGGAGAAGGTGGAGAAGATTGTCGGAGATAAGCTTCGTGGGCTTAACAGCAAAGCGGAGCAAGGTAGGTCGTCGGGCGACGCTGCTACGAGCGGGTGAGGCTCAGACCTCATCGGAGCAGGGGAAGTCAGGGTACTGTCACCGCCGCGAGGACCACCTACGGTGCAATCGGCGGATGACATTTGGACGGGGCGTCACTACGTTTAAATAGAAGCTGGGTCCTGCCAGAGATGGTAAGAGGGGATTCACGGTGATTGACGAGATTGGGATCGCGGAGAGATCGGAGTTTTAGTGCGACTGTGCAAGATATGCGGAAGAGGCGGCCGGAGCAGGATAGTGGGGAGTGATTGAGATGTGGCGGCGAGATACGCGACGGCGGAGAGATTTGGGGTCGTAGCTAATGAATCCATGATTCATTAACTTTTCTGTCGCATTTTGTCTTAAAACCTTTAACAAATGCATATAAATATTCATTAATTTCCATCTTTTAACAAATTCCCATTCATGAATAAAAAGTCATTTTTAACCATAAAAATCATGTAAATAAATAATGAACAAGAAAAAGAACAACAGGCAGATTTGATATATGTATATATATACAATATGACTTAAAATATAAATATAACTGCAAGGTATATTTATAACCTAACCCCTGAGACCAAGTCAGCATGGATTGGTCGACAAACCAATAAGTAGGGGGAGATAAGGAAAGAAAACCATAAAAATAAATTAAGTCACACACTATGTACATTTCACTATTTATAAAATAAATACAAACCTTCAAAGATTTTTAATTAATTCATATATATATATATATATTTCACCAAACTCTTTTCCTAATTATTTCAAAAAATGTATATAAAAATATAAAAATAAGTTAAAATTATTACCATGTACATATACCAAGAAACCCAGCTTATAAATTGTCAAAATCTCAACTTCCGAACATCATAACTTCTTCATACGAACTCCAATTACTATACTCACCTTTAAAGTTCATAAAATAATATTCTCTAATTAATAAAGTGGTTTCATCGAATTCGGAGTCCATTTACAAAAAGTCAGTTTTGGGACCAAAAGACAATGGGGTTTCTGGGCTACTTATTTTATATAACACACTTTATTTATAGTTTTCTCAATTTTATAATTTCTAAATGTTTTCATGATCTTGTATTTTCACCCTAATTTATTTCATAATTTTTGGAGTTTAGTTATTATTTTCATAAAATCAAAAACCCCAAATTATAAGTAAAATGAACTAACTAGATACTACTCATATTTATTAAAATATGTAAATTAATTTATTAAAATCCATAAAAATTCACATAATCCTTATTTATTATTCTCATAATTAAGAAAATATAAAAATAATTTTATTTATTTATTTATTAAATTAAAAATCCAAAACCTATTTATATATACATATTTATTAATATAATATTTATATTTTGAATAATATTTGTTTTTTGAATAATATTTATTTTTTATAAAAAATAATTATTCCATAAAATAGATAATTAATTTATTTACATTTCTTGTATTTATACCTATTTAAAATAATATTATTTATTATTTAATAATGAATTTACAAACATTTTCAGCTTCTGGCCAACCAGGTGCTGACACTTGTCAGCACCTGGCTCATCTTCCTCAAGAAGTTGTTCTACCAGACTGCTTTGACCGGCCAACTTCAGCCATTTTTCCCGCGCACCTCTTCACTCCTCCAAGCAATCCAAACCGCCAGATCTAATCCTCCAACAACTCTCTACTTCGCCAGCCCTTGGATGCTACTTGGAGCCCATGCCATTGCTCTATATAAAGCTCTAAAGTCCGTCATTCGCAAACTAACTCTCCAACCACCTGAAGCACATAAGCTCCAGTGGCCGACTCCCCAACTTTTCCGCCTTGCTCCGCCTCATTCCGGTGGTGAGATCACTCGACGACCAGCTCGCGTGGAGGAGGGATTTTCGGAGGAGGTTCCAAGGCTATTCTCAGCCTTGCATCTCCGCACATCGCCGTGTTCCACTCCGGCCAAGGTCGCCCGTCGAGCACTTCTTCAAGGTAATATACCTTGACTTCCCCGGATATATTCATCCATTCTTCTTCGAATTTTCTTCATCGATTTGCGTGTAGACATTAGCAAAATTAAGCCGTCATTAGGACGCTTAACCATCCTACTTAATCACCCAATCGAACTCCCATTCCAATCGTTTCGAATCCATTTCAAATCGTGCATCATTTCGTCATCCTTTTCAAGCATTTCACACAGTTCTTTTGGAAACCAATATTTGCGACCTTGCAAAACCTTAATCCATTGGCCGATTCATCGAATGGAGCATATATATCTTGCAATTGCAGATTATTATTCAATCAGGAGCAGCTTCATGCGTCTGGAAGCTTTCATCATCAAAGAAATCGCAATTCAAAGAAGTGCAACAACCTGGAACTCAACCTCCAGGATCTGTGGATCTCCACCTTCTTCAAGTGTTCACCGCCGCTTCGAGCTACCTCCGCCAGCCACCTACCGCGGGCGAGCTCGAGAGTTAGATCCTCTAACTCTCTGGCCCCGCCGGAGAGCCAAAGCCTTCATAGGCCGGTCGGGATAAATCGGAGAAGACGCGCCCTTCACCAGCGAGTCCAACAACCTCAAGAACAATTCAAAAGCCCCATGCGTACAGGTGTACGACACGTGGCACACGCGGAGACGTCAGATCAGCGGAATCAACTTCTAATCCCATCCGTCCAACGCGAACCGGTGGAACAATTGCATCATAAGTCCAGAAGGTTTCCAGATCATTAATTCCCGCTCCACAAGTTTCTAGAAATTACATTTAGGTCCCTCCGCAGGGACCTAAATGCAAAAACTTTTATTTTTTTACAGAACAGTCCCTGCGAGAACCTTTTTGCAACACTTCTTAGTAGTTTTCTTACACTTACACCCCTGGGCTGTAGGGGATATTTGGACCTCGTTTGACCTCATTTTTCGTCGATTTCTTTAGGGTAGTTATGCAACTACTCCAGCAAGTTGTTGTTAAATTTTTGTGTCTTTTTCTCGTGTTTTCATTGTGTTTTGATTATTCGAAAACCGCCTTTGTTTCGTTTTGTTTTCATGTTTAGTTTGAGCATGTTGCTCGACCCACTTTCTACCTACTATATAGTATCATCTACCTATATTCACCTATTACTTAATAAATAAATCTTTTGAAAATATCCTTTTTGAAAATTAAATAAAAATTTGAAAAGATTAAAATCAAATAATAAAAAATTAAAAAATCAAAAATTCATTAAAAGGTGTGTCTTTCCTCTGATTACTTTCAGAAAAGATAAAATAAAATCACGAAAATTTTCTCCAAAAAAATCAAAGCCCTCTATTCTGCCTCCTTGAGTTCGACCCATGCACACTTAACTGGTAAAATATATAGTGTAGATTTTCTTCCGAAAACCGAATTTGTTTGATTCGAGTTAAGATTTGTTTCGCGGCTTTTTCTACATCGACAATGTTATTCTCTAAAAAAGTCGCGATCTAATTTTAACGCCTATCAAAATGGTGTCGTTGCCAGGGAGGCGTTAGAGTACTTTGATCTTTTTCGAATTTTTGTAATTTTATTTTTTCTCTTCTTTTTGTTTGGTTTTTCGTTGCTTTTCGTACGGTTTTTCGTACTGCTTTTTCTCTATAGTATTCTTGTTTTGTTTTTGTAGTTTTCTTTTGGCTTTTCTTACGGTTTTCTTGACTCTTTTCTCGATTGATTTTGTACAAGCTAATCAAGTTTTACAGGGCCTACAGGATCAACCGACTTCTTAGGAAGCCGAATCAATTGAAAGAGCAGAGGTCGGCTTCTTCTTCACGAGTCGGCTGCAGAGGGCAGAACTTAGTTAGTATAATTTTTGTAAAAGAGAGAGAAAGGGAGAGAAGATGTAAAAGAGAATAAACAACCCCCCATTTTTTCGGGTCTGATTCGCCGGATACCGTGTATCCAGGGGATCAGGGCACCCACTACGGTTTTCTCGCCTTATCGGTTTTTCCGTGGCTTTTTAGATGCTTGTTTAGGTTTTTTATTCTATCTGATTGTGCCTACGTAGATAGTCTTAGGACTCGCAACCTAGGTGCATGATTTTAGGATTTTTATATAAAAAATCGGTAGCCGTTGTTTGAAAAAAAACCTAAAAAATTATAAAACCACAAAATAAAATCGGGACTGCTAAAATATCTGACTTTAAAAACCGTAACGATTCATCTGCTTTGGGAGATTAATCCCCGCACATCATCTCAGAGTGCGCGAGCAAGAGCCGACCCATAAGGTTAGAGCCCAAAACCCGTATTTCCCGCAAAATACTACTTAGTTCATACACCTGATCACTGGTCCTCAGTGGGTACTCTCGGGTAGCCAGAAACGGTCCGGGTGTACTTAGCAGAATGGGAGGTTTAGAGGACACTGCGCAAGGCTCCGTCCTCAAGTAACACGGGTAGTCGAAAACGGTCCGTACTTACTCCCATACTGGCTGAGTGCGAGTGATCTTCTGTAAGGACTCGGGCCAGTGTTTCAGAGAAACCATCGGGCACCTATCAGCTCGCTCAACCCGCGATAACAACGACACTTGTTTGCTAATTACAACCCTAAAACTGACAAGATAAAAGACCGAACTCTTACGATCTTCATCGGGTTGAGTTGGTGAACACGGGGTTTGCTTTGTGTTTGCTTGTGGGGCGTGAGTTTCCGCGGCTTTTGCATTTTTCCTCTCATTTGAATCATACATCGTGCTCTCCCGATCAAATCTCTTGACATCGAAGATGATGTCTCGACGGCTTTTCTACTTAGACTCCGTGAGCTTTCGACCATCCACTGTCGAGCGTACTTCTTCACAGGCTCGGGATAATCCTCTTTCCGAGCTGGTCCCATCTGATCTCGAGAAGAGTCAGACCCAGACTCCCTCGCCTCCTGGCCAGAATATTGAGGCAGGCCCTTGTATCAATACATCATCTAGATCTCCAACCGATTTTTCGCTGAGTTCTTACGAGAGATTCTCTTTCACGGACAATCAGATGGCTCACGGCAAAGGACCAACGGCAGACGAGAGGCATCCAGCTGAGGAGCAGCATGAAGGAAGACCCGACGCCACAGATGTTACTACGGGAATTCTCGATACACTCCAACAGATGAATACACATATTCGAGAACAGTTTAGAGTTCAGAATGAACTGCGGGCTGAAATAGCCGCGCTGCGAGCAAGGGCTGGGAACCAGTTACCGCCTGCGGTTCCCACGACTTTACGGGATGAGTATGACCCGGGCGCTAGAACGCTCCACCATTGGATTCGGCTACCGCCGAATCAAGGGCCATACGAGCTGAGACCGTCCTTTATTTCACTACTTCCTAAGTACTATGGAAATGCCGCAGAGGAGCCGTTTACCTTCTTACAGCAATTCGAGATGATTTGCGGTACGGCTTGTTATCCAGGAGTTACGCAGGAGGTTGTACGCCTCAAGGCCTTTCCCTTTGCCTTAGCCGATAAGGCTCTTTACTGGCGGAGTCACTTGGGACAGAAAATTTCTACATGGGATGACCTGAAATCCACTTTCCTGCGTAAATATTTTCCTCTAGGAAGGACGAACATGAAGAGGAGCAAGATCTCCAACTTTACGCAACTCCCGCACGAATCTTTCCATGAGGCATGGGATAGATTCAAGGATCTTATGGAGAGATGTCGGCATCATGAGATCTCGATGAAGGTGCTAGTGCAGAATTATTTTGGAGGACTCCAGCCGGACATCCAGGGGCTCGTGAGTGCCGCATGTGGCGGCAGCTACTTGAACAAGGATGCCGAGTCAGTCTGGGCCATCTTCGAAGGGATGGCCGAGAACTCAAGAGTCGTGGACTCTACTTGGGCGTTTCAGAAAGCCCCGCAGCCACCACATCACTGAGAACATCACAAGGTGACCAACATCTCAGATTCTGAATCCAACACCAACATGGGATACATTAGCGAGAAGCTAACGTTGGTGGATGTGATTCAAAAGCAAGTCCAAGACTTACAGCCGCTGCGAGAGTTGGAGAAACTCTCATCTTTACCTCAGCAGCTGAGTGATCTGTCGAAGAAGGTGTCTGATCTTCAGCTCCAGTACCAGCAGAGCCAATCTTCTTCGACCACACAACCAGCACGGAGGATCTTACCCGCTCCGCCCACCCGTCCGATCCACTTCGTACAAGCGAGCCAGAGACTCCGCAGCTTGATTGGCATGAGGATTAGTATCATGCCAATCCCGGCCAGATCACCAGCACCACAGAGATGGAGGTAGAGCTGCAATCCACTCTTGAGATTAACGGTATTTGGTATACTCCGATTCAGCAGCCGAGTACACCAAATCAGCAGCAGCAGTCGTACGGTCATCCGCAGCATGGACGTCCGCATTTCCAGCACCACCAGAGCTTCACGCCATAGCGGTCTCATCCGAATGTCTATCATCAGAGACCACATTCATATCAGCATCCTGCTAACTATTCACAGAACTATCCTTATCAGCAGCCGCAGCAGTCTTCCTCCACACCACAACGATACTCTCAGCCTTCCACCTCTCAGCAATACATGCCAAGGTAGGAGAGAGGAGCAAGCCAGGGCCACCACACCGAACCAGAGATGTCTTCACAAGCCCAGGCACTCAACCAGATCATGGACATGCTGAGTACGCTCCAGATTGCACACAAGACTGAGATGGAGCAGGTTAACCGTCGTCTGGATGAGTTAACCACACCAAAGACCACTCTTCCAGCCCAGCCTCAGATGAACCCGAACAACAAGAGGAGGCATCCAGATCAGGTAGACACTACAGGTAAAATCTCGTTTCCTGAATTTTTATCTAACTTCATTCGTCTCAGGAGCGGTAGACCACCACAAGCACTTGCTGGAGTAGAAGAGCGGGTACTTGACGAGGAGCACGAGCAGATCCATGAGTTGTAAGAATCTGAAGTCGAGGAGGAGAACCAGCAAGATGATGAGGACCACCCTGCAGACTCAAGAGACGGGAGCGATGCCGACAAAGTAAATATGGACACTAGCGAATCAGATGATGACACCACGCCAGATCAGGCAGAGAATCCCGAGAAAAACATTACTTCCCCTATCTTAGAGAGTTTTGTACATAATTTTGAAACTCTCGATGTACAAGATGATTCTCATATCAATAAAAATTCTGATTTTCTGACTTCTAATTTTGTTCCTTTTCCCGATTCTTTGTTTGGAAAAGGAAATAAAAATACCAAAAAGAATGTTGCTTCTCCAGAGATCGAAAGATTACTCAAAGATCACATCTTTTTGAAGATCCCGCTTCACAATGCCTTAGATCAGTTTCCTACGCTTAAGAATCAATTGAAACCGATGCACCACGCGTAGGAAAAAGAGATCCCGAACAGAGAAACATGTCTTGACTAAGGCTACATCTTGTTCCATACAGAATAAGTTACCAAAGAAGAAGAAAGAATCAGGTGCACATTATGTCAGATGCGAGATCGCAAAAGCTGAATTTGATTGCACTCTATTAGATAACGGTTCCTCGATCAATTTGACACCATATTCTTTACTCGATAAGCTCGAGTTAGGCCCTCTTTACAAATCCCGTGCGATCCTTCAGTTTGCTGATAGATCCGTAAAGAGACCTAAGGGTATACTAAGGAACGTTATCGTAACCGTGCAGGGTCTCAATTCCCAGTGGACTTTATGGTCCTGGACATGGATTGCCCTACACAGTTACACCTTACCCCGATCATTCTCGGGAGGCCTTTCTTAGAGACCACAAAGGCTCTCTTCGATTATGATACAGGGAAGGTATCTTTTCACGCCGAGGGCGAGAAGGTACATATAGAGATGGCGAGAGAATCGAACACAGCCAGTGTTGCATCTTCGGATTTTCTGAATTCTTTAGCCTCCTGCGATTACATAGATGAGGTCCGTCTTGACGACCTCGAAAGATATCAGGTAGAGACCCAAGAATTTTTAAAAGAGGACGGATCCGAGACCACAGGGGGTGATTCTTCAGACGGAACTTTATATTTTAGTCTGGATGATGAGAAGCAAAGGGATCAGACTTCTGATGAATTTAATGCAGATCTTTCAGATTCAGAGAATTTACACGATTCCTCCGTCTCAGATGATCTAGAGACAGAGTTTCATTTAGTTGAGTTATTTTCCTCTGATCATTCTGAGGAGTCGGATGATGTCCTGAACATCTTCTGTAGTCCGACTCTAGAGCACATCGATATGGTGGATAATCAGAATGCCGACAAATGCACAACCGATACAGATCCCCGTACACATATGGATAGGGTTTCAGTAGATCCAGATTCTACCTTACTAGAATTAAAAACTTTGCCACCAAACATGAAATATGCTTTCCTTGCGGGTCCACATCAACGGTTTTCGGTCATGAAATATGCTTTCCTTGCGGGTCCACATCCATGATTCATTAACTTTTTTGTCGTATTTTGTCTTAAAACCCTTAACAAATGCATGTAAATATTCACTAATTTCTATCTTTTAACAAATTCCCATTCATGAATAAAAAGTCATTTTTAACCATAAAAATCATGTAAATAAATAAAGAACAAGAAAAAGAACTAAAGGCAGATTGGATATATGTATATATGTACAATATGACTTAAAATATAAATATAACTACAAGGTATATCTATAACCTAATCCCCGAGATCAAGTCAGTATGGATTGGTCGACAAACCAATAAGTAGGGGGAGATAAGGAAAGAAAACCATAAAAATAAATTAAGTCACACACCATGTACATTTCACTATTTATAAAATAAATACAAAACTTCAAAGATTTTTAATTAATTCATATGTACAAATTTTTCACCAAACTCTTTTCCTAATTATTTCTAAAAATGTATATAAAAATATAAAAATAAGTTAAAATTATTACCCTGTACATATACCAAGAAACCCAGCTTATAAATTGTCAAAATCTCAACTTCCGAACATCATAACTTCTTCATAGGAACTCCAATTTCACTCTACTCACTTTAAAGTTCATAAAATAATATTCTCTAATTAATAAAATGGTTTCATCGAATTCGGAGTCCGTTTACAAAAAGTCGATTTTGGGACCAAAAGACAACGGGGTTTCTGGGCTACTTATTTTATATAACACACATTATTTATAGTTTTCTAAATTTTATAATTTCTAAATATTTTCATGATCTTGTATTTTCACCCTAATTTATTTCATAATTTTTGAAGTTTATTTATTATTTTAATAAAATCAAAAACCTAAATTATAGGTAAAAATGAACTAACTAGATACTATTCATATTTATTAAAATATGTAAATTATTTTTTTAAAATCCATAAAAATTCACATAATCCTTATTTATTATTCTCATAATTAAGAAAATTTAAAAATAATTTTTAATTATTTATTTATTAAGTTAAAAATCCAAAACCTATTTATATATACATATTTATTATTATAATATTTATATTTTGAATAATATTTATTATTTATAAAAAATAATTATTCCATACATTAGATAATTAATTTATTTACATTATTGTATTATACCTATTTAAAATAATGTTATTTATTATTTAATAATGATTTACAAACATTTTCAGCTTCTGGCCAACAAGGCGCTGACACTTGTCAGCACCTGGCTCATCTTCCTCAAGAAGTTGTTCTACCAGACTTCTCTGACCAGCCAACTTCAGCCATTTTTCCCGCGCACCTCTTCACTCCTCCAAGCAATCCAAATCGCCAGATCTAATCCTCCAACAACTCTCTACTTCGCCAGCCCTTGGATGCTTCTTGGAGCCCACGCCATTGCTCTATATAAAGCTCTAAAGTCCGCCATTCGCAAACTAACTCTCCAACCACCTGAAGCACATAAGCTCCAGTGGCTGACTCCCCAACTTTTCCGCCTTGCTCCGCCTCATTCCGGTGGTGACAGCACTCGACGACCAGCTCGCGTGGAGGAGGGATCTTCCGAGGAGGTTCCAAGGCTATTCTCAGCCTTGCATCGCCGCACATCGCCGCGTTCCGCTCCGGCCAAGGTCGTCCGTCGAGCACTTCTTCGAGGTATTAAACCTTGACTTCCCCAGACATATTCATCCATTCTTCTTCGAATTTTCTCCATCGATTTGCGTGTAGACATTAGCGAAATTAAACCGTCATTAGGACGCTTAACCATCCTACTTAATCTCCCAATCGAACTCCCTTTCCAATCGTTTCGAATCCATTTCAAATCGTGCATCATTTCGTCGTCCTTTTCAAGAATTTCACACAGTTCCTCTGGAAACCAATATTTGTGATCTTGCGAAACCTTAATCTATTGGCCGATTCATCAAATCGAGCATATATATCTTGCATTTGCAGATTATTCTTCAATCAGGAGCAGCTTCACGCATCTGGAAGCTTTCAACATCCAAGAAATCGCAATTCAAAGAAGTGCAACAACCTGGAACTCAACCTCCAGGATCTGTGGATCTCCACCTTCTTCAAGCATTCACCGTCGCTTCGAGCTACCTCTGCCAGCCACCTACCGCGGGCAAGCTCGAGAGTTAGATCCTCTAACTCTCTGGCCTCGCCGGAGAGCCAAAGCCTTCGTAGGCCGGTCGAGATAAATCGGAGAAGATGCGCCCTTCACCAGCGAGTCCAACAACCTCAAGAACAGTTCAAAAGCCCCATGTGTATAGGTGTGCGACACGTGGCACATGCGAAGACGTCAGATCAGCGGAATCAACTTCTAATCCCGTCCGTCCAATGCGAACCGGTGGAACAATTGCATCATAAGTCCAGAAGGTTTCCAGATCATTAATTCCCGCTCCACAAGTTTCCAGAAATTAAATTTAGGTCCCTCCATAGGGACCTAAATGTAAAAACTTTTATTTTTTTACAGAACAGTCCCTACGAGGACCTTTTTGCAACACTTCTTAGTAGTTTTTCTTGCACTTACATCCCTGGGCTGTAGGGGATATTTGGACCTCGTTTGACCTCATTTTTCGTCGATTTCTTTAGGGTAGTTACGCAACTACCCCAGCAAGTTGTTATTAAATTTTCATATCTTTTTCTTGTGTTTCCATTGTGTTTTGATTATTCGAAAACCGCCTTCGTTTTGTTTTTTTTTCATGTTTAGTTCGAGCCCGTTGCTCGACCCGCTTTCTACCTACTATATAGTATCATCTACCTATACTCACCTATTACTTAATAAATAAATCTTTTGAAAAATATCCTTTTTGAAAATTAAATAAAAATTTGAAAAAAATAAAATCAAATAATAAAAAAATTAAAAAAATCAAAAATTCATTAAAAAGTATGTCTTTCCTCTGATTACTTTCAGAAGAGATAAAATAAAATTGCAAAAATTTTCTCCAAAAAAATCAAAGCCCTCTATTCTGCCTCCTTGAGTTCGACCTAGGCATACTTACCTGGTAAAATAAATAGTGTAGGTTTTCTTTCGAAAACTGAATTTGTTTGATTCGAATTAAGATCTGGTTCACGGCTTTTTCTACATCGACAACGTTATTCTCTAAAAAAGCCGCGATCTTATTTTAACGCCTATCAAAATGATCGCCTGTTATGGAAAGGGGGAGGAAGACGAATGTTCATGGGCCGTCCGATCGACCGAAGATCGGATGGTCCAGATGGGGCCACGTGGTGGCGAGGAGGGTTGTTGGTGTGGCACATGCGTGGCGCGTGCCTGGGAGGCACGCGCCATGCACGTGCGGGATTTTAATAAAAAAAATTTATAAAAACTAATAAATATAAACCCCAAAAACAGCTGACACGTGGCGGCTCCTGGAGCTGCCACCTGTCAGCACTAGAAAATTCAGAGAATAAATCCTTTAAAAAATACAACAGAAATTGCAAATGATCTCAGATCAAAAAAATTTCTTCACAAAAATTGCTCGTCTCGATGAGATACACAACTTTCATGAAGACATCAAGACCAAAATTGATCAATTGCACAAAGTGATATTTTTGGGGTATCCCACATACATAGAATACCTATATTTTTGGGTTTTATTTTAATTTTTTTGATATTTTTAAAATAGATAAAAATCTGGAAAAAATATAGTAAATCAAAAATAAATATTTACACATTAATCTATTTTTTTGGATTTTTATTTATTAAAAAAATAAGAGACAAAATAAAACATGAAAAAGACCGATTTTGTCCAGTCGGATAGTGAAGACTTGGACTCAATTTGTTTCTTTGATTTTAAACTCAATTTGGATTTGGATTTTTGCGCATTTTATTAAAACTTTTATCAGAGAAAGCAAAAGAAAAAGAAATAAAATAAAATAGATTAATTATGTATATAAAATAACAGGTCAAAATCAGATAAAATACAAAATGTACAAAAGAGGCCCAAAACCCAACTTTCACATATGAGCTCCGATTCACTTGAACTTGGTCTTGTTTTGAAGGTATTTGAATGTACATTAGTTCAAAAGTGAGTAGGATAAAAACGGACACCGGATGAGGAAGATATGAGGATTTTAGTCTGAAAATCCTGAAACTAGGGTTTGGGTTTTTGGTCCACTTATTTGGGTTAGTTATTTTTTTGTATTTTTCATCTATCCTTGTTAGTGATATGTACACAGTGGAATGGTTTTGGTTCATTCGGAGTTAGCATGAATGACTTAAAAATCAGGGAAGTTAGGCTATTTACAAGTCAATTTTGGTTGGATTTTTGGCTTCTTATTTTGTGCAAAAATAAGGGATAAAATGCAATTCTTATGAAAACATGCACGAATGCTAATTATGTTGAATAGATGCAAGAATGCTGTTGATTTTGAGGGATTTGAGCTTAATTAATGAGATTTAGAGTGATGAATCTAGTTCATCACACGTCACTCACGCAGGCCACTACCTCAATCATCTAGACCTCCATGCTCCACCTTCAAATAGCCTGCCTCCGCCCCATTTCCTCCTTGTGCACCTTCACGATGGGCGAGGCCCAGCCCTCCTCCACCTCCCTGCGATAGGGGAAGGTGGAAGGATCGAGCAAAGACAACCTACGTCCCAGGAGCATCCACGTCGTCCGCCCCCGGAGAGCGGAGGCTCGGTGGGACCGAGCCTCGCCCGAAGCCACTTCGAGCCACCAAGTGGCCCGAGCCACCTACAGCGGCCATCCGACCATACGCCGAGCCTTGCCCCTACCCGAGCCTAGACCCACGTGCCTCAGGCACGTGGGGATGGGTATTTGCATCGGCACCCCTCATAACTTTTCCTAATTGCAATCAGGTCTCGAGCTCACGTGCAGACCACGTGTGTTTGGGGTATTTTGCATTTATACCCTCGCGGGTTTTAATAATTGCAAAAATACCCCCGTGTGTGTGGGTTATTTATAGGGAAGGTTCCGCACTTTATTTCATTTGCATTTTAGTCTCTTCCAGGGACTTGTTTGCTATTTATCTTTCATGTTTTCTTGCATTTATGCCCCTGGCTTCACTTGTGCATATCTTGAGCATCCTAGCTCCGATTGAGTCGATTTCAGTGGCGTTTTGAAGCTCATTTCATTGTCTTCTTGATGGCATGCTTGTATTTTAATTTGAACACTATGAATTTCGATATATTATTTTCATAGCTCAATGTCTTTATTTCAATGCTTCGCATGCCTTATTTTTTACATAAATGAAATTAGCTTCATGAACATGATTCTGATTTGACTTGTGATTAAATGGATCAAGTATTTTTATGATTAGGAAATATTTACGCATCTCTTTGCATGATAAAAATCAAATAAAAAATGCATATTCTCATGTTTACTTAATGCATCTTGTCTTGTCTTAATGCATTTCTTGACCTACTATTCAATTAATCCAACATTTGGTTAAAGTAATAAGAGTCTAAATATCATGGAAGAGGCTCGTGTCCCTGAGTTCGACCTTGGGCTTGTCCAAGTAAAATATAAATATGACCATTCGATTCTATTGACATATCAATTAAATGTTTTTTGATGGACCTAATTTAGCCTGACTGCAATGACAAATCTGAATGTTAATTCTACACTATTAAACGGCTGGATTTACGGTTCGTCAGCAAACCGTCCCTCTTTTAAAGCTTTATTGTAACCACAACTCTAGTCATTAGACGTTCATGCCACAATACTAGGTTTGGAAATCTGGCCACTCAAGGAGACTGTGTATGTTTCCATTCATGTGCGTCTCCTACCAGAGGATTCTAACCCTCACCACCTCAACAGTGAAGAGCTACATGTAAAGTGCTTGTCCAAGTTAGGTCATTGTCTAAAAGAACCATGTGTGTGTATGAAATATTCTACTTAGACCAATCAAGATGACATGTGAAAATAGTCTTGTTGACTCAATGAATTAAGTCGCTATACCTGAAAAGTCTCAACTCTAGTTCATATAAGGTTCCTTTGAAATTAAGTGGATTAAGGTCTTAACCAAGCTCCATTCTTCGATTTTATTCCAAATTAGTTTAAGCATTAATTTCATTCTGAAAAATGCATATACAAATGCAATAAAAATATACAAAAGTATTTTTTTCATATAAAAGAAAAGAAAGGAAAGAAAAGACAAATCTTTTTGAAAAGCTTTTTCAGATAGTTTTGCATTTTTATGGATTTTAATTTTAGAATTTTGATATAGTTTTTAATAAGGATAATTATACACATTTACAAGAATTTACAAGGCTTTTACACAAATTTATAAAGAATTTTATGCAAATCATATATACATGTTTATACACAATTTATACAAGATTTTTCAAAAGGAATATTTACAAGTTCTATATACAAATTTTATAAGATGGATTTTATCTACAAAAGAATTTTATTTACAAGTTTTAATAAAGAAATTTGTATACAAATTATACAATATTTAGATAAAGGATTTATTAAAAGACTTTTATGCACAAAAGAATTTTATTCACATATTTACAAGGTGATTAGAAGTTCTATTTACAAACATTTTGTACAACTAGTATACACAAACAATATGTACAAACAAGTTATTTATATACAAGGGGGACAAATAATTTAAAAACAATTTTACAAAAGTTTTTACAAATATTAACCAAATCTTTTACAAAAATGTTTTTACAAAATATTTATAAAATATTACAACACCATTTTTACAACCATTTTACAAAATAAGTTTTCAAAACTAGTTTACAAAATTTTACAAATCATTTTTACCAAGGTTTTTTTACACACATTCTACAAACATTTTTGCAATATACATATTTTTATATAAAATAATTTACAAAGATTTTACAAACAAAACTATTTTACTTCAATCTTTACACAAATAATTCTTAAAAAGTTTTTTACAATGAATTTTAAAAATATTTTACAAATTTATACAAATAATTTTGCAATTATTTTGCAAAAACATTTACAAAAGAATCTTTCAAAGAGATTTTACAAACATTTTTATTCTGGTTTATTAGCCATATTATTAGATACACAAAAATACGAGTTATGGTAAGGGAGAAAAGAAATGACACGCTCCTATTACCTCCATTATCTCTTGCCATCTAGACTTTGAGGTTTGACAAACTAAAGAGACGGCGGATTGAAGCAAGACTAAATTCAATCCCTAGTATTGAGGATTTGGTCTTTAGGAGAGTCTCTTGTATTGGACATTTGTGTGACATCTTGATTCTACTCTTGTGAATGCAGTCAACACATTAAGTCATGCATCTTACACACACACACATACATACAAACAACGAGAGTCTAATAATTAGAGGAGTTGAATTCCTTTTGATTAGGACAAGTTCAGTTTAGAGTCTTAGGATCTCTAAAACCAAGTGTTCTGGTTTTCTTAAGCCTTGTTCTTGCATATGCACATGTCAGGGGAATTAGGTAAAATTACTAACTCTCTAACTTATTCTTTATTTATTAGCTCAAGGACGATCTTAGCTTAAATATTGGGGGTGATAAATCCCATATTTATCCACTTTATTATTTATTATTATCTCTTTATTCTTAAGAAAATCAATAAAATTAGCTAATAATTAACTCTAATTAACAAATATGTATTGTAAATAAATAGCCCTAATTGTTGTATATTATACTTATTATTGTACTAATATTTTATGCATTTATTATTTATTAATAAAATCCCATAAAATTAGAATAATATTGTACATAATTAACCTACCCTAATTTATAAAATAAAATTCCATAAAATGAGAAAAGAAAAGAAAATTAAGTAATTTAAGTCTTTAAACTACTTGCAAAAATAATAACTTTGTTAAGATAATTTTTTTCTCGTTGAGTTCTACATGAAAGTTGTAGATCTCATCGAAATCTACAACTTTCATGTTGAATTTTTTTCATTCATCTCTCTTTTATTTGTTCTCTATTTTAGACTATTTTCCATATTTTCTTAAATTCGCGTTGGGCCATGTGGCACCATCTAGGCACACCACGTGACCCGTCTCTTCACTCCGCCTTGACCTCAACCATTGGATCTCCAGATCCAACAGCCGAGGTGCATCTTCAACCTCCGATACTCATCTATGAACAGATGTGTCACCTCCTAATTGTCTATCTTCTCCGTTTTTTCTTCATAACCTCCGGCAACCACCTCTTCATCCCTTGCCTTCTATATCTTCTTCGATCATCTATCACCCTTGACCAACCTCCGGGATCCATCATCCACCTCACGTGTTCTCCCTACCAGCGGTTGAAACCTCCATTATTACCACATGAACTGCTAAACCACCTTTCATCAAAAACCTTCCTCCACCACTGTTAACGAACATCCACAATTCTTGGAGATCAATTTCTATCATAACTTTTCATCTGTAACAAATAGATAGTTGCTAAGATCTATGATGGCAGTTCTTCTCCGGTGAATCCAAGGTGAAAGTACGCCTTGTTGCGGCACTTCCGTGCTCGCTTGAGCTTCTTCGACTCGCCATCGAAGTGAAGCGAAGATCAGGAAAGCTCCATTCTCTGGCCTGATACATTCTCATATCCTTCATCATTCCAGGTAAGATCCTCGACCTTATTTTATTTTTCTTTTTACCATTATATTTCATTTATGAACTTCGATCAATTCCATCATCTGATTTGATCTACACCTTTGCCTGGAATCCATGATCCATGTTTAACCTTTCCCGTGATCTTTCCACTTCTCTGTCTCTGTGTTCAATCCATTTCATCTTGTTCTTCTTCTGCCTGAAGAGGAACCAAACTAGGGCTCGATCCATTGCCTCCAGGAAGCCTCCATCTCACCCCATTTGCATCCCAGCAGATTCATTGTTTCGTGTCGTTTGTTTCTAACCTTTACAAGAGATTAATGGTCGGAATCCCGCTGGAGTTGACTTGCAGGGTATAGCATCTGACAAATCTTCATCGAGTTGACATTTCAGGGCCTTCCACTGCTCCATTTGAGTGTTAGGATCTTTGTTGGACCATCAGGGTATTCATTGGACCTTTAGATCGAGCAGAATGACGCGGAGGATGAGAGCCATGTTTGCCGGAGTACAGGCTTGAGCACCGTTGTTCGTGGAGGAGGCACTTTAAGGGAGAGATATAGGAGCCATCAGATCGCCTCATTTTGGTCGTGATCTGACGTCAATAGTGAGCCATGCCTTCATTGTGAGCTATTATTTCAGACCAAAGCTGCGGAGCATCCAAGCCTGCTGCAAGCCTTCAGAAGATGCCACATCATCCTCAGCTTGCATCATAGAACCTTGTTGGGTCATGATCTAATCACATGTGATCGTAGATAAATTACAGGGGTACCCCCTAACTTTCTATAATTACATATAAGTTCCCGCCAAGCAAAAAATTATAAATATAACTTAGCGGATATATGTAATTACACTTTATTCCCTACAAGGATGTGTTTGTAATGGTGTGTTTATTTTATTAAAGATTATGTTGCATTTATGCCCCTACCTTGTATTGACAATATCTTGTGATCCATAACCTGATTTTAATAAATTTGATGTCATTAGAAAGCTTGTTTCATCCTCTTTAATTTCATGCACTTAAATCACATTTTTTGATCTACATATCATGCATTGAATTTAGAATACTCACTAGTTCTATTCAACCCTTTTATTGAACTAAAATAAATTATTCATTGGTTGATTTGGCTCTGATTGACATTAGGTTATCATTAATCCACTTAATAAAAATTGTATGTATTTTAATATTTAATCAGGAGCAAAAGTTTTGTGATATTTTTTTGTGTTATTTGTTTCTGAGAGTGCACTGCATTACTGTCCTTCGTATTAAATAAATATATTAAAGATGATTTGAAAAATTGTATTGTTTATGTGTGCATTCGCATTATTCTTGACTTGGGACATTTAAATCACTGAAATAATTAATTAACACTTAAGGTTAATTAAATAGTTATTTGTTTCCCTATGTTCGACCCTGGACTTAGCCAGGTATAAACTAAAGCTGAGAACTTTTCGTGGAAATTTAATCTCGATTCTGTTGATTGTCATTTGGCACGTGCTACAATGAGCTCATGTTATATTAACCACTTGACGATTCATCAGATGCCACCATTTTGGGAGAAGCGACATATTATTTGATTATATTTATTGTTGTTTTATTATTTTTTTGTGATTTTTAGAGTTTCTTAGTTAAGTTCTTATAGTGTGTTGCATTATTTTTTGTCTTATTTTTATTTTGTATTAATTATAGCTATTTTAATTGCTAAAATTATTCAGAGAATATATTTGATATTTTAACTATTTTGTGGTAAGGATCGTGGAATCGATGAAGCCCGGAGGACCACGAGGGCGAGGAGTTTGGAGCTTTAGCAGAAGAGACTGCAGAGCAATTAACCTCAGGATATGTTTAGTTGATTAAATAGTTTTGTGTTGAACTTTATTGTTTAGTGATTATTTGTGTAATTTGTTCAAGTAATTAATTTATAATTAATTACCCATTTACATTGATTCTCGATTGAGTTCTCTGTATGTAAAAACAGGCCTCTTTTTATTTATTATGTGTGTGGTTGTGTCGAGAGTGATTCTCGACTTAAGTAGCGATCTAGGTTCAGGAACTACGCTCCAAATAGATAGATCTTAGGTCATATTTGCTTTATCTTTTTTGTAACTTAGGACACACCACATAATCTCATAAGATTCACAATTGCAAAATCTTAGGAGATTCATGAGACACATGTAAATTACGTTCTATCTAGTTAAATATAATTGGATTCTTCATCGCTAATAGAACTACGGTTTAAGTACGGCTTTTCCCAGCGTGCATCATATAATGTAATTTTTACAAATTCAATCTTGCATCCACATGGAGAGTGCTCGGAATCACTGTAACTATTCCTAATGACTGCATTCATCATTGTTTTTTGCTTGCATTCTCTTTTTCGTCTTCTCCCTCGATTTTTGCGAACCTAAGAAAAAAGGAAAAGGAGATTGTACGTTAGGCAATGTTTGTGGTCACCTATATTCAAGTGATAGCCACCAAATAAAATTGGGACCGAATTGATGCAAGTGCACAAAAATAATTTGGAATGAAATCAAACTTGTATTGCAAGCAAAAAACCCTCATTGTATGTAGGTACTTACCCCCACAAGGAGTGGGTAGGGATGAATCCCTAAGGTTAGAGCCCAAAATCCTAGACTTCTATCCTAAGTCTCTAGGTCCGACTCTTACAGATTTTAGGAGATGCAAGTGGTTGCATCCGACCTTAGAAATACATTTTGGTTGTCTGCGCTTATAAGTTCCTTTTGGGGTGTGATATTGAACCTAGCAGCTCAAAAAGATCACTCCATTGATTGAGGGCTTATAGAACTTCGACTAGGAGTAGTAGGAGACTCCTTGTATGCATGTATAAGATTGTATTGAATCACCAATGTAAGATTATCATGATAAAAATAAGCTGAACTCTTACAGCTTTCATATGTTGAGTTGGTGAAAAAAATTCACAAGGGGTTTGATTGCATTGTATTCTGTAAGTTGATTCCGCACATTCACGTGTCGTAGCTACTAGGTTCCTTCCATGAATTGAGCATGCTCAATTTTCATAACCTCCTTGATATAGAAGATGGATAATTGGTGGAATTTTTATTCAGATTTTACGAACTTATTATTGAACCGTCCAAATATCACATCTTCCAAGGTGCAACCACCTCCTTCCCATGGACCTTCCCGGATCCAAAATAATCCTTATTTTAGTCCGGTGTATCATGATTCATTCCTAGGGAGCGGTTACATACCAATCGATCACTTTCTTTCTTCGCTTCTCACCGAGGAAGATCATCGCCTTGGTGAGATCGATTTGATTTCTATGTCCTCGTCAAGATCTCATTCCATTCCTCTTTTTGATGAAGGTTTAGAAGATTCATTCTGCCTCCTAAGAAGCAGAATGGAGAGGAGGCAGAGCAAGAAGACCCAATGCAAATGGTACTGGCTAGGCTAGCAGTTTATGAGCAGAACGTAGCATTGAGAGCACAGATTTGCCAGTTGAATCTGGGAATAGATGCACCCATGGATGTGACGTACAACCCTGGGCAATACCAAATGACCAATTTGTTGATTCCAATTGAGCCCGAAGTAGAATACGAGTTGAAGCTATAATTTTTGAGTTTGTTGCCTCAGTTCTACGAGAATGCCCACGAAGAACCTTACGCATTCCTTAGGGACTTTGAGTTGGTTTGTTCTAACCTTAGGCATCCTAGGGTTAGCCAAGACTATATTAGTCTCAAAGCCCTTTCTTTTGCCTTAAAGGGTAAGGTTGATTATTGGATCAAGAACCAGGGGGTAGTTATAACTGCCTGTGTTCAGTTCAAGGGCACCTTTTTGAAGAAGTTGTATCCTTTGAGAAGAACAAACTTGGCGTGCTCACACATCACGAGTTTCTTCCAACTACCCAATAAAGCTTTCTGTGATACATGGGAGAGATTCAAAGATCTCTTGCAGAAGTGTCCTTGCCATGATTTCGATCTATTCGTCTTGGTTCAGCCAATGTTTTGTGGTCTTAACCCTAAGGAAGCTATACTTCATGTGGTGTGGACACCATCTAGAAGGTGTTTGAGTGGATGGCCAAGACAAGACAATCATAGACTGCTAGCAGAGCTCAGTTAGACACCCCCATACCACTCTTACCAAGAGGGGGAGCGATGACAATAGTGGATCCTTCCGACATGAACATCATTGCAGATAATTTGGCAATCATAGAGAGGATCGATCAGGGAATGGATGAGTTGGACATCTACTTATCCAAATTGTTGAAAAAGATTGTAGAGCTTTCTGAAAGGTATCCAATATTAGGATACTTGTCATGACTTCATCTAATGCTCATGTATATCACATTCATCACATTCAAGAGCAATAGATGTCAAGGCCACCTCAGCCATGGGTAGAGGACCAGCCTCTTGCCCATTCTTGTCAACAGCAGCCACCGTCTATAGATACAATTCCTAAGGAGCCTTCCTCGGTGTAGGAGGTAAATGGTGTGTGTTACACTCATGACCTTGCTAGGCAGGGGAACTCAGGGGATAGTTTCTCTTACCAGTTTCCCCCTACTTTATACACCACATCATTTACTCCTACACCTCTTCTAGCACCATAGGGCTCTAGAGCCTACCCTTCCCAAGCATCGAGGCAGCAACAACAGCAATACATCCTCCAATATACGTACCATTGGGGCCAGCAGGGCCTACATGAGCAGCAACATTCCCAACAGCAAACATGGCCATCAGGGCCAGTCTTCATGTTCATCTTTTCCTTCTTCACAGCAGTAGTCATCTTCATCCGGTCCCACAGATTTCCAGTGGCAGATTCTTGATGAGTTATGTTCCTACAAGAATGAGATAGAGGATTTGGGGGTTGACCTCAACCGCTTATCACGTTGGCGCGATGAGTGAATTGCCCCATCTACATCCATTCCTGCACAGATTCAGGCTAACCCCAACAACCTGAACGAGACTCGACAGCAGCAGATACATGATCAGATATACTAAGATTTTCATAAATCTGGGCATGAGATCCTTCCTTTTGATTGTATTAATCACATGGCACTCATGAACAGAAGGTTTGTGGTCTTGCCTGATCGGGCAAGGGAGATGGAGAGGAGTTCTGAAGCTCACCTTGAGAAGACTTCAGATGATGATGAGGCGAGGCATCACCAGCAGAATCATCATCATGAGGCGAAGACACTTGCGATAAGGAAGAGGAGTACGAGAGCATCACAACAACACAAAGAAGATTCAGAATCTACAGAGGACCTTGCACCTTCGATTGAGGAGAATGCACATTCAACGTGCATTCCCCAACCTGTAGCAGATGATGTTATTTATGATTCCAAATTTTTTGTAGAAGATTTATCTGTGAAGAACTCTGTTTCAAAGAATAAAAAGCATGTTTCTGTGTATGATTAAGATTCTTCGCATTCACCTATTTCTTGTTCAATCCCTTTCCCCCTGCTCTTACGATAGGAAAGATAAATGTTAAAAATATTCTGAAAGATGATCCTGAAATGACACGATTTTGTAAAGATAATATTATGGTGAAGGTGCCATTTGATGAGTATGTGGTGAATCATCCTACTTTTCAGAATTTTTTGAAGATTCATTGTACACCTAGCATGGTTACTAAGAAGAAACTGAATAGTTATATCGACTCATGTGTTATCGGTTGCCACTACTTATTGTCTTAAGAACCAACAATTACCAAGAAAGAAGAGAGATTTATGAGCAAACTATGTGGTGAGTCATATTGATGACATTGAGTTTGCACTCACTCTCATAGATAACGGTTCTTCAATCAATCTATTTCCTTTTACCTTGTATGAGAAACTGGAGTTGGGACCACTTAGAAAATCAAGAGCGTTACTCCACTTCGTAGATAAATCTATGAAGAAGGCAAAAGGAGAGGTCAAGGACGTTATCATATCGATTGAGGCTCATGACTACATAATGGACTTACTATCATTGAGATGGATACCTCCAATCATTGGAGATATTCACAGATCATTCATAGAAGACCTTTCCTTAGGATCGTGGGAGCTTCATTCTATTATCAGACAGTGATGATGAAGTTCCATTCTTCAGGCGAAAAAGTGGAACTTAAGATGAAACAGACGAAATGGTAGAGACCTGACTCTGAATCAAGTATAGACTTCTCTTCATCTTTATAGGCAGATTACAAACTAGTTAGCATGGGTTATGGAAAAAACCCAACATGGCTGAGCGAGACCCTCTCATTTGGAGAGGATAGTGTACATGATACAGTTTGTGAGGTTTTTTCGAGTTTCTTGAGAGATAGATCATCTGTTTATTCCTTTGATGACTCAAAGATCTTTTGAGATCTATCAGTTCCTACCGTTAAGGAACAGTCAAAGGAATTAGATTCAGAGTCGGATGTGGCTTTGGCCGAACTACCACATTTCTTTGATGATTCGACTCCTTGTTTTGTTCATTTGGTGGCTAGCACTACGGAATTAGCACCATCATCATGCAGCACAAAACCATATTCAACATCAATTCAACCAGATTTACTTGATGATACTTCTTTACCAAAACAGAAGCCATTACCTCATACACTGAAGTGTTCTTTTCTTGTGGGACCTAAGAATAGATTTATTGTCATCATTACTTCTAGGTTGATTGTAGAACAGGAGTCTAGATTGCTAGAAATCTTAGAGAGGAACCGCAAGGCAATATGATGGATTGTGTCGGATCTCGTGGGTATAAATCACGTACTCTGTTCACACCACATTTATGTTGAGGATAATGCTAGACCTTCCCATGAGTTTTAGAGGAGACTTAATCCAAATCTTCAGGAAGTAGTTAAGAAAGAGATTGAGAAGTGGTGTGGAGCAGGATTTATTTACCCAATCTTTGATTCTAAGTGGGTGGCCCCCCTACATGTTGTCTTGAAGAAGTTGAGAATTCAGATGGTCACCAACGAGGAGGAAGCTGACATTATGACAAGAGTACCCATGTCGTGGTGTGTCTGTGTCGATTACAGACGTATGAATGCCACGACCAAGAACTATCACTTTCCCATACCTTTTATTGATGAGATTTTGGAGAGACTAGAGGGGAAAGAGTACTTCTGTTTTCTTGATGGGTACTCGGGCAACAATCAGGTAACCATCGCTCCTGAAGATCAGGAAAACACCACTTTTACTAATCCTTTCAGCACATATACATTCAGGCACAAGCCTTTTGGGCTATATAATGCCCCAGGTACTTTTCAACAGTGTATGATTGTCATGTTTGTCGAAATGGTGGAGGATTTCCTGGAGGTCTTCATGGATTATTTCTCAGTTCATGGTGATTCATTTGATTCATGTTTAGTGCACCTAGATCAAGTTCTTCAGAGGTGTAGGGAGGTGAACCTGGTGATGATATCGAAAATCTCCTCTTTAATATTCGATAATTGTAGTATATAAGACAAAATTCGGTCAATAAAAAACCACGATCTTTGAATGTTGTGGAGTATTTTTTTACTTGGTAAGTGTATCAAGGTCAAACACAGGGACACGAGCCTCTTCGTCTATTTATCAAATATTATTGTTTAATTAATGAGTGGTTATTTTCTAAATCTAGGTCTTCATGCAGATGTGATATGCAAAATGGTGTGCAGATAAATAATGCAAGGACAAATTCATGTGATGCATGCATTTTTTGTTTGATTTTAATGCAATAAAAGGATGAAAATCCATGCATGCAATATGAGATGAGATGCAACAGATGCACATGCAAGGAAGATGTACAAATATGCCCTAAAATTATCAAATCAATGAGCTATCAAATAAGCACTGAATTCAGAGGCAAATTGTGCAATAAGAATAAATTATGACATTTCGAATGAGAAGCAGTCGACACTATAGATCTAAAAATTATCACAATTAACATTGAGTCCAATCATGAAATTAACTATGCCATAATATAGAGGATAAAATATGCAACACAATGAAATTAAAATCAGGGAAAACAATATTTATATGCTCAAGATATGCTAAATGGAATGCAAAGGCATAAATGTAATTAAAATGTATGAAAAATAAAAGATAAATATTACAAATCGGTCCTTGAAGAGACACATTTGTAAGTTCAGAAAACTGGAGGGACCTCAATATAATTTTTTTCTTTTACATGCAAGGGCATTTTTGTAATTATTTGAAATTGGCAGGGCACTTGTGCAAAATTCCTAGGCGTGCACGTGAGGCATGTGCTTGGGGACTTGGAAGTAGTTCTTGAAAGTGTTGGGATCATCATGCAATTAACCCAATCCCTCAAGTGCATGGCACGCGAGGGGGCTAGGTTCAAGAGGCAGCCCAAGCTCGGGCCACGTGGCTACAGTGGGTGCTTCAGGGAATGTCTTGGTCAACCTGTGTCTATAGGTTAGGCGTGGAGGCTCAGGCCTTCATCTGTGTCGTCCGATCGATCTGATCGGACGATAACTGCTTCATCTTGCTCCGCCCTTCCCATCGGAGAGGGTTATGCTCTAATGACCTCTCATTTTCTCCTCTAGCCTCCTGATGCTCCTCCAAAGGTTGTGCGACCTTCAGAATTGGCTAGCGAAGATGGTGGAGGCAATGCGAATCCTCGGCGATGGCTGAGTGCATCGGTGAAGCGTCATCGGAGGAGAGGAGCATGAACGGAGTTGGATGCGGGGCTCCGGC
The DNA here is from genome assembly GCA_037367405.1 of Ottelia alismoides. Taxonomy (NCBI): domain Eukaryota; kingdom Viridiplantae; phylum Streptophyta; class Magnoliopsida; order Alismatales; family Hydrocharitaceae; genus Ottelia; species Ottelia alismoides. Next base: position 749,423 of record JAZKJV010000740.1, on the reverse strand, counting down.
CATTGAAGATGAGAAGTACCTACAAGGTTATTAATAGCTGAAGCATGCGATATGTGCAAGTGAATGAGATGGGGGTTACGTGTGTGTGAAGGGGTGAGGAACCTGGCCTCCATCTCTGGCGAACCAAATAGGAGGTGGAGCAGAGCAGGGAGGGGTTCTGGAGAAGGGAAGTTCATGGCCGGAGTGGTTGGCGAGGATGTTTGATGTGTGGCAGAGCTAAGGGTATGGTCAGAGGATGTGAGGTGCATTGTGTGCGATGGAATAAAAGGGAGGAAATTCAAAGAAAAAAATATAAATGTATTTACCTAGTCGGAGAAGGTCACCGGTGGAGCAGGAGCTTGGGTTGAGTGCCAGGAGGAGCTCCGATCATCGCTCGATAAGGACAGCTAAGCCTTGGAGCTTGTGCAACCGCCGAGGAGGTGGAGCGTACATGGCTGACGCCATGGACCACACCTCGGCAGGAGGTCATCGTGTCCTCTATGAACCAACCCTCCGATGTCACCGGAGAGGCAGGGGAAGCTGGGCCAATGCTCGTTGAATGGTGGATATGGTGAAGGTGGGGTGGAGGTGAAGGTTATATAGGCGGAGCTCCGACTGTTTTGTGGTGTAATTTTGGCGCTTGTAATGGCCGGTGTGAAGACATGGAGTGATGCAAGGAGGCGTTGGTGGCCACGCGAGGATGAGGGATGAGAGGGCTACCGGAGCGAGTGTTAAGGATTGAAGAGGTGAAGAGGTCATGACGCTAAAAATGGAAGAGGGTGAGGTGTTTGTCAAGTGCACATCGCGGGGAGGAGCGTTACTGGAGGAAGACAGAGGACTTGGACCGTTGGATCTCATGATCTAATGGTCAAGATGAGGGCGCAGATGAGGGGTGTGGATCAGATCAGATGATCGGATCCAGTGGCTAGGGAGTGCGTAAAAATGAGTGGCGCGGATCTGATCTAAGATCAAATCGGACGATGAAGATGAGGGGTGCGAGCGCATGCTTCAGATCAGATCATAATATCTGATCCCAAGGTGGTTGGTGGAGCGGGAACGGATGGCCCTGATGCGATGGAGGGTGATCTAATGGTCGAGGATGAAGGGGTGACGTAGAGGTCTGAGAGCCCATGGATCAGGAAGCATCGTGTGGTTGAGGAAGAGGCGGAAGGGAATGGATGAGATTCGATCAAGAGGCTTCATCAGATGGCTGAGGGGGGAGCGCCAAAGGACGGATGTGATTGAGGCATGGAGAGGGTATCCAAGGGCGGACGAAGGTGGTAGGTGGATGGAGAGGAAGCGACCACGTGGTGGCTCTAGAGAGCGCCGCGTGGCTGCTCCAGAAAAAAACAAAAAATACGAAAATGAAGAAAATTCAAAAAGAAATAGTTAGAGGCTTAATTACATAAAAGTCAAAACATAAAAGTTATAGATATCGATGAGGTCTACAAGTTTCATGTTGAATAAAAAGTCAAAAGAGGACAATAGCATAAGGAATAAATTTGCAAGTATTTTTTAAAAAACTTAATTTTGTGGTTTTGATATTTTTTGTCTTTTAAATTTATTTTTGAAATCAAAATAAATATATACAATAATTAACCTATATTTCAGGGATTTTTAATAATAAATAAAATGTTAGTGATAAATACAATAAAATTAGGGTTAGTGTTAATTATATGTGATTGATTTATTTGACAAAGATGCGTAATTAATGAAGATTTCTAATGAGGTTCTTATTTTTCGAGGATAAAAAGAGAGAATAACGATGATCTAGCAGGGATTCATCATACCCCTATATTTAAACTATGCTCGTCCTCGAGAATCTAAAGAATGAAGGAGCTAAATTAATTTCTGATATTGCATGTGAAAATTACAAGGCTTAATTTATCGAAGACTCTCAATTTGAGTGATCTTAAAATTCTAGGCTCACTCATGCTCTAGTCAAAAGGAATCCAACTTCTCTATTTATCAGACTCTCTATTTGTACATAAAATATAAGGATATGATAATTAGTGTACTGCGATCATGAGAGTCGAGTCGAGATACCACCCAGGATTCCAATCCAAGAGACTCTCCTCTAGAACAAATCCTCAACACTAGGGAATAAGTCGGTTGTTGCTTCAATCTACCGTCTCATTAGTTTATCACACCTTGAATGTGTAGATGGACGGCCAGATGATGGGGGCATAGGATTGTTATATTTTTCTCTCCCTCACATTGGAACCAGGGGCCTCTCGAGTGCCTTATTACTCAACACATGTATATTTTTGTTTGTTGATCAATGTGTCCGTCAAGAGAATTCTGAGTCGACTGCACTTATTTTCATGGGAGTACATCGGGGTGTGTCTCTTTTAAGTATCTAAGATACCTTCGACACCTAGACCTGTATCACTCTACGGTGCAGAGTCCTTTTTGGGTGCTAGCCCGACTCCTTGGTCCTAATAGCATTTGGTCCAAGTGGACACTTTGAAATAGTTGGGAGCGCTTGCCTTTGGTGGAAGCTCGTAGAATTTGTATTTGTAATGATAGAGCTTTTCTTTGTATGAGAGAACTTCTATCGAATGTTATTTCAATGTTTAGCTAGCTCCACTACTTTTACCAAAAGTTGGTGCATACTGATCAACAATTTAATTAGATTTCATCACAACCTGGCACATAGGTAGATATCAAACGATATCATGCGAACTTGTTCACATACTAGCTATGGTTTTTCTGACACTCAAGTTTCTTGAAGCCTTCATTAACTTTATCCTATCCTCGAGCATCATTTAAATCAGATCTAAACTCAAATCACTAGTCCTAGTTCCTCAAGTGATAACTCAACTCATCTCATCAATCATGTAGTTGTGAAAGTGTTGTGTTGATCATATTCTTTAGAAGGTAGAGATGAAGAGTGCAATATATCGCTCAAATATTTCAAACTAGGGAAGTGTGGATTATTAAGTTCAAAACCCTAATGACTAAGGCTAGATAACTCTGTCTCTCAAGATCTCAGAAACCAAGTGTCCCCATATTCTCAAGCATTGAGTGGTAGTGAATGTGTCAGGAATACACCAACTCCTTAGTTAGTGAATTTTATTTTTTTGTGATTTTTATCTTCTGCAAATTTTTATGAATTTTAATTTCTCAATTTTTTTTAATTCTTAAGAGAGATAATGACTGGCCCAAACTCCTATGAATAGTTGCATCTACTTCCAACCAGTATGGGTGTAAGTATGGACCGTTAGACGGCTACTTGTGTTACTTGAGGATGGAGCCTTACACAGTGTCCTCTAAACCACCCACTCTACTAAGCGAGACTGTTGTTTCCTCACTGAAGAGTAGCTACTCATTTTTAAGCCTAGTAGTCAGAGTCTCTACCAAAGAAAATTTCAAATTTTTCTGATTTTTTATGGGTTTTTTGAATAAAGTTAATTTTATTTACAAAAAGTTAATCCCTCAAAGAGTTTTACACAAATTTTGCAAACATCAATTCACAATCATACCTAAACCCTAGCCCAAAAAGTTTTCAAAGATTTTAACATGTGAGCTATGGCTAAAGTATATATACAATAATGTACGGTATACCCCCTATACTTAACTTTTGTTATGTCCTCATAGCACAAGTGATATGTAAACATAGCTCGTACTAAATATAGATGAGAGAAAAATAAAAATAAATCAACATGCCCCCCTATGCTTAGACTTTTGAGGAACTAAGCATAGCAAAAAAGCATGAAATGAGGCAGTCGAGGGTGAGTGGAAAAGAAAAGAAGTGATGTGTAAACAATGGTACCAATCCCCCTATACTTAGGCTCAGGCCAGCCTAAATATGATCGGATAATTACAAATGGTGAACCGAGTAGATTTACAGATGTACAAGGTCAAGGAGATTTATGATGAACCTTCTTCCGGGAGTGTGGAGGGAGATAGTATGGAGATGTGGAGGGTGGTGAAGAATGGGAAGATGAAGAAGACCATCCATTGTCAGAGTCATCCTCAGAAGAATAATAGTCACACACAGAGGATCTCCAACTATTGTTAACAAGAGGTAAGTGTAAAGCCATGAACTTGGCATCTCTCGGAACCTATATCATAAGATCCGACTCGTCAAGAGAAAACCAACGGAATTTGTTTCGTGTGAATCGGACTTCGTTTCGATTTGTTATGATTTTCGGAAGAAAGAGAAGTATGGAGGGTTAAGACGTCATGAACCCATAATGACTGTCATTAAGACTAATTAAGCATGATTAAAGAAACTAATGACGGATTGAAAATCACTAATGATCATTAGAAAACACTAATCAATAGTTAGCAAAAGATAAGCGTAAGCCGTGAAAGTTAAATCACGATTAGTGAAAGTTAATCACAATTAGTGTTAATTAAGTGTCATTAGCGAATCTAGAATCCGCTGGAATGTTCTAACTTAAGCTCGAAGTTTCGGATAAGTTTTGACCAAAACCATGGGCCACTAACCGCGGTTAAGGGCTAAACCATGGTTTTCTAACCATGGTTAGTGGTTTTCTGGAGCCTATAAATACCTCCTACCCATTCATTCTCTACGATTTCCACTACCACCACCACCCAAGGGCTAGGGTTGAGGGGTTGGGAGGAGGAGTGGGAGGTGGGGAAAGAGCGCAAGCGAAGCGCTGCCGCGAGAACGAGGAGGAGGAAGGTATGATCCTCTCTTAGTTTACTTCGTAAGCTAGACTTTCAATTCATCCTCTTTTCTTCCAAGTTTTGTTATTGATTCATCTTTCTTTCTGATCCGTTTCCTGCTGTGGTTCGAGGTAAAATCCGTGTAATACCCTACTTAGTTGCGGACAGCTATGCACGTCAGTGAACCCTGTGATTCATCACACATTCACTCACCTAAGATGCATGGTGTCTACTGATTCTCCATCGCTTGCAATTTGATTGTATTCTTTCAGTTTTGTTGTTGTTTTCCTCTCGGTTGATTTTATAGAGTAAACTCTTTTTGTTTTTATTTTGAAATATGTCTCAATATAAGGGGAAACTCTGCCAAAATTTTCTGAGAAATATGTCCCCATATAAGGGGAAACTCTGCCAAAATTTTCTTAGAAATATCACCTTATATAAGGGGAAGCTCTGCTGAAATTTTAAGAGAAAATATGTTCTTGGCATTCTTCGTGTTCTTCATGTTGTTCATGTTCTTCGTGTTCTTCATTCGTTCTTGACACGTTCTTAGCATTTTTATACGAAAATGAAAGTCGATCTTTTCAGGAGCCTTAAAACATCCTTTTCGAAAATGAAACACGATAAAGCATTGCATACGCGAGAGAGAGCTCGATTAGGTAACGAAATACTTCCTTTTGTTGTTGGGTTTTCATATGAGATTATTGAAATTCCTGATTTTATGTTCTTCGCTATAAAGAACCCTAATTTCACTATCTTTAAGAAAGTATGAAAATTTGCTTTGTGATTCCCACTAAAATAAGGTTTAAGCATCGAATTGATGTAGTGGCTTGGAAAGATAGGGTTTGGGAGTTAAAAGAGCATAAATTGAGTATACAAATATATGAATTAATATATGTATAAGTCTATACTCAGTATTTATGGTTACGCTAATCTACGACTTGACAGAGGAATTACATCATGAGAATTAATGTGTTTTAAGTTGGATCCTGAAAAAGGTCGTGAGTCACGTTAAGGATGACTAGGAGTAGAACTACAGGTCGGGCATGCAACCAGTAGGTTTGTCGGAAGGAACCCGTATTGGTGTTTCCCTACCTAGGTGGTACACGGTTTCCCTGTTATGATAAGTGCACACGAAATGAATGATTTGTAACGCGTGATACCGGGAGCCAATATATTCGGGTTGAACGACGGAAGATGTGGTCGTGCCATGTGGAGGCACGAGTGGTTCAATAGCGGCTAGGTCACGACAACATGTATTTAAGCCGCTAGGTTATAATGTTAGCATGAGGTTTTAAGCAACTAATTCCTCAAGGATGGTGTGCTCATTTGTTTTCCAGGCTGAGGGTTTGAGACCCTGATTAATAAAAGAAAAGGAAATTGTCAGGGTAGTATTGGAGGATTGGTTGAGGCGACGTGTGGCGGCATAAGCTTACCAAGATCAACATAATCTCCAATCCCGAAGTGTCCACAGCTTTTGAGTCCAAGAATGGTGGGGTTCCCCTAGACTAATCCCTGGCGTGGAATAGAAAGGAATATGACTTAAATTAACGAGAAGGAATGAAATCTTTTGTGATAACAAGTTTTAAAAAAATTACACAATTTGTTTGCTTTTCTCTTCTTCGTTACTTAGCATTCGCTAATTTTTACCCTATGATTTATGGAAAATCCAACATGTGTTGGTGAGCAATCGCAAGGACTTTAGTAATCCAGTCAGTTAACATAGCCATCCAACCAACTACAGTAGCTTTTCTTTGTAAGGTAGTTAGTAATCTTTTGTGTTTTTCCTTTCAAGTTGATTTACATGTAAATGGTTATAGTGGAACAATGTATTATGTGAACTTTATTTTGTGAATGGAAAATAGTTAAAATACTTTCTTCTGAGTATTTTTATTTGCAGTCTGTTTCTAAATGTTAGTTGTGATTGCTGGATAAATTATTGATGAGTAACCAGATCCGGATATGGGAGGATCCGACGGCCCGGAATCGAGGTCGTGACAGTAAGTGACCTTTGATAAGAGCTATACTGATTGCACTTACCTGATGTACCACTTCAGGACCTGATGAGGAACTTCCATAATTCACCAAGTTTCTAAGGTCAATGGTGACTTTCTTGATCGGTTTGTTTCCATGAGAAGCATTGGGAGGAAGATGGACAGGCTTCCTCTCCCTACCATGAGTAACCGGTATAGCTTTTATAAGTTCCTCTTCAGACGAATCTCCGTAAAAGTCGACCAATTCTTGTAGGGTCATACACGGCTTTGGGCGAGGGAGCTTGTTTTTGGTGGCCTTGGGCGTGATGGTTCGGGGTGTTAATGTCACTATCTGATATCCATGAGTTTCAGTGACATAAGATGTTTCCTCAGTCGTTTCCTTGAATGGTTCAAGTATTTCGTGAAATTATTGTCAACTCAAAAATTAAACCACTCAAATAATCGTGTCATTCCTCAGAAACATAGTCCAATTCATCATAAGATCCTGAATATTATTTTCTCTTAGAAGCAGTCACAGGGTGGGAGGCCAGGTGAGAATCAGAGGTTTGTCCAACAGTTGGTCTCACGGATGTCTCTCCTAGGGCTTGCGTCGGTGTTTCATGAGGAGAGGTATGGTCGTGTGCAGCAAGGCCCTAAATATCGATTTCGGGCACCATTTCGGTGACCGACCGAAACAGAATTTTGTTGGAATTTCGATCGAAATTCAACCGAAATTTCAGTCATTTCGGTCATTTTTTGTACTAAGACCCCCATATTTCGGTCATTTCGGTCGAATTTCAATTTCAACGGGATAGACCATCAATCGAATTTTGCTGAAATTTGAGGCCATGGTGTGCAGTGCCCTTGTCCTGATCACGACTGTCGGTGGCTGATTGGGTTTTCTCAAGTTTGAGTATGTTATTGAGGGTTTCTTCATTGTGGTCTAATTTTGGGAACGATGACCTGAGTCTTACAATCCACAATTGCTTTAGCAAAGGCTAAGAATGGCTTTCCTAAAATGATAGGAGACTCAGACAACCCTCCATAGTGCTCGATGTCAAGGACAATAAAGTCCACTTTATGTTTGTCATCTCAGAAGATTACGACAAAAACAATCCTCCGTGGTCTTTTGGTGGATCGATTGGGCAATTGAACGATCACCTTAGTCTTTTTGAGTTGTCCAAGTTTGAGTTGGTCAAAGACGGACTTGGGGAGGAGGTTTAATGTGGAGTCATCGTCTAACCGAACATGAGTGAATGTAGAATCCTCAATTTCACACATAATCCGAGTCAACCGCTTGACCTTGCGGTTCTTGTTTTTTTATTCATCACCAAAGAACTGGCCATATATGATATGATATTCAGTCCTTGATCATTTCTTTCCTGTCTTTTTAGGGTTTAGTCAACTCTTCACAAATCTCTTAAGATTGGGCACATATTCTATGGCCTTGATCAAGGGAAGCTCTGAGATCAGACTGTTACAAAATGCTTCCATTTCAAATTGTCCATTTTTTTCAATTTTCTATTTTTTCAATTTTTTTGGTATTCTCAGGAAGATGGTCGGTAGAGGGGTCAGAGGTCAGTGGTGGTTATGCCTGATTGTGAGTCATGTGATGATTCAGTGGTTCGCTTGGTGGTGGCCTCACTTCTTCTAGATTATTATTGACTGGATGAGATCATATATTTTCTCAGTCAAAGCGTATGCTCTATGATTGATCCGAGCAATCTTGTCATCAAACATCTCATAGTCTGTGATTGAATAATCATTCTCCATATGTTGTGATTCCGGCGTGTAACCTTGAGTAGAGTATTGATTATTCATAGTCGTTATGGTCTCGTCATGAGTCACATTTCCTTGACTCTAGTTTTCTTGTGAATTATCGAAGGAAAATTGGTTGTACTCAGGAAGATAGTCAACCTGAGTAGGGGATGGTTCAAGAGGTTGGGAGTCCATAGTAACTGAAAATCGTGTTTCTCTGTCAATATTGGTTACTCTACTTTCCATCCTTAATTCTGCTCGCTCTCCCGTGTCCATAAGATTGTCAGAATGTGAGAGAGGTTTATTCCATGAAGAAGTGTAGGCATAGGGGGGATGTATGGGAGGGAATAGAATGATGGCTGATGGGGACCATGTTTGAAGAGAAGATTCCCTTGGAATGAGTGAGAAGAAGGGTATCAGGATATGATCGTGGAGACTGGGTAGGAAGACCAATGTGCCGACATGTTCTCAAGAGAGGGATGGAATGATTTGCGAACCATGATTTGCTTGCGAATGCAAGGTCTTTGACGTACACAATTCAAACACAAAACAAACACGTATATTCACCCACTCGATCTTTGTGAAGGCACGTTGGGGTTCGACTGCTTATCTTTTTTATTTTAATTTTAAATGATCACAAAATCTTGAAGATTAAGCGGAGCTGTTAGGTGCTGAAATTATTCACAAAGACTGTCTCGAGTTCATACAACTAGTTGCATCTACTTTCAGACAATATAGGTGTAAGTACGGACCATAAAATGTCTATATGTGTTACTTAAGGAGGGTGCCTTACATAGTGTCCTTTAAAACCACCCACTCTGCTAAGGGAAGTACGGACTGTAGAACGGCTACCTGAAGTTCCCTCACTGAAAAGTAGCTAGCTATTTCTAAAAATTGTAGTATGAATGAAAATTTTAAATTTTTGGCTCTACCCTAAGTGTGTGATCTTATCCTTACAAACAATGAGTGGGTTATTCTCCACTAGACACAAGATTGATTTTAGGTCAGTTTATTTATAGTCACCTTGGTTAACAGTCCCGATTTTAAATTAGGGTTATCACTTAAGTCTTATCTGAGCACAAAAATTCACGCCTAACAAGCAGTCCCAATTCCTTTAATTCTTAAGTTGTAAAAATTGAGGAGGGAGAATCGAAAAAGGCGTTGCAAGCGTAAATCAATGATGTATGCTTAAGAAGGAGATTTACAGTGATTCCTCGTGTTCTTCATGCGAGATGCAATACAAGGAATTTAAATTTATGCTAAATGATATGCACAGAGGAAAACACCCTAGATAAATAATTCTATTAGAGGGAAGAATTGATTTCAATTTGGCTAATGTTGAACGTTCTACAGTGCGTATAATTAGTGAAAGTGTGGCCTAATAATTACTAGCACAATCAAGAATAATTAAGTTAGTGTATATATGCCTAATTCTTACGCCACTCAACCAGGTCCCAACCACATAGAAGGGATTGAAATAGACCTGACACACCACAAAATATTCAGTCAAAATTATTACAAGTTTGAGGGTTTAAAAAGAGAGGGACCCTGTGAATGATGCTGAAATTAAAATTATTTTAAGCTCTCTCTCACAAATTAAAATTCAATCTTCCTTGCATGCCCTTGAATTATAACCAAAAATTACTCTTGAGTAATCTGCGAAAAGAGAAATTGTGGTTAGTATCCGAAGTGAGAGAAGATGCAAAATAAAATGCAGGAAATAAAATGCAAAAGAAGAAAGAAAAAATGACACGGAAATTAATTTCACAAAAATCAATTACATAAATTAATCTAAAACCCTAAAAATTCATTGTTCCTTGGCAACGACGCCATTCGATGAGCTCGAAAATCGCCTCTTTAATATTTGATAATTGTAGTATAGGAAATGAAATTCGATCGATCGAAAACCACAATCTTTGAATGTTGTAGAGTATTTTTTAACTTGGTAAGTGTATCAAGGTCGAACATCGGGACACGAGCCTCATTATCTATTTATCAAAAATTATTATTCAATACTGAGTGATTATTTTCTAAACTCAGATCTTCATCTAGATGTGATATGCAAAATGGTGTGCAGATAAAATAATGCAATAATAAGTTCATGTGATGCATGCATTTTTTATTTGATTTTAAATGCAATTAAAGGATGAGAAACCATGCATGCAGTATGACATGGATGCAACAGATGAACATGCAAGAGAAGATGCATAAATATGCTATAAATTATCAAATCAATGAGATATCAAATAAGCATTGAATTCAGAGACAAATTATGCAATAAGAATAAATTATGACATTTAGAATGAGAAGCAGTAGACACTATAGATCTAAAAATTATCACAATTAACATTGTGTCAAATCATGAATTTAACTATGCCATAAGATAGAGGATAAAATATGCAACACAATGAAATAAAATCATGGAAAATAAAGTTTATATGCTCAAGATATGTTAAATGTAATGCAAGAGCATAGATGTAATAAAAATGCATGAAAATAAAAGATAAATATTACAAATAGATCCCTAGAGGGACCCATTTGTAGTTTCAAAAAATTAGAGGGACCTCAATATAATTTTATCCTTTTATGCAGGGGCATTTTTGTAATTATTGAAAACAGGTAAGGCATTTATGCAAAATCCCTAAGCGTGCATGTGAGCCACGTACTTGGGCCCTGGATGTAGTTCTTGAAAGTCCCAAGATCATCATGCAATTAACCCAGTCCCTAACATGCATGGCACGCAAGGGGCCTAGGCTCGGGAGGCAGCCCAAGCTCGGGCCACGTGGCTACAACAGGTGCTTTAGGGAATGACTTGGTCAATCCGAGCCTATAGGTTAGGCGTGGAGGCTCAGGCCTTCATCTGAGTTGTCCGATCGATTTGATCGGACGGTAATTGCTTCATCTTGCTTCACCCCTCCCGTCGGAGAGGGTTGCGCTCCGATGACCTCTCCTCTTCTCCTCTGGTTTCCTGATGCTCCTCTAAAGGTCGTGCATCCTTCATAAGAGGCTAGCGAACATGGTGGAGTCAATGCGAAGCCTCGACAATGGCTGAAGATACGCATCGGTGAAGCATCGCTGGAGGAGAGGAGCATGATTGGAGTTAGATGTGGGGCTCTGACCATTGAAGATGAGGAGTACTTGCAAGGTTATTAATAGCCAAAGCATGCAATATGTGCAAGTGAATGAGATGGGGGTTATGTGCGTGTGAAGGAGTGAGGAACCCGACCTCCATCTCCGGCGAGCCGAAGAGGAGGTGGAGCAGAGCGGGGAGGGGTTTTGGAGAAGGGAAGTTGATGGTTGGAGTGGTTGGCAAAGGTGTTCGATGTGTGGCGGAGCTAAGGATATGGTCAGGGGGATGTGAGGTGCATCGTGTGCGGCAGGATAAAATGGAGGAAATTCAAAGAAATAGAGATAAATGTATTTACCTAGTCGAAGAAGGTCATCGGTGGAGCAGGAGCATGGGCTGAGTGCCAGGAGGCGCTCCAGTCATCGCTCGACAAGGGAAGCCAGGCCTTGGAGCTTGTGTAACCGCTGAGGAGGCATAGCATACATGCCTGATGCCATGAATTACACTTGGGCAGGAGGTCATCACGACCTCAATGAACCGCCCTCCGCTATCACCGAAGGGGCAGGGGAAGCTGGACTAATGCCCGTTGAATGTATATTGGTGAAGGTGTGGTGGAGGTGAAGGTTATATAGGCAGAGCTCTGATCGTTTCGTGTTGTAATGGTGGCACTTGTAGCGTCCGGTGTGAAGACGTGGAGTGATGGAAGGAGGCGTTGGTGGTCATGCGAGGATGAGGGATGAGAGGACTACGTGGAGCGAGTGTTAACGATCGAAGAGGTGAAAAGGTCATGACACTAAAAATGGAAGGGGTGAGGTGTTTGTCGAGCGCAGATCGCGGGGAGGAGGGTTATTGGAGGAAGACGAAGGACTTGGACCGTTGGATCTCATGATCCAACAGTCATGAAGAGGGTGCATGCGAGGGGTGTGGATCAGATCAGATGATATAATTAGTGGCTAGGGAGCAGGTGGAGATCACCGGTGCGGATCTGATCTAGGACCAGATCGGATAGTGGAGATGAGGGGCATGTGCGGACGCTTCAGATCAGATCATAAGATCTGATCCAAAGGTGGTCGATGGAGCGGGAACGGATGGCCCTAATGCGATGCAGGGTGATCTGATGGTCAAGGATGAAGGGGTGACGTGGAGGTCTGAGAGCCCATGGATCAGGAAGCATCGTGTGATTGAGGAAGAGGTGGAAGGGGATGGATGAGATTCGATCATGAGGCTTGATCAGATGTCTGGGGGGAAGCGCCAAAAAACAGTTGTGATTGAGGCAGGGAGAGGGTATCCAAGGGTGGTCGAAGGTGGCATGTGGCTGGAGATGAAGAAACCACGTGGTGGCTCTAGAGAGCGCCACATGGCTGCTCCAGAAAAAAAAAAAGAAAATGATGAACATTCAAAAAGAAATAGTTAGAGGCTTAATTACAAAAAAGTCAAAGCATGAAAATTTTAGATCTCGATGAGGTCTACAAGGTTCATGTTGAACAAAAAGTCAAAAGAGGTCAATAGCACAAGGAATAATTTTTGCAAGTATTTTTAAAAACACTTAATTTGTGGTTTTGATATTTTTGTCTTTTTAATTTCTTTTTGAAATAAAAATAAATATATACAATAATTAACCTAATTTTTATGTATTTTTAGTAATAAAGAAAATGTTAGTGATAAATACACTAAAATTAGGATTAGTGTTAATTATAGATGATTGATTTATTTAACAAAGATGCGAAATTAATGAAGATTTCTCATGAGGTTCTTGTTTTTCGAGGATAAAAAGAGAGAATAATGATGATCCAACAGGGATCATCACATGGTACTCTCCTGGGAAAAGAGTGATTTTATTGTTAAGGAGGGTATCATGTTGAGGCATGTCATCTCCAAAAAGGGAATGGAGGTTAACCCTACCAAAGTGGGTGTGATCAAGAAACTTGACCCACCAACCAACATCAAGTCAGTGAGGTCATTTCTGGTGTATATGGGATTTTATAGATAATTCATTCAAGATTTTTCTAAGATTACCCGGCCACTGACTGAGCTCTTAGGTAAAGACACTGAGTTCATTATAGATCCCAAAGTGTCTAGAGGCCTTTGAGCTCCTTAAGAGAAAGATTTTGACTCACTAATGAACCGAGATTTATCGAGCATCTAAACATGTCTCACATAAGGCGGAGACACAGTCGTTGTAGTGACCCGCAAGAAATCCCAGTTAATCAACAACCAAACCACAAATAAAATTCAGGCAATAAAGATACAATGTGGATCAAAATTTATTATAACCCCACAAAAAATGTTCGTATAGTGCCAAGCAGAGTAGGGTGTCGAACACATGGAATACATAATGTAATACTTTTATATTATTTGTAAATAAATAATATAGGTATATGTGTATATGTAGCTATGCACAATATGAGTCAAAGAATGTGGGTTTTAATTTTTTTTTAAATTAATTAATTTTATTAATTATTTTTTTAAGTTATATATATGTATAGCTTTTTTATATTTTTAGATATTTAGATTTTCCTTTTCTTTTAAAATATATAATACAGGTGTATATATATAGTATATACACAAAGTAGAGTAATTATAAATATAAATACAACCAAAAATGTTCAAAGTTCATAAAATAAAATTTTACGGGGTTTTTAAATATTTTTTACTATTTTTATGATTTTTCAAAAAATTTTGCTAATTTTTATATATTTTTAAAGTCCAAAATACCCTAAATCAGAGATAAGATAATATGCCAAAATCAAAATGGAGATGAAAAATATCAAATAGTCTCAAAATTTCTCCAAATTAATTTTATATAAAGATAATAATATAATTGAATAACAGAAACCACTATTTTTGGAATTTTTTGGGATTTTGTAAATTTTTATAAAGGTTTTGAGGGGTTTTCAATTTTTAAGAATTATCTTTTTCTGTTTTTAGTAATTTTCGGTTTGGAGGTTAATAATACTTAAATAAGCCTGCTATTTTTTTCTTGGGATTTTTCAAAACAATTTTATATTTTTTTGGCTTTTTTAAGATAAACAGGGACTGGTCTCGCACGATTTGATTTTTAAAAAATATGAAAGAGGCATAAAATGCAGATGTAAAATTATAACATGATCAAGCATGCATCCAAGTACCTACTCCTATTTTTTGGTAATTTTTGGGGCATGACAACTATTTTTAATAAAGAGAAAATAACTCACAAAAATATCCAGCCCGGTAGGGGTATAATTGCAAATGTTAATAAAGGAGAGGGTCCCAATGTATTTTTTCCAAAATTTAACACTAATATTTAAATTTTATGTACTAAAAGAAAATTGCATACACATGTGGGGCTTCCATGCAATTTTTACAAGATAAATGTGCACATACATGTGACTCTAGTAGGGACTAAATTGCAATATACATAAAGTTCAGGGGGTTACGTGCAATTTATCCAAAAAAATTAAACCACTTAAAGTATTTGCAGGATCATTTATTAAATAAAAAGGTGGAGGAAGTCTATGCAAATTACCCACTTATACTCCCGAGATCCAGCCGTCCAGGAGTTGCCATGTGGCTAATTGTGTGGCTCCCTTCACGTACCCCTTCATAGAAAATCAGCGGTCCATATTAGATCTGGACCTCTATTCTTGATCGAATGGCTACGAGGGGTGCTGCAAGAACACACAAGAATAGCTCGTTGGCAAGCTTTGATCTCTCATTTCTCGGGGCTCCGGCGATCTTTCTCTCCTCCGACAAGCCCTGCAGGTAGTTGGGCTTCCTCCGCGTGCGGCTGCAGGGTCCATGCGAGGCGAGAAGGAGCTAGATGCTCCGACAAGGTTGAGACGCTTGGACCAGCTCCAGGTGATCGTTAAGGTCCCAGGAGCTTAGAAAGTCTTGCAAGTTAGCACCAAAAGAACCCCGGGTACAGGGGCTATCTCCTCGACTCAAGGTTTGCTCAGAATGGCAAGGGAAATGGAGTGGATGGGGGAGCTTTGGCGATGGGTGTTAGAGAGAGCTCTGATTCCCAGATCCATGACGGATCTGGGGTGGATGAAGTGGGCAATCGGTGGAGAAGGCGAAGGGGAGTGAGATGGCATGGAAGTCGGGGTGGTTCGACGGTCAGATCACGATGAATTTGACCCGGAGCTTAAGCTCCAGGAATTGGGGCTTTTTGATTTGAGCGCTAATCGCTTGATTAAACTACGAATTAAGGATGCGAGATGAAAATTAAACTACAGGGTTACCTAAGAATGCAAAGAAAAGGGTCTCAATCGGCCTGAGAAGCCAGGAGCAGAACCAGTCGGCGGCGCTCCGACGGTAGGGTGGATTCACCTCCTCTACTTGCTCTCCTCGCTGCAAATTGCGGGCTCTACCTCGTTGACACCATGGAGAAGCTCATAGGAGTGATCTAAGGAGCTAAAGCTCGAAGAAGAGGGATCAAAAGTCAAAAGGGGGAGAAGGGGGTATATTTATATGCGGGTTTTGAGGGAGTTTTGAGGAGCGATGACGTCGTATCGAGCGAGGGTTGGTGAGGATTCGGTGATGGGTGAAGATGAGGGATGAAGGGGCTACATGAAAGTGGTGGTCTCCAGGGTAATGAGTGAGGGTAGAGGCGTAGAGAAAATGGTGAAGGGGCGGCCCGCACAACTTCTAACAGGCATCAGAAGAGATGAGGTACAATTGACCGAAGTCAATGAAGATGCCCAGTTGGTCCATGTGTACCAACCAGGAAATTCCAAGGCAAAAAATGCCTTGAAAATGCATAATAAATAGTTTTTTATTTTATTGTTTTTAGGTTATAAAATAAAAAATGATTCTAATTTTCTGTAATATTTTATACATATTTTTATTTATTTTTTGAGGTCTTTATTTATAGTTAATTTTTAGGGGTTAATTATAGGTATATTCTTCTATGTTTTGTGTATTTTATGTTTGTTTTGTATTTTGTATTTTATTATTTTCTTCTGTTATTTTATAAAATTATAACTTATTTTTGTACATATAAACATATTTTTATGATATTTTTCTGAAGTAATATATACACTTAATTAAATAGGAGTATGATATCTATGGGTATAAGTACATGAATTTTACCTATGTATTTTATATAAGTATTTTATTTTAATGTTTTATTTTAGTTTTAATATGTATATATACTATAAATAATATTTACAAAATTGTAAAAATATAAAATTATAAAAATAATAAAGAATAAATAAAATGAATATTTTCATCGGGTATATTATGCAATGGGGGTCTAAAACCTAACTTTCACACCTTTATTCCAAAAAATATGTAACCACCTTAATTAAATAGCTTATGAAAAGTCATATATGATTAAAGTGATTTTGATATATTTTGAGTTTTTATTTGGGAAATATGGGTTTGTGAAGTCTTGGTTTAGGATTTTATTTTGTGCATAAAATGTACACTGTATATTATTTTTGTGTGAAATGAATTTTGTATTTTTCTATATATGTTTTTCATGTACAAAGTTTCATTATTTGAGGTGTAAATAATAAAGAATAAAATAGATCCCAAAAAGTAATTATTGGCTTATTTTTGTAGAGTGATTTGTTTCTGTATTTTATGTACGATTAGTCGCCCTATCTTCCCCTACTTTATTCCTTGTCGACTTAGTCATCATGATGACTCAGTCTCGGGGGCTAGGGTCACTTTAGTGTCCTTGACACTTTGTTCTTTTTCTTTTATTTCCTTTATTCTTTTATTTTGGCAATAAATACTATAAGCATACAGTATTTGGAACAAACTAATGAATGTTTATTTAAAAAATTAATGATATATACATGCATTCAGCCAGGGTTTAAAGGCCAAAATAGAAGAATAGAGGTGATGAAATAGCGATTCATCACTCACCGATTCTATAGGCTCCTGATTGGTCTCTTCCCTTTGAGATCATGACTAATGCATCGGATTTTGTTATAGGAGCTGTATTGAGGCAGCGACGAGATCAGATCGCGTTTGTTATTCATTACACGAGCAAAGTTTTAGATTCAACACAAAAAAATTATACAATGATCGAAAAGGAAATGATCACCGTAGTTTAGGCTTTAGAGAAGTTTAGGTCTTACATCTTGGGATCAAAGGTGATGATTTACACAGATCATTCGGCCATTAGGTATCTCATGGAAAAGAATGATGCGAAGGCACATTTTCTTAGGTGGATTTTGTTACTCCAGAAGTTTGATTTGGAGATTAAGGATAAACTAAAGTCAAGAATGTAGTGGCTGATCACTTGTCCAGACTTGATCTAAAGGATTCCCCTAAACTAGAGCCGATTAGAGAGACCTTTCCAGATGAGTCGATTTGTGTTGTCGATTCACTCTGTTGGTATGCTAAGATGGTGAACTACCTTCTCTCCAAGCAGGTTACCTATGGTTGTGTTGGACATGTGAGCCCACGGCGAGCCATTATGCAATAAATGTTATTGCGAATATCATTCCCTGATCTGAAATGAAGAATAAATAATTTGCATAATAGGTCCCTCTGTACAATTAGGGTTATGTACCATGGCTATCTTAATGATTATACAACTGTTGATTCAATTATTGAATCATAAAGGCTGGTGCTTGGATGAATATCTAAAGAGTTAGATTGAGGACTCATCAAGCACCGTCAAATGATTGTTAAGATGTGATCTCCAGCCTGAGTAGGAGATGGCAATCCTTTCTCACATATGTTGATATCTAACCGACCTCTTGATGCAGGTCCTCTGCATAGGAATAGTGATTCGGAGGTGTCAGATTAGTTAGGTCAATGGGTTGACTTAACGAGATCGAGATAACCAAAGTCCTATATCGTATGCTGTCATGATACAGGCATGCATCCTCTGACCGGAGACAGATGTGTTACTATATGTCTGAGTATGTACATTTGGCAGACCAATAGGTTGATGACCTAATCAAGGTCTATACACCGGCGCGCTAGTGTGCATATAAGGGCAAATAAGTAATACGATCTCTCAAAGGGATCATACAGGTTCATTACTGAACCGGAAGACATGAGCTCGGGAAGAATCAAATTCCGTGCACGGTCATCTCGCTTTGGAAGCTTGACTGAATTTGTAGGTTTGATATATACTTTTGGAAAGTATATGATCAAGACCTAGGTATGATATATGCTTTTGGAAAGTATATGATCGATACCAAATCCCAATGATCAAATGAGAACTTACTGATAAAACCCTGAAGTAGACAGTATAAAGTTGATCTAATACTTTGGGTTTTATTCCGGGTCTTCCAGTATGCAGGATGTACAGGTGTTGGGAATACCTGAGGGTGATGTGATCATAAACGATTGTATAACCATGACGCTTCCATTCCTAGGGAGTGATGAAACGGGTCTGGATTTTAGTGACTCCTCTCAATAGAGAAGTAATATGATCTTGGTCCAAATGTTGGACATTGATCTGAATGTGATTCAGATGCAATGAGAAGATTAGATTTACGGTCTTGATTTAATCAAGCATCTATGAGAGGCCCAAAATCTGGATTTGAGATGTGATCTCAATATCCAAGTCACTATACGTGGAACAATACAATCGCCCTGTCCTTATCTCCAAGTATCTGCGGAGAAAGCACATTATTCTTGAAGGAGTTCAAGAATAATTCCTAAGATGAATTTAGTATCCAGGCATTGAGAAAATGGATAATTAAATATGATTTAATTATTATGAATAATATG
The DNA here is from genome assembly GCA_037367405.1 of Ottelia alismoides. NCBI lineage: Eukaryota > Viridiplantae > Streptophyta > Magnoliopsida > Alismatales > Hydrocharitaceae > Ottelia > Ottelia alismoides. Next base: position 730,331 of record JAZKJV010000740.1, on the reverse strand, counting down.
AATTTGATTCATATTATAAGAAGAGATATCTAAGATAGTTAAATGTGATTTAATTATCAAAGATATGAATAAGGTGAATATGATTCGTGTTATTTGGGCACATGAGAAAAGAGATCCAAGATGATTAAATGTGATTTAATTATCATGGATATGAATAATGTGGATAGCACTATCCATATTAATCATATATATTATAAATATGAATTATAATATATAAGAGAGAGAGAGAGAGAAATATTGTAAATAGCATTTGTTAATTATTAATATGTGAATTGGATTCACATTAAGTAAGTAAATGGAAATGTAATTTACAAATTAGTTTGGGATGTGAATATGATTCACATTTTCTTCAATGGCATGATTGAAATATTCATAAATTAATTTGGAATTAATTTTGTGGATATTATTGCAATAATAGTTATTGTAATTAATTAAGAAATAATAAGATAAATAAAAAGGAGACAAAAATCACCACCAAAAACAAAGGTGGCGTCACCCATGACTTGGTCATAGGTGACGCCTCCTATGTTTTAGGAGATTTGTTGTCTTCTCTTTTTTGTTATCATATTATCTCTTAATATATTGATTTATGTTAATTAAATTGTGTTGATAATAATTCAACATATATTTAATTTAATATAAATTAATTTTGTTGGTTTTAAGCCAACAACAATCATAGCCATTGATTTTACATAGACCAAGCATGGCCGTTGGATCTATGTATCCCATGGATTGAGATCCATTGGATCCTAAACTAATATATAAGGAGGGCTAGCCTAGCCCTTCAGGGACACACAAGGAAGAGTTGTACACGCCTACACCTCTCTCTCTCTCTCTCATATTCTCGCCCTCTCTCTCTCTCCTCCAAAAGGTGGTCGTCCATCTTGTGTTGAGAAAGGAGAGACTCTCGCCTTCGCCTTCGACGACTCGGGGATCTCCTTCTTCTTTTGGGCGACTTGCTCTAGAGGAAGACGATGGATTTTGTTTTGACAAAATCAGGGGACTCGACGCTTGGATCTTCATCAAAGATTGCGGGAAGGACGCGACTCATCATCGTGCCCGCAAGTGCGTTCTTCGTGGATCGGACTTGAGACGGGAGGATCTCTTGTTTGGGATCTCGCGATCACAACCACGCTTCAAGAGGTATTCCTTATACTTTGTGGTTTGATGAAACGATCCGAGAAGTGTTCTCGTGATCATGTGGTTTCATCATATGATTTAAAATTTTTAAATTTCCGCTGCATCTTGCGATTAGTACGACTAGTCGCCCCGATCGTATGAGATACGATCGTCATGCTTCCGTGATGCGCTTGAGGATTCTCTATATCCTTCAAGTGGTATCAGAGCCTTAGGTCGAATAAGGTTTTGGATATGATCCATAGACCTAGGACGACTTGGGTTTTGAAAGTGCCGCGAAAGTTTTAGCGCATTTGATTTTTCGCAACTCTTTCTAATTGATTTTTTCGGCACTGTTTAAATTATTTAAAACACGAAATATTCAATTGGATTTTGTTCCCCATTAAACAAGGAAACCATAGGACTTGAGTTTACTAAATTTGGATTTAATTTGCTCTAGATATGGCCTTTTGAATATGCATGTATTCACAGTTGCGGGAACTGCAGAACAAAATGTGATTAATTTGTTAATTACGGTTTTGTTACGCCTCGAAATGCGTGAAATATCATATAGGTTCTGTTATAAATCAATTTGGCAATCTTAGGGCACTAATTTTGCGAATTTTGGATTTAAATTGATCAAGGTAAGTTAATTTTAGTGATAAGAGATCACTGCTGGAAATTGACATTTTTTTGATCATGAACCTTGTGATAGTCATTCAAATAAATGTCGATGAAAATTAATTGTTAATTTTCTGAAATTTGTTATTGATAAATATTTGTGGAATATTTAAAGATGATAATCAATTCCTTGAATGACATCCCACTAAACCATAATGATAAGATAGTTGATCTTGATCATTGGTTAACTTTGAAATCATCAACAAACATTGTTTTCATGCAAAACCTTAGGTCATCCTACAATAGTTGTAGGACAACTTTTACATGCAAAACCTCTTGCTTGAATAGGATTGGGGATTTGTTTAGCAAATCTCCTTATAATATAATCAAAAAGGTTTTGATGTATATGGTATAATTTCGGTTGAAAGAACGATGAGCATCTCCAAGTACATGATGATCTATCTGATGTTATCCTTTCCTGAGGTGGATATGGTGTCTAGTCGGAGATCGCTGGGGTAGCGGGTTGCAACGTATGTGGTCCGTCCCACTCTCGCCGGTACTGGCCATGACAGCGGGTAGGGATTGGATAATGTCGGAGAAATCAAAGTGTATTTCTAATTATTAAAAATCAAAATAATACGTACTTTGAGATTATACCTACTATTCAAGCAAAGAATTCAAAGTTTGTTGATTGATAATAGGATTAATGATTGATTTAATGTGATTAAATTAATTATATCCTATGAAACACTCTATTATGAATAGATGTGTATTTCCCTTGGAAGAATTAAGTATGTGAATATGATTCACGATAATTAATTATTTCAATTTGAATAAGAGGTGGAGGATCACATAAGTGACATCCATGGTCTCCCGTCAAGGAAAAGAATTTCGTCGCCAAAAGTTGTATATAGGAGACGCCTGTCCGAAGTGACAGATCCTATATACAATTATTTGGATCGGGTTCTTTGCTTCTTGAAAGAGTAAGGCCGTATACGTAGTGACCCCAATATCGAGTCCTCATATTATTGGGACGATATTGGATTGTGTATAGCGAGTTTTAAGCTTGTTGACGGTTGGTTCAATTAGCAACGGGTCAACATCATCTTAGGGGTGGTGGGCCCGGGTGTTAAAGACAGAATTGGGAAATGCAAGTTGGACTTGCAAGGCGGAATGTGTTCCCGCTTCTTTTTATCGGAGTCACAGATTCTCATATTATTGGGATGTGACGAAGATAGGAAAGGAGATCCCAGATCTTGCTAGAGATATAATGGTAAGAATATCTCTTACATTGAAAGTGATTAAGGGAATGAACTTTCATTGTTGACAAGGCAAGACAACTTTGATATAAAAATTCCTAAATCAAAGTAAAATATGTATATATAATATATATACACTTATACAAATTTCTTATTTCAGATAATCCTTCATTAAACCCACTCAATGTTATACTCAATAATAACCAGTAAAATATCATGGATTGGACTCATGATCCAGATATTGTACTTGCAATTGGACACATCATGTTTGTGGTTGCAATGTGCAAGTTTCCTCAACATAATGAGGAGTGACAATTAAATAAGACAATAAGACATCACCTTAGGGTTCTTATGTCTCTATAGTCTTGATCTTTCATCGAGTATACTTTGGAAGTGACATGTCGATGTGATCGTAATTGTCGAATAATCCTTATAAAATAAAAGAAGATATATTTGGCATACATATGTGCTCTAGACATTTAATCATGAATGGCATGGTTCTCTGCATTATGCAGAATGGTGGCTCGAAAGAGATGATGTATTCAAAATATTTGAATACCTACCTGAACCAATGTTTTAGGAGTTTAGATGGATGTAGACATGATGAGTGTCATCATTCTACTGTCTATACTCTAGTCATTCATGAAACTTCATAATATTCACATTGTATGAATTTAATGAAGCATGTATAAATGTTGAAATGCTCTTACATTGAATTCTTTTGAATTTAACATAAGAGATCCTTAGTCTTGAACAATGGTTGTTTATAGATGAAGAGAGCACAGTGGAAGCGTGGGTCGGACCCATGTGAGAAGGAAAGTCAAAGAGTTGATTGTACTTCTGTGACTTCCATATGACATCCAAAGAGTTGGATAAATGCCTATACTGCAATAACTTGATGTGTTGATAGTATGACTATCAAGTCTGTCTAGAATCCTTAGAGAAGGACTCAGATAATGCATCATAATAATCTATATCTACATTTGATCATTGAAATTGACTTGCTTATTTGATAAGATAAAGTCTAATAATTGTATCTCAATCTTCTAACAACACATACAATGTGTTGCACATGTTTTAGAAGACTGGAAATTTTTTATCTTAAGGTTTAAAGTTATCCACATGGATATTGATGCAATTGTTGCAACAATCTCTGTTGGATTGATAGACTTCTTAATTTCAGCAGGAGAGCCTTAGTCTTAGAGAATGTCTCTATGACCTAGATATTAGAATACGCTCATTGTTTGTTTCTAAATATTAGAAATAAACATGAATTCTGGAATAAACCTATCATAAAGAGTTATGATGGATATATTTCAGATAATAATCTAGCATCTGGTAGACTCTACTAAATTAGAAATTTAATGAATGGTTCATTGAGATTTTTAATACTGAAAGTTAAACCTTATAAGATCAATAGGAGGATAAAGATCATTTGACAATGATCTGGCATCAAGCCTAGGACATTTGTCTGTTGATTTGATCAATAGACTAGTAAGATATGAAACTTTAGAATGTCTAAAATTTCAAATTTTACATACTTGTGAATATTGTATTCAAAGAAAAATGTCCAATACACCCCTCTTTAGGAAAGGTGCAAGATGTCAAGGTATTCGGGATTTCATACATATTGATGTATATGGATCATCTATATCATAGTAAACATTATGGATATGTGATATCTATTGATGATTATGTATGATATGAGATTTCTTCTCTTCACCTGAGAAACCTTTGAAATGTTCAAAGATTTCGTAATTTTGGTTTAGAATCAAAGTTTGAAGGAAGATTAAATGAATTTGATCTAACCAAGGTAGCAAGTACCTATTAGATGAATTCAAAGAATATCTTATGGAGATATGATTTCTATCTCAATCCTCTTGACACACCTAAACTCAATGGAGTTGTAGGAAGATACAATTAGATCATGTGTGACATGATTTGATCAATGATGAATTTTAGCATAATTATCCCTTAGTTTCTAGGTATATATGTGTAGTAGAGACTACAATATATATCCTTAATAAGATTCCATGCATATAAGCTGGAATCTAGCACTTGAGAGTGCTACTTCATTAGGGAAATAAAGGATGGTATTGGATACCTACTTTATGACCTTGAGATTCTTAAAATATCTCATCTTTGAGAATATGATTCTTATAGGATGACTCTCTTGAGAATCAAGATGAAAATGAAGTAAAGGAACTCATTTAATCTTGAGAAGATAATGAGGTTCCAGAAATCACAAACTAAAAGGGACAATTAAAGATGAAACACTAATACTTCTTCAAAAGAGTTTGAAGATGTATTCCATGTGTCAGTTAAGTCTGACAATGATCGGACTTCATGTGATGAAGCTCCTGAGGATCATGACATGGAAATATGGATATTAGCAATAAAGGTCTAAGCTAGACTTCATATACAAGTGTTGTATATGGACCGTCGAGGATCCACCTATAAGGGTTAGACCCATAAAGGTGTAAATGAATCTTCAAGAGAAGAGGGAACCTGATGAGAAGGTAGAGACTTTCAAAGCATGGTTCGTAGCCATGAGCTACACACCGAAGAGAAGACATCGATTGCGATGTGGCTTGCTTTTCAGTGATCATGCTTAAACCCATCATAATATTGCTAACACTAGCTACACAATTTGACTATGGCATCATCAAGATGTGATTCAAGATTGTATTCCTCTATCAATACCTCTTTGAGGATATTCACATGAAGTAGCCCCAGGGCTTCATGGTTGAGGAATGCAAGATGTGCTGGCTAAAGAACTCCATCTTTGGACTCAAATAAGCTTATTGTCGTTGGAACATAAGATTTGATGAAATTATAATTGTTATAATTTCAAATAGAATCTTAATGAACCATGTGAAGCTTAGTGGGAGTGCCATTGTGTTCATCGTGCTAAATGTAGATTGTATCCTGATCATTTGGAATGATATAAGGATGATAATAAGTGTTTTATAGACTGGCTATTCCATACCTTGAGATATGATCTCAAGAATACCTCTTAGATCTTAGTTCTGAAGGTGTTCAGAAGCAAAGAAAAGAGGGTATTGGGACTATCACATTTGTAGTACACCTTGGACATATTCCATTCTTGGAAATTCCAAGAAAGGCTTCCTTACCTTAAGATTTGGTACTGACCTATCTAAAGGGATAACACCTCAAAGAGTTGAGGATGTGAATACTAGAACTGCTTGCACTTGTGCATTAGTTATGAGAAGCTAAGTCTATGCTAGATGTGTACAAAAGCCAGATATCTACCATGCAGTGGGAGTAGTAAACTGTTACTATTCCTACTATGGAGAGAAAACACTTGATTGCAGTAATAACAAAATCTTCAAAGATGACAAGGCTTTAGAGATAGTGATCTCTAAGTCTTATCTTCAAGAGCTTAAGACTTTATAGATAGAGATCTAAAAAGGTCTTAAATGTGGATACCTTGAGAGATAGTGATCTCCCGGAATAAGGGTATTCTGATAAGGACTATGGAAAAACTGGTTATAATAATTATTGAGCAATAGTGTCAAGGACACTATAACTGCTTTGACTAGATTGAGTATTGGTTGCATTGGATGCAACATTCGCATTGGATGCGAGCACTGTTACTGGGGATATGCAAGTGCCGTAAAAGAACTTGGCGTGGTCTCGCGGGAACAGAATGACTGGTCAGCTTACCTAGCTATTTTCTAAATAGCCTATGATAGTCACATGAGTGTGGGTTTAAATGATTAGCCCATTAATGGCTCTTAGGGCTAGTGGGAGATTGTTGGACATGTGAGCCCACGGCGAGCCATTATGCAATAAATGTTATTGCGAATATCATTCCCTGATCTGAAATGAAGAATAAATAATTTGCATAATAGGTCCCTCTGTACAATTAGGGTTATGTACCATGGCTATCTTAATGATTATACAGCTGTTGATTCAATTATTGAATCATAAAGGCTGGTGCTTGGATGAATATCTAAAGAGTTAGATTGAGGACTCATCAAGCACCGTCAAATGATTGTTAAGATGTGATCTCCAGCCTGAGTAGGAGATGGCAATCCTTTCTCACATAGGTTGATATCTGACCGACCTCTTGATGCAGGTCCTCTGCATAGGAATAGTGATTCAGAGGTGTCAGATTAGTTAGGTCAATGGGTTGACTTAACGAGATCGAGATAACCAAAGTCCTATATCGTATGCTGTCATGATACAGGCATGCATCCTCTGACCGGAGACAGATGTGTTACTATATGTCTGAGTATGTACATTTGGCATACCAATAGGTTGATGACCTAATCAAGGTCTATACACCGGCACGCTAGTGTGCATATAAGGGCATATGAGTAATACAATCTCTCAAAGGGATCATACAGGTTCATTACTGAACCGGAAGACATGAGCTCACTCGTGAGATATTGGGAAGAATCAAATTCCATGCACGGTCGTCTCGCTTTGGAAGCTTGACTGAATTTGTAGGTTTGATATATACTTTTGGAAAGTATATGATCAAGACCTAGGTATGATATATGCTTTTGGAAGGTATATGATCGATACCAAATCCCAATGATCAAATGAGAACTTACTGATAAAACCCTGAAGTAGACAGTATAAAGTTGATCTAATACTTTGGGTTTTATTCCGGGTCTTCCAGTATGCAGGATGTACAGGTGTTGGGAATACCTGAGGGTGATGTGATCATAAACGATTGTATAACCATGACGCTTCCATTCCTATGGAGTGATGAAACAGGTCTGGATTTTAGTGACTCCTCTCAGTAGAGAAGTAATCTGATCTTGGTCCAAATGTAGGACATTGATCTGGATGTGATTCAGATGCAATGAGAAGATTAGATTTACAGTCTTGATTTAATCAAGCATCTATGAGAGGCCCAAGATCTGGATTTGAGATGTGATCTCAATATCCAAGTCACTATACGTGGAACAATACAATCGCCCTATCCTTATCTCCAAGTATCTGCGGAGAAAGCACATTATTCTTGAAGGAGTTCAAGAATAATTCCTAAGATGAATTTAGTATCCAGGCATTGAGAAAATGGATAATTAAATATGATTAAGAGATATCTAAGATAGTTAAATGTGATTTAATTATCAAAGATATGAATAACGTGAATATGATTCATGTTATTTGGGCACATGAGAAAAGAGATCCAAGATGATTAAATGTGATTTAATTATCATGGATATGAATAATGTGGATACCACTATCCATATTAATCATATATATTATAAATATGATTTATAATATATAAGAGAGAGAGAAATATTGTAAATAGCATTTGTTAATTATTAATATGTGAATTGGATTCACATTAAGTAATTAATTGGAAATATAATTTACAAATTAGTTTGGGATGTGAATATGATTCACATTTTCTTCAATGGCATGATTGAAATATTCATAAATTAATTTGGAATTAATTTTGTGGATATTATTGCAATAATAGTTATTGCAATTAATTAAGAAATAATAAGATAAATAAAAAGGAGACAAAAATCACCACCAAAAACAAAGGTGGTGTCACCCATGACTTGGTCATAGGTGACGCCTCCTATGTTTTAGGAGATTTGTTGTCTTATCTTTTTTGTTATCATATTATCTCTTAATATATTAATTTATGTTAATTAAATTGTGTTGATAATAATTCAACATATATTTAATTTAATATAAATTAATTTTGTTGGTTTTAAGCCAACAACAATCATAGCCATTGATTTTACATAGACCAAGCATGGCCGTTGGATCTATGTATCCCATGGATTGAGATCCATTGGATCCTAAACTAATATATAAGGAGGGCTAGCCTAGCCCTTCAGGGACACACAAGGAAGAGTTGTACACGCCTACAACTCTCTCTCTCTCTCTCTCATATTCTCGCCCTCTCTCTTTCTCTCCTCCAAAAGGTGGCCGTCCATCTTGTGTTGAGAAAGGAGAGACTCTCGCCTTCGCCTTCGACGACTCGGGGATCTCCTTCTTCTTTGGGGCGACTTGCTCTAGAGGAAGACGATGGATTTTGTTTTGACAAAATCGGGGGACTCGACGCTTGGATCTTCATCAAAGATTGCGGGAAGGACGCGACTCATCATCGTGCCCGCAAGTGCGTTCTTCGTGGATCGGACTTGAGACAGGAGGATCTCTTGTTTGGGATCTCGCGATCACAACCACGCTTCAAGAGGTATTCCTTATACTTTGTGGTTTGATGAAACGATCCGAGAAGTGTTCTCGTGATCATGTGGTTTCATCGTTTGATTTAAAATTTTTAAATTTCCGCTGCATCTTGCGACTAGTGCGACTAGTCGCCCCGATCGTATGAGATACGATCGTCACGCTTCCGTGATGCGCTTGAGGATTCTCTATATCCTTCAGGTTGGACAAGGAGTAGCATTGACCGACTGAAGTCATATTCGAGGAGATACCATTGGGAGGATCCGTTCCTTTTCTTAAAGGTTGGATTGTGTCTGGAGAAGGTGTATTCCTCAGAAGGAATACCAGAGTGTCCTCACATATTGTCATTCACTTAAGGTTGAAGGACACTATTTAGGAAAAAGGACCGCACACAAGGTTCTTCAATTTGGAATATTTTGACCGGCCTTGTTTAGAGATGCCATTGATTTTGTATGATCATGCCCTATTTGCCAAAGGATGGTATGGATAGTTGGTTATAGAGATGAGATGCCCATGCAACCGATGATTTTTTACGATGTTTTTGATGCATGGGGCATAGATTTCATGGGTCCTTTTCCCAACAGTCATGGATTTGAGTATATAGATTATCTTTCTAGGTGGGTGGAGGCTATCTCAACCGAGCTGCAGACAGTAGGATTGTCTGTAAGTTCATCAAGGACCATATCATTTCAAGGTTCGGGATACCAAAGGTTTTGATTTCTGATGGAGGTAGTCATTTTATGAAAAAAGAGATGAAATCTTTGGCTAAGGACTATGGGTTTGACATAGAGTTGCTAGTCCTTACCATACACAGTCGAACAACATGGCAAAGGTTTCAAATAGGGTGGTGAAGATTATTCTTCAGAAGTTAGTTCGTCCTGATAGGAAGAATTGGTCTGAGTTGTTGACCAGGTTCTGTGGGTCTACAGGACAGTCTATAAGACCCCTCTTGGTATTTCACCTTTTAGGACGATCTATGTCAAGCCATGTCATTTATCTGCTAAATTAATTCACAAGTCTGAGGGCATTAAAAAAGCAATTGGAGTTTCACCTTGGAAAGCTTTGTAGAGACATAAACCTTAATGGGCTAGTGGAAATTCATAACATAGCATATGACAACAACTTGATCTATAAGGACAAAGTTAAGAAGTGCCATGATTCGCATATTAGATGCAGGATCTTTGTCTCAGGACAAAAGGTATAGTTGTTTAATGCGAAGTTACAGATTTTTCATGGGAAATTGAAATCCAAATGGATGGGTCCTTACATAATTAAGGAAGTGCAGGGAAATGACAATGTAGATATTGTAGGTCTTTCAAAGGGTGCACCTTCCTTCTTGGCCAACATGCAACTGTTGAAGCACTTTGTCATATCCAATGAATCATGGTGAAGTCATTGACTTCATGCCAATAGAATCCTTTGCAGGCATTTCACATACAACATGAAGTTGCAGCTTGAAGAATCACATTGTCAGATTCAACAACATACAGATTTGGATTCATTCTTACTCTATTCTTTTAGGGTCTAGTATCACCTATCTATAGACTCTTACTCCTAACTTAGGCCTTGTTTCAGCCTAAGTATAGGGGAAACCCGACCCTATCTTGTATATTCTCCAGTTTTATTGATTTGTTGGTCTCTCTACCTTATTTTACCTTTCCTCTTTGTACTTAGGCTATTTTCAACCTAAATATAGGGGGACTTGTTCATTATATTATTTGTTGACTAATTCTTTTCACTCCTATTTACACTGTGTTTCTTGATTCAACTCTTGTACATTTCCTTATATTTAGCATGAGTATGTCTTCATACCACTTTGTGATATGAGGACATAGCAAAATCTAAGTATAAGGGGGTGTACCGTATATATTTCATATATACTTTAGCTATAGCTCATGGTTTTAACTTTTTCAGACTTTTGGAGCTAAGGGTATCGTATTATTTTTTAACTGAGTTTTATACAAATTGTTTTGAAAAGTATTTGAAAACTTTGATATACCTATTTGACATGATTCCAAAGTATTTTACAATAGGTTTGTGAAAATACAGTTTGACTTATTTTGAAAATCTTTGTAAAATATTTGAAAAACCTATACTTATATGACATGGTTTGTAAAATGTTTTCAAATTGCTTTAAAACTTTAAGGATGTAAATGGAATTAACTTATAAATAAAGTTGACCCTTGTATATCTTCAGTTTCTACCTTGGGTCTTGAGTTTCTAAAATTGTGTGACAGTTCAATGAACTATCATGTTTTTAGTATATATAAGGTTGTCTAGTCTTAGGTCTTTTATAGAGTCAAGCATGAAGAGAGTCTGGATTTAACCTCGATATTTTGGAAGATCGAGTCAATAAGGAGTTCATTGAGAAGAGTGATGCAGCATGAGGAAGATAATATTTGCCAGAGGAGAGGAACCTACATCTTTTCTTGAGGATATTCAGATATCTGATTGTCATCTTACTTGTAAGTTAGGATTCCCTCTTATGTCTAGTTTTTTCTCTCTTAAGGAAAACCCATAATTCTATTCTATGAGCCAAAAGTTAGATACATCTTCCTGCTATTCTGGAGAATTTTAGGTCCTCTCATCTCAATATGGAAGGAAGAATGTCATCATTCTAGATGAGTCATTTTCCAAGTTGACGAAGATCTTTCTTATTCATATTCTGAGATTTACTATGTGAGGAAAAAGCAAATGAAGCAAAAGGCAACCTGTGATTTCAAACCTCGAAGATTCAAGTTAGATTTTTGATATTGAGGAACTGAAGTTGAGTTGTGTTGTGTTTGGGTATCCTTGTATTTTCAGTCTTATTTCTGCATGTCATGTTTATGTCTTACGGGTCTATTTTGTTAATAAAAATTCTTCAAATAATCTTTAACTTATTAACCTGCTAACTTTTTGATTTGATGTTTTTTCCCTGACACTTTCACTTTGCACTCAAGGCTTATTGAAATCTTTGACACTTGATTTATGAGGTCCAGAGATTTGAAGTTATCATGTCTTAATCATTAGGATCTCATACTTAACAATTAAAACTTTCCTAATTAGAAAGATTTGTGTGTTATATTGCATGCTTAATCTCTTCCTTAAAAGAATATGACCATCACTCACATGCATGATTGCATTCATGATTGAGATGAGTTGAGGTTTCACTTAAGGAACTGGAATTTGATATTTAATTTTGGACATGATCTTATGATACTCGAGGATGGGATAAAATTAATGAAGGCTTCATGAAACTTGAGTGTCAGTATTTTAGCTAGCATGAGATTCGATTCTCATACTAATCTCTTAATCAAAATCTAAGTGCTAGGGTGTGATGACATTTAATTAATTTGTTGATCATTGTGCTCCAATCCTTGGTAAAAGCAACAGATCTAGCTAAAAGAAAAGAAAAAATTTGATAAAAATGACTATGAAAAAGAAAAGCTCAAAGCAATACCAAGTTACATCCATATGAGCTTACTTCAAAGGCGAGCGCTCTCAACCTTTTAAGTGTCCGCTTTGACCAAGTATTAGGCTTTTATGAGTCAGGCTAGTACATCAAAAAGGGCTCTGCATCGTTAGTGCTACAAGTCTGGGTGCATGTATATTAGATACTTTAAAAAGACGCACCCAGGTGTACTCCCAGGAAGACAAGTGCAGACGGCTCAATATCTTTTGATGGACACATTGATTGATAACAAAATATACAATTGTGTTGAGTAAAGGCACTTGAGAGATACCTTGTTCCAATAAGAGGGAGAAAAGAAATGGCACAATCCTATTACCTCTATTATCTGGCCTGCCATCTACACTTTGAAGTCTGACAAACTAAAGAGACAGTGGATTGAAGCAAGACTTGATTTAATCCCTATAGTTGAGGATTGGATCCTTAGGAGAGTCTCTTGTATTATAACTTTGCGTGACATCTTGACTCTACTCTTGCGAATGCAATCAACACATTAAGTCATAAGTCTGACACACACACACATTGAGAATCTAATAATTAGAGGAGTTGAAATCCTTTTGATTAGAAAAAGTTCATCTTAGAGTCTTAGGATCTCTAAAACCAAGTGTTCTGGTTTTCTTAAGCCTTGTTCTTACACATGCACGTGTCAGGGGAATTCAGTAAAATTACTAACTCTCTAACTTATTCTTTATTTATTAGTCTGAGGACAAGCTTAACTTAAGTATATGGGGTGATAAATCCTAGACTTATCCACTTTATTATCTATTATTGTCTCTCCAAGCTTAAGAAAACCAATAAAACTAGTTAACAATTAACTCTAATAACTAAAAGTGTGTTGTAAATAAATAGCCCTAATTGTTGTATATTATTATAATTATTATTGTACTAATATTTTATGTGTTTATTATTTATTTAAAAATCCCATAAAAATAGAATAATATTGTAAATAATTAATCTAATCTAATTTATAAATAAAAATCCATAAAATTAATAAAAGAAAATACAATCAGGTAATTTGTCTTTAAATTACTTGTAAAAATAATAACTTTGTTTAGATAATTTTATTTCTCACCGAGTTCTACATGAAAGTTGTAGATCTCATCGATATCTAGAACTTTCATGTTGATTTTTTTTAATTCATCTCTCTTTTACTTTTTTTATTTTAGATTTTTTCTGTATTTTCTTTGAATTCCCATTGGGCCACGTGGCGCCATCTGGGCACACCACATGGCCCCATCTCTTCACTTCACTCTACCTTGACCTCAACCATTGGATCTCCAGATCCAAAGGTCGAGGTGCATCTTCCACCTCTGATCCTCAACTCTGAACAAATGTGTCGCCTCGTGACTGTCTATCTTCTCCATTATGTCCCGACAATCTCCGACAACCGCCTCTTCAACCCCCGTCTTCTATATCTTCCTCGATCAACTGTCACCCTCGCCCAACGTCCAGGATCCATCATCCACCTCACGTGCTCTCCCTACCAGCGGTTGAAACCTCCATCGCTACCACTTGAATTGCTAAACTACCTTTCATTAAAAACCTTCCTCCACCACTATTAACAGAAATCCGCCACTCTTGGAGAGCAACCCCTAGCTTCAATTTTTGTCTGTGACAGAGACATATAGTTGCTGAGAGAGACGATGAAGTTTCTTCTCTTACGAGATCCAAGGCGAAAGTACGCCTTGTTGCATCACCTCTATGCTCGTTTGAGTTTCTTTTACTCGCCATCAAATTGAAATGAAGATCATGAGCTCCAAAGCTCCATTCTCAGGCCTGAATCATTCCCAATTCCTTCATCATTCCAGGAAGATCCTCGACATTATTTTGTTTTCCTTTTTACCATTTTATTTTATTTATGAACTTCGATCAATTTCATCATCTGATTTGATCTATACCTTCGTCTGGAATCCATGATCCGTGCGTAACCCTTCCCATGATCTTTCCATTTCTCCTTCCCTATGTTCAATCCATTTTATCATCATCATCATCATCATCATCATCATCATCATCATCATCATCATCATCTTCTTCTTCTTCTTCTTCTTCTTCTTCTACACGAAGAGGAACCCAAACTAAGGCTCAATCCTTTGCTTCCAAGAAGCCTCCATCTCACCCCATTTGTATCCCAATAGATTCGATGATTCGTGTCATTTGTTTCTAACCTTTGCATGATATCAATGGTCGGAATCCCGTCGGATTGACTTGCAGGGTGTAGCATCCGACGATCTTCATTGAGTCGACATTTCATGGCCCTTCACTGCTCATTTGAGTGTCATGATCTTTGCTAGACCATCAGGGTGTTCATTGGACCTTCAGATCGAGCAGAATAACATGGAGGAGGAGAGCCGCATTTCTCGAAGCTTAGGCTCGAGCACTGTCACTCATAGAGGAGGCACACTGAGGAAGAGATACATGAGTCGTCAGATCGCCTCATTTTGGGCGGTGATATGACAGTTGACATCGAGCCAAGCCTTCATTCCGAGCCATCGTTTCAGACTGGAGCCTCAGAGCATCCAAGCTTGCTGTGAGCCTTCAAAAGATGCCACATCATCCTGAGCTTGCATCGTCGAACCTCATTGGGTCATGCGCCATGCGCATGTGATCGTGGAGAAATTGCAGGGGTACACTTTGACTTTCTATAATTACATATAAGTTCCCATCGAGTGGAAATTTATAAATATAACTTAGCAGCTATATGTAATTACATTTCAATCCTTACAAGGACGTGTTTGTAATGTTAAGTTTATTTTTATTAAAGTTTGTGTTGCATTTATGCTCCTGCCTTGTATTGACAAAATATTGTGATCCATAACTTCAATTTTAATAAATTTGGCATCGTTGGAAAGTTTGTTTCATCCTCTTTAATTTCGTGCCTTAAATCACATTTTTTGATCTACATATTACACATTGAATTTTAGAGTACTCACTAGTTCTATTCATCCTTTTTATTGAACTAAAATAAATTATTCATTGGTGGATTTTGCTTTGATTGACATTGAGTTATCATTAATCCACTTAATCAAAATCACAAGTATTTTATTATGTAATCAAGAGCATAAGTTTTTGTGATATTTGTTTGTATGCTATTTGTTTCTGAGAGTACACCGCATTACTACCCTTCATATTAAATAAATGCATTAAAAATGATTTGAAAAATTACATCGTTTTTGTGTGCATTCGCATTATTCTTGACTTAGGACCTTTAAATCATTGAAATAATTAATTAGCACTTAAGTTTAATTAAATATTTTTTCGTCCCTCTGTTCGACCTTCGACTTATCCAGGTATAACTTAAAGCTGAGATCTCTTCATGGAGATTTAATCTCGGTTCTATTGATTGTCATTTGACCTGTACTACACAATGAGCCCATGTTACCGTAGACACTTGACGATTCATCAATGGGTCTAGGGGTTTTAGATGGAAAAGGGCTTTTGCGGGGAGCTGCCTCCTTCTCCACCTCAGGGAGCTTAGGTGTTTGGCATGGTGGAGGTGTTGCGGTCGTTCGGGAAGGGCATGCTCGGCGCGAGACTCCTCCTCCTCTTCCTCACAGATCTGAGATGTTGTGTGACGATGACGATGAGGTTCTTCGGATCGACTGGATGGGCTTGGTAACGCCGAAAGTTTTGAGACAAGCAGTTGTGTTGGTGTTGTCCAGGTACGAAGGATGTGTGTTGGTTATTTGGATAGAAGGAATGAGGTGGTGGGTAGGATTTGCTCTAACTCTGGATACCATGTTAGATGGGAAGAAGATGCATAATGGTCTGAGTTGCTTTGTGCTTGGCCTTTACTGGTATTTATAATAATATACGGTTACAATATTTCCGAATCTCCCTCAAGTCTCACGTCTATCTCTCTTTACAGTTTGTCAATCTGAGGTTTATGCCAGAAGAGAAGGTCTTCATATTTGAGTTGGTACTCCCTTTTTGAATGAGTATAACGTATAATTTAACAAGTCTAACTTATCCAAATCAATCCATATATCATACCACATTTACGGGATATAAATTCACTACTACAATGTGTAACAAAAACTGAAATAGACTATCCAAATCTACTGCTACTCTTTTTTTAAACACACAATATCTAAACTCGACATACTATCCAAATATCTAAGATGCTATAAGCCATCCAAATCCACTGCTGCTTATTTTCAAACATTCTTTTCAAACAAACTGTACTGAAATCCTTTCAAACTCTACGCGCATGTTATCTAAACTGGATGAATATGTCTGATAAATCAATGCAAACTAGACTATGACAATGTCGTTGTATTCTTTGAAGCAAATTGGCAAAGACCCACACATCTCACGCACTTGTTATCTTAAGTAAGAAGGAAAAAGCCGACAAGATTTTAAGCAGGTAAGATCTTTTTATCTCACTTATTAAGACAAACCCTATGTGAACATACATGATATTTTAGACAATAATCATATTATTAAGGGAAGCAAAAATGACATTTTTGTATCCTGCCCCCTATCCCTAACCGAATGGGACCTAGTTAGGGATGCAAATGGACAAAAATGGTTACTGATATAAGTGTTATGATATCTATATATAATTTTACATACGAAAACAGATAGCGATATTGATGGATATTAAAACTACATTGCCATATCTTTAAAAAACGAATACGGGTGTGAAATGGATGATGATTGCATACGACTTTATAAGGTTAACTTTACATATTAGCTCACACACACATACATACATACATACATATATATATATATATTAAATAGAATACATATGATATAAATATAGTAAATATGCTTATATCGAAATATTGCGAAAGAATGTATAAAATTAAGTTAGATATAGTTGAAAATAAATCTAAAACTATATTTATACATAAACATGGATAAACATACACATACACGAATATTTGCAGATATCAAAGTGATATTCATATCCGTATCCATTTTGAAACAGATACGGATACATATGTTAAAGTCTATATAAAATGGATACTAATAATATTCCTATCCGTTTACATCCCTAGGCCTGATAGTTTGATTGGTAGATGCTAATGGCATGGGCACACATATTCTCATAGAGCCTGTTTGGTTAGTGGGATGGGGTGGGTTGGGGTATCATCATGTGAATAGTAGTTGTTTGGATGGTTATTAGGGATGAAAACGGACCGGATATGGATCAGTTATGCCTATTTCCATATCCATATTTGCTTCATCTATATCGAATACGAACACATAAACAGATATGATTTGGATATGCATTAAGGAAACCATATCCTTAAAAATATGGATACGAATTCGAATTGGATATTTATCGAATCCGAATGTGGATCGAAAAGAGCCAATCCAATATGAATCGAATAAATAGTGAATACAAATATGGATACAATAAATATAAAATCCGAATACGGATTGAATAAAGACCACAATCTGAATACAAATTGATTTTTTTTATCAAACTTCATAAGTTTTAAAAACTAACAACGATAAATAAGTTGCATCATAATAAAAGGGAGTATCGAAGTGACATGCGTTCTTTATCGAAAGTAAAAAGAGGGATATTGTTCCATAACTTTTGTTCGTGCTCATCCCCGAACAAATGAAAGTTTATTAATATCATTAAAAAATTGTACTATCTAATATATAATACTAGTATAATAACATGGACTGTGGCTTATATTACATTAACTAATATATAAAACAATATTAAATGTTGTATTTGGATATTCGGATTCGGATGCGGATATTCAAGCCATTACCATATACGTATCTGTATTCGGAAAGTTTTTACAACCCATATCCATATTTGATATTCGATTAATATTTGGATATGGATATCCGTATCCGATAATTTTTCGAATATGAGAAGCGGATATTCGAATATATCTGTATCCGTTTTCATCCCTAATGATTATGGGGGTTGAGAGATGGTTGGAATAAAGAATGCAATGTAATATCACCTTGATTTGTGATGAAATTCCAATCCAGGAATGCAGGGAAGGTTACACCGGATTACCCCGGAGTAATCCGATAACCAAACGACCCTCTTTATGCAAGAGACAAGGGTATAAATGTTATCGCTAAGGTTCCCACAGGGTCACAAGTATAAAAAGCGCATTAGCATTATACAGACGGTAAAGGCACGTTCTAATTGGAAAATGTCTACAGGCCGAGAAGGAAGCAATATTACATAAAGACGTTTCGGATCTCGCCCAAAGCATCGACCATCACCTCAGACGCTCTCTGCTCTCCACCGTCGCAGGTCCGCGCACCACAGACCTCAATCAATCCCTGCCGTCCGTTCGGAGATCGATGGCGAGGGGAAGGAGCGTGGTCCCCCCTTGCTGCAAGCGATACGGCTCCCCTCTCTACTGCGCCAATTGGGTCCCCGTGGATCGCGTCATCGCCTTCCTCTCCAAGCAAGAAGCCACGGCGGAGGAGGAGAAGGAGAAGGATGAGGGAGTTGAGAAGGAATCGGCGCCGATCGTCGACGGCTGGGTGGTGGTGTTGGGAGGCGGTGGCGGCGAGGGCCGCAGCGGCGTCCGCAACGTCCTCCTCCTCGCTCGGTTCGATCCCGCCACCGGGTCCCTGTCCGATCAACCCGTAAGAGGACGATCCTCCCTTCCGTTTGGTGAAGTAAATGGAGTGATTCGAGAGTAAAAGCAACGTCATGTTATCTTACTGCAGTGCATTTTGGGATCATTTATTAACACAGGAGTAGACTACAAAATCATATCACAGGGGTTTGCCAAAAGAGATTCCGTAGTTCTATCACGTGGATTAAAACTTCCATGAATACTTGTGTTTCCAGGCCTTGCTTGGATTACTGCAATATAAAGTGATCGAGTGGAGTCCGCTTCCATGTATTCTATTTTCGCAAAGAATGCAGATATAAAACAAGCGTAGAAAGTGATCTAATAGTTCTTAGAAGATGTATAGACATTTAAACACGATCCAAGAAGCAAATTTGACAAAAGGGTGTGAGTATAACATCAAAATGTTGTTTACATTTAATGCCAATTCATGAAATAAGATTTCATGGAGATTTTTGTGTAAGCTAATGTCGTGCACTGCTAAGGAAGTGCTTCCACCTTGTAAAGGGCTATATATCCATGATTCTGGAGATTGCAGTTTTTTGGATGTGAAAAGTGACAGGCATAGATTGCGCTGCAAGAGAATCCATAATCATATCTGATAATTGGAGCACTTGTTTGTTTATCATGTGCATTGGCAGACCTTCAGATTGGAAACGGAAGGGGACTTGCCGTATAGAATGGCTGTGCATCCTGGAGGAGATGGCATTGTATGTTCCTTCCCAAAAAGTTGCAGGTTGTTTCAGTTTATTATTCACTTTGTATCGAAGATAATTGGGTTTCTTTGGATGGCCATGACATTGTGTGTATGGGCTTTGTTGATCTACATATGTGTAACTACTTTGGGGGTATTGGGTTTTGTAGATCATTTGAATTTTCCAAGAACGAGGATGGGGACGATCTTGCCTTAAGGCCTTTAGAGAAGCCGCTGATACAGTTGGAAGATGTTGGTTTGCAGTTAGCACTGGCTTTCAGTCCTGATGGTTCCATGCTTGCTGCTGGTGGTGAGGTGGGTTATTTTGTATAAATCAAGTGTACCTTATGATCCGTTGTCAATTTCTCTTTGTTATTATGATAATTTTTAAATAAGATTGCCTAAAAAAATTCATAAATAAGCAATGTGGGTATTGTAATTTAGGATGTTTTTTCCATTTTCACAACAACACATTAATAACACAGATTATCTCCCCTTACAAACAAAAATGTTTTCTAATTGCTGGTGATCATCTATCGGCTATATCCATGTCCTGCAAAAAAAAGGTGAGAATGGGTCAGAATTGGGAATACTCTCTGCAGAGCAGCTTTTCTGTAGTTCTCTCTGCCCTAAGCTGAAGACCTAGACAGCTTATTTGATGGGTGAAGGGCTTACGATCATGGAAAATTTACGTCGTGATTTCCTTGCCATTTGTTCAGCTGCATATGTTTAACTATTTATCCATACTTTTGATATGGTTGATTTTAATTGTCATTGGCTTTCTTTCAGACTGCACTTTACAATTTTCTGTTAAATAATCGATCAACTTTGTGGGCCCAGGGTAAGCCCTTGAATCTAATAAGTCTCATTGAGCATGGGCGAATAGGGAAGACAAAAGGGGTAGATGGGGAGTGGTGAGAACAGGGAGAGAGGGAAGAAAGGGCAGTGGTGAAACTAATGGTGTAAATAAGCTGTTGGCAGTCGAGTAGAGAACATACGGGAATATGGTTGGACATGGACACTTGGGCAGAGGTGACATCAGCATGAGGAGAACTTGGAGGTTGCCTCACGAGGGAGCTACCAAATGGAAGGTATGGGTGTGTAGATATGTCACATTGCAATGTGGAGGTGCCATGATGTGCTTTTGATGTGGCAAGGAAGGTTATCATTGTAACAATTATAGAGCGACATGTGTCTGGAGAAGAAAAGAGCCCATAGAGGCCATGCACTAGGCGAGGTCCTGACCAAGGTGGAGCAAGTGATGAAGGCGGCAAAAAGGATGGAGAGGCTTTTGATTGACGACAAAAGATGACTGCAGTTCCTTTGTGGAATTTAAAATGCGGAGGAAGGTGTTCTAAAGGGAAGACAAAGCTGGAAGTCCTTTTTGAAGGTCGGTTTTTAACCTCAAGACCTTACTTCACTGGAAATACCATCCACCTCAGTGATAAAAGGTGTTGGTGCGAGGTCTACAATTGGTCGAGGCGAAGGCTCTTGTACGAAGTGCTGCTTGCTCTATGGAAATAAAGTTGTCAAGAGGTGTCCACTAATGCTACGTGATGGCATGCTGGTGATGCTGGATGCAAGTATTTTGGTGATGCCTGGTGTGTCATTGAGATGTTGAGACATCAAGATGAGTGTTTTTCCATCTCGGTGATGTAGTAGAGATTGTTTCAAGTGGTCTTTTGCCTAGAGAACTATCGGATGCTAATGAATGAGCTTATTTTATGATCTAATCTTTGTGAATATACAAAGTTTTTTGGGCAGGCGTCTTCTCGATGTTGCACCTCTTTTCCTTTCAAATTTTATATTTTTTATGCTCGAGCTTTCATCAAGTCTATGTTTTTGTTCTCGTGTAAGTGCCTTGCTAAGTTGGCATGGTGATTTTTGGAGATGAAGTTAAGAAAGCAAATGACCAGCAAGTCCTACTTGTGGTGGTGACTGTGGAGGTGGACTCATTTAACGAGAACTCCCATGGCCCCCAAGTGTCAATAGAAGGAAAGGGCAACAAAAATACCCAGGTGGTAAAGCTCCACGGGGAGCGACAATCGTAGAAGCGGTGGACGCAATGCCTTTATGATCGATGTTTTGGAGAAAAATGATTAGAGAGAGACTTATTTTATTCCAAGGCTCTAGAGTTTCTTATGTAGAGGAAAACCCTAGGGAACACGAAGAGAAAAATACATAAGTATCCCAATGGGGTTACGATAATTAATGAAAAATAAGAATAAATAATATCTCTGACACTCCCCTCAAGTTGGAGCATATTTATCATTTATGCTCAACTTGGAGATAAGCCATGAAACACATCTTTTAGGCAATGCTTTTGTGAATATATTCCGCTAACTGAAGCTCGGTAGAGATGTATGGTGTGGTAATATTTCCTTCTCGTACAATGTCTCGAATAAAGTGACATTCCACTTCAATATGCTTGGTTCGCTCGTAGAAGACTGGGTTGGTGGCAATTAGGGATGACCATGGGGCCGGGCTGGGCCGGACCCTGAAGGGCCCAGACCCAAGCCCGCTTAAAAAAATTCGGGCCTTGGGCCGGTGCTTAGGCCCACAAATTTTTTTGCTCGGCCCAAGCCCAGGCCCAGCCCAATTCCTTTGGGCCGGGCCTTGGGCCGGGCCAGCCCATCGCCACCCGTTAGAGACTATTAACTTTGAGTCTTTTGTTTCAAGTTAATCTCTACTCAAGTTACACAAGCTAAATTTGTTTAAACCATGTGCCATAATACTTGTAAAACAAGTAATATTTGATTCTAGCAAATCCGATGATATCTCATTTTTTACACGTGCACTCAATGTCATGATACCATGAATGTCTCACATGTATATAAACTGAAAGAGTGAAACAAACTTAGCCAGTTAACAATAGGTGCACCAGACCTTACATGTTAAAAAATGGGCATAAGATCCATATTGGGTAAAGGTTCAATAATAGAAAATATTCTGATTAAAAAATAAATACTAACAAATCCAAGAATAACCATTACAATCTAAACCAAAGACTAATTAAGGAAAATTAATATTGAATTGAAATTCAATGATCAACAACTCATTTGTCACATACCTGACTTTCTTGATTTATAAACATTGTATGAAGATGAGATACAAGAAGGGAGTGTACATGAAATAGGTGGGAGTTTTCATACGTGTATGATATGGGAAATGGTTCGGGCCCTCTTCGGATCGGGCCCTTGGGCTGGGTCAGGCTGGGCCGAGCCAAGCCCAAGCCCGGCCCAAAAAAAATTTTGGGCCCAAGCCCGGCCCGATGTTCATTTGGGCTTCGGGCTGGGCCGGGCTTTTTGGGCTGGGCTTCGGGCTGGGCCGGGCTAGCCCGGCCCAATGCTCATCCCTAGTGGCAATATAGGTGGCGGATTTGTTGTCACAATACAACGGACTTGGAGCATTGACATGAAGTCCAATCTTTGCCGGGAATGAAAGTAACCAAGTGAAATTGCATGTAGCTTGAGCTATAGTCCTATATTCAGCTTCTGCGCTTAACGTAGACACAACTGCCTGTTACTTACTACATCAAGTAACAAGGTTTTCTTCAACAAACATTGCATGACTAGTAGTAGATCGTCGATCTTCAGGAGAATTGGCATAATCTGCATCTGCATAAGCGGTGATGTTGGTGTGGCAATTCACCCTGTAGAAAAGACCACCTTGGAGATCCTTTCATGCACCAAAGTATCAGGAGTACCTTTTGCCAATGACTATAACACAACCTCATCATGTGCTGATTGGCCCTGCTGACGACATATGAGATATCAGGCTTAGTGATAGTGAGGTAAAGTAACTTACCTACCATGCTCTCGTAATGGGTAGGATCTTTAAACTTAGGATCGACATAGGAGATATGCTTCCGTCTTGTATGCTAGATGACTTGTATCCAAGGAGGCCTGCATATGTAAGAAAAGAATATCCAAATAGTACTCTGCTGAGAAAATTGTAGCTCCTATGTACACACCACTTCTATAGCTAGAAAATATCAGATTGATCAAGATCTTTGGTAACAAACACCTTCTGAAGAAATGCGTTGGCTCTTCAATACAAGATAGGAAATATCGCATATATCGTCGATATGTCGGCGATATATTGCCGATTTGTCGATATCAGTGAGGTGGAGATATCAATATCATTCAACCTTTCGATTTCGGGGATATCGACGATACGAAGCCGATATATCGCCAATATATCGTGTGTCGATGATATATCGGCGAGACATGGAATCTTCCAGGTCATATTTCCACTGATATCGCCCCATTTCGTCCCATTTTGCCCTATTTGGCTCAAAGCTGCGGGGAACTCTTCTTCAACGCTCCTTCATTCTTTTAGGTAAACTCTAGATCTACTCCAAATTTTATGTTGAAATAGTGAAATTTCTTAGGGGTTTTGTTCATATTTGTTAGGTAATGCATGTTCTTGATTTTTTTGTAAGATTTGAAGTATTTAGTGAGATATAGGGGTAACTAATTTGGGATTTTTGAGTTATGTTGTGAAATTAAGTTAAGTTATGAAAGAATAAAATCGGATCTCATGTTCTAGACATAGAAAACAAGATTTTATGTTGCTTTATGTTAACTAAAAATTATTAATTAAATAATTTCGTGAATTAAACATTAAATCTGTATGCTGAAGATGTTGTGTTGATTGACGAGACTCGGGATGGAGTAAATGAGAAGCTTGTGGTATGGAGACATGCATTGGAGACTAAAGGATTTCGTATAGTAGGATTAAGACGGAATACATGGAGTGCACCTTTGATGGAAGCAATGGTGAAGGAATCGAGGTGAAGATTGGTGACGATAACATTCAGAAGAGAGATTCTTTTAGATATATGGGATCTCTTTTGCAACATGATGGGGAAATTGGAGAGGAGCCTTTGCTAAGCTCTGTGATAAGAAAATTCCTTTAAAAATTAAAGGAAAGTTTTACAAAGCAACCGTGAGACCTGCTATGCTCTATGGATCTGAATGTGGGCCTGTGAACTATAAACATGTGCAGAGAATGACTGTAGCAGAAATGCAAATGCTAAGGTGGATGTGTGGACACACGTAAAGATCGGATTTAGAATGAGGTAATCAGAAAGAAAGTTGGTGTAGCTCCGATCGAGGATAAGATGCGAGAAAACCGCTTAAGATGGTTTGGTCATTTGCAAAGAAGATCAGCTGATGCACTGGTTAGGAGATGCGAGTGTTGGGATATGAGCCGGCTAAGAGCGAGCGAGGATGGCCTAAGAAGTGTTGGAAAGAGATTATACGAAGGGATCTTAGTTTTTTGGATATAAGCCCGAGATTGACCGAAGATAGATCTGAATGGAGGCGAAGAATCCATGTAGCCGACCCTACTTAAATGTGGGAAAATGCTTTGTTGTTGTTGTTGAAACATTGAATATGTAATTTATTATCGTGTTTTGTGTCCCATGCATGGTTTGTCATGAAATGATCATCTCAACTCTAGATTTAGGATTTTTTCTTAGAAATCGAGACGTCTAAATATAGATAGTATGTTGGTAGTATGTTAAACATTAAATATCTAAGACTTTATGCATACTAAGCATGTTAAAAATAATAAATATAATAAATCCGGAAATTAAAACAAAAAAATAATTCGCAAATAATTGGATTGTTCTCCTTATATGTCTCACGAAAGTTTGTTGAGTAATTTCTCATAGATTTCAAGTTTCAATAATCAACATCATAGATTCACACTCCGGTTCGGGATCTGATGATTTTGGTGATCAGAAGGACAATGGAGAAATTGGTTGGAGGTATGCCACTGCTCTAGATGGCAACAAATTGAAAGCATAGTGCAACTTATGTGGGAAGAGGTTGGGAGGAGGGGGGATTATGAGATTGGAGAACAACAAGAATATTGTCAAGTACACACGTTATCTCAGAGATGTGAGGGACTTGGTGAAGGCTAACTTGGAGGGGAAGAAGGACAAAGGTGTGGAGAGGTACAGAAGGGATGAACGATTCAAAGAATTCATGTTCGAGAAAGATTTCAATGTCCACTCCAATTCAGATAACGATGATTTTGTCTACACTGCTGATATTCAGACCACAACGGAGAGGAGGGCAACAAAAGAATCTATGAGGAGCAAGTTCGGGAGTAGAGAACTTGGTGGTGCACGAGGCGACTTCTATGGTGTCAGTGGTAGTGGGAGTGGTTCTGAAGGTGCACCAGTACCACCACCCACCAAAAAACACAAGGGGAAGGGACTAGAACCTTTCTTGACGAGGAGCGGATCCATGCAGTGCATATGAAGCAAGGATACTGAGCAAAAGACGATGAATGGCATGTTCACCAATGCATGGGAGAGAGTGAGCAAGGCCATAAGCGAGCTCTTCTTTGGGGAGAGCATTCCGGCCAACGTTGCTAGCGGCCTTTTTTGCAGCATGGCATTGATGAGATCGCTGCCGCGCGAACGTGAGTGAAGGCTCACACATCCAAGGAGATAATGAAGAAGTATCTCAGGATGGAGAAGGAAGAGATGGATGCGTACATCATCGAGCTGAGGAGGAGATGGCCAGAGTACAGGGTGACGTTGATGTGCGACGGGTGGACGAGCTACATGAGGAAGCAGATCATCAACTTCCTTGTTTACTGTGATGGAAAGACCATTTTTTTGAAATCTGTTGATGCATCTGAACATGTGAAGTACCACAAATACTTGCTGAAGTTGATGAAGGGCATCATCAAGGATGTTGGGAAAGAGAACATTG
Source organism: Ottelia alismoides (assembly GCA_037367405.1). Lineage (NCBI taxonomy): Eukaryota > Viridiplantae > Streptophyta > Magnoliopsida > Alismatales > Hydrocharitaceae > Ottelia > Ottelia alismoides. The sequence goes on along the minus strand of JAZKJV010000740.1, from coordinate 703,704 downwards.
TCCAAATTATCATGGATAATGGCAACAATTTCAAGAAAGCGGGTAAAACAATAGTGAAGTCTAGCAGCTACGATATTTTTTGGACACCGTGTGCTGCACATTGTATTGATTTAATTCTAGATGACTTCAACAAGAGGAAACTGATCTCAAAGGTGGTGGAGCAAGCATAGGCGATTACCCCATTCATTTGCAACCATTCCAAAGCAGGTTTGATGAGGCGGACGTGCAATGGTGAGGCCTGACATCACATGTTTTGCAACCAATTTTATAGCGTTGCAAAGCCTTTTAAGACAAGGTTGAAGACCATGTGTTGCCAAGGTGAATGGTTTGAGATACCTGAAGCTCAGACTGAAGGAGGACAGAAAGTGGAGACATTGAACAATGATCTCAACTTCTGGGATGACGTGACTTGGGTCACGAAGATAATGGATCCGGTTGTTTCTGCATTGCGGATCGTAGACGGCGACAAGCCGCCCACCACTGGAGTGATCTACGAGGCAATGCGCTACATGAGGGAGAAGGTCAGAGAAGTCGTTGGAAATGATTCAAAGCATGGTTGAACATCATAGACGAACGTTGGTCCAAGATGCTCTCACATCCTCTTCACAAGGCTCCTATGTATTATGTAATAAATCTATTTTTTTTCATTTTTGATAGTACTTTAGATGGATTAAAATCTGAGAATTGTCCATGTTTGTGTCTAGCTTATTACTTCAATCCCAAGTATCAGTACAAAAACAATCTTGGTACAAATACTGACATTCTAGCAGTTGTACAAATTGTGGTGGAGAAGCTCGTCAAGGACGAGGTGACATATACATCGTGCATGAATGAGGTAATTTTGATTCTGTAATCTAGAGTGGGAGTAACAAAATATTCATTAAGGTATTATGTAGCAATTTATGACTTCAAACAATGTGCATGTGAAGTCCTAAAAAAAAGTACTTCAATGATACCTTGGGTTTCTTCGGTAAAATTACTAATGTTAATGGATGAGGCATCACTCTTCCTGGTAAGGACAAAGATGAATAAGTTCATTGATTGTGTTGTGATATACTATTATTATTGATTTATTTCCTTTTGGATTTTCCGCAACCTAATGGTGGTTACTGTACAGGATGGAAGCTCCCAACATACAGAAAGTAGCAGTGAAAGTATTGTCTCAAACTGCATCTGCTGGTGGTTGTAAGAGGAATTGGATCACATTCAACTTGATCCATTCGAAGAGACGGAACAAGTTGGGAGAACAGAAGCTCCATGATCTTGTCTTCGTGCACTACAACCTGATGCTAAAGATGAAACATGGAAGGGAGTGGCAGGACAAAGAGGACTGCACGAACCCCACTGATCTTGCATGCATTTCAAAATGCACGATGATAATGCAGATAAAGATATTCTCCAGAGGTGGTTGCATTCCAATGGTGCTCCAATGCTTGATCAACTGGGAGGTACGCTGAATCAGAATATAAACCAGCAAATAGGAGCATATGTTTGTGACTACATGGCCAAATCCGGGCGAGTCATGGACCCTCTTGGAGGGTTGGAGCTTGATGTAATTGTTGATGCTATTCTCTCCACTGGTTCGAAATCCAAATCGAAAATCCAAATCCAAATCAAAGGATGACAGTGGAAGTGATGATGATGATGCTGTCGGCAGTCGTGGTGGATCTGGTGATGGGGAAACATATTCAAGAGGGTCAGGGTCAGCAGGAGGTGGTAGTGGATCACATGATACAAGATTCGAGGGAGGGCTCCACACAGGGCATGTATATCTTCCTGCTCATCCTGTAAATGTTCCTGTTCACCATTCACACTACTAGTGCCACCAGTTGAAACCAAATTCGAGGGAGGGCTCAGGTCTTCTCTTCGGCCGAAGTTGGGGAATGATCTCCTTCCGTTTCTAGCAGGATGACTGGACGGAAGAGGGTGCGTTGGCCAACCGGTTTCCTAGGTTGATGGCATTAGCCGTTGACAGGGGGGCGCGGGTGGTGGAGGTGGCTGACTCGGGGTCGTGAGCGCCGAGGTTCCTTGCTGTTCTCTCGGATCAGAGGATGGAGGAGTTTTTGCGGTTGCTATCGGAGATTCCTCCGATCGAGGAGATGTCGGGTGACCCCGATCATTTTGTGTGGGAAGACAATAAATTCTCGGTGAAGAAAGCATACAGGAGGCTGACTGCTGGGATGGTGGAGCTAGACGAAGATCTATGTGCTGACTTGAAGGTGATTTGGGCGGCCAAGATTCCTACTCGGGTTAAGGTCTTTCTTTGGTGTCTAAGAAGAGACCGGATATGTGACAAAGTGAGAAGAGGCAGACTGCTGGGTGCGACGGATACGAGTGCGACAGATGCGAGGACGGTGTGGAGGATGCGGACCGCATCTTCTTTGGCTGCAGGTCTTCGGTCAGTGTATGGGAGTCGTTGGAGCTTCCGTGGGTTCGGGCATCCGATGCGGAGCATTTTTGGAGATCTATTCGGGCGGTCGGTCTTGGGTCATCCGGCGATGTCTCCAAGCCATTTGCCGCGCTCTGGGCTATTTGGCTTGGCAGGAATGATACAATTTTCAAGGGACTTCGGTTTTATTTTGAAAATGTACTTGCTAAATGTAATGCCTTGTACAATTTATGGATTTCCAACTGATGTAACCTCTCGCTTATTAATGAATGCGTTGGTGTGGTGACTCCCGCCTTGGGAGGGCACCCCCGTCTTTCTTAGTCAAAATTTTTTTCCAGAATTTACCCGAGGTGCATTGGATGTTGGGGAAGGCATTGGAGCATGAAGAAGTGATGGGGATTGAAATTTAGGGAAGATTCGTCGAGGGATGAGAAGAGAAGAAATTTGGGTAAAGGGAAATATAGGAGCATGCCAAACTACGTGGAGAACTGAATTAGAGGGTTAAATAGGAGAAAGAATATTCCTAGGGAGAGGAGGATAAGCCAATGGCTAATCAACTTCTACTTCATTTCATATTCTTATTACAAATGCATAGGTTGCTTGATATAGGGATTTAACCCATTAAAAAAATGCAACTTTCCACCTAAAAGACACATCCAAATTCAAACGACACATCCAAAGATTGTGTCCCTTGGTTTTTACAAAATTGAAAATTACAATAAAATTGCAACAAAAAATAAATATTTTAAACTGCATTAATTCTCCTTCGCTCTAAAAATCTCGTTTCCTTATGAGTTGCTTGATCATCGGGTTTGACAGAGAAGAAATGCATCTGAATTTGTTGGATCAATGTACCAAATTTAAGTCATTTTCTCTTTCTTTCATCATTGCATTTGTAATTCTCTCCCACTGGGGGCATCTTCGCAGTTTCCCATTGCAACGTCGTGTGCTGCTCAATCGATTGTAGTAGCGACATCGGGTTGGTTGCAGCTGTATTAACGGTGGGGAGAGTTATGTTGGTGATGTCACCCTCGCTAGAGGGTCGAATGGGGCTTGACATCATCCTTTGCAGGGTTGCGTGCGTAGGAGGTGTTGGCGGATCGGTGGAGTGCTACTAGCGTCGCCAATGGGGGCCTTGAAGCAACCAATATTGGCAAGGATAGTAGTGATGGCGAGTCTAGTGACGCAACCAGAGTGGGTGTTATTGGGCCAAATTTCTACGAGGAAGAAGGTGCTAACAAAGCAGTGGTCATTTGGACAATGGCTTTGTATGCTTAAGTCGAGAACTTCAAACTCTTCATCAGCAGGACCTTCATCAAAGATGCGTTCTATATCTTCATTATTTTTTTGTACAACAGTTGGAACAATGAAATCTTCATTTTGGATGAATATATTTTCATCAAACCTGTGCTGTATTGATGTTGTGTTATGAGAATCTTCATCATGATTGATTGTGTCTTCTTTTAGCCATGAATCCAGTCATAGTTGCACCTTGATGCTTGGTAGAATGCGAGTCTTGAAATTTCTTCTGTTGGGACCATGAGCCTTGACCAAGACGACTCAAGTTGAACATCATTTTCCAATGCTTGACAGGATCATCGAATCGTAGGAACGATTCATGCTCCATACTTTGATGCCAATAGATGCGGATTGAAATTTAGGGAAGATTTTTCAAGGGGTGAGAAGAGAAGAAATTTGGGTAAAGGGATAGGGAGGAGCTCGCCAAGTTGTGTTGGAAGGTAGAAGATAACGGAGTTGGAGGATTAAAGAGGAGAAAGCATATTCATGGGGAGAGGGGGATAAGCCCATGGCTAATCAACTTTTACTTCATTTCATATTCCTATTACAAATGCGTAGGTTGCTTTAGATATGGATTTAACCCATTAAAAGATGCAACCTTTCAACTAAAAGACACATCCAAATCCAAAAGGCACATTCACAGGTTGTGACCTTTGATTTTTGCAAAATTAAAAAATTACAATAAAAAATAAATTTTTAAATTGTAAAATTCTGATACCAATTGACGCGGATTGAAATTTAGGTAAGATTTGTCAAGAGGCGCGAAGAGAAGAAATTTGGGTAAAGGGATAGGGAAGAGCACACCTAGTTGCATGGGAAGGGAGAAGATAAGGGAGCAAAACTAGATTGGAGGATTAAGGAGGAGAAAAAATATTCATGGGAGAGGAGGATAATCCAACGGCTAATCAACTTTTACTTCATTTCATGTTCCTATCACAAATACGTAGGTTGCTTTATATCGAGATTTAAGCCATTAACATATACAACCTTTCACCTAAAAGGTATGTCCGAAGGTTGTGACCCTTGAACTTTACAAAATTCAAACATTACAATAAAAGTGCAATAAAAAATAAATATTTTAAAGGGATTTTTACACCCATAACCCTGACCCGCAATTACAATCATAACCCTGCATAATCATGAATTACATGAGAAACCCTGAATAATCACTCCGTCTAACACTCATAACCCTCCGTTAATTTAATATGTTAACTCAACCATATGAGTGAGTTAATCTAACCAATCTGTGATCTAACGGCTAGGATTAGTCAAAATAAAAAACGAAAGGAAAAAAGACAAGGGGGAGGCAGGCTTGCATGAGGATGCCGTGACGGTGGGAGGGCAACTTCGTTGCAGGTCAGTGGGGGGAATCAGAACGTGGAGAGGGGGGGGGCTTTGAGCAGGGGAAGGGGATGAGCTTGGTGAGGGCTTGCTGGCGGAGGCGGGCAGGGGGGGCTTTGATCTTCGTCGGCGGCCTTCGAGCAGGTGAGGATAAGCTCTCCGCAACGAGGGGCTCGTGGGTGCCGGGGGGGAGGGGTGCTGGGGGCGCTGCTCGGTGGGTCGACGGCTTCGAGCAGGACGAGAGGCTCGACGGGGTGGGGGGTTTCGAGGGAGGGAGGGAAGGGTCGGTGCGGGGGGGGGGGGGCTTCGAGCGAGGAAAGGGAAGGCTCAGGGCAGGGGGGACTTCGAGCGAGGGAGGGGAAGGGTTGGTGTGTGTGTGTGTGGTGGTGTTGGGGGGCTTCGAGCTTCGGCGGCGGGCTTCGAGCAGGAGAGGAGAAGCTCTCCGCGCGGGGGGCTCGTGGGTGCAGACGGGGGTCGATGGAGCAGCTTCGAGCAGGACGGGAAGCTCGGCAGGGTGGGGGGCTTCGAGCGAGGGAGGGAAGGGTCGGCGCAGGGGAGAGCGCTTCGAGCAAGGCAAGGGAAGGCTCGGCGCGGAGGGGGGGGGGCTTCGAACAAGGGATGTGCGGGCAGGGGGGCTTCGAGCAAGGGAGGGGAAGGGTCGGCACGGGTGGGGCGGGAGAGCTTCGAGGAGAGCTGCTCAGGGAGGGGGGGGGGGCGAAGTCGGCGACAACGAGGAGGGAGGAGCTGCTCTGGGGGGGCTTTGACCAGGGGAGGATCGACGACGGGCTTCGAGCAGGGGAGGATCGACGACGGCGACTGCTTCGAGCAGGGGGAGAGGGACGCGCATGAAGAGAGGATGGCATATTTTGCAAATAAGAATGAGTTTTAGGGGCACTTTTGTCTTTTTTAACGCAAACCGTCAAATATAATGGATATTTCAAACGGAATATAACACGGGGTTATGTCATGTAAGAGTTAAGCACTACTCGGGGTTTCTCATGTAATTCATGATTATACAGGGTTATGATTGTAATTATGGAATTACTCAGGGTTATGGGTGTAAAATTCCCTATTTTAAACTGCATATAAAAATAGGCCGAGGGATATGTGGAGGAGGAGGTGGAAGAACAACATTATTCCTAGACTCAGAGGGACTCAACATATCATATGTAGGAGTATAGTACATGGACTCAAAAGAAAGTAACACTAGTACTGACATAGTATTTTCCCTGGACATGATTAAAACATATATATATATATCCCTTTTTGGTATGTGAGTACCAAACAAACATACATTTGATAGCACTAGGAACAGCTTGTAATGACTGGATGCAGAAGACCGTGGCATAAAAGAGAAGAGGTCCTTCTTAGGAAAAGCAAGAAAGAAGGGTGCCTTTTCACTACGAATGGTAGAAGCATCCGATTGATTATGTAATACGTTGTCATCACAACATCTCCCTAAAAGGAATGAGGAGTCCAACTCTGTATGAGAAGAATCTCCGTGATGTCCAGAAAGGGATGGTATTTGCGTTCAACGTCGTTCGGTTGAGAGGTATAAGGGCACAACATCTGATGGATAATGTCGTATGAGCTAAAGAATTGAGATAGTTGAATAGTACAAAACTCTTGGGCATCAAAACCAATGTATTTAATAGAAACAAAGAAAAGATTCTTCATTTCAATCACAAAATTCTGAATTATGATACTAACATCAGATTTATTCTTTACCAAAAAAACCTATAACAGTCTAGAAAAGTCATTCAAAACAATTAAATAATACATGTGCGCTTGATGATCAGGGATACGACTCGGGCCCCGCATATCAAAATGAAAATGCTGAAAAGGACTCTGATTACTATGACTTTGACGACTTAGAAAGCTAGGTCGGTGATGCTTTCCAAGTTGACATGTTTCACTTTGAAACATGGACTTTATGGGCTCGTTTGATTGCTGGGTTGGAGTGGGTTGGGGTAACCTGATTGGAATAGTAGCTGTTTGGTATGGTTATGAGGGTTGGAGAGGGTTGGAATAAAGAATGTGATGTGATGTCACTATGATTTGTGATAGAATTCCATCCCATCAAAAGAGGGGGGTAAACCGGGTTACCTCGGGATAACCCGGGGGTAACCCGGTTACCAAACGAGCCCTATAGAAATGCCATGGATGGGACGACGGATCTTCTACAACGGAAGATGACCAAGAAGAAGATGCCTAGTGTATGGAGAAATTGATCCAACAGAAAGAGAGCTAGCACCCGCATAAGAAGAGTGAATCAACATATAAAGCCTTCCATGCTCATGGCCACATCCAATCACCCCGTCCATGAGCATATCCTGAAAAACTAGGGAAGCGTGTCAAATATGATAGAGTAATGTAAATCTTTTGTAATTTGATTGATAAACAATATGTTCATTGAGAATTCTGGTGTATGAAGAATATTCTGTAGGTGCATAGAGGGAGTCAGATGGATCTCCCCTTGTTCGGTAATGGGAGAATGTTTCCCGTAAGCAATGACCATTGAATTGATCTAACCGGCTTTACAAGGCTATAAGAACCGAGCTGTGAGCGATCTCCACATAGATGACGAGAAGCTCCAGAGTCCATGATCCATTTTGAAGGATCTGGTCGAGTGCGACTAGTAAATGCATGAGTAATACCCGAAGTGCTGGTTGAATCAAAAGCAGCAACATCTGCCGGCCAGTAGAAACACTAGAAGATCCCGTAGCTTGGGACATAATCTCTCTCAGTTGAGCAACAGAGTCATCACAATGATGATTAGTAGAATTAGGGACAGTTTGGATCTTCTCAACAACATGGGTTGATGGTGGAAAGCCGTACTTGAAATATCGTATGTCCTCCGAATGATTAGACTGGTGATAACATGAACATGGTTGGTATGGGTGCGAGCCTCCTCTACTCCGTGTGCCCCGTCCTCTGAATTGAGGCAAACCGTCTCTACCATGGAAAACTACCATAGTCGATGACGTTTGAGAAGATGTAGCAAAGGATATGCTCAGTTTCCTCAGCCTGCGGTATGCCTCGTCCATAGGTGGTATAATAGCAAATGTGAGTAACTGAGAGCAAACTGAGTCGTACTCAGGGTTAAGAATTGCCAGAAAGACCTTGGTCATAACAAAATGGTGATAGGCCTTGTGTTGCTCTGATAAGGTCGTCCGAGGTATGTAGCTATGGAGTCTCTCAAACATACCCCTAAGAGATGTGTACATGGTATGAAGAGGACGAACACCTTGTTTGGTCGTAAAAATATCATGCTGGAGTTGCAAAATCTTTGACTCATTTCACGCTTGAGAGTACATCACTGCAAGGATGTCACATATTTCCTTTGCTGTGGGCTGACTCACGATCTCATTAGCTATTTCCACATAAACAATACCATATAGCCAAATTTTTGCATAAGCATCAATGATCTAGCATGAGGCGTTGGTCCCAATCTTGTCGGCCGGCTCATTCTGTGTTAGAATATGCTTCATACCATGGCTCTGCAAGAGGTTTACAAACTGCATTACCCACAACTCGTAGTTTATACTATCCATCTTGATAATAGGCGCTGGACTCTAAAAGGCACCAGTAAATGGCATATCAACTTTGTTTTCTGACATATTGTCGGACATGTGATAGGGTGCCTACACTGACATCAAGGTGGGTGGTTGAAGGTGTATGCTCATACCACAACCAACCCTAAGCAAACTCTCCATTGTATGGGTAGCGCCTGGACGGCGTCAGGTAGCACTTGGGTAGATTAGATAGCGCTGGGTAGCACATGGGCGGCGCCTGGGTGACGGTAAGTTAGCACTGGGCAGTGCTAGGGTAGGTATGAGGAACTCACATGGCCTCGCACGGAACCCTTAAACGAGGAAGAAGGATCCACGCAAGGTTCAGGGGGGCTGGAGGTTGATGGTGGTGGTGGGTTTTAAGTATAAGCTCCAGTCTAGGATCGTTGCTCTCATACCATATGGAGAGAGATATGAGAGAATGCAATACATTATCTTTTCTTGAGGCGTTAGGGGATGCCAAATGTATGGAGAATCGATCCAATAAAAAGAAAGCTAACATTAGTATAAGGAGACTAACTCAACCTGTAAAGCCCTCCATGATCATGACCACATCCAATCACCCTGCTCGTGAGCATATCTTGAAAAAACAAGGGAAGCAGTGACAAATATGGCAAGGCAATATAAATATTTTATAATCTGATTGATAGACTATAAATTCATTGAGAATTGTGGTGCATGAAGAACATTCTCTAGGCATATAGAGGGAGTCAATATACCTCCCACTATCCGATAATGGGAGATTTTTCCCGTCGACAATGATCATTGATCTACTAGGTTATACATGGCTATAAGAATCGAAATGTGAGCGACCTCTACATAGATGATTTGAAGTTCGAGAGTCCATGATCCATTCTGAAGGATCTCATCGACTGCGACTAGTAAATGCATGAGTAATATCCGAAGTGCTGGTGGAGGCAGAAGCAACAACTTTTGATGGGCCAGTAGAAACACTAAAAGATCCAACAACTGGAGGCGTGATCTTTCTCAGTCGAGCAATAAAGTCATCAAAACGATGATCGGTAAAGTTAGGGGTAGTCTGGACCTGCTCAACAACGCTGGGTGATGGTGGAAAGCCGTGCTCGGAATAGCACGTGTCCTCTAAATAATCAGACCAGTGACAACATGAACATGGTTGGCATGGGTGTGAGCCTCCTTTGCCGCATGTGCCTTGTATGAATTTAGGCAAACCGTCTGTTTCTACAACAGGAAGCTGGCATAGCTGATAACGTCTGAGAAGATGTAGCAGTGGGATGTTCAGTCTGCTCAGCTTACGATATGCCTCTTCCATAGGCGGTATAGTAGCGTCTGTGAGTAACTGAAAGCGAGCTGAGTCATACTCAGGGTTAAGGACTGCCAGAAATACCACTGTCATACAAAATCACGATAGGCCTTGTACTGCTCTGGTGAGGTCGTCAAAGGTATGTAGCTATGGAGTCTTTCAAACATACATCTAAGAGATGTGTACGAGGCATGAAGAGGACGATTACCCTGTTTGATCGTAAAAATATCATGCTGGAGTTATAAGATCTTCGATACATGAGAATGGGCTCCTATTTAGGAAGAGCTCCTTTTTGCAGATTGTGGGATAATTTGATGCAGAATATCAATTATCTGGTTCTGCACTTTCTCTGGGACAAGACAATCTTTTTACGTGGCATATAAAGAAGTAGAAGATCACGGCATGTTCAAGTGCATAATTATAATACATGGCTTTAACACATACCAAAATTGATGTATATCAAATCCGTTGGAGAGGATTTGAGCGTTTAAGGTCGCATTACCCATGAAGGTGTGAAGTGACGATCAGGAGGGATGCTTCCATTGCAAATCATATTTTATTCTATGTGAGGACCAAACGTGTGGAAGTTGATAGTCATTACATTCGAGATTTGACGTAGAAGGGACTACTTCAGACTTCACATGTTTGTCTTCCTCAAGCTTTTGTACCGGAACCCTATTTGACAGATGGGTTTCTGAATTGAGCATTTTTGATATCTTCATTCTAACTTTAGAAGGAGTATCGAGATAACATAAAGTTATGGTTCTTTTATTCATGTACCTTTATGTTTTTTCCTTTTACGCTCTCCACCCTTCTCCTGTATAAGGAGGGGTAGGCTTCCCATAATAAAACAATTTTCTGTCTTTTCTCGACAACTATCAGAAAATGGACTGAACTCTCTATATTTCATCAGAATATCACCTCGCCAATATACTCGAGAAAACATTTTCTAATAATCACAATAAATTTCTATGTGACAAATCGAGTATGATTGATATCTGTGCTTTGCCTTGCGAGGAGTATTATTTGTTATTATTGTCTTCCTTTTATGTGTTTCTTGTTCTTATGGTACGCTTGTTACTCTTCCCAACCCCTCTCCTACATGAGAATGGTCAGGGTTTCATTAATTAATAAGAAAAGCATTAATCTTAGCAGGGTTCTCTAAAATATTCTCTCGTCAACTTTATTTTTTCGGTCTTAAAATTTCCACGCTTGTCGGTTAATTTTGCAGTTTTTGATCTGAACATTTATATGCCCTTATTGTTTGTTTACACCTATTTCTTCCAGGATGGCCACCTCAGGGTTTTCAAGTGGTCCAGCATGGAGCCACTTATTGATCAGAATGATGCACATCCATCTGTTAAGGACCTAGATTTCAGGTACTTATCAGTTATCACAGAAATAAAATGCGGAATATTTGTATGCTGGTAAAACTAGATTTTCATTTTTATGCTTAGCAGTTCGGATGGCAAGTTTCTTGTGTCATTGGGGACTAGTGGTCCTTGCCGCGTGTGGGATATGACATTAAACAAAGCTGTAGCTAGTCTTCCAAGAGAAAATGTACCGTGCATTACTTACCCTCCTATGAATTCCATGTGCTACTTGTCAACAAATCGTAATAAGAACTCTTTTTGCTATTCAGGGTGAAAACTTTGGCTACTGCAGGTTTTCTCAGAGAAGTGATCACAGCCTGATTTTATATACAACGGCAATGCAAGGTGAGGTTAGATATTCCAGAGCCTGGTTTTTTACGTTTGAAGTGAATATAATTAACCTTCAATTGAATTCAAAAAAAAATTAACCTTCAATTTGCAGGTCAACATGGAAAGCTTGTATCTTGGGATCCATTATCAGGGAAAAGAGTTGGATCAAAGAAGATAGTCCGAGATCCAATATGTGCATTCACTGTCTCACCCGATGGGAAGCTATTAGCAGTGTAAGTGTTCTCCCTTTTCTGTTTCTGAGCTAATGGTTTTTTCTTCACTTTGCATCATCTGAATGTAGTTGATCGATTGTGGATATTGTTGTAGTATCTTGGTTATGCGTCATTTGAGTAGTAGATGGGTAAATGGATCACTTCAGGATCCATTTACCACTCTTGGAAGCCCGGGATTGTCCCAAGATAGATCTGAATGGAGGCGAAAAATCCATGTAGCCGACCCTACTTAATTGTGGGAAAAGGCTTTGTTGTTGTTTGTTTTATTTTAGTTATGCGTCATTTGAGTAGTAGATGGGTAAATGGATCACTCCAGGATCCATTTACCACATCTACCAGTTGTGAGATGTGGAGACTCATTGAAGGTTATATAAGAAGCCCCTCACCCCTGTATCCAGTGAGAAAGTACAATGCATAAATCAACCCTTTGAGGCATTCTCTCATGGTTTCATCCCACTCCTTAGGGAGTAGGGTTCCACGTTAAAATCCCGGTGTCCGTAAATATTTTATTCATTTCTCTGATATTCTCTTCCGCATTCGTATTTTCTAACATGGTATCAGAGCAGGTTCGATTCTCGAGGAATTTATATTCATTAATTATTAGTTCGAGATTCGATTCGGTTCTTGCGTGTTCTTGAAGAGTTTTTTGAGATTTTGCTCAAGTTCGCGTTCAAGTTGAAGGGGTTTTTCAAAACCCTAGTTATGCTCCTGCAATCGGATTCTAGATTGCATGAGACTTTGTCGCCGCCGTAGTTGTTCGCTAGGCTGTCCCCCCCTTTCGTCAAAGAGATCTGAGGCAGCCAGGGGAAAGGTCCACGGATTACTAGTTTGAAACTCCAAGGCGATCACACTCTTGCCAGGCTCAACTCCAAGGTGATCACACTCTCGCCTGCAAGCGGATTGTCACATCACAGTCTCCATCGCGAAGCTCGATGCACCTCCCGTCACGGCGATATACGCACGCCATCTTCAACAAGCGGTGACAGTGATCCCAAGCGGCCGCAATTCCAAAACCCTAGCCCGATGCGCCTCGCAACATCAAAAAAAGAAAGAAAGAAGAGGAAGTGCGGCGACGGCTCTCCAATCCCCAGGAGGAGCCCCATTGCCCAGGCCGCATGCTCGCCTCCCCCTCACGGTTCTCAGCTTCTAGGCGAACCTCACACCCATGCGACAAGTCCCACACGACGTCCTCCTTCCTAGGCGCAAGGTGACGCCCCCATCGAGCCATCTCTTGGTTGTGAGCTCGAAGCGGTGGCTCCTCAGCTCCACCTTTACGCAGGTGATGGCATCCTAAGGTGGCAGTAACAAGCCCCATCGAAGGGGGCAACGAGTCTTGAGAGAAGGGGTTCCCATGGGAACCCTAAATAAAAGGAGGGGGGCCCAAATATGGCTGTGTTTTTAGAAAAATATAATATTTTTCTGCTGTTATTGTAGAGATGGGTCGAAGAAAAATGAGAGGTGTGTAAAAAAATCTGATTTTAAAAAGGCACGTGCAAAGAAAAATCGTATGCAAGATTTTTTTTTGCAAAAAAGAAGAGGAAAAGCTGTGAAAAAAATGAATGGCTTATTAAAAAAAATGATGATTTGAAAAAAATAGAAGCCGAGAAAAAAATACGACGGCCATGCGATTCATGTTTCCCCAATTTTGTTTTCTTCTCCCAACTTGGTCGACGTCATTATTTTCCGACCAATATGGGAGAAAGGGGGAGTATTGTGTAGAGTCACATGTCCATTCAGATGCCAGATTCTCCAGACCAGTCACTGTTTTGACTCTTCAATTCAGTTTCAAACTCGATGTCAGATTGGTTTCGAGTCTTCAGTTTCAGACACACACATGTATGCGGTCTTTTCAGATGTGCACATGTATGCCATCATTGTTTATGGTCCCCATCTTTTTGTTTCAGCCAGGGTTTTCATGTTGCTTCATAGGGACTCCAGAGTAGAGATCCCGTTCTCAGTGCCAGTATGGGAGAGACCCAGTTCTCTAATGAGGAGACTTCTTCAGACTCCATTCTCCAACGACCGTGGATTCCGACGAGGATTTCACTCCACGGCTTTTCAGTTCGGCCCTTTCAGAGATGGAGCAATTGTCCACATATTGTGGCGGGCCAGAGGACTCCGACGAGGAGACTCATTTTCAGTTGCAGTGGCTCTAACAGACGCAGCACGGAGCACATGCTCTCCAACGAGGAGTCAGTTTGACTCACACTCCAGCTCGTTTAGTCCTCCTCACCTGAACGGCATGAGAAGCAACGTCCTCGACAACAGCCGACAATTGTGCAAGTTGAGTTGATATTGTCTGTAGTGTCATATAGCATGAGTTGAAGTTTCTTTTTATTTGCCCAATATGAGCATTGCATGCTCCAACTTGAGGGGGAGTGTTGGAGTATTTGAGTTACACGTCACTTGAGTTGTAAATGGGTAAATGCATCACTCCAAGAATTATTTACCACATCCGTGTCTTTGGTCGCACATCTACCAGTTGTGAGATGTGGAGACTCAGCGAGGGCATATAAGAAGCCCCTCATCTAGGGGTGTAAACGAGCCGAACCTGAGCGAACCAATCCAAGCTCGGCTCGGCTCATTTAACATACTTTCAGGCTCGGGCTCGGTTCGGCTCGATAAAAGGAAAACTTTAACCAGGTTCGGTTCGGCTCGGTTAAGGTTCGTAAAGGTTCTGTTCGGCTCGTTAAAGGTTCGTTTAAGAATAAATGTTGTGCAAATGTTTCTGTTCAAAAGGGAAAAACCATAGCTACAGGGGAATGTTTTGTGGGGTTTTAGGAATATGGAATATGGACTTAGAGAGTGGAGGACTGGATGACTTCGGGAAATAAGTGAACGCCCTTATGTTAATATAGAATGTATTTTTTCCTTATATATTATGTATGTATATATACTTTTATATATGTGTGTATATATAATCGAACTTTTAACGAGCCGAACCTGAGCGAACCTATGTTTTTGAGGTTCGGTTCATTTATTTAATCGAGCCAAAACTCATGTTCAAGTTCGGTTCGTTTATTTTCGAATCGAATCTGAATCGAACTTTTAGCGAGCCGAATCTGAGCGAATGTCGAACCTGAGAATTTTCTGACAGCCCTACCCTCATCCCCTGTATCCAGCGAGAAAGTGCGATGCATAAATCAACCTTTTGAGGCGTTTTCTCGTGGTTTCATCCCACTCCGTAGGGAGTAGGGTTCTACGTTAAAATCCCGTTGTCCATAAATATTTTATTCATTTCTCTGATATCTGATATCCGCTTCTGCATTTGTATTTTCTAACAGATATGATTTCATTGTTATCTATCCATTTTTGGGTAAAATAGATATCATTTTTTATGTTTGAATACACACCCTTTTCGAGCATGACCATGTACCTCCATGGTTACACATGCATGCACGCAGATAATAATTTCTTTTTGAATCTATACTATGATTTTGTGACAAGGGTTTCTTGGACTTTCTAACATTCGATCATGTTGCGATAAGAGTTGATTTTCTTGAAAAGAAAGTAGATTTAGGTTTTTTCTGAACAGTCCATACTCTGTTACCTTCCATAGTGGAGGAAGCTAGACCTAGGTAGAAATGTCTCTTGTCAAGAAGTCAAGAACAGTAAAAGAAAAACATATCCTAAAATTTGAGAAATATTTGAAAATCAATAAGATGGATAATTTGCCATCAAGATGGAAATCGCTTTTTTTAGTGACTGGAGATGTATATTGTTCATTTTATATATATGCTGATGTATTTTTTATTTGAGAATCATCATATTTACATAAATACACTTTACATGCAGAATAAAAATGACAGAAGTGTAAAATACGACTCATTAGAAAATTTATTTTTGCCCTAAGGTTGACAGTTGACACCTAGTTAGGGCAAAGGGTAATAACACCAATCATTCGATGGGTAGAATCACCTTTAGTTGTCAACTTGTTCTTTTCTTAATCGGGAATGTTTGTTAATAAAGGTGTGCAGAAACTTGTGGATATTTTGATAGATAAAGTAGATAGTTGAAGCACACGACCATGGGCAATGTAAGGATGATTGCATTGCATCTCATTCCTTCATGGACACATATAACAGGAAACGAAGCAATGGACAACTTGGGCGGCCCCCTTCGTGTGTGAAACCAGGACAACTTGGACCGCCTCTTTTGTCTAAAAAAATTAGGATTTTTATTTCGTGTGTTAAACCAGGACAACTTGCACCGCCTCTTTTGTCTAAAAAAAATTAGGATTTTTATCATTTGTGCCCCTCCGAAATATTGCAGTATCAGTTATACCCCTCCCTTTTTGGGAGTATCATCAGTTGTGCCCCCAACTTCTTGCCGTTTTATCACTTGTGCCCCTCCGTTTAATGACCGTCCATAACCAATGCAAACGGACGTTAACTTTGAGGATACAAATGGAATTAAATTTAAAAAAGAGGACTAAAAAGTCCTCATCCTCTTCCTCCTCCCTCGTCATCTTTCTCTTCCTCCTCCTCAGCTCCTCCCTCTGTCCCCATGCCTCCTCCTCTGTCCCCGCTCCTCCTCTGCACCGAGCTCTCCTGCAGCCTTCCCAAAGCATCTCAATTATTGACAAGAGAAAATATTAGAAAAATATATGATTCCGACAGCAATGAATGGATTTCTTCTTGACAAGCTTCCATCACAACTTCACAACCACTTATCAATGAGTGCCAGCAATAGGAACAACTCATCCGCCTGATCGTGCTACGGTGAGAGGCAAAGTCGAACATGACCACTACAGGCAAGTCAGAGAATTCAAACATAAGGAAAAGTAGCAAAATTATTACAAGCAAAAGGTTCTCCTCCACAAGGTAAAGCAAGGATTGTTCTCTGTCGAATATTGGTGCTGCGGGCAGAACAACTCCCCACACCGGCACTGGAATCTGATCAGACCCACTTTCTTCTGGCAGATGGTGCACTTGTTGCTTGGTCGAACAGGTGGTGGGCACTATCACCTTCCTTCTTCCTCTTGCAGCCGACGGAGGCAAGAGGGCTCTCCGCGGGGATTCTGACCTCCACACGAGGGTCTGCCTCCAGCTTTTGGGTGCCGATCTGGATGTCAGCCCTTTGGATCGGTAGATCTTGCGACGGGGGCTTCATGAACAAGGATGGCTGAGAGGATTGAGGAGGCGGTGCATGAGTTGACGACGAGGTGGAGGAAGCCGATGGCTAGGGTGGAGCATGGGACAGGCCCAACCTAGCCCAGCCCAGGCCCATTTAGGTAACTGGGCCTATGCCTGCTCATTTTTCTGGAACTGGGCCCAAGCCCGAGCCCATCCCGACCCAAGATGGGTCGGGCCTGGGTAGGACCGGCCCACGAATGGGGGGAGTGGGGGCTGGGGGGCTGGGCCTGGATGGTGAGGGAGGGAGGGAGAGGTCTAGTGTTGGGGAAGGTGGAGGGTCATGCAGCGACGGCGACGAGGAGTGGAGGGGCCGCGGATTGGCAGGGTGGTGGGGGTCGCGCAATGACGGCGGCGAGGAGTGGAACGAGTCGCGGATTCGCGGGGCGGCGGGGGAGCCTGAGGGATGGGGCTGGGGAGGGTCGAGGGCCGCGCCGACAGAATCGCTAGGAGAGACTCAGGGAGGGGGAGGGAGCTCGAGGAGGGAGGGGCGGCGCCGACATGGGTGGGAGGTGTGTGGGGGAATGGCCGAAGAGTAGGTTAGGGTTATGAAAAGAGGGGGCGGGCCGGGCCGGGCTGGGCTCATGGGTCGAGCTTGGCTTCGGGCCTTAAATCGGGCCGGCCCGTGGTCTTCGGGTTTGGGCACGCTCAAGCTTGAGCCCTGCCTGATTTGATAAATGGACTGAAATGGCGG
The DNA here is from genome assembly GCA_037367405.1 of Ottelia alismoides. Taxonomy (NCBI): domain Eukaryota; kingdom Viridiplantae; phylum Streptophyta; class Magnoliopsida; order Alismatales; family Hydrocharitaceae; genus Ottelia; species Ottelia alismoides. Next base: position 686,059 of record JAZKJV010000740.1, on the reverse strand, counting down.
CCCAAGCCCACCCATTTAGAAAGTGGGCTTGGGTTTGGGTCGGGCTTGAGTGGGGCGGGCAACGGGCTGGGTCGGGCCGACCCTGGCCCATGCTCCACCCTATCGACGACTTCAGGATCTCGGCTTCATCCCCCAGCATCCTCCTCCTCCTCACCCATTCTCCTGCAACCTCCTCAGCCTGCAACCTCCCCCTCCTCCTTTGCCCATAACCTCCCCTTTCGCTCACATCCTCCTCACTTCGCCCATAGCTTCCTCCTCTACCCCCATTCTCCTCCTCCGCCCGCAACCTCCCCCTCCTCTGCTCGCAGCTTCCCCCTCCACCCCATGCCTCTGCTTCCTCTTTCCCCTCCCCCGCCCCCGACCTCCTCCTCCTCACCCCTCCGCCCGCAGCCTCCATCTCCACCTCCGTCCTCCTCTTCCCTCTGCCTAGAGCTTCCTCCTCCTCCCCCGGCCTCTCGGACCTCCTCAGTTCGACGTGCATCACTACGCAACCCTCCCCTCCACCTCCTCCCCAGGCCCCCAGCCCTCCTCCCTCCCCAGCCTTTGATCAGAGAAGAAAAAGGCGTAGACCCCGGCCAAGGAGGATCGAGGAGGATGACCGTGACTCGTAGTTGAATTCTCTCCGGCCACCGACGATGATGAACCTGGAGGGTGATGTGGCCCGATGGGTCTCCATGCTTCGTCGTCTTATCCATCCCCGATTGTGGATTTCAATTTTGGGCGTGATCCTTTTGATTTCCATTTTTACCCCTCTTACCCAAAACATGGTTTAAAAAAATCACGATTAAGTTCACAACTCATTGACAACCAAAGTAACGGAGGGGCACAAGTGATAGAACGGCAAGAAGTCGGGGGTACAACTGATATTCCCAAAAGGGAGGAGTATAACTGATATTGCAATATCTCAGAGGGGCATAAATGATAAAAACTCAAAAAATTATATATCAGGTTAGGAAGCAATGGACAACTTGAAGGATGTGAAACCAGTGTACCCAGCAACCAATGAAAGGAAGTAGGAGTAAATCTATATGTCAAAGACCTGAACTGATCTTAGTTGTTTTCGGAAAAAAATGAATCGAACTTACTTCAAGCTTTTTGAATTTTACTTCTGAATTCATTTGCAGTTAAATAGTCTCCTAATGTCTCATGTTAATACAACCAAGGACATATTGTCCTTCCTCTCATGTCTGTTGCTGAAAAGAAGAGCGTTATACTGAAGAATATTTGAATACTCTTTTCTGTGCTCTTTGTGTTATTCAATCCCAGGTAGTTAGATAACTCGATATCCACTCATCTTATGTTGACATGTTTGCCCTTTCCGTTGAAATGCTCCAGTCAAATCATTACAGTTGATGGCTAATGTTAAGATTTGTGTTATCCTTGTTTTCTGTGTTCGACATGTTAGCTATTTTAATTATTCCTATATTTGGTTATTATTTGTGTGAGAACTGATGGCTAATGTTAAGATTTGTGTTATCCTTGTTTTCTGTGTTCGACATGTTAGCTATTTTAATTATTCCTATATTTGGTTATTATTTGTGTGGTTCTCAAGTGTATTTGACCATTGGATTTTCTTCTATATAAGAGACTTGGAGCTCTATATATTAATCAAGTTACTTGGTTCCTATTTCCTAATATGGTATCGGAGTATTGGTCCTAGACTATGGTTCCATCCCCATTTAAAACTGTTGAAAGGAAATAATGAATTGATTATTCATGAGGCCCTAGGATTCTCTTATTTAGGGAGGAGAAACCTTGTTGGACAAATTACATAATAGAGAAAGAAAGAAAAGAAAATATATGAAATTCTCAATACTCTTCCTCAAGATGGAGCATAGATGTCCGTCATGCTCAACTTGGAACAACACTTCTAAAATGGCCCTTTGGCTAGAGCTTTGGTGAAAACATCTACTATCTGTTCCCCTGAGCTGACGTGGGAAGCAGATAAGCCCCTTCTAAATTATGTCGCTTGTGTAACGACATTCAACCTCAATGTGCTTGATCCTCTCATGGAAGATATGGTTGTTGGCGATAAAAGGAGCAACTTGGTTATCGCATTGTAGATGCATGGGGAGTGGCATATCATTAGCTAGGTTTGTCAGATCTGACCCATTTCATCTCAGTGCTCCCCTGTGCCACGGCTCCGTACTTTGGCCCTGCATTGGATCTAGCAATCACTATCTGATTCTTGCTCTTCCATGACACTAAAGAGAATGGGTGTAAACGAGCCAAACCTGAGCGAACCAACCAAGGCTCGGTTCGATTCATTTAGCATACTTTTAGGCTCGGGTTCGGTTCGGCTTGATAAAATGAGAACTGTAATCAGGTTCGGTTCAGCTCGGGTAAGGTTCGTAAAGGTTTGGTTCGACTCGTTAAAGGTTCGTTTAAGAATAAATGTTGTGCATACGTTTCTGTTCAAAGGGAAAAACCGCAGCGTCAGGGGATGGTTTTGTAGGGTTTTGGGAATATGGACTTAGGGAGTGGATGACTGGATGGGTTTGAGAAAATAAGTGAATATCCCTTATGTTAATACAGAATGGATTTTTTCCTTATATATATACAATATGCAACCCACTTAATGGTCTAGTGGTAGTATAGTGTCTATCACACACACAAAAGACCAAGGTTCAAATCCCACTCTTGCAGGGGCTGCGTTAGGTAGTCGACGACCAACGTAAAAAATAATCGAATCTTTCAACATGGATTTGAGCAAGAATCCATGTAGCTGACCCTACTTATATGGGGAGAAGGCTTAGTACATTTGTATATACAATATGCATGTATATATACTTTTATGTATGTATGTGTGTATATAATCGAACTTTTAACGAACCGAACCTGAGCGAACCTATGTTTTTGAGGTTCGGTTTGTTTATTTAATCAAGCCCAAACCCGTGTTCAGGTTCGGTTCGTTTGTTTTCGAATCGAATCTGAATCGAACTTTTAGCGAGCCGAATCTGAGCGAATGTCGAACTTGAGAATTTTCTGACAACCCTACCAAAGAGGTCCTTATGAACATTGCAAATCCGGAAGTAGAATTCTTGTCCTTGGGACATCCTGCATAGTCTGCATATGCACATACCGTGATGGCTAAGGATGATCCTTTGCTAAAGAACAATCCAATATATCTCAGAATTATGTGAACCGCATCCATATGTGCCTCAAGGTTACTCCATCAACTGGCTAACTTTGCTTACAACAAAGGAAATGTCTGGCATGGTAATGGTCATATATAGGAGCTACCTAACGAGATCCTTGTATCTCCTCTTGTCTCCTCCTTTGTATCATCATCATACAACTTCATGTTGGGACCTATAGTAGTGGTGGCAGGTCTGCAATGTGCCATGCCTTTCTCTAATAGTAAATCAATAACATACTTCCTCTGAATCATCACAAGATCTCATTGGTTTCTGGCAAAATAAAGCCCTAGAAAATATTGTAGATACCAAGGTCCTTGGTGACAAACTGCTATCCAAGGACCTCTTTAGCAACACTAATGCCCTGCACATCATCTCCTGTACCAATAATATCATTCACATAGACCAATAAAACAATTATACCTCTTAGAGTCCTTTGAACAAACATTGAATGATCCAATCGATTTCACGAACCCATGCTGCTCTATCAAGTCTGAGAGCTTTTGGAACTATAATCCGAGACTTTGTTTAAGGTCATAGATAGTCTTATGAAGTCCACACACCATCTGATACTCTCCTTCAGCAACAAACCCAAGTGGCTGCTGCATATAGACTTCTTCGTGTAGATCATCATATGAAAAAGCGTTCTTCACGTCGAGTTGGGACATAGACCAATCTTGTATCATATCAACAAAGAGAAGGATCCTGAGAGTGAAATGGCATGCCATAGGAGCGAACATATCATGATAGTCCACACCTTAGGTCTGGGGAACCCACGAGCCATAAGTCTAGACTTGTAGCGATCCATGCTGCCATCTGTACGATGCTTCACTGTAAACACCCATTTGTAACTAACCACAAAAGCCCCTGTAAGAGCAGTGACCAAGCTTTAGCTCCAAGTACTACACGATTATAGCGATGCCATCTTATCCTCCATGACATGATGCCACTAGTTGTCTCGCATAACCTTCTAATATGTCTGTGGGATCTCCACAGCTGAAAGACCCACGAAAAACATTCTGAAGTCCACTGAAAGACGCTCAAGGAAACATGAGCAATGAGAGGATACGTGACATCGTATGCCTCTGCTTTCGGAAAGCAATAGGCACATCAAGATCTTTGGTATCATATGTAGTATGTCAAGTAGTCTCTTGCGGAGGCACTTGCTCATCCGGTAAAGAAAACCGTTCCGAAGACAAATCACCAGTGCCATCAGTAGGAACAAAGTACTCAAAACATACGTGGGGCGTGCTGGATGATGGGGAAGGCCCATGAGCAAGGAAGGTGGCCTGTGAATGTAAAAATGTAACAAAAACTAAGTCAAGGTACTAGGAGGTGGAGGCGAAGGAGCGACCGCAGGAGGTAGTGGAGCTAGTGGCAACGTAGGAGGGACCACAACTGCAGGTGGTGGCATCATAGGAGGATGCATGTATCCTCTCCAGAGTTGTACAGAGTCAACCCGTCACTTGTAGGATGGAATTACCTGACTGACTGAAAGAAGGTGACATTTGCACTAACGTAGTACTTCCATCGAATATGGTCAAAACACCGGTATCCCTTCTGGGTCTGGGAGTAGCCCCAAAAAACACACTTGACAGCTCTGAGATAGAGCTTGTCGTGATCATGAGTTAGACGATGAATGAAAGCCAGAGAATCAAAGACACGAGGTCTTAGGAAGAAAAGATCCTTCTTACAAAACACAATCGAGAAAGGAATCTTCTCTCTAAACACAGAGGACGACACGCGATTCGCCAAGTATCAAGGAGTGAGGGCTGCATCTCCCCAGAAAGAATGGGGGCACAACTAAAAAAAAAAATCAGGAGAGTCTTGGTTACATCAAGTAAATGATGGTGTTTGTGTTCAATAACATCATTTTGTTGGGAAGTGTATGCACATGAAGTTTAGTGTATAATTCCACGTGACCTGAAGAACTAAGCATGTTGTAAAGTGTAGAATTCCAAGGCATTGCGAGAGAGAATATACTTGATAGTAGCGAAAAAAGTGTTCTTTATTTCATAAATAAAGGATTGAATATACCATGGTGTTTATGAAACCGGTCTGTGTGGCCGCATATGCCTATGCGGCATCTTTGGTGAACCACATACTTGAAACGATGTTGTACACGCCATTTGTGCATATTCGGGTCTTATGATCATGATGAACGGTCTTTTAGGGCTTAGATCTACATAGCCTCTCGGATCTGCAAGATTCAAATACCCATCTCCAAACCCCCTCTCTCCCAATGCCTCTTTCTTGTTCTCTCTCGAAACCCTCTCTGGAAAGCCAATCTCATGATAATCCTCTTTCTCCCAAGCGATACCCCACCTTCGCCTTCAAGCTCTTTAGCCGTCGTAAATCTCCTCTGTGTGAAACTCACTCCGCACGGAGCTCCTTCGCCACGAAGCTTTGTTCAAAGCTCCTCCGCCGTACAGCTCTACGTGAACTCCTCGTGCGATGCTCATCCTTCGCACGAAGTTCCTCCTGTGCACGAAGCTCCTTTGTCGCACGAAACTCCTCCGCCTCCAGTAACCCTAAAGTTGGAAAGCATATTTAGTTGGCTGTAATTTTATTTTTAAACATGTCTTCATATTTGGTTATGTCAACTTTATTAGTTACCTTACTAACATCTAAACAAAAGGAAGCATCTAACTTTATTACTTACGTACTTAATATTCTGGAACTCATACTTTCTTACCTAAAATGGTCTATTTCTGGTCAACTTTAGGAGTAGATGTTTATTCTAGAACTCATAGTTTGTTATCTACTTTATGTTGTAGTCTAATTGTTTTCAATTAAAGATTTGTTAGACCACATCTACTCATAAATTTAGTTCAACTGTAGTAACTTTTGTAGATTTTTATTTATTTTTAAATGAAAAAAAAAATCAAAAAATCACATAGACTCGCATATACCTCGCATATGTCACTGCATAACGCTTAATCAATATTTGATAACCTGTCCGAACGCATGCATATACCGCTTTTCCTGAACCCTCCCAGCCTCAGACTTGGTTTTCAAAAGAAAATCCATGACAGTCTAGGAAAAACATCAACTGCTACAAGATAAAACCTGATGGTCATGAACACTATTGGGACCTCAAATGTAAAAATGAACTAACTCGAATAAGTTGCTGCTATTACGACTCCGACAAGCAGGAAAAGTAAATCGGTGATGCTTCCCAAGCTGGCTAGCATCGCACAGGAAGATGGATCGAGAACAAATCTTTGGAAGGACATGACACTACTTTTGCACAGGAAGGTGACCAAACCAAAGATGCCACATGTATGAAGAGACTGATTGGATGAAGCACCAACATATGGAGATTGGACCAGTCTATAGAGACCTCATTGCTAACGACCACATTCAATTACCCTTCCTATGAGTATGACCTAAAACACAAGAGAATATGGGTTAAATATGACACGATAATGTACATCCTTGGTGATTTGATTGATAGAAAATAAATTCATCAAAAACTCAGATGCATGAAGCACATTTTGTAGACGCATAAATGGTATCAAATAGATCTCCCCTTATTATGTAATAGGGTAATGAGTTCCGTCTACAATGACTACTGATCGGCTTAGAAGAAGGGGTCTGTATGATGCAAACTAAGCTTTGTCTCCACACAATTAGTGAGAGACACTAGAATCCATGTAACATTCTATCATGTCTGCCCCGTGACAACTGGTAAGTATATAGGCAATACCTGATGTACTAGCAGAAGTTGAGGCAACTATGTCTAATGAGCCTGATAGAGCACTAGTGAATCCAATGGGTAGAGGCATGATCTCCCTCAAACGGGAGACAAACTCCTCAAATATCTAATCGGTAGTAGGAGCAACATGAGTCTCAACCATGCTTCGAATAACATGTATCCTCAGAGTGACCAGAGTAGTGATAGTAGGTACATGGCTGTTGTGGACGAGCACCTATCCTGCCAGAAGCAACGCGATCTCCGAACTGAGGATCTTCTGTGCCACGAGATGTGACCATAGCCGAGGAGGTCTGAGATGTAGTGGACGAAGGTACTGTGATCCTACTAAGTCTTCGGTATTCTTCTTTCATGGGAGGTATGGTTGCATTCGCAAGTAACTAGGATTGTGCGGTATCATACTCCGGATCAAGAGTCGTAAAAAAATGCCAACCATGATGGCGTTCCAATATGGCTCCTATTACTTCGGTGTAGCTGCAAGAGGCATGAAGCTATGAAGCTTCTCAAACATGCTCTGAGAGAGATGTATAATATGTGAAGAGGGTTTCCATTCTGCTTGACTGCTGCTAGGACGAGCATTTCTGACCACTTTGCACCATCCCGAAGAAGCCTAGCACAGTAGCCCGCTCCTCTGGCTACGACCAGGCTAGGAAGTGGAAGCCAAGTCGTCCTTTTCCATCTTTCAATTAATTCCTAAAAATATTAAATTAATAAAAAGTAAGTAGACCTGACCCATTGAATCATGGTTATCGTGTTGGAGTTACAATATCTTCGTCTCTTTTCTCGCCTGGGAGTATGTGGCGGCGAGGATGCCCCACATCGCCTTGGATGTGGGCTGATATAAGATATTATTGGCTATCTCCACAACCGGGGTACCAGATAGCTAAACACGCGCGTATGCGTCTTCTGCCTCCAAGAGGCATTAACCGTAGTTTTGTCAGTCAACCCCTTTTGTGTCAGGATGTGCTTCTTCCTCTTGCATTGCATACGACTCATGAACCGCATGCCCCACAACTAGTAGTCATGGCCTCAGATTTCAGCGAAATTCGATCGAATTTCTGTCGAATATCGATATCCAGTCGAAATCGAAATTCAACCGAAATGACCGAAACGACCGAAATATGGGGGTGCTAGTACAAAAAATGACCGAAAAGACCGAAATTTCGATCGAAATTCCACCGAAATTCCATCTAAATTCTGTTTTGGTCGATACCGAAATGGTGACCGAAACCGACATTTAAGGCCTTTCTAGTGGTTAGTCTCGTCCATCTTGACAATAGGCGCTAACCTTTAAAGGCATCCGAAGATGGGATGTCGACCTTGTTCTCTGATACAATACTGGAAAGAGAAGAAGACTAGGGCTATAGACAGAAGCAAACACACCTACACGAACATATAGGGGATCGGTTTTGTGCAAACTCATTTCACAACCGTTCTAATTAATACGGGTTTGCGCTAGGGCCGGAGGGGTGATTTGGTTTGAAACCACCCTTTTCCAGCTAAATCAACCCACAATCTGTCTTTGAATGACTTCTTGATCACACAGGATGCGTAGCAGCAGAAACAAGGGCTCACAGCGACCCCTAGCAGTGGTTTACGACAGGGGTTGCAGGGAGCGGAGGCCCCGCACGACGAGAGAAGACCTCACACGACAACGTTGGGGTGCACACCCACGAGGCGACAACGCTGGAGATGGTGTACAAATGGTGGCAGCACCTCCGGGCGTCGGGTGGTGGGCGACAGTGGGGTAGGGCATGGGGTATGAGAACTTCGGTTTAGGACCGTCGCTCTGATACAATGTGGAAAGGAAATAATGAATTGATTATTCATGAGGTCTTAGGGTTCTCTTTATAAAGAGGATAAACCTTGTTGGTCATATTACATAATAGAGATAAAAAGAAACTAAAATACATGAAATAAGAAAGATAGTACAACTATCAATGGAAACTCTAACCCCTTCTCTCGAAACCTTTCGCACCATAGCTACTCGACCAGTTGCTATATGCATAGTAGACACATCGGGCCACCGTTAGCATTGGCAGTGACCCGTGCGCCATTCAACATTGCTTGTTCCCCATGCTATATGACCTTACTATGATGTCCCATCCAGATCCGACAATATGCCTTTAGCCATTAAGCAATGAATATAATATGGAACCCTCTATATTGCCATTTGTTGTACAAACTAAACCTTACAGGTATTGCATGACAACATATATGCGTGTGCATGAGTAGATAATTGCATTGTTCAAAATATTAGCACATGCTTAGGTCATATTGATAAAAACCATTTACAATACTAGCATAACAAAAGATACAAAAGTATGTAACTTGACTACCTTATGGGAAGCAACCGGTCCAAGTAATCAACTATAGATGGTTTCTCCAGAACCTGTTTGCATGGGTCATGAATTGTAAGGCATGAGCAAAATTGCCCGGAAAGACCATTAGATAGAAAATGAGGTAATGCAAACATGAATATGTATATAATATAGTATATCAAATAACTTCGTGGTGCAAATATATCAAATAACTTCGTGGTGCGAATGTATAATGAGATTTTTACACACAACCATATATAATTTATAATTACATGCTTAACCCTCATAAATTTGAATTATACCCAAAACCATGAATAATTACTTTGTCTTACTTCATAAACAATGCTGTTAATTTAGTCAACTAATTCAACCACCCTTTAGGTTAACTTAGCCATACTGCATCAGTGCTGGCTGAAATTTATATATATCTTTATTGTTTTTTATTAACTCCCTCCCCTTCTTCATCCTCCCCCAATTTCTCCTCCCCTCAAGAAGAACTCCTCTTGTCCGCCTGACCTTCCCCTATGGTCGATCAATGTCTAGCGACCAATGAAAATGCCAGCTACCCTCCTCCACTCTCATACTTTTGAGGATGCACCATCGCCATGCCCTCGATGCCGACGACACGTTAGTTATCACCTCCAATGTAGCATCCGGGTTCCAATCAAACCCGAAGTCGTCCGATTTTGGGTCTAATGAACCCAAAAACGTTGTCGGTCAATACTAAACAACCTAAAACGACCAATTGATCATGAATCAAAAGTTGTTCGGACGAAATCGACCAAAAATCGGTCCCTTCGTAATGCGCGCCGCGAAAAGCCGCGACGCAAATTCGGAAACCGCGAAACGAACCGAGACCGTCATTAGATCCGATTCGACGATACAAAACCAACGGAATCGACCGTTCGCCAATCGGAGGTCGTTTGATATTTTATATCACAAAATTTAACCCTAAACAAAAACCGTATCCGGAAATTTCGGATATTCAAAACCCGACCGGAAGTATATCAATATTATACTCATTTCGATCGTCGTTGAAAGACGATCAAATCAAGATATCGCGGGTCAAAATCCGACAATCTATGTGCGAATACGGTCAACTTTTGTATATCAAGTAAAAAGGTGTTTTTTTAAAAAAAAATTATAAAAAAATGCTAACAGTAGACTCCAGCACAACCGTGAACTCTAATTCTACTATTTTTCCCCTTTTCCCTCCTCATTCCACTTGTACCTATTCTTTCTCCATTTGGCACCATGATAGGCCCTCTCCTTGGTTATATAAACAACCAATTAGCCCTCCATCTTTCCCCATTTTTTTGCCTAAATTCCCAGCAAACTATCGGCAACTCCAGCCAAGGGAGAGAAGCTGCTGTCCTTCTTCAAATTTCAGCCATTACTGGAACCTCCATCCCTTGCTTCCCAATTTGAAGATCTGATTTGAGGTACATCCTCTCTTCTCTCCTCCATTCTTTTTTCTCTCTCTCATCAAGGCTCTTTTTCCTATCAAAATGTTGCTGACCAGCAACATGGAAAGCCTTGTTTCTGTTTCAATACTCCATGCAACAACTGCTATATGCTCTAGGACCTCTTTCCAACAAACTGGATCTACTCCCTTGAAATTTCAGCAACTTTTCTACTGCAGTTGCTGCTACGAATCAACCACCATTGCTGCTGAAGCTGATCTATTTTGGCTTCAAGAAGCTGTTGTTGCATGCCATATTCATCCCTAAGCTTTGAGATCTAACAAGGTACCTCCCTATACCTCCATTTGCTGCCATACATGCTTATTATACATGATTTTTGTACAACTCTTCCTCCTCCTTGCTGACATGCATGGATATTATACTTGTTCTTAGTACATCCAAGCCCCCTTTTGCTGCTACTAATGGAAATTTCATAACAATAGGGTCCAGGATGCTAATCGCCTAAATTTTAAAAAGGAAAAAAAAAGCAAAATATTTTGAGGGTAGCTTTGCATGTTGATCCTATTGATGTTAGATTATGAATGGATTATTTGGACTCCTGTTATAATTAAATCATAATTGAACAAAGCTCTGTTGATGTTACACCATTAAACAAAATATTGGAGTCTACTACTTCGATTGAGAGTTTATTTTCCCTGGAACAAAATGGGAGTGTGCTATATATATAAATTGGAGTACAGTCCCATTGTCAACACTTAGAATCAACTAAGAATTAGTTGAATGGGTTGGATCTAGCCTCTAAATCATTATTCAACTGCCATCATTCATGATGACAGACACATGTCTGTTTGAAGATGTTAACCATTATAAATGCCAAACAATTAGAAGCACATGCAACAGACCATACGTGAACCATGCGTTGAGCAGGTTACATGTGATGTTCCAGATAAAAAAAAATATCTATAGTGATTGTATGGAACCTACATACTCTATGATTAATAAATCAAATAAAGCACGTAAATGTAAAGGTGTTGGATTAGTACTCAGAATTAGTAACACTTGGATTTGGGTAATAAATCCACTGCCACTATTAGGATGTCACTATCAGGAAGAATGTTACCACTTGCGTGATTAAAATGAGAATTTAAGATTTAAGACTATGTTATAATTTCAACCAAATTGGAGGAATTAAAATAGGTGAAATCCTTACTAATATTAATTGATAATAATTCCAGTATTTGGTCTCTGTAAATTGGATTGGATTGATTTATAAAAAAATAATAATAATGAGATTTCATGAACTGTAGGACCTCATAATAACATATAAATTGTTCAGAATTTATTTTAGCAAACCAGAGGTATATAAATATTAGTTTAAATTATAGTTGGAAAATGAAAAACAGTACATTGTAGAATGGAAGCTCTTAGGATGAAACCTATAATATAAATTGTAAGCTATGAGATTTCATGCAAGGAACTAAGTGGCTCATATGGAATATTAGATCATATGGATACCTGATCTGTTTTCTCACCAAGCAATTTCTCTTTTAACCATCACAAATGGTCAGTTTCTTAATTATACATTCAGACCATTTACAAGAATATAGTTCACGTAAATACACAATTCATCTCTGACAATGGATTTATGTTGACTCTTTTACGTTCAATGGAAAACAGTTCTGAGTAACAATCCAAACAATCTTCTATAAAGTAAATAGTTGTTTGTATTATGTTTATATCGGAGGATGACTATGTAAATCTCTCTGTTAAGGTAAATTGGGGAAGTAGTTGTAATGCTCATAATCATCTCATATCTGACTAACATACTCATACAAAACTATTAGATCCATCAGTGATATCAAGAAGATTGTTGATCAAACGAATCAGATCATTAAAGTTGAACATAGAAGAGAATGAGAAAAGGAATGAATGTGATGATAAATGAGAAATGACAATTAATTATGCCGGTCATGGAAATCCTTACACCTGACCGTGCGAGGGGGCGGTGACCCTCACCTGGGCGGAAGAAAGGAAGCCCAGTTTGGGCAGTGGCCGCCAAGTGCGCGGGTCTAGGATCCCAGTCTTTTACACGGTTTTTACGCGAGCTCGCAGTGTTTTTACGCCTCGTTGGGATCCCGACTTTAGACCATTCCGCTGACCCTGTTTTAGGATACCCAGGCGGGGGATCCTTGGTTTTCAGTTTTACGTACGAGCTCGGTTGCCCGTTACCGGTCGGGCGGTTTTTCTAGAGCGACTTCCCGGGAAGTCCCTCTCACCCGTCTCAGTGGCGTAGTTGGGGAGTAGACCTATCCCTCTATTGGACCGGCCTTCCAACTAGAGGGCGAGACGGAAGAGCCATTTGCAGGCTTCTTCACCGCTTGAGTTTTCTTCGCCAAACAGACTTGACAATTCTACATCCAGACCATCCGTATCTACATCTATATCTACATCTAAATCATCAAGAGTTGCATCTGAGAGAGAGTTAGAGTGAAGGTTTGGAGGAAATTACAATTAAAAATGACTTGATTGGAGGTGACGTTAATCTGATTCGAAATCCCTATCAGTTAGTGGACGTGTTGGGAACTTAGTTAGGATGCATTACACAACACCGCATGCCTACGGAGGCCCCCCAACCCTAAGGTAGTTTAATACCTTAGAGTCATAGTGTGAGGTTACACACAGACCAAGACCACGGACTATCCACTAACTTAAAAGGGAGTAAATAGAATTAAGGATCAAATCAGTCATCATTATATCAGTCCATCATCGGAAACCATGACATGATCTCAATGACAAGAAATTAGCAATTTCATGTGCCATCAAGTTCTACGACATGATCTCCAAGACCAAGAATCATGATCTTTATCTACATCATCTGGAGTTATATCTGAAACAATTGAAATTAAGAATTTGATGCCTACCTATTGAACTTAGGAATTAAGAAATTCCTATTCAATCTTTCACATCGACGAATCCACAGATTTGATATCTGGTCAATATAATACTAAAGATATATTCATATATGCATACTCCTATAATTATCAACATTTGATTACAAAATAAATAGGTTAAATATGAAAAGTGTTGGGATAATAGGAGTTTATGAGAAATGCTTACAATCTTGACTACCTTTTTTACTTACGCAAGTAGATGTAAATAGTGCTTATTCCACCTTTCTACTTGCTCTCTTTTGCACATTAAATTACTTGTTAATTATTTTAACTACGGGTTTGTATTCACAATTGTGACTCCTTTTCTTCCTTGCACGCATGGCAGGAAAGGAGTCTGTTGTTCAGTAGCTATACAGGGTTCCAAGAGACAAGGTCTATACTAGATGGTATGTTATTCTTTTTGTCTCAGTTTTTGTTCGGTTGTTAATGTTATATGCTTCTTTTCTCTTCAGTCAGATTTTGGGATATACTGTATATACTTTCAGACATTGTACATGTTGAAAATGAAATGAAAGTTAATGAAATAAATTCTTGGTGACATTTATCTTTATTATCTTGTGGTTGTGAATGTGAATGTCGAATGTCACTTGCAAATATATTCATTGCGAAAAATTTCCCCATAAATTTATGCTTATAATGCGATGCCAATAAATGGAATGTTGCGAATTTTGTCGTAAACGGGTACCCGGATCCTGAGGGGTTCACAGTTTGGTATCAGAGCAGTGGTACCCCGATACGCACATTCGCAGTATTTCAATTCAGATCGCATTAAGTTCTCGGATAGCGACAGTCTTCCGACTTGTCGTGAGTCCGAGAAGGGAAATATGACATTCATATTTAACCACCACAAATGCCACCGATTTCATTAATTTTCATAGTATATCTCAAGAAGAGAAAAAAGCATTTTTAGGTAGTGCTCGCTCATCTCTATCGACTACATTAGGAGGAGCACTTGTCGGACGTAGCACAGATTCCGCTCGACCATCTGGGTCGCAGCAAGCAGACACGACCACTCTATCTACTCGACCAATCAGATGTTACCGATGTCACGAATAGGAACATTACCGATCAGTGTCTTGCTTCGAGGTTACTTACTTCGTTAGGTAGAGTCTTAGAGACTCTCTCTTTCTCATATCACATCCGAGGGCCAGGTGACCAGTTGTTTATCATTTCCCTGATAGTCAGGCAATTGATCGTACTGATTAGCGGTCACAAGATGATCGCAGATTGTCTACTCTTACAACTTGAAAAGTTTGACTTGATTTTGGGCATGTATTGGTTATCCACTCATCATGTACTTATTGATTGCTTTAGGAAGACGGTTGTCTTCATGATTCCAGATCTACCCGAGTTTACTTTTGAGGGTATTATACATGACTCCACTGTGGAGTACATTTCAGTGTTGTGAGTTCAGCGACTTGTTGATCAAGGTTGCGATTCATACATTGCGTTTGTTCGGAAAGTATCTGATCGGGAGCCGATGATACACGACATCCGAGTAGTATCAGAATACCCTGACGTATTTCCTGATGAGCTACCAGGATTACCTCCAGAGAGAGAGATCGAGTTCGAGATCACATTGCTGCCAGATACACAGCCGATCTCTATGGCACCATATCGTATGGCACCAGCCGAGTTGAGGGAGCTGAAGGTGCAGCTACAGGAGTTACTTGATTTGGGATTCGTGAGGCCAAGCACTTAACCTTGGGGTGCTCCGGTTCCATTTGTCAAGAAGAAGGATGGATCCATGAGGTTATGTATTGACTACCGGCAGCTGAAAAAGAGAACGGTGAAAAACCGTTATCCTTTGCCACGTATCGATGATTTGTTTGACCAAGCTCCAGGGATCTTCGGTTTTCTCGAAGATCGATCTTCGCTCAGGCTACTATTAGCTGAGGATTCGCGACTCGGATATTCCGAAGACAGCCTTCAGGACTCGCTATAGACACTACGAGTTTGTGGTGATGCCGTTTGGGCTCACCAATGCACCTGCGGCTTTCATGGATATGATGAATCGTCCATACTTGGACAAGTTTGTAGTGGTGTTCATCGATGATGTGCTTATCTATTCACAGAATGAATGGGATCATGCGAATGATCTACGGATTGTCTTAGATACATTGTGGGAGCACAAGCTTTATGCCAAGTTGAGCAAGTGCGAGTTCTGGTTATCCCAGGTCTCATTTTTGGGGCACATCATTTCTGGAGCAGGTATCGCGGTTGATCCTGCGAAGATAGGTGCAGTTATGTCTTAGGAGCAGCCGAAGACAGTCACTCAGATTCGGAGTTTCCTCGGATTAGCGGGCTATTACAGACGCTTTGTCAGCGGATTTTCACGCATTGTTCGCCCTCTGACACGGTTGACGCAGAAGGGAGTTCCATTCATTTGGGACGATTCATGTGAGCAGGCCTTCCAGACACTGAAGGAGAGGTTGACTACAACACCTATTCTTGCTCTTCCTTCAGGCACTCAGGACTATGCAGTCTATACAGATGCATCTGGGGAAGGTCTAGGAGCAGTGTTGATGTAGAGAGGACAGGTGATTGCTTACGCATCACGGCAGTTGAGACCGCACGAGCGGAACTACCCCACACATGACTTGGAGTTGGCGGCAGTTGTCTTCGTCTTGAAGATCTGGCGCCACTATCTATATGGGGTGAACTTCGAGATTTTCACAGATCACAAGAGCCTAAAGTATATCTTTGATCAGAAGGAGCTGAACATGAGACAGCGCAGATGGCTCGAACTGCTGAAGGATTATGATTGCACGATCTCTTACCATTCCGGTAAGGGAAACGTGGTGGCTGATGCACTTATCAGGAGAGCGCATGCTGATGGTACGGCGAACTGGCTATACACGTGGGATACGCTTGCAGCTTTGAGCGATTGACATCCTTAAGAGAGCGCATCCATTTCTACCGCCGTGCCTCCACGATACAACAGTCTTTGGGATCGTATTGTAGAGGGACAGAAGACCGATCCTTGGATTCATGATAGATATATGCGCGCCGTCAAGGACAAAGTTGATGGATTTGTCGTGGCAGAATCTATTTTATGGAAGGCAGGAAGGGTCGTTGTACCCAATGACGAGCAGTTTCGCAGAGACATTCTCGATGAGGCACACAGTTCACGGTTATCTATTCATACAGGCAGTACAAAGATGTACCGTGATCTGCGTCGACATTTCTAGTGGGATGGAATGAAGCGCGATATGGCGCTACATGTTAGCAGATGCATGACCTGTCAGATGGTCAAGGCTGAGCATAGGAGATCACCAGGATTACTGCAGTCTCTCCCCATTCCCGAGTGGAAGTGGGAGAGCATTTCTATGGATTTTGTCACAGGTCTGCCGAAGACACCAGGTGGCCATGATTCTATATGGGTCGTTGTTGATAGGTTGACCAAGTCAGCCCATTTCATACCTGTCAACACGACTTACACTCCATCCAGGTTGGCCAAGCTCTATGTGCAGAACATTATCAGACTGCATGGTATACCACGAGAGGTGGTGTCTGACAGGGATTCGAGATTTACATCTCATTATTGGCATCAGTTCATGTCAGCACTACAGACAGAGCTGAAGATGAGTTTTGCATATCATCCACAGACAGACGGGCCGAGTGAGCACACCATTCAGACACTAGAGGATTTACTCCGCGCATGCACATTGGAGTGGAAAGGGTCCTGGAAGGACCATTTGCCTTTGGTGGAATTCACGTACAACAACAGCTATCACTCCATTATTGGCATGGCACCATTCGAAGCCCTATACGGGCAGAGATGCCTCACACCTCTCAGTTGGCGTCAGGTAGTTGATCATGCTCTTTACTCCGTGGATCTCTTGGAGGAGACCGCGAGAGCTGTTGACCTTGTGAGACGGAGGCTTCTGACAGCACAGAGTCGTCATAAGAGTTATGCAGACCGTCGGAGGAGAGACTTAGAGTTTCAGGTAATCTAATTACTTCCTCTTAATCCACTCAATTATGATATATATATGTTCAACTTAATCTCATACTAAGGTTGGAGATTGAGTATTTCTCCGTGTATCTCCTATGAAGGGGTTCAGAGATTTGGTGTTCGTGACAAGTTGGCGCCGCGATATGTTGGACCATTCGAGATTCTGGCAAGAGTGGGGAAGGTTGCATACCGAGTAGCCCTTCCTCCACATCTTTCAACTATCCATGATGTCTTTCACATATCCAACCTGTGGAAGTATGTGCATGACCCTTGACACGTCATCAGTTATGAGAATCTCGACATAGAGCCAGATCTAACTTATGAGGAGAAGCCAGTTCAGATACTTGACCATGCTGTGAAGAGGCTTCGCAGCAAGGAGATTTCATTGGTCAAGGTTTTGTGGCACCGACACGGCGTCAAGGAAGCGACATGGGAGACTGAAGCCGACATGCGGGCACGATACCCGCAACTTTTCTGAGGTAATAAGCAAAACAAGCTTTTGTAATTAAATATATGTTCAAATATATGGCTTGTTTTCTCTTTGAGGTTTTTATGGGTTTAAAACCCTTTGAGGTTTTTATGGACATATGAAGTTCCAACAAGACACCTAATAGCCTTAACTCGAGTCTCGAGGACGAGACTCCCTTTGAGGTTTTTATATTTGTAGCATCCGGGTTCCAATCAAACCCGAAGTCGTCCGATTTTGGGTCTAATGAACCCAAAAACGTTGTCGGTCAATACTAAACAAACTAAAACGACCAATTGATCATGAATCAAAAGTTGTTCGGACGAAATCGACCAAAAATCGGTCCCTTCGTAATGCGCGCCGCGAAAAGCCGCGACGCAAATTCGGAAACCGCGAAACGAACCGAGACCGTCATTAGATCCGATTCGACGATACAAAACCAACGGAATCGACCGTTCGCCAATCGGAGGTCGTTTGATATTTTATATCACAAAATTTAACCCTAAACAAAAACCGTATCCGGAAATTTCGGATATTCAAAACCCGACCGGAAGTATATCAATATTATACTCATTTCGATCGTCGTTGAAAGACGATCAAATCAAGATATCGCGGGTCAAAATCCGACAATCTATGTGCGAATACGGTCAACTTTTGTATATCAAGTAAAAAGGTGTTTTTTTAAAAAAAAAATTATAAAAAAATGCTAACAGTAGACTCCAGCACAACCGTGAACTCTAATTCTACTATTTTCCCCCTTTTCCCTCCTCATTCCACTTGTACCTATTCTTTCTCCATTTGGCACCATGATAGGCCCTCTCCTTGGTTATATAAACAACCAATTAGCCCTCCATCTTTCCCCATTTTTTTGCCTAAATTCCCAGCAAACTATCGGCAACTCCAGCCAAGGGAGAGAAGCTGCTGTCCTTCTTCAAATTTCAGCCATTACTGGAACCTCCATCCCTTGCTTCCCAATTTGAAGATCTGATTTGAGGTACATCCTCTCTTCTCTCCTCCATTCTTTTTTCTCTCTCTCATCAAGGCTCTTTTTCCTATCAAAATGTTGCTGACCAGCAACATGGAAAGCCTTGTTTCTGTTTCAATACTCCATGCAACAACTGCTATATGCTCTAGGACCTCTTTCCAACAAACTGGATCTACTCCCTTGAAATTTCAGCAACTTTTCTACTGCAGTTGCTGCTACGAATCAACCACCATTGCTGCTGAAGCTGATCTATTTTGGCTTCAAGAAGCTGTTGTTGCATGCCATATTCATCCCTAAGCTTTGAGATCTAACAAGGTACCTCCCTATACCTCCATTTGCTGCCATACATGCTTATTATACATGATTTTTGTACAACTCTTCCTCCTCCTTGCTGACATGCATGGATATTATACTTGTTCTTAGTACATCCAAGCCCCCTTTTGCTGCTACTAATGGAAATTTCATAACAATAGGGTCCAGGATGCTAATCGCCTAAATTTTAAAAAGGAAAAAAAAAGCAAAATATTTTGAGGGTAGCTTTGCATGTTGATCCTATTGATGTTAGATTATGAATGGATTATTTGGACTCCTGTTATAATTAAATCATAATTGAACAAAGCTCTGTTGATGTTACACCATTAAACAAAATATTGGAGTCTACTACTTCGATTGAGAGTTTATTTTCCCTGGAACAAAATGGGAGTGTGCTATATATATAAATTGGAGTACAGTCCCATTGTCAACACTTAGAATCAACTAAGAATTAGTTGAATGGGTTGAATCTAGCCTCTAAATCATTATTCAACTGCCATCATTCATGATGACAGACACATGTCTGTTTGAAGATGTTAACCATTATAAATGCCAAACAATTAGAAGCACATGCAACAGACCATACGTGAACCATGCGTTGAGCAGGTTACATGTGATGTTCCAGATAAAAAAAAATATCTATAGTGATTGTATGGAACCTACATACTCTATGATTAATAAATCAAATAAAGCACGTAAATGTAAAGGTGTTGGATTAGTACTCAGAATTAGTAACACTTGGATTTGGGTAATAAATCCACTGCCACTATTAGGATGTCACTATCAGGAAGAATGTTACCACTTGCGTGATTAAAATGAGAATTTAAGATTTAAGACTATGTTATAATTTCAACCAAATTGGAGGAATTAAAATAGGTGAAATCCTTACTAATATTAATTGATAATAATTCCAGTATTTGGTCTCTGTAAATTGGATTGGATTGATTTATAAAAAAAAAATAATAATGAGATTTCATGAACTGTAGGACCTCATAATAACATATAAATTGTTCAGAATTTATTTTAGCAAACCAGAGGTATATAAATATTAGTTTAAATTATAGTTGGAAAATGAAAAACAGTACATTGTAGAATGGAAGCTCTTAGGATGAAACCTATAATATAAATTGTAAGCTATGAGATTTCATGCAAGGAACTAAGTGGCTCATATGGAATATTAGATCATATGGATACCTGATCTGTTTTCTCACCAAGCAATTTCTCTTTTAACCATCACAAATGGTCAGTTTCTTAATTATACATTCAGACCATTTACAAGAATATAGTTCACGTAAATACACAATTCATCTCTGACAATGGATTTATGTTGACTCTTTTACGTTCAATGGAAAACAGTTCTGAGTAACAATCCAAACAATCATCTATAAAGTAAATAATTGTTTGTATTATGTTTATATCGGAGGATGACTATGTAAATCTCTCTGTTAAGGTAAATTGGGGAAGTAGTTGTAATGCTCATAATCATCTCACATCTGACTAACATACTCATACAAAACTATTAGATCCATCAGTGATATCAAGAAGATTGTTGATCAAACGAATCAGATCATTAAAGTTGAACATAGAAGAGAATGAGAAAAGGAATGAATGTGATGATAAATGAGAAATGACAATTAATTATGCCGGTCATGGTAATCCTTACACCTGACCGTGCGAGGGGGCGGTGACCCTCACCTGGGCGGAAGAAAGGAAGCCCAGTTTGGGCAGTGGCCGCCAAGTGCGCGGGTCTAGGATCCCAGTCTTTTACACGGTTTTTACGCGAGCTCGCAGTGTTTTTACGCCTCGTTGGGATCCCGACTTTAGACCATTCCGCTGACCCTGTTTTAGGATACCCAGGCGGGGGATCCTTGGTTTTCAGTTTTACGTACGAGCTCGGTTGCCCGTTACCGGTCGGGCGGTTTTTCTAGAGCGACTTCCCGGGAAGTCCCTCTCACCCGTCTCAGTGGCGTAGTTGGGGAGTAGACCTATCCCTCTATTGGACCGGCCTTCCAACTAGAGGGCGAGACGGAAGAGCCATTTGCAGGCTTCTTCACCGCTTGAGTTTTCTTCGCCAAACAGACTTGACAATTCTACATCCAGACCATCCGTATCTACATCTATATCTACATCTAAATCATCAAGAGTTGCATCTGAGAGAGAGTTAGAGTGAAGGTTTGGAGGAAATTACAATTAAAAATGACTTGATTGGAGGTGACGTTAATCTGATTCGAAATCCCTATCAGTTAGTGGACGTGTTGGGAACTTAGTTAGGATGCATTACACAACACCGCATGCCTACGGAGGCCCCCCAACCCTAAGGTAGTTTAATACCTTAGAGTCATAGTGTGAGGTTACACACAGACCAAGACCACGGACTATCCACTAACTTAAAAGGGAGTAAATAGAATTAAGGATCAAATCAGTCATCATTATATCAGTCCATCATCGGAAACCATGACATGATCTCAATGACAAGAAATTAGCAATTTCATGTGCCATCAAGTTCTACGACATGATCTCCAAGACCAAGAATCATGATCTTTATCTACATCATCTGGAGTTATATCTGAAACAATTGAAATTAAGAATTTGATGCCTACCTATTGAACTTAGGAATTAAGAAATTCCTATTCAATCTTTCACATCGACGAATCCACAGATTTGATATCTGGTCAATATAATACTAAAGATATATTCATATATGCATACTCCTATAATTATCAACATTTGATTACAAAATAAATAGGTTAAATATGAAAAGTGTTGGGATAATAGGAGTTTATGAGAAATGCTTACAATCTTGACTACCTTTTTTACTTACGCAAGTAGATGTAAATAGTGCTTATTCCACCTTTCTACTTGCTCTCTTTTGCACATTAAATTACTTGTTAATTATTTTAACTACGGGTTTGTATTCACAATTGTGACTCCTTTTCTTCCTTGCACGCATGGCAGGAAAGGAGTCTGTTGTTCAGTAGCTATACAGGGTTCCAAGAGACAAGGTCTATACTAGATGGTATGTTATTCTTTTTGTCTCAGTTTTTGTTCGGTTGTTAATGTTATATGCTTCTTTTCTCTTCAGTCAGATTTTGGGATATACTGTATATACTTTCAGACATTGTACATGTTGAAAATGAAATGAAAGTTAATGAAATAAATTCTTGGTGACATTTATCTTTATTATCTTGTGGTTGTGAATGTGAATGTCGAATGTCACTTGCAAATATATTCATTACGAAAAATTTCCCCATAAATTTATGCTTATAATGCGATGCCAATAAATGGAATGTTGCGAATTTTGTCGTAAACGGGTACCCGGATCCTGAGGGGTTCACATCCAAGTCCCGCAATCAAACCTACAAGCAATTTGCATCAAGCAAACTGAGCTCGAGGATCCTTGAAGAGGTGATCAATCAGCAGAGGCCAGAGGGAGATCGATAGAGAGGATGTAGATGAAGAAGGCACGAGAGAGGAGGGTTTTGGGACATTCATGGTTCATGGTGGTGCTGGTGTTGGTGCAGGGGATGGATCAAAAGGTAACGATTTATGGGGTTATGTTGGTTTATTGCACAAAAATTATTTTG
The DNA here is from genome assembly GCA_037367405.1 of Ottelia alismoides. Lineage (NCBI taxonomy): Eukaryota > Viridiplantae > Streptophyta > Magnoliopsida > Alismatales > Hydrocharitaceae > Ottelia > Ottelia alismoides. The sequence continues at coordinate 663,206 of JAZKJV010000740.1, read as the reverse complement.
TTTTGTTTTAATGTTTTTTGGTGGATTTGTTGGTTTATTAGTGGGGGTGGTGTTTTTTTTGGGGTATGGGATGTCCATATTGGTCCAGAGGATAAAAGGATAGTGGAAGTGTTCATGAGAAAGGATACATGACCAGAACTCATGTTGGCAGATGTTATTATGAGGAAGGATAAGGAAAGGGATGCGAAGGGTTGGTATTTTTTCTTTGATGGTGTTGCAGATAATGTGGGGGTTCTCCACCTCTTACGTGGGATTCAGCTAAAGCTTTTCGGACACCACTTCCCGCATCGACAGAAGTGGAAGCGACAGATGACGAGGGGTTTCTCCACATGGAAGATGTAGATTCGAGCCTTTAACATGAGGTTGCATGGTTGCTGTTTTGGGTTCTTGCCGAGGGGAAAGAAGGGGAGTTCCTCCACCGTATGGTAGCTTATCATTGCAGCTTCAGAGAAGGGGATGCTGCTTTGGGTTCTCGCCGAGGAGAAAGAAGGGGAATTTTTCCACTGCGCAACAACTTATCGTTCCACATTGTGGCAGCTTATAGTTGATGTTTTCAACCCAATGGAGGTCAAAGAGGCATTTTTCTAGGTTAACGTTGATGGCCCCCCTGGCCAAATATTTTCCCTTTGCATTTCTTTAGAGATTTTTGGGAGTTGGTGGAGGGGAATGTCATGGTTGTATTGCATGAGTTCATATATGATAATCGTGGATTTGAACGAATCAGCAAAGCCCTTCTTTTCCTATTGCCCAAGCGGAATATTGCCACAAGAGTGAAGGATTTCACGCTGATTGCACTCTCCAACTTGATCTATCTTATTATTTTGAAGGTCTTAGCCAACACCTGTATATGGTTTTAAATGACATCATCTCCCCTGTGCGGACTGCTTATATTCCCGGCAAACATATGATGGATAGCATGGTTTTAGCATCTGAACTGTCATGGATTGGAAGAGAAGGCACACGGAAGGCTTTTTATGAAAGGTAGATTTCTCAAAGGTGTATGACTGCTTGGATTGGCGTAACCTGTGGAGTTCACTTTTACGCAGAGGTTTCGTGAAGACTTAGATGGCATGGATGAAGAGATGTATTATAACTGCCTCTTAGTTAGTGGTGGCGAATGGTTATACGGATGGTGGCTATTTCCAACTCCAACAAGGGGTTCGCCACAATCCTGCAGTATGCGGATGATATCATTATCTTCATAGAGGGAGGGGTAGAACAGACTAAGCACGCATCATTCATCCTAGACGTATTTTGTCGATCCAATCGACTTCATAATTTCTAATTGCATTTCAAACATCCAAGTGCATAATTCATCAAAGGAAATATGAATAAAAAGACTTTCTAATTTATTGCATATATCCAAAATAAACAAACAATGATTTTGGATTCGAATTTGCAAGATACGACTATCACAATTCAAATTAGAAAACGTCATACAACTTGGACTTAAAATTCATTGCAACCTCAAATATTTCCAAAATATTAGGTCTGCCTCCTGATGTGAATTATATAAAATATATTTTCATCCATTTTGACTCCCAAAATATGAGAAAAAAGTCAATTAATACAATCGAGCCCTCTTTCAATTCCGCCTACGGAGTAATCCAATTTCTCGAGGCTGCATGGTTAAAATATCTCGGGTCTTCGGATTAATATGCAAATATTAGCTTTGGTCTCTTTTAGCTACTTGCTCGATGAAGCGAGGGAGATGACATATATGTAGAGACCGATATTATTATATGTTATGTACCTTTTCATAATTTCTTATTGTTCTCTGTACTACTATGTATTTTACCCGTGAGGTCTCCCCTTATATAAGAGAGCCTAGGGTTCCCTTGAATAATGAATCATTCACTTTTCCCAACATGGTATCAGAGCCAAAACCTTAAGGGCTCTCCCACCGCCGCCGCCCCCTCCCCCCCGCCTCCTCCTTTCGGCTCCGCCGCCTCTCCGGCCCCGGCCTCCCGCCCGGACCCAGCCCCGCCTCCCACCCAGTCCCCAGCCCCGGCCCCCCGGTCCCAGCCCCGCCTCCCGCCCGGATCCAGCGCTCGGCCCCGGCCCCCGCCTCTCGTGCCGGTCCCGGCACCTTCCCGCCAGCGTCGGATCCGACCCTCTTGCCATGCGCCAGCCCCGATCCTCGTTCCGTGCGCCGGTCCCATCTTGCCGGCTTCACCGTAGCCGGCACCAGCCACCTCCTGTGACTCAGCCATAGCCGCCTCCTTCGCCGTTTCCATGGATTTGGGTGTGTAACGTCTACATACACACTCAAATCCTATGCAGTTCGTGTAGACACCTGTCTCTTTGTCTACAAACCCTAGTACTTAATCTCCGGCGTTATGTCAGACTCCAAAGTTGATATGCCTACCATAGCGCGTTCAAAGGTCCAGCGCCGATAGTGAAGATGGATGGGACGAACTATGAGCTCTGGGCGATGCAGTTCATGAGCCTAATGAAGTCAAACGGTAAGAAGCATATTCTTACCGAGGAAGAGCCAGAAGAGAAGACAGGGATGCCTCGTGGGAGGCAAATGATTCGTATGCCAAGGTTTGGCTGTCAGGCACATTGTCGATGGAGATTGCCAATGATGTTCTCCATCAGCCCACTGCCAAGGCAATGTGGGATATTCTGGCTGCAACGTATTCCCAAGTGCGGAATGAGACCAAGATGTTAGAGCTTCAGCATGATATATTCACAACAAAGCATAACGACATACCACTTCACTCCTTGTACACGTCCCTGAGAGGGATGTTTGAGAAGCTATATAGTACCATTCCACTCACAGCGACTCCTGAGCAGCAGAAGACATTTCGGAATGCCACCATGGTGGGCGTTCTACTTGTAGCCCTAGATCCTGAGTACGAGGCTGCCCGCTCTCAGATTTTGGCCGATGCAGTTATTCCTCCAATGGAGGATGTTTACAGGAGGCTCAGTCGCATATCAGTTTCTTCCAGCTCATCTACTCCACCCCCATCGACGATGGCATTATCGCGTGGGAGAGGTGGTCAGTTTTCTGGTCGTGGACGTGGACCTCGTGGTAGAGGTGGTCGCTTTCGTTAGCCATGTTCGTACTGTCACCGCACAGGCCACTCGGAGGATACATGCTACTCTAAGCATGGATTCCCAGTATCGGCGCGTGTAGCCGAGCATGCTCTGCCCCAGTCAGCATCCAATGCAGACAATCGTTTCGAGGAGCTTGTGGCACGTCTACGTGATATTATGCCACAATCATCTGCTGATTCTTCTGGTGGACCTTCAGATGTTGCTGCTACAGCTTCTGCCAGTTCCTCTGCTGCTGTTAGTACCTCAGGTAGTGCTACTGCATTTACGTCTTCTCATGATATATCTGATTGGATTATAGATTCTGGTGCCACACATCACCTCTGCCGAGATCGAGAGAGACTTGAGTCCTACATGGACATTCCCCATGGCCGTTCAGTACAGATTGCAGATGGTACTCATTCCCCCCTTGTTGGATAGGGGGAGGTCTTCCTATCTCCTTCTATACGTCTACAGAATGTTATACATGCTCCTTAGTTCTCCATGAATCTATTGTCTATTAGTCATATTACGAAGGATTTGCACTGTCGTGCTATATTTGACCCCTCTTCTCTTATTTTTCAGGACATACTAACGGGCAGGGTGATTGGCTGTGGCTTTAAGCAAAATGATCTGTATCGCCTGGTCTGGAATTCTTATGCAGGTGTCTCTTCTCATTCCGCCGGACCAGTATTTCCGTACACCTGGCATCTTCGCTTTGGTCATCTCCCGCTCCAGAAAATGCGACACCTTCTGCCTCAGATCTCTCCCAGTTCTTCCTTTCGCTGTGAAGCGTGTCAGTTAGGAAAGCATCATCGGTCTAGCTTTCCCAGTCGTCAGGGTCGGAGTAATCGCTCCCCGTTCGAGTTGTTTCACATTGATATTTGGGGTCCGAGTCGTGTTCCCGATCATCAGGGACACATGTTCTATCTAGTTGTAGTGGATGATTTCTCTCGTGTATCTTGGGTCTTTCTCTTAAAGAATAAATCTGAAGCAGGAGATGTGATTAAAAATTTGATTAATGAAGTGCAGAATGTTTTTTCTTCTACTGTCAAATATGTTCGTACAGATAATGCTCTCGAATTCTGCACACGGTCCCTCTCTCAGTTTCTCACGTCGAAGGGCATTATTCACCAAACTACTTGTGCTTACACATCTCAGCAGAATGGCGTAGCAGAAAGAAAGCATCGTCACCTTATTGACTTCACTCAAACTCTCCTTATTCAGAGTCTCCTATCTCTTTCTGGGGGGATGCTGTTCTTACAGCTTGCTACCTAGTCAATCGTATGCTGTCATCTGTCCTTGGTGAGAAAATTCCTCTTTCTATCATTTTTCCTGATAATGAATTATTCTCACTTACTCGTGTCTTTGGTACTGTTGCATTTGTTCATCTCCTGGCTCCTGGACTTGACAAACTCTCTCCTAGAGCTGTCAAGTGTGTCTTTGTCGGTTACTCTCGGACTCAGAAGGGCTATCGCTGTTATGACCCCATCAACAAGAAATACTTTGTCAGTGCTGATGTCACGTTCTTTGAGTCTGTTATGTATTTTCCCCCTGCATGTGACAGACTGGTACCATCCACTACCAACGATGATGTCTATGTCCCTCCGCCTCCTAGTTGAAGTTCACCTGAGTCTATTCCTGCTCCAGTTACCACGTCATCTTCACCACCACCACCACCACCACCACCACCTCCACAACCTCCTATTCCACCTCTACCAAAATTCTATACGCGTCGGTCAGGTCCTGCTCAGGCTACACGTCAGACATCCATCACGCCTCAGGTATGTTCAGATGGCATTACTACTGACGGATCAGATATGGTACATGTGCAGGATTCTTCATTGCAGAAGGAGACTACACCATCCAGTACAGTGGACGATGACCTTGATATTCCTAATTTCCTATTGCAATCAGGAAGCAAAAGCGGACGTGTGCATCTTATCCCTTTGCTTCCCAGGTGTCTTTTCATCGTCTCACGGGCGACTTTCAGAGATTTGCTGCAGCTTTGTCTTCCGTGGACATACCACGGACTTATCAGGAGGCTATGAAGATTGATTGCTGGCGAATGGCTATGGAAGACGAGATGCGTGCCTTACAGTCTCGTGGCACATGGAGCTTGGTTAATGCTCCTCCTGATGCATCCATTGTTAGCTGTAAATGGGAATACCACGCTGACGGCAGTCTGGATCGATACAAGGCATGGCTGGTCGCGCGAGGTTTTACACAAAGCTATGGCGTGGACTATATGGATACCTTTTCTCCGGTGGCTCGTCATTCTACTCTTCGCATTCTCTTATCAGTTGCTGTAGTACGTGACTGGACTATATCTCAACTTGATGTCAAGAATGCCTTCTTGTATGGAGATCTGTAGGAGGAAGTCTACATGCAGTAGCCACCAGGGTTCACTGCTGAGGGGGAGAAGCATATGGTGTGTAGACTTCACAAGGCAATTTATGGCCTCAAACAGAGCCCAAGGGCGTGGTTGCAGAAGCTTTCTCATCTGATTGGACGACAGGGGTTCAAAAGATCGAATGCATACCACTCATTGTTTATTCAGAAGTCTTCAGCAGGTACGGTTGTCATCATGGTCTATGTTGATGATATTCTGGTTACAGGAGATGATGTTCAGGGAATAGAAATGGCAAAAGCATTTCTAGGTCGTCAGTTCGTCACGAAGGATCTTGGAACCCTAAGATACTTTCTGGGATTGGAATTTGCCAGGAATGCACAAGGTCTAGTGATGACCCAAAGGAAGTACATTACAGATTTTTTTGACTGAAACATGCATGGTTGGATGCAGACCATCGAGTATTCCCATGGATCCAAGCATGAAGCTGTATGATGATGACACTGCTGAAGTAGACAAGAGGAGATATAGAGAAATGGTGGGTAAGCTCCTTTATATTACCATAACTCGACCCGATATTGCCTTTGCAGTAAGCCGGGTAAGTCAATTTATGGAGCAACCAAGACAAGTTCATATGGATGCTATATACATGATACTGTGGTATCTAAAGTCGTCTCCAGGTTCAGGGTTGCTGTTTCGAAAGGGCACAGATTTATCAATTTCAGCATGTGCAGATGCCGATTATGCAGGATGCCCTAAGGATCGAAAGTTGATCTCATGATTTGCAGTTTTTGTTGGGAGCTCTCTGGTTTCTTGGAAAAGCAAGAAACAAACTGTTGTGGCAAGGTCCAGTGCTGAATCTGAATATAGGGCCATGGCGCAAGCAAGCATGGAGATGATGTGGGTTCGATCTGTGCTAGAGGATTTACATGTAGCCGTACCTTTACCTATGCAGCTTCAGTGTGACAATCAGGCAGCATTGTTTATTGCCAACAATCTAGCATTACATGAAAGAACAAAGCATATTGAAGTTGACTGCCACTACACTAGAGACTTGATCCAGAGAGGCTTGATATTTACATCTCACGTGAGCTCAGGGGATCAGACTGCTGACGTACTCACCAAGCCATTGCTCAGAGGACCCTTCCGGAGATGTTCTTCCAAGCTGAGCATGATAGACATCTGTGCTCCACCTTGAGGGGGAGTGTAGAGACCGATATTATTATATGTTATGTACCTTTTCATAATTTCTTATTGTTGTCTGGACTACTATGTATTTTACCCGTGAGGTCTCTCCCTATATAAGAGAGCCTAGGGTTCCCTTGAATAATGAATCATTCACTTTTCCCAACAATATACCCTCCATTGGCCGCTTGAGACATTACTGATTACCTACTTGGGCCGACCTCTCATAGAGGGCAACCTATGCACTGTGGACTGGCTCTCATTGGTAGAGAAATTGGAAAAGAAACTGGCAGGGTGAAGGCAATGCTCTTATCGAAGGGTGGGCATGTGATTTTGTTCAAGTATGTAATCCCAACCCACTTAAATCGTATAGTGGTAAAAACAGTGGGCTCCCATAGTCCCACTACAAGGACAAGGGTTCCATCCCCATCCTCCCCCCTTAACTAGTAAAAAAATCCCAATTTTCTTCTGCTCCACCAGAATGATTCCAATTGGAGTCCTGTCCAGAATTAAGTCACTATGCAGTGCTTCTTTTGGGCAGGATCCACTAGTGAGAAGAGGAGCATACACTTACATGTTTGAGGGATGGTGGGAAGATCCAAGAAGGATGGTGGACTTGGAATCACAAATATTCAAACTATGAATAAGGTACTCCTCACATAGGTGATCAAATTACGAGGGAAGGGGGAGGATTTAACTTATTAGCTATTGAAAGATTTACAAGATCGGGGAGACTTGACAGAAAGGTAGGAGAACATCCGCTTCCCTTAGCTCCCATATCTTGGAATTCTAGGCATTTTACCAGAAATGGCGAGTTTTATGCGACCACTTCCTGGGAATGGAGATGGCTTCAGATTATGCACAAACAATTGGGCCCACTTGGGGCCTTCATGCGATCGATTTCCCAGACTTTACACATTCTCAGATAACCGTAGATGCGCGATTACTCAGGTATGGTCGGGCAACATGTGGGCGCAGCGGTTCGTGAGTAACTTCTCTGAGTAGCGGAGGGGCGAATTCCTTGAGCTACTTAATGTCCTAATGGATATAGCATCACCATCAAGTAGACGTGACCATTGGGAGTGGGCCGAGGGTACCTTCTCGGTGAAGAAGGCTTACACTACCTTCACCACATGCATTGGAGGGATCACATATGAAATTAAATGTAACATCCGGGTCTAATTAAACCTGAACCTGACCCGATTAGGGTCCAATTAAACCAATAAAGTTGCCCATCAATATTAAATAACTTAAATCGATTAATTGATAGTGAATCAAAAGCCGTTCGTGCGAAATCGACTAAAATTGGTCGCATCGTAATACGTGTCACAAAAAACTACGGTGCAAATTCAGAAATCGCAAGGCAAACCGAGTCCGGTATTGAATCCGATTCGACGAAACAAGACCAACAGAATCGACCGTTCGTCAATCGGAGATCGTTTGATATTTTGAAATAGCAAAATTTAACCCCAAATCAAAATTGTATTTCGAAAATTTCGGAGATTGCAAACCCGATCAAAAATATATCAATATTATACTCATATTGATTGTTGTCTAGGAACGATCAAAATGAGATATTGCGCTCAAAATCCGACGCCCGATGCGCATATACGGTCAGCTTTAAGTACAACACAACAACAACAAAGCCTTGTCCCACAATTAAGTAGGGTCGGCTACATGGATTCTTCGCCTCCATTCAGATCTATCTTGGGTCAATCCCGAGCTTATATCCAAAAAACTAAGATCCCTTCGTATAGTCTCTTTCCAACACTTCTTGGGCCGTCCTCACCCTCTCTTAGCCGGCTCAACATCCCAACACACGCACCTCCTAATTGGTGCATCCGTTGATCTTCTTTGCAAATGACCAACCATCTTAAGCGGTTTTCTTGCATCTTATCCTCGATCGGAGCTACATCAACTTTCTTTCTGATTGTATCATTCCGAATCCGATCTTTACGTGTGTGTCCACACATCCACCTTAGCATTTTCATTTATGCTACAACCATTCTCTGCACATGTCTATGGTTCACTGGCCAACATTCAGATCCATAGAGCATAGCAGGTCTCACTGCTGCTTTGTAAAACTTTCCTTTAATTTTTAAAGGAATTTTCTTATCACAGAGAACAACAGAGGCTCCTCTCCACTTTAGCCAGCTTGCATTTATTCTATTAGTAACATCTCAATCAATTTCCCCATCATGTTGCAAAATAGATCGCATGTATCTAAAAGAATCTCTCTTCCGAATGTTATTGTCACCAATCTTCACCTCAATTCCTTCACCATTGCTTCCATCAAAGGTGCACTCCATATATTCCATCTTAGCCCTACTTATACGAAATCCTTTAGTCTCCAATGCATGTCTCCAAACCTCAAGCTTCTCATTTATTCCATCTCTAGTCTCGTCAATCAACACAATATCAACAGCAAATAACATACACCAAGGTAACTCATCCTGAATGTGACTTGTCAACTCGTCCATAATCAAAGTAAAAAGAAATGGACTCAAAGCTGAACCTTGATGTAAACCAATGTTGATGTCAAAATAGCCAGTCTTCCCAGACGAGGTCCTTACACATGATAAAGCCCTATCATACATGTCCTTTACGAGGTTTATGTATGGGACATGTACTTGTCTCTTCTCCAAAACTCTCCACAATATCTCTCGTGGGACAGAATCGTAAGCATTCTCCAATTCAATAAAATCATATGGAGGTTCTTCCTTTTAGCTCTATAAATCTCCATTGTTATCCTCAGCAAATGGATGGCTTCAATAGTTGAACGACCTGGCATGAATCCGAATTGATTTTCTTTTACGTTGGAAACTTTTCTCAACCTTCTTTCGATCACACGTTCCCAAATTTTCATAGTGTGACTCATCAACTTGATACCTCTGTAATTTGAACAATTTTGAATGTCTCCTTTATTCTTATAAAGAGGCACCACGATACTCCTCCTCCAATCTTCAGGCATTTTCTTGCTTCGCTAAATAACATTGAATAAATTCGTAAGCCAAGTCAAACCGCGCTCACCTAAAACTCTACATACTTCTACAGGGATGTCATCCAGTCCTACTCCTTTCCCAGGTCTCATAACCTTCAAAGCCTCCTCTACTCCCTTTCTCTGTATTCGTCTATAGTTTGCACGATTCAAGTAACTTTTACTACTAGCTAGATCACCCAAAGTGATCTCTCCATTTCCTTCCCCAATGAAAAGCTTATGGAAGTACTGCTCCCATCTAGTCTCTATGTCCTGAGTAACAAGCACGTGACCTTCCTCGTCCTTAATGCATCTCACTTGAGAAAGATCTTTGGTTCTTTCTCTTGCTTTGGCCAACTTGAATATATCCTTCTGGCCCTCCTCAGAGTTGAGATTTTTAAAAAAACTTCATAAGCTTTTGACTTAGCCTCGATTACAACCTTCTTTGCTTCCTTCTTCGCTATTTTGTAGTTTGTGACAGTTTCCGTTGTTTTATCCTTAGACATAGCTTTAAAGCATGCTCTTTTATTTTTTAGTTTCTCTTACACCCCTTCACTTCACCACCAAGCCTCCTTTTGACCTGGAGCTCCTCTCTTCGACTCGCCTAGTATCTCTTTGGCTACCTTTCGGATACAAGATGCTACTGCCTCCCACATCTCGTTTGCACTTCTGCTACAATCCCAAGATAAGTCTTCTAAAACCTTCTCCTTGAAGCCCGATTGCTTCAGTGGAAGATTCCACCATCTATTTCTAGTGATCTTAGGTATCCTCCTTTTCAAGGTTGCAGAAATCGGTAGTCAGTACTCGGTCAGTGGGGTCACTTACTAAGGATTAATCGGCAGTCGGCGACTAATCGGATTTAGTCGGCCATTAGTCGGTTTTGAATTTTTTATTTATTTTTAATATATAAATCATTTTTTTATAAATATATTCTTATACATTTGCAATAGAAATCATTTTTTATACATATATTCTTATATATTTGCATAGATTTGAACATATTCTATACTATTATAATGAAAAAAGGAGCAATTGACTTTAAATATAACATTAAGCATATTAGAATAGGTTTGATTTAAAAAAAGCAAACAAAAGGATAAAAAAACCTCTATGTTAAAGACGGCCTCGACCGACTAGTCGGCCCGATTAGTCAGGCTGACCGACTAATGGCCGACTAGGCCTAGACGAGTCGGCTACCCACCCTACTCGACTAGTCAGACCGATTAGTCGGCCTCGTCGGCCGACTTTTACAACAATGCCCCTTTTCTTTACCAGGCTTTTTATTTGCACATCCACGACTAACAAGCGATGCCATGGAAAGTTTTGGTTTATTTTTTTTTTAAATTTTTGGGTAACAGACTACTATTGTTAAAAAAAAAAGAGAGAGGAGAGAAATTAATATACTATAAAATTTTGACATCATGGATGATGTCATGGAAAGTAAAGTCATTAGTGACATCATTGGTGATGATGCCATTAATTGTTTAAAAAAGTAAGGAAACAAGGAAGGTTCCAGGAACCTTCCCCATTCCTTTTTCCTTCCTCTTATAGTTATCACCAAGACCCCCTAATTTGCCCTAAACTTCCAGCCCTGTGAGAGATCAAATCCCCCCTAATTTTCCCTAAACTTCCAGCGTGTGAGAGACCAAATCTCTCCAATCTGCTGCTGTTCCTTCTCCTATTAGAGCTTCTTGCAGGCATCCTTGCTTCTCCAAGAAGAGCTAGCAGCTACAGCTGCTGGAGATCTTCCTGCATGTCAAGAAATCCTCTTGAGGTTTTAAGGTACAATCCTACCTCTCCCACTGTTGTAAAAGTCGGCCGAGTAGGCCGATTAGTCGGCCCGACTAGTTGAGTCGGTGGGGTAGCCGACTCGACTAGGCCTAGTCGGCCATTAGTCGGTCAACCCGACTAATCGGACCGACTAGTCGGCCTAGTCGGCCGACTACAAGGCCGACTTTTACATAGAGAATTTTTAAATTTTTATTTTTTCATTTTTTTAAAAGCAAACTTATTCTAATAGGCTTAATGTAATATTTAAAGACAACTACTTCTTTTACTTCATTATGATAGTATAGAAAATGTACAAGTCAATGTAAATATATAAGAATATGTCTATAAAAATTCATTTACATATTTAAAATAATTTAAAAATTCAAAACCAACTAGTGACCGAGTAAATCCGAGTAGTCGCCCGACTGCCGATTAATCCTTAGTCAGAGACCCCGCCGACCGAGTACCGACTACCGCTTTCTGCAACCTTGACCTCTCCTATGCTGCCATTCATGAAATTTTACCCTCATTCTTTTTCCCCCTTTCAATTCCTTGAAATTCTAGTGGAATAATTATAATCTCTACTTAAAGGCCTAATTATGTCTCACCCGTTTTAGTGGCGTAGTTTTGGAGCGGTCCTATCCATCTAATGGACCACACTTCCATTTAGAGGGCGCGACGGAAGATTCTCTTAGGAGACCTCACCGCTTGAGTTTTGGTTACTTTCTGCCAACAGGCTTGTCGATGCTACATCTGAAACGGTTACAGTTGAAATCGGAGAAGTTACAGTTGAACTCGGAAAGAAGCACATTGGATCTCGGTTAAAAGATGAAATCAATTATAAGTCATGTTGGCTAGAGTTATTTATAATTAAGTTAGTGGACGTGTTGAAAACTTAGTTAGGATGCACTATACCCCATCGCATGCCTACGGAGGCACCCCAACCCTAAGGCACTTTTCACGCTTTAGAATCATAGTGCGACATCACACACAGAACAAGACCACAAACTATCTACTAAACTTAAGAATTTAGATAAAATCAAGAGTCGGTTTAAAACCTAAATCTTCCTCATTATAAAAATCCATATTTAAGATATCTAAATAACAAGAGATTAATATAGGTATACACATATATGAGTCATTAACCACGATATAACAATATGACATATAAAAGAGTGGTAAAACTTGGGGCATTTCTTCAGGGTTGCGTGAAAACTTTTTCATAACAAGTAGCTGTAAACTTTTAGTTGTTTATGCCTTACTACTTGTTGCTTTTACAACAACTTTAAATGCCTTCTTATTTTAATAAGTTTTTGGGAAGTACCAACGCTCGCTGACGTCTCTTGTACCTTTCTTGTGTGGCAGGCAAAAACGTGAAAAATTTCCCGATATTTTCATGTATCTTGTGCGTTTTTTTGTGAATATAAATCCGCGAATGTATTGTAAACGGGTACTCGGATATGAGGGGACAGTTTGTTATCATAGCTATGGTACCCCACTACACGTATTCGCAGTATTACAATTCCTATCACATTAAGTTCTCGAATAGTGACAGTCTTCCGACTTGTCGTGAATCCGAGAAGGGAAATATGACATTCGAATCCAATAACCACAGATGTCATCTATTTCATTAATTTCCATATTATATCCCATGAGAAAAACATTTATCATAGTACATGTGAACAACAAATTTTATGACTAATAATGGTTCTCTTGCAGAGACATGACGTCCAAAGCTGCTCAGAATATGGCTGACCGTTTGGAGTGCATCATGACCGCTCTCACCGACCTCCAGCAGCAGCAGGCTGCTATGCGAGGTCAGCAGAACCAGATACTAGCTCAGCAGACGGATATTGCCGACAGACAGACATGGAGATGAGATTTGAGGAGCTATCGGATTTCACATACCATCCATCTCAAGATGGGACCAGACATGACCCACCTCAGTCGGTTGAGGTACAACAACCTCATTTCGATGATCCACATGAGGAGATGCCAGAGCATGAAGCGATGATGGAGATTATGATAGGGAGCAGGATCCTGTAGACTTTGCAGATGAGGATGCACATGAGTACTTTGCTATCCACACGCACCAATCAATATTCACTTCCTATTAGCGGGCCAATGTGCCCATGTTCGGGAGCACAGGGACGTCAGATGTGGCAGAGCAGTGGCTCAAGAGGGTCATGAATATATCGAGGATGATTCGCGTGCCACGAGACACGTGGCTATTTTTGATGGAGTTTCACTGACTGATTTCACAGAGAGATGGTAAGATGCAGTAGTTTCTGAGTTAGGCCGCGAGCTTAAATGAGATGATTTTGAGACGCGATTCAGATCCTACTTTTTTTCTGCGAAGTGGAAGGAGTCCCAGCGTCGACTTTTTGTAGAGCTTCGTCAGGGACGGATGATAGCTAGAGATTATTTCGTCCGATACACCGAGCTGTCTTGACACACTCCAGCAACCGTCACATTTCCAGATGAGAATCTGGAAAAGTTCATCAGAGGTATGTGAGAGGAGCTACAGGAGAAGCTGGTCGGATTACACATCACTTCCATCTCCGAGGCTACTGTCGCAGCGGAGAAGCTTGAGGATATCAGAGAGAGATGCTTTGGGAGCTCGTCTGGAGCAGCATCTAGACCACCACGATCATTTGGGCCGATACATCGACCATGCAGGAGCAGAGGCCTGCCATGCAGTTCCGACCTACAGGTTCGTCATTCTCAGGCAGTGCTCTCTCATCTCCATCGACTACCCTAGGAGGAGCACTTGCCGGACGTGGCACAGATTCCGCCCGACCATCTGGGTCGCATGTAGCATACAGACCCCCAACAGGACCGACTCGGAGTACATACACGATCACTCTATCTACCTGACCTGTCTGATGTTACTTATGCCATAAGTGGGGACATTACCGATCTCAATGCCCATATGCTTCTGGTGGGTCTCGACCACAACCGCAACCACAATCACAGGCACAGCCAGGGCCTCAAATTTCAACGAAATTCCATTGAATTTCTTTGAAATTTCCATTTCTTTAGGTCACCGAAATCGAAACGCTATCTTATTTCTTTTTCTAGGATTTCAATGAAATATAACTGAAACGTCAACGAAATTTCATCGAAATTTCATTGAAATTGCATGTCATTTCAGTGAAACAACAAAAATAAGTGAATCTACCCTTCGCTTTTATTGAAATTTGCATATACTAATGAATCTTCACTTATTTATCCATTGATGTGTTGAGTTGTTAGAGTGATTTACATTGTTTGAAGAAGTTTCTTTAGTTAGTTTTTAAATTTTAAATCTAAATCCCAATCAAATTAATTAGATACAAGATTTAAGAGTTAAATTCAAGTTTTAACTAAAGAGGTTTATTTTTTGTTCTTTATTTATTTTGATATATATGTTTTGATCAGTAGTTATTATATGCGTCACCTCATTCTTAATGACGAGGTGATTATTATGGTTTTTACTTCAGTTTAGCATACAATTCTACTCTAGGCAATACATTGCTGTAAATAACACGTGTAATGATTATGATGGTAATATTGCTTCAAAACTTATATTTATAATTCTATTTTACAAATAAATGTGCATTTCTATTTTATTTATTGACTTAGGAATATAGAGAATCTTAGTTTTTGGAAAAACTCAAGTTTAAAGTAATTTCCAAGATTTCCGATGATTTCACCAAAATTCTCCGAAATTTCTCTTTCCAGACATGGCGAAACGAAACTGAAATCCAAAATTTAAGGCTTTGCTTTCTTGCGACTTTTGTCTACTACAAGGAGTATGTATGGTTGTATGAGTGCTAGTTTGTTAGCAACTTTCCAAATATTGTGACTGTAAGTATTTGCATACTATCAGGTTGGATATAAATTGTGCTTGTGAATGCTACGCAGTTTCTTGGTAGTTCATCTGTTTGTATCTTATATATCATATATTTTACGATCACAAGCTATACAATGCATCTATTAGACACACATGCTAAAAAGATTTGTATTTGTGTGTATGTATGTATGTATGTAATATTTTATTTTCGGGAGGGCTCCCCCTTTTTTCTAGTAAAAAAATCTAATATTTTATTTTTAAAATTAAGTATTTTTCTAAGTTGAAAGTATTTTAGTTAGATACAAGTTCTAAGCTATCATTTCGATCTTCAATTTCTTACATAAAATATCATTTTGCTAGTACTCTTTGTTGGCTTATTTTTCTCTGTTATTATTGCACGTGTCTCCATTCTCTTTATAATCAAGAGGTGAAACTAATGACGTCTAATTTTGGTTTCAAATCTGGTTCTAATCTTACCAGTAGACTACTTTTTTGACTGTTGGAGCATCTGGATGGAAATTTAATGTAACATATCATTTTAATATCTTACTATTAGTAAAAAATATATATTTTTATATAATTGAGTTAAAAAATATTAGAAATCTTAATTAAAAAAAAAGAGTTTTCAAGTAATTTCCTATGTTTCTGGCTATTTCACCGAAATTCCATCGAAATTTCGCCGAATTTCTCTTTCCACGCCGACCGAAATGAAACCGAAATCCAACATTTAAGGCCTTGGGCACAACATACAGGGAGTTCCCGTGGTAGGTAGGGATGCAAACGGACGGATACATATACAGATACGGATATAGGTATTGCCATATCCTTATCTGTTTTTGAATACGAATACGGATGCGGATATGGATATTGACGGATATTAAAACTATCTTACCATATCCTTAAAAAACGAATACGGATGTAAAACGGATATTGATCGCATACGTGTAATGTTAGAAATAATCTATAGAATTGACTTAAATATATAAGAATTGGATGGAAAACACATGATATAAATTTACTAAATGCGTTTGTATCATAAAAATTATACAAATATGGTAAAAGAAGGTATAGAATTATGCTAAACAGGGTTACAAATAAATCTATGACTATATTTATATACAAAAATGGATATGAAGATACAGATACAAATACAGATGTTTGCGGATATCAAAATGATATCCATATCCGTATCCATTAAAACGGATACAGATACATATGTCAAAATCTGTATAAAACAGATACGGTGACGGATCGGATACGGATATATCCGTAACAGTTTGCATCCCTAGTGATAGGAACTACAACTTCAGGAGGCCACAAAGGCAGACATAGAGTGTGGTAATTTCCAGTACCGCACCAGCCAGGCAGAGTCAGCTACATGTAGTGACCGAGTAGCAGGCCTGTTCAACAGCTACTGTAGTGAAAGGTATGGTCTCAGTCTTGGGCTGACATTTCCATGTTTTATTTGATTCTGGAGCGACACATTCTTTTATTGCTTCGAGGCTACTTGCTTCACTGGGTAGAGTTTCTGAGGCCCTATATCCTCCTTACCACATCCATGGGCCAGGTGGCCAGTTGTTTATCATTTCCCTGATAGTCAGGCACTTGCCAGTATTGATTGGCAGTCATGAGATGATCGTAGATTGTCTATTACTACAGCTTGATGAGTTTGACTTGATTTTATGCATGGATTGGTTATCAGTTCATCATGCTCTTATTGATTGCTTTAGGAAGACGGTTGTCTTCAGGATTCCAAATTTACCTGAGTTCACTTTTGAGAGCACATTACATGACTCCAAAATAGAGTACATTTCAGTATTGTGAGCTCAGAGATTAGTTGATCAGTACGTAGGATTTGTTCGGGAGGTATCTGATCATGAGTCGATGATACAGGACATCTGAGTAGTATCAGAATATCTAGATATTTTTCCTGAGGAGTTATCGGGATTACCTCCTGAGAGAGAGATCGAGTTCGAGATCACATTGCTACCAGATACACAGCTGATCTCGATGGCACCATATCGCATGGCGCCGACTGAGTTGAGAGAGCTGAAGGTGCAACTGCAGGAGTTGCTTGACCTGGGATTCGTGAGTCCGAGCACTAAACCTTGGGGTGCTTCGGTTCTTTTTGTCAGGAAGAAAGATGGATCGATGAGATTATACATTGATTACCGGCAACTGAACAAGAGAACGATGAAGAACCGTTACCCTTTGCCGCGCATCGATGATTTGTTTGACCAGCTCCGGGGATCTTCGGTGTTCTCGAAGATCGATCTTCGTTCAAGTTATCATCAGTTGAGGATTCGAGAGTCAGATATTCCGAAGATGGCTTTCAGGACTCGTTATGGACACTACGAGTTTGTGGTGATGCCATTTGGGCTCACTAATGCACCTGCAGCTTTCATAGATATGATGAACATGATTTTCCGTCCATATTTGGACATGTTTGTGGTGGTGTTCATTGTTGAAGTTCTCATATATATTCTCGGAATGAATGAGATCATGCGAATGATCTAAGGATTGTTTTGGACACATTGCGAGAGCACAAGTTATGTGCCAAGCTAAGAAAGTGCGAGTTCTGGTTATCCCAAGTCTCATTTCTGGGGCATGTCATTTGTAGACCAGGCATCGCAGTTGATCCTACGAAGAATGAGACAGTTACGTCTTGGGAGCATCATAAGACAATTACTCAGATTTGGAGCTTCCTTGGGCTAACGGGTTATTACAGACGCTTCGTTAGTGGATTTAATGCATTGTTCACCCTCTAATACATTTGATACTGAAGGGAGTTCCATTCATTTGGAATGATTCATTAGAGTAGGCCTTCATGACACTGAAGGAGAGATTGACTACAAAGCTTATTCTTGCTCTTCCGTTAGTCACTCAGGACTATGCAGTCTACACAGATGCTTCAGTATAAGGCTTAGGATCGATTTTGATGCATCAAGGTCACGCGATTACTTCACATCACGTTAGTTAAGACCATATGAACAGAATTACCCTACCCATGACTTGGAGTTGGCGGAAGTTGTCTTCGCCTTGAAGATCTGGCGTCACTATCTTTATGGAGTGAATTTTGAGATTTTCACGAACCACAAGAGCCTGATATCTTTGATCAGAAGGAGTTGAATATGAGACAACGCATGTGGCTCGAGCTACTGAAGGATAACGACTATACTATCTCTTACCATCCCGATAAGGGAAACGTAGTGACAGATGCGCTTAGCAGGAGAGCTCATGCAGAAGGTACAACAAACTGGCTACATACATGGGATATGCTCGCAACTTTGACTGATTGACATCCTCAGGAGAGTGCATCCATATCTACTGCCGTACCTCCACAATTCAACAGTTTGTGGGATCACATTGTCAAAGGCCAGAAGACAGATCCCTGGATTCAAGATAGTTACATGCGAGCCGTCAAGGACGAGGTTGATGATTTTGTTGTGGTGGAGTCTATTTTATGGAAGGCAGGACGAGTCGTTGCGCCCAACGACGAGCAGTTATGCAGAGACTTCTAGATGAGGACCACAGTTTACGATTGCCCATCCATCATGGCAGCATCAAGATGTATCATGATCTGTGTCGTCATTTCTGGTGGGATGGAATGAAGCGCGATGGTGCGCAACATATTAGCATATGCATGACCTGTCAGATGGTCAAGGCTGAGCATAAGAGATCACCATGATTACTGCAGTCTCTCCCTATTCCTTAGTGGAAATGGGAGTATTTCTATGGATTTTGTCACAGGATTGCTGAAGACCCCGGGTGGTCATGATTCTATTTGGATTGTTGTTGATAGGTTGACCAAGTCAACCAATTTCATACCTGTCAGCATAACCTATACACCATCCAGATTAACCAGGCTATATGTGCAGAATAACATCAGACTTCATGGTATACCACCTGCGGTGGTGTCTGATAGAGGCTCGAGGTTTACGTCGCACTACTGGCACCATTTCATGTCAGCACTACAAATAGAGCTGAAGATGACTTCTGCTTATCATCCACATACTGACGGGCAGAGCGAGTGCACCATTCAAACACTTGAGGATTTGCTTTGCGCATGCACTTTGGAGTGGAAAGGGTCCTGGAAGGACCATTTGTCGTTAGTGGAATTCGCATACAACAACAGCTATCATTCCAGTATCGGCATAACACCATTCGAAGCCCTATACAGGCGGAGATGTCTCACATCTCTCAGTTTGCGTGAGGTAGGTGATCATGCTCTCTACTCCGCAGACCTCTTGGAGGAGACTACGAGAGCTGTTGATCTTGTGAGACGGAGGCTTCTGATGGCACAGAGTCGACAGAAAAGCTATGCAGACCGGCGGAAAAGGGACTTGGAGTTTTAGGTATCCAATCCTCTTCTCTTACTCCTCTGGCAAATATGGCTTAATAAGTTTTAACTTAATCTGATCACATTCATGTAAATTGCAGCTGGGAGATTGGGTATTTCTCTGAGCATCTCGCATGAAGGAAATACAAAGATTTGGCGTTCGTGGCAAGTTGGCGCTACGATATGTTGGTCCATTCGAGATTCTGGCTAGAGTGAGGAAGGTGGCTTACCGAGTAGCCCTTCCTCCACACCTATCGGCCATTCATGACGTCTTTCATGTATCCAACTTGGGGAAGTATGTGCGCAACCCTCAACACGTCATCAATTTTGAAAATCTTGACGTGGAGCCAGATTTGACATATGAAGAGAGGCCAATGCTGATACTAGAGTGCAGATACTAGACAGTGTTGTGAAGAAGTTTCACAGCAAGGAGATTCCTTTGGTCAAGGTATTGTGGCACCGACACGGAGTCGAAGAGGCGATGTGTGAGACCGAAGCCGACATGCAGGCACGATACCTGCAACTTTTCTCAGGTAATCATCGAAACAAGCTCTTGTAATTATTATATGTTAAAAGAATATGACTTGTTTTCCCTTTGAAGTTTTTATAGGTTCAAAACCCTTTGAGGTTTTTGTGGCCATATGAAACTCAAGACACATAGTAACCTTGACTCGAGTCTCGAGGACAACACTCCCTTTGAGGTTTTTATATTTGTCACATCCATGCCTAATTAAACCCGAACCCGAACCGAGTAGGGTTCAATTAAACCAATAAAGTTGTCCATCAATATTAAATAACTTAAATCGATTAATTGATAGTGAGTCAAAAGTCGTTGGGGTGAAATCGACCATAAATCGGTCGCATCATAATGCGTACCACGGAAAAGCCACGGCGCAAATTCGGAAACCGCAAAACAAATCGAGACTGCCATTAAATTCGATTCGACGAAACAAGACCAACAGAATCGACCGTTTGTCAATCGGGGATTGTTTGACATTTTTAAATCGTAAAATTTACTCGAAACCAAAATCGTATCTCGAAAATTTCGGAGATTGCAAACCCAATAAAAAATATATCAGTATTGTACTTATATTGATCGTCGTCTAAAAACGATCAAAACTAGATATTGCGCGTCAAAATCCGAGACTCGAGATGCATATACGGTCAACTTTAAGTAGGTTAAATAAATAGAGTTTTGGTTTAATTTTTTTTAAAATTTATGTGTAAACTGCTTCTATGTTACTGTTCAAAAAAAAGAGGAGAGAAATTAATATATAAAATTTTGACATCATGGATGATGTCATGAAAAGTGAAGTCATTAGTGACATCATTGGTGATGATGTCATTAATTGTTTAAAAAAAGTAAGGAAATGAGGAAGGTTCCAGAACCTTCCCCATTCCTTTTTCCTCCCTCCTTATAAGTATCACCAATATCCCCCTAATTTCTCCTAAACTTCTAGCCGTGTGAGAGACCAAATCCCCCCTAATTTCCCCTAAACTTCCAACCGTGTAAGAGACCAGATCTCTCCAATCTTGATGCAAACGGGCTTCCGGCGTCGACGATAAAAATTAAAATAATTGACGGTGGAATATCGGTGGAGAAAAGGAGAGGTTGAGAAGAAGAACACTCGTCGGTAACGAGGGGTTGAAGAAGGAGAACCGCGGGGATCGCGTGGAGGGAGAGAGAGAAGGAGAGGGGATAGAGATAACAATCTCAATTTTTAATTCATAATCGATTGATTAAAACAATGGGCTACCCTCTCTTTATATAGGAGAGAGGGTTTACAAAAATAGTAAATAAATCAAATTAACAACTAATTTAATCCTAATTGACCTCTAACTACCTTAATTGGACTCTAAATTATTTAATTGACCCGAATCACATTTAAACTCTACGAAATAAACGTTGAGATCACATGCGATCTCAATTATTTAATTAGACCAATACGACCGCTAAAAACGTAAATAAAATTGATAATTATATAATTAATTAAATGTGGCCCTATAATTTGGGGTCACGCTGCATCAACTCTCCACCGCTTTAAAAATTCGGCTCCTGACGAATTGCGTGAACTGCAAGCTTGGAGGACGATTCGGCGGCGTCCATTGTCTTCTGGAAGAACATGTGGGGCGCGAACGGTGGAATCCATGTGCGGGCAGGAGAGGCGCGGCTGCCGTGGTTGAAAAGCATGTGCGGTACGCACGGTGGCATCGTCTCGATCGTCGTCTTCTCCCTGTGATGCTCGAAAAATTGATGCGGCATGGAGATTATGATTCTGGGAGACTCCATTATGAAACAATGGCACAAGGAGAGGAGAAGAGGAGATGTGGCTAGGGAATAAAGCCATGGGGCCCTTAAATAAGGAAAACCCAAGGGCCTAGTCCTATTTGGATAAGGAGGATCCCCATAATTCTGGTTTTCAGCCCTTTCCTTTAAAATTTTTCGCCACCAGGGGTATGGGTGTAATTTTCGTACCCCTTTGTCTTTCTTTCTTTCCCTACTGTTCTGGACCTTTCGGTAAATAGAGGATTTGGGAAATTTTTTTTTGCAATTTTTCCCACTTGAATTCCAATCCCTTTCTTCCAGGGATTTGAGCCCCCGTAATTTCGGACGATCTGTTAGGGCACGGGGCCCGTGCGGCGTTATAATCGCGGGGGGCCGGTGGACACGCAAGGGCGGCGCGGTGGCTCCTCGAGGGCGCGATGTGGGGCGGTGGTACTGCTGGTGGGGTCGGTGCGGCTCGGCGGAGAGGCGGCGGTCGCCAGCGGTGCTTCTGCGGTCGCCAGCGGTCGCGAGGGAGGGGCCGCGCGGTGGTGGGCGGAGGGTGGGGTTTCTGGGGAGGATAGCGGGGGAGGGGAGGCGCTGGGACCGCACGGGGGGGTCGGGCGATAAGCACGGGGGAGGGGGTTCAGGGGTGGGGGCGTGAGGAAGTGTCGGAGGAGGAGGAGGGGGAGGGGCTGGGGAGATCTGCGGGAGGAAGAGGGGGGAGTAGGCGATGGGGGTGCGGGTGCGGGCGTGGGGAAGTGGGGCGCAGGAGGCTATGGAGATGGGGGTGCGGGGTTGGGTTGATGGCGGCGGGGCCTGAGGGGCTGAGGGCGCACGGGGCTGGGGTGTGGGGAAGTACCTGGGCGGCTTGGGGAGCCGTTGGAGGGGCGAGGACTGCCATGGGGGCTGCCGTTGATGACGGGGACTGATCTGAAATATTCTGAACAGCAAGCGTTTCACCCCTTTCTTCGATTTTTTCTTCCAAAACGTTCTGGACAGCAGTGGATTCTTCGTGGACAGCGAGCACATCATCGTTGTTGACGTTTTTTCCATCCACCAAGATCTGAGCAGCGCACCGATCATGGTCGACGACATTATTTTGTTCGTCGTCAACTTGTACCATAAAAAAATCAACATCATACCATGAGTCGATCCATTGTTGAACCTTAATACTTTTCCGGAGGCGCTTCTTGTATTTTTGTTGACGCGAATGCGCATGTGACCCTCGTGATAGGGTGGCTTGATCGAGCTTCATTCTCCAATATGCGACAGGACTGTCGAATCGTGAGAACGATTCGATATCCATGCTCTGATACCAAATGATGCAAACGGGCTTCCGACGTCGACGATAAAAATTAAAATAATTGACGGTGGAATATCGGTGGAGAAAAGGAGAGGTTGAGAAGAAGAACACTCGTCGGTAACGAGGGGTTGAAGAAGGAGAACCGCGGGGATCGTGTGGAGGGAGAGAGAGAAGGAGAGGGGATAGAGATAACAATCTCAATTTTTAATTCATAATCGACTGATTAAAACAATGGGCTACCCTCTCTTTATATAGGAGAGAGGGTTTAAAAAAATAGTAAATAAATCAAATTAACAACTAATTTAATTCTAATTGACCTCTAACTACCTTAATTGGACTCTAAATTATTTAATTGACCCGAATCACATTTAAACTCTACGAAATAAACATTGAGATCACAGGCGATCTCAATTATTTAATTAGACCAATACGACCGCTAAAAACATAAATAAAATTGATAATTATATAATTAATTAAATGTGGCCCTATAATTTGGGGTCACGCTGCAACAATACGACCGCTAAAAACGTAAATAAAATTGATAATTATATAATTAATTAAATGTGGCCCTATAATTTGGGGTCACGCTGCATCAAATCTGCTGCTGTTCCTTCTCCTATTAGAACTTCTTGCAGGCATCCTTGCTTCTCCAAGAAGAGCTAGCAGCTACATCTGCTGGAGATCTTCCTGCATGTCAAGAAATCCTCTTGAGGTTTTAAGGTACAATCCTACCTCTCCTATGCTGCAATTCGCCAAGAAATCCTCTTGAGGTTTTAAGGTACAATCCTACCTCTCCTATGCTGCAATTCATGAAATTTTACCCTCATTCTTTTCCCCCTTTCAATTCCTTGAAATTCTAGTGGAATAATTACACTCTCTACTTATAAGGCCTAGTTGTGTCTCCAACATCCTGTTGACATAAACCTTCTGTCTGTCCTGTGTGAATAGGTCTCTGTATAAAAAATAATAATACTTGTGGTACTGGTTTGTATGGTTCACAATAATTCTTTGATATTTTGGAGGTGGTGGAAAGTTTTTTTTGGATGAATTTAATTTCAAGATAAACCATATATTCAGGAAGGTGCATTCTGTAATAAACCTTTTAATTAATCAGAGGATTCAGAGCATGGAATCAAAAGCAGAAAACTGCTATTGGGGCTGTTAAGTTTTTTTAAAAAATATTATTTAGCAAATGTTAAACTCAAATGATTTCTTTCATAACTAATTGCTTTTGGATTTTTTTCTTAATTGACCATTCCTGACGTTTGGTTTTATATAAATATAGATATCATTTTTTCCTTGAAGAGGCTCATTATGGTGAACTTTAGATTAGCTAGTTGAAACTATTAAAAGATGAGTATTTAGAGAGAATGAATTGGATTTGCTGTGATATGAGAAATTAACATAACTCTAGATTTTGGACTTTTGCAGGGATAGTGTTGTATATGACACATCCTGTTTAATTTTCTTTGGAGTTTTGATTAAGAATGGATTGGATTTGCTGTAATATGAGAAATTAGCATAACTCTAGATTTTGGACTTTTGCAGGGATAGTGTTGTCTATGACACATCCTTTTCAATTTTTTTAGAGTTTTGATTATAATTATGTGGAAGATCTGGACTATGGAATTTAGTTCAATCTTAGAGGTCATTTAGATGTTTCATATTAATTAGTATTTACAAAACTGGGAGACTTTACATCTGATGTTTGGAGATTTCATGGATGATAATCAGATATATATATATATAGAGAAATCATATTTCTGTTTTTGATTAGTTTGGCCTTGTTATCGATCCATGTTAATGTTGGATACCTGTGCATAATTAAAGTCCTTGGGAACTGTTAAGTGTCCTAATCGGGATCCCGACAACGATTCCTTAGAATGCTATAAACCATAGCCAGTAAAGAGAGCAACACTAAATATTAGTACAAATAATAATAATAATAATAATAATAATAATATAAGGCACTCACTCTCTAAAAAGCATACTCTCTATGAAAATAACATGTACACGGATACATGAACACACATCGTACATGTATATGTAAATCTAATTATTCTTTTATCGTTTTGATGAGTAAAATCCTCAATCAATTGATCCTATAGAATAATCTACTATTATGTATATTACTAAGGATAGGTGGTAACAAAATACCTAATTTGTAAAGTTAGTCATAAAGTGATGTCAATCAGATCGTTGACTAAGAAATCTAGATTTCAACAGTGAACCGCAGAAAGAATTGGGATAGAAAGATGTTGGGAATGAGTGGTGATTACAATTAATGGTGCCGGTTATTGTGACCTTTACATCTGACTATGCGAGGGTGCGGTGATCCTCAGCTGGGCGGGAGATAGGAAGCCTAGTTAGGGAAGCGACCGTCAAGTACGCAGGTCTAGGATCCCAGTCTTTTTTACAGTTTTACGCGAGCTCGCAGTGTTTTTACGCCTCATTGGGATCCCGACTTTTGACCAGCTCCGCTGACCCTCTGGTTTAGGATACCCGTGCGGGGGATCTTCGGTTTTAGTTTTTCGTACGAGCTCGTCTGCCCGTACTAGTCGGACCGGTTTCTAGAGTGATTTTTCCGGAGAGTCTCTCTCACCCGTCTTAGTGGCGTAGTTTTGGAGTAGATCTATCCCTCTAATGGACCGTGCTTCCATTTAGAGGGCGAGACGGAAGAGTCTTTTAGGAGACCTCCTCACCATGGAAGGCCATATCGATATCGATATCTGTTGGGAAAAACGAATGAGATGATTCTATTCCATAAGCCCTAGGCTCTCTCATATAGGAGAGTAGCCTATGGGTAAATTACATAAAGAGAACAACAGGAAAATTAAATAACGAAGAGGTATAATTATTCTATATGCGTCAATACTCCCCCTCAAGATGGAGCATAGATATCAATCATGCTCAGCTTGGACGCACACTTCTGGAATGGGCCTCGAAGTAATGCCTTGGTAAAAATATCAGCAGTCTGATTCTCTGATGTGACGTGAGATGCAGCAATGAAACCCTTCTGAACCATGTCACGTATGTAGTGACAGCCAACCTCAATGTGCTTGGTTCTCTCATGAAAGGCTGGGTTATTTGCAATGAACAAGGCGGCCTGATTGTCACATTCCAACATCATAGGAAGAGGTATATCAAGACATAGATCTGTAAGTAAAGATTTCACCCACATCATTTCTGTGCTAGCCTGGGCCATAGCCCTGTATTCGGATTCAGCACTGGATCTAGCTACCACTATCTGTTTCTTGCTCCTCCACGAAACTAGAGCATCTCCAACATAGACTGCAAATCCTGATGTGGACTTCCTATCCTTGGGGCATCCTGCATAGTCTGCATCCGCACATGCCGTGATAGAGATCTCCTTTCCTTTCTTAAATAGCAAGCCTGCACCTGGGGATGATTTTAAATATCTCAGAATCATGTGTATTGCATCCATATGGGCCTGACGTGGTTGCTCCATGAACTGGCTCACACGACTCACTGCAAATGATATATCAGGTCTAGTGATCGTGACATACAGTAGTTTGCCTACCAGTTCTCTGTACCTTCTCTTGTCTACCTCTTCTGTGTCATCATCATAGAGCTTCATGCTAGGATCCATTGGTGTCGTAGCAGGTCGACACCCTAGCATACCTGTCTCACTCAATAGATCTGTAACATACTTCCTCTGTGACATTACTAATCCATATGGATTTCTAGCAAACTCCAGCTCCAAAAAATATCTAAGGACTCCCAAGTCCTTGGTGACAAACTCGGTCCCCAGCCTTTCCTTTGCCTGCTTAATGCCCTGCTCATCATCACCTGTAATCAAGATATCATCAACATAAACCATGATTACAATGATACCTCTAGCCGTCTTCTGTACAAACAAGGAATGATCAGCATTGGAGCGTTTATATCCTTGTTTCTCAAAAAGGTCCGAAAGCTTCTGAAACCATGCTCTGGGGCTCTGCTTAAGGCCATAGATGGCCTTATGTAATCTGCATACCTTGGAACACTCCCCCTCAACAGCAAAACCAGGTGGCTGTTGCATATAGACCTCCTCCTGCAAGTCGCCATACAGAAATGCATTCTTCACGTCCAGTTGATAAAGCGGCCAGTCTCTAGCAACTGCAACTGATAACAAGATCTGTAGAGTGGAATGACGTGCCACAGGGGAGAATGTGTCAAGGTAATCTACCCCGTATGTCTGTGTGAAGCCACGTGCAACAAGGCGTGCCTTGTACCTGTCAATGGAACCATCTGCATTGTGCTTCACTGTAAACACCCATTTGCAACTCACCGGGCTGGCATCTGGAGGTATAGGAACCAAGCTCCAGGTTCCTCTGGATTGAAGTGCAGCCATTTCTTCTTCCATTGCTAGCCGCCATCTAGCATCCTGCAAAGCATCATGATGATTCCGTGGAATGTCTGTAGCTGAAAGTGCCAATGCAAACGTCCTGAAGTCTCCAGATAGCCTCTCAAAGGACACAGCTGCTGATAATGGATATTTGTCACAGCTTCTCTTCGGCTTGCGTAGAGCAATTGGAACATCCAAATCATATGTATTCTCACCATGCTCCTGCAATACATCCTGCTGTGAAATGTCGTCAGATCCATCAACATTAATATTTTCATTACATACCATAGGCGAGCTAGTTGACGGGTCAGGACCATGAGTTGGAGGAGGCCTGCGGGTGTAATGTAATGGTAGTGGAGATACTAGCGGTGGCGGTGGCGGTGTCGGTGGCGGTGGTGGTGGCGGTGGTGTTGTTTGAGGCGATGGTGGTGGTGCCATTAATATGGCATCAGGAGGTATAGGTGGTAGCTGCATGTCTCCAGATGCTGAAAAATACATAACAGTTTCAAAAAATGTAACATCTGCACTGATCATATACCGCCGACGCACTGGATCAAAACACTTGTACCCCTTTTGAGTTCTGGAGTACCCCACAAAGACACACTTGACAACCCTAGGAGAGAGCTTGTCAGTACCGGGCAACAACTGATGGACGAATGCGACTGACCCAAACACACGAGGAGTAAGAGCGAACAAATCCTTGTCTGGATAAATGAGTGAAAAAGGAATCTGTTCATTCAAGACAGACGTGGGCATACGGTTGATTAGGTAACATGCAGTAAGAACTACATCACCCCAGTAGGAGTATGGAGCATGACTCTGTATAAGAAGAGACCTTGTGACATCAAGGAGGTGACGGTGTTTTCTTTCAGCAATCCCATTCTGTTGAGATGTATGAGCACAAGAGGTTTGATGAATAATCCCTTTTGAGGAGTAGTAATTGGCCAAAGTGTGGGTGCATAACTCTAAAGCATTATCACTTCTCACAAGTTTGACAGATGTGGAGAAAACATTCTGTATTTCATTTAGAAAATGGATAATAATATTTCCTGCTTCAGATTTATTTTTCATAAGAAACACCCATGACAATCTCGAGAAATCATCCACAAATACAATATAAAACCTGTGTCCCTGATGATCGGGAACACGACTCGGACCCCAGACATCTATATGAAACAACTCAAATTTGGAGTTACTACTCCAACCTGGACGACCGGGAAAGGACGACCTGTGATGCTTTCCCAACTTACATGCCTCACACTGGATAGTTGTGTGAGAGAGACTATAGGGTAGAACTCGACACAACTTCTGAAGCGACAAATGACCAAAACGCAGATGCCACATGAGAGGAGATACTTGTCCAGCAGGAGAGGATGTGGTTCCGGCAAATGGGGTCTGGTTCAGACGGTAAAGGCCTCTTTGCTCATAGCCATGACCAATCACGTTGCCCGTACGGATGTCCTGAAAAATCAAAGAAGATGGATCAAAAATAGCTCGACAATGGAGATCCTTCGTAATCTGACTAATTGACAACATATTCATAGAAAAATGCGGTGCATGTAGGACATTCTTAAGCTGCATAGAAGATGTCAATCTAATCTCCCCCTGACCAGTGATAGGGGAATGCGTGCCATTAGCAATCACTACTGTCCGTCCTGGAGGGATCTGAGTGTATCCTGTAAGTAGACTCTGGTCGCCACATAGATGATGTGTAGCGCCCGAGTCCATGATCCATGGCAGTGTATCAGATCTACTACTGTGGAGTGCAAGTGTACTACCTGAAGTACTAGTAGATGCAGAGGCAGAAGCAGCAGCATCAGTATGACTCTCTGTAGTCGGTGCTGGACCAGATGGTGGGATGATGCCCCTGAGGCGGGCAACTAGATCATCAAATCGTTGATCCAAGGTAGCAGCAGATGGGGGCTCTATCTGCTCAGCGGCTCGTGCAGATGCAGGGAATCCATGCTTCGAATAGCATGTGTCTTCATTATGTCCGACTCGGTGACAATATGTGCATGTTGGCCTAGTGCGGCCACCCCTTCCACGAGGTCCACGTCCACGGCCCTGTTGATGAAAAACACGGCCTCTATTTGCCGCCATAGCTGAGGAATTCTGACTCGCAGCTGCTGAAGGCACTGTGATCCTACTCAATCTGTGAAAGGCTTCCTCCATGGGAGGAATAGTCGAGTCTGCCAAAATATGAGACCGTGCTGCCTCATACTCTGGATCAAGTGCAGCGAGAAACACACCCACCATCGTCGCGTTCCTGTATGTCTTTTGCTGTTCTGGCGTGGCGGTAAGAGGTATGAAGCTATAGAGCTTCTCGAACATCCCTCTCAGTGATGTGTAGAGAGAATGTAAAGGACGACCATTCTGCTTTATTGTGAATATATCATGTTGTAGTTGCAGGATCTTCGTTTCGTTCTTCACCTGAGAATATGTCGCCGCCAGGATATCCCACATGTCTTTGGCTGTGGGTTGATGTAGAATGTCATTGGCAATTTCAATAGCCAATGTGCCAGATAGCCAGACCTTGGCATATGCATCATCGGCCTCCCATGCGGCATGGACTCCAGTCTTCTCTGCAGGCTTAGGTTCGGTAAGAATGTGCTTCTTACCTGTAGACTTCATCATACTCATGAACTGCATTGCCCACAGTTCATAGTTCGTACCATCCATCTTGACAATGGGCGCTGGACCACGAAATGCGCCAATAGACGGGATATCTGCCTTGCTTTCTGACATACTGGAGACGGAAGACTGGAGCGAATGACAGAAGATAATCTTTGTCTACAATGACATAGACGGGATTAGTTGCATGTGTAGACCTCAAGCAACTATCCCCATGAATACGCACGTGCTACGGTCTGCACACGCGCAGGAATGACGAAGATGCACGCGTGCAGTAGGCTGGTGCACTGTTACGCGCGGTGAAGTATGCACAGGATCGCTATGCGCACTGTCTGATGCCCTTCACACACTGTTACGCGCGTGCAGTAGGCTTCGCGCGCTGGTGGCCTTCACGCGCAGGTGCGCAATCTTGCGCATGCGCGCTGGAGGATCACGCGCGCTGGAGGATCGCGCGCTGGGATGATGCGCAGGCGCACGCTGGAGATGATGCGCGCGTGGCGCAGGCGCAGGTGCGCGCAATCGTGCGCAAGAAGATGCGCAGGAGGATCGCGTGCGAGCACCGGCGCGCGAAGGAGGAGAGGCGGTGGCGTTGGAGGCGCGCCGATTGAGAGAGAGAGAAGGAGAGAGATAGGGCCGGCGGGTGGGGTGGGTTAGGGCTAGGGTTTCGAGAACTCCGGTCTAGGACCGTCGCTCTGATACCATGTTGGGAAAAACGAATGAGATGATTCTATTCCATAAGCCCTAGTCTCTCTTATATAGGAGAGTAGCCTATGGGTAAATTACATAAAGAGAACAACAGAAAAATAAAATAACGAAGAGGTACAATTATTCTATATGCGTCAACAATATCATTTCGGTCCGCCCGGAAATGGATATATCGGGATATATCGACGATATCAGTGGAAATGTTTAAAATGGCTCAAAAAAGCCAATTTTCTGACATTTTTTCAGAAGTAAGATCATCCAAGATATTAGAACAATAAACAACCTACAAATACACACTTATATCACACATATCGGTCATTTATAGACCATATATCGCACATATCGGTCATCATATCGAACATATAACTGTTTAATGTTTATTCCTGATCTTTAGATATTGGAAACGGATTCCATTCAAGTTCTTATAACATTAAATAACTTACAAATATACACTTAGATGACACATATAGATCATTTGTGAAGACTATGATCCTTATCTTGCACATATCGATCATATCAAAATATCACTGGTACTGTTAGTTGTTGACCTATATATATTGAAAATGGAGTTCATCCAAGTTCTTAGATCACTAAATAGCTTACAAATATACTCTTAGATCACACATATCGATCAATCTATGGAGCTTATATCGCATATATCGATCTTTTTGAACATATTGATATTAATGTTTGATTCTTGACTTGTAGATATTTTGTTTTTGAAGAATTGACTTATAGATATTGGAAATCGATTTCATTCAAGTCTTACAACATGAATAACTTGTAAACATACACCAAGTTGAAGAACCATTGTATGCACCCTCCCGTCGCACCATACCCTACCAGTACGGGGGTCTCGCTGCCCGGTCAGCGAGCCTAGGGGAGGCTGGGGGGGTCCAGGTTGCCCCCCCACCTTTGCGAGGGTGCAGGGGTAGTGCCCCCGACCCGAAACAAAATATATATAAACCATTGTGTGTTTTAATACTGGTGTAGCTAGATATATGTGTTTTAATACTAGGTGTTGGATCAATCTTCCATGAATAATAGCATTGATATATAGAGATATCGGCGAAATATCGACGATATCCGGGATTTTTTCTACTGAAACCAGTCATTTTTGACCGATATGAGCCGATATGGCGATATGTCGCCGATATATCGCAGATATCCCTGTAAAAGGAGATACTGGATAATATCGATACCCCGACCCTGTCGAAACCGATATATCGGCGATATATCGTCGATATATCGCCGATACGATTTTCCATGCTCCTCACCGCTTGAGTTTTGATTACTTTTCGCCAACAGGCTTGGCGATGCTACATCTGAATCATTTATAGTTGAAATTGGAGAAGTTACAGTTGAACTCGGAAAGAAGCATATTGGATCTCGGTTAAAATATGAAATCAATCATAAGTCGTGTTGGCCAGAGATATTTATAATTAAGTTAGTGGACGTGTTGGGAATTTAGTTAGGATGCACTATACCCCATCGCATGCCTACGGAGGCACCCCAACCCTAAGGCACTTTTCACGCTTTAGAGTCATAGTGTAAGATCACACACATACCAAGACCACAGACTATCCACTAAACTTAAGAATTTAAATAAAATCAAGAGTCAGTTCAAAACCTAAATCTTCCTCATTATA
Source organism: Ottelia alismoides (assembly GCA_037367405.1). Taxonomy (NCBI): domain Eukaryota; kingdom Viridiplantae; phylum Streptophyta; class Magnoliopsida; order Alismatales; family Hydrocharitaceae; genus Ottelia; species Ottelia alismoides. The sequence goes on along the minus strand of JAZKJV010000740.1, from coordinate 630,809 downwards.
AAAATCCATGTTTAAGATATCTAAATAACAAGAGATTAATATACGTATACATATATATGAGTCATTAACCACGATATAACAATATGACATATAAAAGGTAGTGGTAGAACTTGGGGCATTTCTTCAGGGTAGCGTGAAACTTTTTCATAACAAGTAGTTGTAAACTTTTAGTTGTTTATGCCTTACTACTTATTTCTTTTGCAACCACTTTAAACGACTGCTTATTTTAATAAGTTTTTGAGAAGTACCAACACTTGCTGACATCTCTTGTACCTTTCATGTATGGCAGACAAGCAACCTGCAGCTCAATAGCTGGTTGATGATTCCAGATATCCACTACTATTCTAGATGGTACAATTACTTTTGTCAAGTTTTGTTTATCAGTTTATGATATAAAATGCTTTCCTATCTCTTATGTATATTATGGGACGTCAGTTCTTTTGTTACATGTAGTATGAAAAAATTAATGAAATGAAGTTTTGATGACACATCTTCCTGTTGTTCTGTAGCTGTAAATATTGATTTGAATGTCATGGCAAAAACACGAAAAATTTCCCTCTATTTTCATGTACCTTATGCGATCTTTTGTGAATGTAATTCCGCGAATGTATTGTAAAAGGGTACCTGGATCTGAGTGGGTTCACATTAAACAAGATTACAAGGTGATATGAATTTAGGTATAAAAGATACATTGAAATTATAACCAAATCTAAACCATTACGAAGTGGTTCTGGCTCGATTCAACATTGCCACTCACTATCAAAGATCCATCCTTGTCATTGACAGTTGTTAAGATCATGCCACCATCACCTATATCATCCCTAGCATAATCTAAACCAACAAGCCACCACGATGTCATTCCTTTAAATGTCGAAGAGCCGCCATCAACAATCAATCTTGGCACATTCATGATCATTGTCCATAGTGCATCGCTGTCAACTCCTCCAAATTCAGTACAATCACCCACAATATCCAGTTGGTATGCATGCCAAGATCCATTCTCATGGCTGGATGTTGACATCGTCACAACCTTACCAACTGCTTGCAGCTAGCCCACAAGAGCCAACACCTTGTGATCGATAAGCACAATTATACCAACCCATTGTTTCTCTGCCGCCAAACCCACAACTAGCAAACTTGTTGTCCATTGATCCACTACCAAACCCATAGCGAGGCTTGTTTGCGACCACCACTTGACCTTAGAGGTTTGCTCAATATGGCAACAGTTTCGCCACCTTAACCATCATTATTACTACCTAATTAACGTAAAGATCATCATTTCTACCCTTTCTACATGTGTAGCATCACTTATAGTTTTGATCAATCAATGACACGAGCGCGATGCATCCCACCACGAGCTCCATTGATCTCACCCTTGCCCCATCAATTATCCTCGTCACCGCTGCCATCGATGACATCGGAGAAGCAAAACCTTAGCTCGGGTTAAACGGTTTCCTCTAGTGGGATCCATATCCCCCAAGAATAAGGGCAAGTTAATGTTATGCAAGTTTTATAGAGATACACCCCTAAAAACCCTTCTATCTAAAAGTTAAAGTTGGACAATGCATAGGAAGGAGAATTTATCCAAATGAAGGGGTATACAAATTACTAGTATGCTTCTTCCCACAAAAATTACAAAAGAAACATTGAGGAATGCAAAAAGGTCAACAACTTATTTGAAAAAAAATCATCAGTTCAAACAAAAATTAATTCATCACGTGGTGCACCATATAGTAAGTCATAAAGAGGACTTTTTCGGAGAGGCGAAGAACTGCTATGGTATGAATTTAGGAATCAAGGTAAAATTAGGTTTTCATAAAATTGGTGTTCATCATTTGAGTTAGGTCTTTATTTTAGTATTTTTATATTTAAATAAATTGAGATCGCACGCGAGCTCTAAATAGTTGTTTATGTTGATTTATTTTGGAGGTTTAGTTAGGGTTTCCTTATTTTATTTTACAATCCCTGTCCTAATTTCCGATATAAAGAGGTTAATGGTTGGGTGTAAATGGGTTTGATTCTGTAATGTAAAGTTTGGAGTTCTCTTGTCACCAACTCTTCTCCTCTCTTCATTCTCTCTCTCGCACATCTCCATGCTTCTCTTTCACACACCCCATGTTTCGATGTGCTTCCACTTCTTCCTCTCTCCTTAAGTATTTTATCCACCTTGGAATTCCTTTTCTTACAAGTGGGAAGGGGGTGTTCTCTTTTCAGTGTGGCAAGAGGGATGAAGTGATGTACAGAGGAAGGTGGAGTAGAAGAGACGAGGGAGGTTGAAGATGAAAAAAGGTGTGGTTGAGAGGGAGGTAGAGATGGCTTGGCTAGAGGGGTTAGAGTATGTGTTCATAGGTGGGTAATTGGATCTCTTAAGGGTCCACTACCACTTACATGTATGCAAGGTTGCAGAAAGCGGTAGTCGGTACTTGGTTGGCGGAGTCACTGACTAAGGATTAATCGGCAGTCGGGCGGCTAATCGGATTTAGTCGGCCATTAGTCAGTTTTGAATTTTTTAATTATTTTAAATATATAATTCATTTTTATACATAGATTTGTACATTTTCTATACTTTTATAATGAAATAAATGAAGTAATTGACTTTAAATATAAAATTATTGCATATTAGAATAAGTTTGTTTATGTATTAGCATAGATTTGTACATTTTCTATACTTACATAATGAAACAAAAGAAGTAATTGACATTAAATATAACATGAAGCATATTGGAATAAGTTTGTTGTTAAAAAAAGCAAAAAACAAAAAAAATTATAACTGATGTAAAAATCGGCCGAGTAGTCGGCCCGACTAGTCGGTCTGACCGACTAATGGCCGACTAGGCCGACTAGTCGGCCCGACTAGCCCGACTAGTCAGTCTGACCGACTAATGGCCGATTAGGCCTAGTCGAGTCAGCTACCCCCCGACTCGACTAGTCGGACCGACTAGTCGGCCTAGTCAGCTGATTTTTGCAAGCTTGCATTTATGTTAGTCCCACATCTATTAGTGGGACTTGGTCATTATGGCGGGGATATATAAGAAGCTCCATACCTTCTGTATTCATTGAGAGAGTTTATTATAATATCATCACTTTGAGGCGGTTCTCCCATCATTTCTTCTCGCTCCTTGTGGAATAATGTTCCACGTAATCCCTTTGTTCTTTATGTTCATTATCATTGTCTTTGATTATTATGCTTCCGCATTGTCATTTTCTACATGGTATCAGAGCATTTTTCTGCATGGTATCAGAGCGCTTATGATTTTGATTTTTTGTTCTTGAAGATTTGATTATGTTAATGTGATTTGTTCAAGTTTGAGGAAGAAAATTGTAGGGTTAATGAACACTAAAATCTGCAAGCTGACGCTGCCTTGTTCGATTTCCATATATTTATTTCAAAGTTCTGAACTTCAAGTTCAAGTTCTAGAAAATCTAGGGTTTCTACAACCGAAGAGAAGTACGAAATAGTTGCTACGATCAAATCGAGTTTGCGACACCTCCACACGCATGATGATCAGTGCATATCAATGGATTCTTAGAAACCCTAATCCCACTGAATTACTCATTGAAGATCAAGCAGTTTAGGGTTTCCTCTGGAACCTTGATGGTGGCGGTGATACCTGCACATCTTCTATTCTATGTTCGAGACATGCATCATCTCTAGGAACACGCCTAGTTGCATCTCTAGATGGCGCGAAGAAGTGCGAGGAGTCCACGGTGAAGATGGGTTCTACCGTCGAAGGAGTGCAAGGATCCATATCTCCATCCCCTCCGCTTGGGGAAGACCACCCAGGAAACACAATGGAAACAGTAGCTACAACCGCGAGGAAAAGTCCTTTGCGCATGCCACTTCTCGCATACAGAACCCATGCTCTTGGCCCTTTCCCATGCGCAAGTTGGAGAAGAAGGATGTGCGGCCCTCTAGCATGCAACTCCCGCTTGCGAAGCTCTGCTCCTAGAAGAATTAGGAAAGGGCTCCCCAGATATATCTAGAGACGCCGACATTGAGAGATGGGATTCCCATCGAGGGAGCCCTAAATAGCATGCATTCTTTATCTCTTTGATTAGGCTCAATGGACGAGCCTCCTGCTTATTATACAAAAATAGTTGAATGGTGGACTACCTAGAAAATTTATCAGGCCTAATGTGCTGGGCTATTCATTTCATGGGCCCAATGGGCTACTATATTCGAAGAAAAAGAACCTGGAGGGTTATTTGGGCACAATAAGCCATAATGATTAAAAATAGGGGTCCTTTTAAGAAAGAAAAAGGGAAGCCAAGAGTTTAAAAAGGGGGAGACAACAAAAAAAGGAAAAAAACCTGAAAAAGGGTGATACCTTATTGAAAAAAAGGAACATGAGATTTTTTTATTTATATTTTCTACTCTTAAAGTTCTTCTCCCAACTTAGTTGAGCGTAACATTTTCCAACAAATTTGGGAGAATGAGGGAATATCATGTAGAGTTCTCCTGATCAGTTTCGAACTCTATCTACATTCAGATTGCTTCAGAGTTAACGATCAGGACCCTCTATGTTCAAGTAACCCAATTTGTCAGAACTTTGACGAGGAGACTCATTCCAATTTCAACGCACAAATTCTCCGACGAGGACAGAAAATAAGGACAAGTTCTCTGACAAGGAGAAACATTCTGATTTAGGTGATTCTGCGAAGTATGGAACACACATTCTCTGATGAGGAGACTCATTCCGATTTGGGTTACTATGCACAGTATAGAGCACACATTCTTCAGTAAGGAGACTCATTTCAATTTCAATGATTCTGACATATGTAGTACATAGCACATGTTCTCTGACAAAGAGACTTGTTCTACTTTACTACAGTTTCTTATCATCAGAACGACATGGGAAGCAATGTCCTCAGCAAGCGACCAACAGAGTTTGCGTTGAGTTGTTGTCTGTAGTGTTTTGTATTATGTAAGTGAGTGCTTTCTTTCTTTTTGTTCAAGATGAGCATTGCATGCTCCAACTTGAGGGGTGGGGGTGTTAGAGTATGCATCCATAGATGGGTAATTGGATCTCTCAAGGGTCCAATTACCGCACATACCTATGTTAGTCCCACATCGTATATTAGTTGGACTTGGTCATTATGGTGGGGCAATATAAGAAGCCTTTACACCTTCCGTATTTATTAAGAGAGTTTATTATAACATCAACCCTTTGCGTCCCATGGTTTCATCCAGCTCCTTGTGAAGTAATTTCCACGCATGGTTTGAAAAGGTATGCCTCGAGATGTAAAGGCGTTGAGGTAGAGCGAAACAACCTCAAGGCGTCCGCGTCAGACTCCCTGACTGAGGCAAGCACCTCAAATGCCCGAGGCGGTCGAGGCAGTGAGGCGAGGCAGTCATTGAGGCTATAAGGATCTTCAGAGACATTTCTTACGAAAATCATTTGTCCTTTTGGTATTTTCAGGTGTTTATAAAGGTCTAGTTGTTCATGATATATTTATACAAGATGAATGCTTAAATTTGACCTCTTTTGTATTCATATTTACCATTAAAATGTTCAATTATTTTAGTAAATTCTTAACAATACACTCTTAAACATACGATTCCGCAAATCTCAAATGCATGCGAATCTGAATACCTATATAAGGAAAAAATTTGAGATAGGGGCGCTACCCCCTGTAATCTCCGCAAGTGGGGAGCGCTCCTGCTCCCCCTAGCCCCCCCACAGGCTCGCTGACCCTTACTGGTAGGGTCTAGTGGCATGAGGGGACATCAGACGATTCTTCAACTAGGTCCAGCAGAACATACTGTTAGTACTCAAGGGGTATCAACATCTTGGATACCCTAACAAAAACTATAGCCAATGACTCTTTCATTTTCATCATCGATAAATATTTTAGTGACAACTATGTTATCTTGGACACTTTAGTGACAATTGTAACCAATGACTCTCTCTGTGATTAGATAGAAATTTAGTAAAAATGTATATATAAGTGTTATATCTTTACTTTTGGTGTTCCTATCTATATAATTTGATCATATATTATTATAGTTCTATATATTATACGCTAGTTAAATAATATATAATTTCATTGGTATATATTTTATTGTAGTTTTAATGGTATTTTCCTTAATAAACCGAGGCTTATGCTTCGTCCGCCTCGAGGCTACGCCTCTTTCCACTTTTCGATTTTTCAAACCTTAGTTCCATTTAAATTCGATGTTCTTCATGTTCTTTATTATCATCTCTTATTATTATGCTTTTGTAATGTCATTTTCTACATGGAATCAGAGTATTTCTTTCTTTATCATTATCTCTTATTATTATGCTTTCGTAATGTCATTTTCTACATGGAATCAGAGTATTTCTTTCTACAAGAGGTAGTGTTTATTTTCTCTAGGAACCAACGACGATTGAAGGAATCTCATTGTGCACTACATGCTATGAAGATTGCTGCTGGAGATCGACATGGGGTATTGGAGTGGCACTCAAAATTGCGATGGTTGAGCTTGGTGGGGTTGCCCATGTTGCAAGGTAGGAACAAGTTGTTATGGGACAGTGGGAGGTGAATGTGGCGGAGTTGCATGATTTTTTTGCTAATTGGGTTTGGGTGAATTTTGTGGGGAAACCTTTTTGGCTGATCCATGAAGGTGATATCTTTAATTGTCAAGGGATCAGGAAACCTGGCAAGCGCTCGGTGGCGATATTATCTCTTGGATCCAAGTTGACAGATGTACCTATAAGAACCTAAGTTTAGTTAGTGTAAAGGAGATCTTTCCTAGGTCTTAGGCTGATGAACTTTAGGAACGCTGGATCTGTGGGGGTTGGTGGTATCTTAGTGGGGTGGAATAAGACTCCTTGAAACTTGGATATGAGTTGCTTTGAACTAGATCGATTGCAGGGTGGTTGCGGGGATTGGGGGTGCTCAAGTGGGGGTGCTCAAGCGTACATTGACAATGAGGAGGTGATGGTGTCTATTGTTTATGGTCCTCCGGGGCATGCGTAACTCCTTGCAAGGTATTAAATGTCGATATCCGTATCTATATCAGTATCATGTCGATACGATATTTAGATGATATATAGCCCATATCGACACCCATTTGTGAATGAACAATCGAAAATGGTGCCCATTTCAGTATCGGTATCGGTCCTTTGGCGATACCGATATATCAGGATATCTGAAACCATGACTCCTTGATGCATGGGCTGAATTGAGACTTAGAAGTGTTCTCTCATGCACATCATAACTTGTGGGAGGGGACTTCATTGTTATGCTAGTAGTTGGGCAGATCGGGACTTCACTTTTTTTATGACTATTGTTGAAGGAGACTATTTAGTTGTCGTCATGGAGGCTAAACCCTGTTTAGGCTCAGATCAACTCATTCATGCTGGGATTCTAGTTAAAACACTTGACCTTCGATCTTTTCTCACTTCAAGAGAACTTGGGTGTTGGAAGATGGGTTCAAGTGGATGGTAGATTAGTTTTGGCATGATCAATGTGAGGGATTTGCGACTAGGAGAATGGTAGAGAAGTTGGTGACGTTAAGGAAAACTCATTGCCTACAGAAAGAAAACACGTCTAATGCGAGAGAAGAGGAGAGGGAAGGGGGCACTTGACGAGGTGTTCTAGTTGGATGATCTTAAAGTGACCGCGAATTGGATGGTGCTGAGCTAAAGATCTATAGAGTTCAGGAGACCGTTATCAAGGAAGAGAGAAGAGGGCGGTGGAAGAGGCAAAGATCGCAACGGAAGTGGTTGCATGAGGGAGATACAAACATTAAGTTCTTTCGTTGCTATGGTCGGAAGTATATGCACGAGGAACCTCATTCACTCGATCCCAATTGGTGGTAAGTGGTTCCACTGCAGCAAATTGGTTCAACGATTGTGGATTATCTAAGAGCCACGAGTAGATGTGTCTGCAAACAGTGTTGCAAAAGTCCCCTGACTGGTCCGACTAGTAGGTCTGACAAGTCTAGTTAGTGGGGTGGCCAACTGAGTATTGACTAATTCTGACTAGGCCGATTACTCGTTCGATTTTTGCATGGAGATACCAAATTATTATTATTTTAAAAGCAAACTTATTCTAATACGCTTAATGTTTTATATAAATTCAATTACTTTTACTTCGATAGTATAAAAAATGTATGTAAATATTTAAGAATATATGTATAAAAATGATTTATATATTTAAAATAATTAAACAATTTCAAAGCCGATTAATGTTTGACTAAATCTGATTAGTCGTTCGACTGTAGATTAATCCTTAGTCAATGACCCAGTCGACTGACTACTGACGATCGATTTTTGCAACCTTGTTTGAACATGGGGGCATTGACTTGATCATTGTGTTTCCAGGATATCCAAGAGCTGTCATATGAGTTTGTTTGTGAGTTTTTGATCTCTGAGGTCAAGAAGTTCTTTTTTTTATGAATACAAGAAGTTCGATGTTGCTCTAATATGTTCATCATAAAGAGAAACTAACAAGTAGAAACATCAGTGTTCACTAAATCGGCCGCACGGGCCGCATATGCGGCCGCATATGCCCGTGCGGCGGGCAGACCGCGCCGATTACTTGAATCAGTGCATTATGCGCCCTCCCCGCATATGCCCCGCATATCCCGCATGTGCCCCGCATACTGCTCCAGCAACTCCAACTTTTCAATCTTCTCATTCAGGTCCTTAATTCTGTAACTCTGCCTCTTCATTCAATTGTTGGAATATGACATGCATTTCTATACAATTGCAATGCATTATACCATTATGTATATGCAATGTTTTATCTTTTTCTCATGTATTATTTTCACGAGTATATGCAATGTATCATCGAATATTTTTTATATATGCCGATTGAGGTTTTCCTCATGTAGTGCATGTATGTGTATTGAAGTTTTGTTATTATGAATTATATAATGTGAAGTTTTTATGGTAAATGTTTTTTTGTGATTAAATATGAGGCAATTAAAAGTATATATGCACACCCATCTAACATGAACCGTTTTTCTTAGATCTTCTTTAACTCCACTTAGATACATAACTTCAGTAGTAATGTTATTCATAGATATTTTTTATTTTTAAATTAAAAATTAGAAAGCTGCTTAGAACCGCATATACCCCGCATATGCCCCCGCATACCGCTTAATCAATATTCGGTGACCAGTCCGAACGCATACGCATACCGCTTTCCTGAACCTTGAGAAACATATGAGTGACTGAGAGACACATTGAGAAGCATGATACTTGACACGAGAACGAGCATCTGTTCTATGGGAAAGATAAAAAAGATGGGGTTTGACATATCTTTCTCGTTGCTTGTAAACGTGCATGAGGAAGGCTCCTTCTCTTAGGGACTTGCTCGCTTGATGAAATAGTCATGCATTTACTTGACATTTTCCTGGCCTCGATCCCAGCTCAAATGTCAAGAAGCTCTTGTCTTGAGTTCAATTCTTGACGACGATCACCCCCAAAGTGTTGACGTTGACAATCAGTCAGAGAAGTTGCATGTGTCATGCTCCATAAATCATAGCTGCCTATGAATGGGCTGGATATGCATCAAGTCCGAGCAATATTGAGTAGTCGGTGCAATTGTATTGTTGTAATGCCATTCCACTGCAATGTTGTCTCGTAAAGAACACCTAAGGGGGCGTAGGTGGAATAAACAAGACGTCTGCTATAGAAGACCCAGAATACTTGTTAAATGAATGAGCTTCACATGATAAGGCTTGGAAAGATATATAAGAGCCCTATGTTTTTCATGAATATGCATGGAGGCCCAGTCACACTAAGGGATGTGGGGGCATGGTGCATGATGCCACACTGCAAGGGAGGGACTATAGTTGGTAGCATCAATAGGAGCTCTAAGTATCTTTCTATAAAGAGGCATCAGGGAGCAATTAAGGGAAGTAGGGAAGTACTGTCAAGAATAATACAAGAGTCCTATATTTTTTTTGAAAGAAAAAAGGGCCTCCACCTATAGGTGTATGCTCAAAAACTTCACCATTTATCATAAAAAATTATTACCAAGGGACCTATGTTTTACAGTTTATTTGGGGATTTTTACTCCCATAGCCATGTATACATGAATTCTCCATAATTCTGAATAACACGTAAAATCCTAAATAGTCACTAGACATTACATGATGACATATCCCTGTGTAAACTTCTATTCATTTTCTCCATTAACTATGACGAAAACGTTAAATAATTACAATTTTAACCCTCTGAATTGACAGTTGTAACCATTACATGGAGGTCTAAGCACGAAGGGATGGGGTCGTGATGCACGAGGCCTAGGGATGCAAATGGACGGATACAGATAAAGATATAGGTATTACCATATCCTTATCCGTTTTTGAATACAAATACGGTTGCGGATACGTATATTGACGGATATTAAAACTATCTTACCATATCCTTAAAAAACGGATAAGATGTAAAATGGATACCGATCGCATACACTTAATGTTAGAAAAACTCTATAGAGTCGACTTAAATATATATGAATTGGATGGAAACACATGATATAAATTTACTAAATGTGTTTGTATCATAAAAATGATACAAATATGGTAGAAGAATGTATAGAATTATGTTATATAGTGTTAAAAATAAATCTATGACTATATTTATATACGAAAATGGATATACTGATACAAATGTTTGCGGATATCAAAACGATATCCATATCCATATTCATTTAAAAACGGATACGGATGTCAAAATCTGTATAAAATAGATACGGTGACAGATCGGATACGGAGGCCGCACTACAAGGGAGGGGCTATAGTTGGTAGCATCAAAGCAATATGTTCTCTAAGTATCTTTATGTAAATAGACATCATGGAGCAAGTACATGGGAGTACTGTCAAGAATAAGAATACATCAAGAATAAGAATACAAGGCACTATGTTTTAGAATTTATTCAGGGATTTCTATGCCCATAACCATTTATATTGTCATAATTATATGTTGACATCCATTTTCTCCATTAACTATGACGAAAGTGTTAAATATTTACAATTTTAGCCCTATGAACCGACAATATTTATGAATGGATGGCACTCTTTCCTCCTCTCCCTCCCCCTCTCCCTCTTCCGTCTTACTCAAGCCCACCTCCTCCCCAGACCTTCGTCGCCGCTACCACCCCTACCTCGATCCTCCTACAGTCAACTGCATCATCCGAAGACCTCCGATCGTACACTATCTTTGTGAAAAATGACACGGAAATGGAGCTGCTCGATAGACTGTCATCACCATATTCTTCTTCGTCTTCTTCTTCCTCTACTCACTTTAATCATGGTAATTGCCGAGTAGCAGCTTCTTCTGCGTTCACAATCTTCCGCTCTCTGATCCCCCTGCTTGCTCTGCTCTTTACCATCACCATCATCTTCTTCTTGTTGCTTTCCTCGTTAAAATTCTTGTCCTTCTTGTTCTTGACATCTCTTTTAATAGCAAATCCATGCCTTCCTCGTCCTCCGGGTCCTCACTCCCCCCCGTCTCTCCTCATAGAGCTTATGCACCAATGTTTTCCGCATCATTCCGCTTCAAAAAAGGCTCCTTTCATTCTTCCACTTGCAGGACATGGATCTCAGAGGCCGAGAGATGCTTCCAGTTGAGATTCTTGATGGCAAACTTAGAGGGTGCTCATTTCATGTATGAGTACATGGTAAAGCTTCCCGATAGCTTTGAACTCCTCCCACCCAGTCATAGCAGTGCTTCTGCATCCTGTTCTTTAGAGCTCTCCTCATCTACTTTGTTTTTTGGTGGGGACAGGATGATGTTCTCGTCTACAGGGTGGTTGCGGTTGGCATCCGAAACCCAACGGAAGAGGGGCAAGGCAGGGGACGTAACAGCGCAGGGGAGGGAAGGGGTGGAGGTAGCATGGGGGAGGGGAAGCCAAGCCGTGGGGTGGTTGGGGGGGGGTGCAGTTGGAGGAAAGGGGTGGATGCGGCATGGAAAGGAAGCATAGGCTGTGGGGGAAGGAAGGTGGTGCTGGGAAGAGGGAGGGGGGGTGGGGTGGTTGAGGCTTATGGTGGCAGTATCGGGGCAGGAGGAGGGAGATTGGGTTGGGATAAGTCTTTTCCATATTAAGTAGGCACGGCTACATGGTCGGTTAGGATAAAATAATAATATAATAAAATATTGAAGTAGTTGCCACCATTGGATTGAATCGAGTTAGATTAAATCGAGGGAGTGGTTTAGTTAGTACAATAACATAGCAGAGGTTCGTTCCTACGCATAAAGGGAAATGGTTATCCTGGGTTGTATGTGATTCGGAACTAAGGAGGATTCAATGCGTAGTTATGGAATTATCGGGAGTTATTTGTATAAAAATACCATTTATTTTTTGTGAACTTAATGCAAAGCATGTAGTTTTATAACATATTCTTGGGTTTGGGTATATGCCTGTGGATATAGTTATTGATGACATGACAATAACTAAAGAAGGATATAGTTATGGAAAATCTCATGTACACATGTGAGCAGCTCCAACAAAAGCAAATGTGAGCATCCTAACTAGATTGATTTACTCATACCTAAGGTACCAAACATAGATGGTCTAGGTAGTCCCAAGTGCTGAAGTCGCCATCACTCTAGATACCAATTGCATTTCCATGCTTAAATTTGCTTTCCGTAAATTGCAGGGGGACAATCGAGGGTGACATAGTCATGCTCAACTCGAATTTGGAAATATTGACGAGGGTTAAGAAGGCACACCTCGGGATCGTCACATCTTTGGTTTTCAAGGATTCAAGGTGACATTGACTTTGTAACCATATAGTATCAGGCTCTAAAATGAATTCCATTGTATTCTGCCGAACTGAATATACCATCCTTAAATGTCCAGGGCACTGGTTTCCACATCATTTGACTCTAGTGCAAGAGTGTCCATAATCGAGGAAAAGAAGAAGAGCGGTAGATGAGATTATATTTTTCTTACCGAATTAGTCACCATTGTAGTTGAATATGTGATTGCGGTTTTTATTCATCAGTTTTTATCCTTTTGCAGGATTTGGCATTTGGGTTTTCATTGTGATCATATTAGCAATTCTTGCCTACTACCTGAAGTCGAGAGCGGGGATTTAGAAGGTGTTCGCTTCAAACTACAATTTTGTATGTATGTGCGCATTAAATTTATCAACTACTGTAACGACAGTATAATAGAGTGCCACATGGGATCAATTGTTCTTCTGGTAGAATAATGCTGTTTTTCTTGTCATGAGGTGATAGGAAGTGGTGTATGGGTGATGCATTGTTTTTTATGGGACTGCTTTCTTAGTTTGTAACTGAAGTAATATGGCTGCTATGACGATGAATTATTGGCAAGCTGCTTCCATGAATAATATGAACTATTTATAGGGAAAATCATGTTATATCCCAAATTAAACACTCAAACAGCTTAAATGATGTAGTTGTTTTTTAGCGGCATCCAAAGGATCGGGTTCGAACTTTACTATTACCATTTCTTAACACAAAAACAACTTGAAGGCATTGCACCAGTAGTGAAATCACTACTGAACAAAAAATAGGAAAGAGATGATCAGTTATGACATGTTTTTAAAGATAATGACTTGTCCTCTTAGATGACATAAGGGCACTTAGTTGGGTATCAATGCCTAACTAAGTACACTATGCAAATTAGTTTAAGGTTATCATCAGGTTTGGGGCTTCATGAACACGGTCTAGTGAGGTCGAGATGACCCCAGGATTCTTTGATCTTATCTGTCTTGAACCATCTTTTGTAGTTGGCCCACGACTTTTGTCCCCATGATCGGATTCATTTTTGATCGCATAGGAGGTTGGCCGAAAGAGCAGTAGAGTTCACGTGCATGCCATGTTCCTTATCTCATCTTCTTGTTCCCACTTTGCGAGATGTAATGCGAGGGAGGAAGATCGGTGTATTTGTATTTTGATTGTTTTCAAGTACATTGCGTTCCATTTAGCGGATTCATTTGATTGTCACGTTCGCAACTAGTAAAATTTCAAGTTTCCCGGTTGAAGCAATAGGTCGATTACAAACCCTTGCTCGGTCGTGTCTGATCGTTTTGATCGAGTAATTGATTACCAATGATTATTTGATTGCGATTTCTTGAATACTTGCAGTTGCTATTTTGGAGCAACACGTCAATTACTCGTGGTTGCTCCATTGAGATTGGCCTGATTATCAGAAGTTGCTTAATTGGGATAACTGGTCGAGTACTACAAGTTCATCGATTTGCGATTTGTTGAGTAACAATGATCATTTGGGAATAGTATACCATGTAATCACGTTATTTCCTTTGCGGGAGAGAAAATTTGAGGAAGTTGCAAATATCAACAAAACTATAATTATTGTTAAGCAAGGAAAATAAAGTATAAACAAGACATGCGTTAACCATAAACCCTATACCTATACTTAAAAAATATCATTTTAAGCTCATAATTTTGTAGGTAAAAAAGGGAATCGAACGATTCAAGTGGAGTTCTTTTAATGTATCGGTCAATAAGCTAGACATGTACTCGAGGTTGTCTCATGTCATAAATAAACACAAACACTCAAAAAAATATGCATGACAAGTGGATTCACTTCTATTACAACCTACAAATTCCTCGATCCTTGGTGTGGAAGCAATTTGCTTAGTTTTACATATGTTCCAATGTATCATTTCTAACACATCCATTAGAAAACTCGTAAGCACTGAGTACATCCTATATATATATCATAGTTTTCACTGAATGGAAAAACGCATAGTTCGACATTGGGCAATTCAACATTGCTGGTACATTGTTCGCATAGTTGTAATCCTTTAAGTTGTTACATCATGAGGATTGCTGGCGCTTCCTACTGGCACCTTATGTCCTCCTCGTCAAGGTTGTAACTTTGTATGTATTTGTATTGCAATTTTTATGCATGTTTGGTGATCAGATGTATTCTTGATTGAATGAGCAGAACTTTCCCTTTTCAAATAGGAACAACCTCTCCATCGATCAACGTTTACCTCCTTATCGATCAACCTTGATAGGCCAACTTGTAGTAGTGCTCGATCAATGCCTGATCGACTTTGTTA
Source organism: Ottelia alismoides (assembly GCA_037367405.1). NCBI lineage: Eukaryota > Viridiplantae > Streptophyta > Magnoliopsida > Alismatales > Hydrocharitaceae > Ottelia > Ottelia alismoides. Next base: position 615,808 of record JAZKJV010000740.1, on the reverse strand, counting down.
TATTTATGATTGATTACTCCTAGATTGACCACTTTGTAACCATGATAAATCAACATTCGAACCATTTCAACAAGTCTTTAATGATTGATTTTGATCCGTTAACATCAGAAGACATGATTGATCAACTGAGCCTATTTAACAACTTGTTCAGCATATGATTGATCAATCGAAGTGAATCTTTGTGATTTCTTACCCAATTTATTTCCAAAGATCACCTTTTTAAAGGCTCATTATCGCATCATAATTAGGACCTAGGCCATTGATGAAAAGCACACCACAACATACAACCAAGAGCAAAGCATTTTAAGAGCCATTTTTCTCTCATTCTGTGCTCTGCAGTGTTCATACTATAGAAACAAAAGTTTTTGTTTCGAGAGCTATTCTAATTGTTCTAATATGCTAAAGCTCTCCAAGCCAGCTTTGATCACCTCTGAGTTTCAAAGTTCCTTTGCAACTTTAGAGAACTACATTATGCGGGTGATAACACTATTGGCGAGATATCTTGAATTTTTATAATATATTCTCTTGCTTATTCTTTGGTATATTTACTTAGCATTCTTTCACTATAACTGGTTGTACAAATAGAAATAATTGATATTATCTTCTTTTCAGATAACAGTTTCTGCAGGAATTTTTGGAGTTAGTACCAACATTGCATGTATATTGGATACTTGGAGTCTACCCAATCTAAGGTCAGAGAACAACTAGACTCTGCGCAACCGTTGATGTTGCCACGATGTTTGATCTTGCAATGATGTGAGATCTGTTGGTATTGACTTTGGTGTTTCATGTCAAAGTTGTAAAGCATATTGGTGCATAATCCAAAAGCTTTGTAAAAAGTTGAGTTGTACCTGCAAATAACTCAATATGGTGAAGCATTTTTTAGGCTCGACTGATCGAAAATCCTAAGTCAGAGGATTTGTGTCATGGTTTCCACCCGCTTTTGTTTCCACGTAAATGTCTCCGTGCACCATGGTTGATTCTTTGGTTTGCTTATTCTATTCTTGTTTAACTTCCATACATGAAAAGATACTACTTTTCACTCCTTCTCTAGCAGTGTTTCATTCCTACATGCATTCTCATTTGGTATCAAAGTGGGTTCAAGTATAGTTTGAAGTAACTCGTCATCAATCAATAATAACAACAATAACAACACCTTCGAGATCTAGTCTACGATTAGACCTCAATTTATTGGCACAAATTATAATTATTGGAAGTTTAGGATGCACATATTATTGGAATCAATAGATTATGAAGAGCAAACACACTTGACCTATCATTGAGGAAGGAAAAGCTTTAACCGAACCAAATGAAAATTTATACACCTACCATTATAAAGCTATGGATAATATCTTATATGCTATCAATAAATGAAGAGTTCAATCATGTCTCAGCCTACAAGACGAGGTATGAGATCTGGAGCAAGCCCAGCATGACCTGAAGGAACAAGCAAGGTCAAAGACCTTATTCAATAGAGATATGAGTTGTTCGGGATGAAGAAGAGATTCCATCCAAGAGATGTATGTACGCCAGTTTTACAAGTATCATTAATCGTCTATTAAATCTCGATGTAGACATAATAGAACCTATACTAGTAAAGAAAATCCTTAGATCAATTACAATTGATTGGAAAATGACAATAGTCATTAAGGAAGCTAACTGTTACCGGGAAGCTTCTCTGAAGTTGAAAAGAAACAAGAAAAAGAAGCTTAGTCAGAAAAGAAGATGAATAAAAGCATATTAATAAAAGTAGAAGAAGTCACATCCTTAGACGAATAATCATAATGTTAGTATTTTGGTTCTCCATAATTTTAAAGATGGCACACATATACACAAAATGATATTGTAGTCTCTCGCATATTCTTACATGATTGCAGGACTGCTAAGGACTTCAAGAGACAAATTCCTTAGTAATGTAGTTTGAAAACATTATTCTTCCACTAAGCCAACAATTTTTTTCTGTTAATACTGTAGGCATATATGATGCATCTCCATTTCATCACCTTTATTCTATCATTTTGGCCTTAAAACCCTAGCTAATGCATGTAATTACCATTAATTTGCACAAAATAACATCCATTATTTATTACATTCATTGTGGGAATAATATTTTTTAATGTCAAAATTACATAATAAAGAGAAAAACAAAAAAAAGAATAAAATACCAAAGATATTTATGACTCTAAACCCCAAGACCACGTCAAGAATTGACTTGGTCGATAAGGAATAAAGTAGGAGGAGATAAGGGCCAATGAATCCATTTAAGTTCCATTTATTTATTCATTAATAATGCATTTTGGGACCTATTTTATTCTTTTACTATTTATTCATGGGATTTTTACACTCATAACCCTGAGTAGTTACGCAATAGCATTCATAACCCTGTATAATAGCGAATTACGCTCAGGACCCTGAATAAGTGTGCCGTCTTACACCTATAACCTTCCGTTACTTTACTTCATTAACTCAACCAGATGATTGAGTTAATCTAACCAATCAACGATCTAATGACTGAAATTTAATCTAAATAAAAAAATAAGTCCTATCGGAGGGGATGCAGGTCCCTCACCTCCGACGGCAGCCACATCTCCCTCACCTTCGACGACAGCCTCTCCCCCACTCCGAAGAACACCTGTATCACGACCAGCCCCCATATACTGATCCTACGCGCCTCGATCGACCCCATGCGCCCACAGTCATGCAGCATGATGGGCGAGGTTCCCGCTCGCACTGTCTCCGGGGGATGCACCTCGAGAGGTCCCTGTCCTTCAACAGATCCGTCAACGCGAAAGGGGAAATGATTGAGTAATGAATTCCATCGCTCTACTCCTTCCAGCAAAACAAATATGCCATTAAGGTGATAGTCATTTAAAACATGCACGGCAACTGTAGTTGAGATTCTTAAGAATAATAAGGTACGAGGATTTGCCGCGGAAGTGGAGCAGTAGCTTACTACGTGAGTAGGACTTAGCCATTCGATCTTGATGTAAGGTATGACAAAGACGAAGAATTTGTTTACTGAAGAGAATCTGCTCACGTAGCTTAAGTAGCCAAGGAACCCATCAACGCTGCAGAGAAACTTCTCTTCCACTACTCGCCATGGGCAACGTCGACCCCCTCGACCCCGACGACGCCTTCTCCTACGAATCCACCTCCATCGTCCACTTCCTTGCCGACTACTACCGTAATATCCACAACTATCCCGTCGCCAACCGCGTTCAGTCGGGCTGCCTCCTTCGCTGCATCCCTGACGTTGCTCCTTATTTCCCGCACACACTGGACTCCATCCTGGACGACGTTAAGGACCACATCATCCCGGACCACATCATCCCGGACCTCACCCATTGGCAGAGCCCCGGCTTCTTCGGCTACTTCCCGGCAAACGCCAGCATGGCCATCTTCCTCGGTGAGATGCTCTGCTCCGGCTTCAACGTGGTGGGCTTCAACTAGGCCTCCTCCCCCGCTGCCACCGAACTCGACAACGCCGTCATGGACTGGATGGCCAAGATACTCCAGCTCCCCGATGTTTTCCTCTTCTCCAGCCGTCGCAGCGGCGACGGTGTCCTCCACGGCAGCACCTGCGAGGCCGTATTGTGCACCATGGTCGCCGCGAGGGACATGGCATTGGCGAACATGAGCAGAGAGGGCATCACGAGGTTGGTCGTCTATGCTTCCGACCTGATGCACTGCACTGTCCAAAAAGCCGCAAAGATCGTCGGGATCCCCCCCTCCAACTTCCGGACGATCGCAATGACGACCCGAACAAGCTACGGCTTATCCTTGACATTTGGCAATGGACGCCGACGTCGCAAACGGGTTGATCCCACTGTATCTCTGCACCACGATGGGCACGACGAGGCTCAACGCAGTGGACCTGCTCGCCGAGCTAGGCGTCCTGTGCAACACCTACGGGGCATGGTTCCATGTCGACTCCGCCTACACAGAAAGTGCGACGATCTGCTCGGAATTCCGACAATATTTAAATGGCATGGAGCTCATGGACTCTGTCAGACGGTTGCTGCATATGGGTGAAGGACTCGTCCCGTTTGATGGAACCGCTTTCGACCGATCCGGAGTTTCTGAAAAATAGAGCGAGTGAAGAGGGTGAGGTGGTGGACTACAAGGACTGGAAGATGGCCCTAAGCAGGAGGTTCCGTGCGGTGAAGCTGTGGATTCTTTGATCTAAATCCTCAAAAAACAAAGATCGACCATTTGTTCAAGCAGCTACAGGTCAGGTTTAGACGGTGGGCTTCGAGCAGGGGAGCGGGCTTGCTTTGAGGTTGATGGAGGAGCCGAAGGGGATGAGCTCGACGATGTGGGTGCTCGATGCATGGCGTGCAGGGGAGGCGGAGGTGGTGCTCGGCAGGGGGAGAGGGGCGTTCAAGTGCGTGAGAGAGGGAAGCGTAGCATGTTTTGCGAATAAGAATAGATATTAGGGGTAGTTTTGTATTTTTTAATGGAAACCGTCAAACATAATGGGCATCTCAAACGGAACATGACATAGGGTTATGCCATGTAAGAGTTAAGCATTACTCATGGTTTCTCATGTAATTCGCGATTATACATGGTTATGAATGTTATTGCGAAATTACTCAGGGTTATGGGTGTAAAAATCCCTTTATTCATCAAATAAAGAAACTTTGTACGTGAATGTTATAAATAATAATGTAAAGAAAAATAAAAAAATGAGTTTGCACAAAAATAATATACAATGTTCATTTCATACACATAATAAAAATCCAAAACCCCAACTTCCAAGACCCATATCTCTCAAATAAAAAACTCAAAATGTATTACAATCATCTTTAATTGTATATAACTTTTCATAACTATTTAATGAAGGTGGTTTCATATTTTTGGAGTTAAGGTGTGAAAGTTTGGTTTTGGACTCCTATTGTACGGTATACCCGAATGAAATATTCAATTTATTTAATCTTTATTATTTCTAAAATATTATATTTTTATAATTTTGTAAATATTATTTTATAACATATGTACATACTAAAATCGAAATAAAACCACAAATAAAACATCAAAATAAAATAAGTATATAAAATACATAGGTAAATTACCTATATTTATTAGTGTATATAGATAAAAGTGAATCTTATTCTTTTATTATTCATTCTTCTATATTTTTATGCTATAGTAAAAATTATTTATATTCTATTAAAATATAAAGATAAAATACAACAAAAAATAATTCAAAATAAATAATATAGCTAAATACATAAATAAAATACCTATATTTATACCTACATAATATATACACCTATTTATTTAAATATACAAATAATCTCATAAAAATATAATAAAAATATAATTATGTACATAAAAATAAGTTATAAATACGTAAAATAAGATAATAAAATATAAATTTCAAAAAATACAAAATAAAAATAAAATGTACAAAACATAGATGAATATACTTATAAATACACCCCTAAAAATTAACTTGTAATAAATAAAACAAAAAAATCATATTAAAATACTACATAAAATAATAATTTTTTTATAATGAAAAATTAATAAAATCTTAATTATTTATTTTTGAATAAATGGGACTTTTTTGTCCTGTAGCGTGTTGACGTGGCCCAATCACATTCCTGGGAATGTTGACCCCCGCTTTCCTTTTTGTGACTTTTGTCAGAACCTCGAGCGGCCTGCCTTCTCAGAATTTTCCTCACCGCTCCGCTGCTCCATCACCCTCGAGGCCTTCATAAGATTTCATCACTACTATTCCATGATTCACGCCAACCCTATAGATTTATTGTACATATGGTGGATTCCCCCTAATAAGCCGATCAATAAAGGTGCTCTGCCATGTATAAATAACGACCTCTGGCCTTCCCTATCCTCTTTGGTCATCGCCAAGCCCCTGATCCCCCACCTTCGGCCAAGAGCGTCTCCACGCGATAGGTGGCATACCCATGGAGTGTTTAAGAGCGGCTGAGGGAGGCGGAGGTGCACCCACGGTGGACCTCGTTTGCCACCTCTGCTCCCTGCCTTCGTTGGCATGTACGAGCTGCAAATTCATCTTCATCAGGTAGATTTCATTTATGTCTTTCAGTTCCCACATTTTATTTAGCATTTTAATGATTCAATTAGCCTAGTTTAGGTCAACCACCCTCGTCGGAGCTCTCAAGCTCCGACCGTGTTCCACCGTGTCCAACACCTATTATCTGCCACGCCTCCCGCCCTCATTTAGTTCCCTCTAGCTTCTGCATCGCCCATCCACCTTACATCCCTCCAAGACTCACACAGATCTGGATCTGGGTAACCCAACTCCACCACTTCGTCAGCTTACCTCCATCTGAGCATCATATACATTCACTCCACCAAATAAGGTCCCCCACACCCCTTTTTTGCTTATGCGCGCATTGACTGCAGGTTTGGGAGGCTAAAGACCCCTCGTGGGGTCGATTTTGAAGCATCTGTAAATACATGGTGCCGTGGACTTCACCGAGCAACTGGGGCTCCATCTTTGGGTTTCAACCATTTCCAAGACCTCCAGTCGCTGCAAGCACCTTCGAGGAACATTTTGAGCCTTGGAGGAGGGCCTAAGACCATCGGAGTCATGCGTGGGTGGCTATTGAAGGACCCCCGATCGCCTGTTCTTCCCTGTTCTTCAGGAAGAGCAGGGGCCGTCAGATCTTCATCTCACCCTAGGTTTGAGCTTGCGTGTCCGACCGTAGAACGTTGCAGCCATTAGATCACACCCATGATCACCGAAGGGGTATCAAACGCTCCTATTGTGTCACATATCAAGTGAAATAACCAAAATCATCTGTTCCCTCGCATTATTGGATAAATTGCATACTTCACTCCACATTTCCTTATGTTTATTAATTAGTCATGCAAATAAAGTGTCAAGTGTAAATAAAATGGAAATTTTACATAAATACCCCTGTATGTACTGAATATTATACTTGGGTCCATTCTACGTCACCTCACGTGTCGTCCAACGGAGGTGGCAAAATTGCATGTATACCCTTGGTTTTGTATTTAATTTTGGTTTAAGAAATTTTAATATACAAAGTAAAGTTTTGGGAAAATTGCAGTTATTTCTTTGATGCTTACTTTATTTGCACATATGCCCTTCCCAGTTATGTATTTTTGCTTCTTGAATTCCATTTATTAGAAATAGCACACATGCTCCTAAAATTATGCAAAAATAGAGTTATGTTACTGCTATCATGTATTTTCACGCCCTATTTTTTATTTTGACATGTTTGGCATTTTAACTATTTATTAAAATTAAAATGAATTTATTTTTGTCCCTATTTGAATTAAAAAATACCAAAAAATAGAAAAAGAAAAATTCCCAAAAAATGTTTGTTGTCTATTTTAGTATTGATTAACTCCAGACCAAAAACCCCTAAAAATAAATAAAGAAAATGACTAAAATAAGAAAAAACTCCAAAATCAAATAAAAAATATAAAAATTCCATAAAATCATAAAAGTATTTCTTTCTGCTTTATAATTTTTATAATTATCTATATATAAAAATTAATTTGGATAATTTTAGATCTTATTTGCTACTTTTAATACTCAAATCAATTTCGCATATTTATTGACTTTAAAAATCCATAAAATTTAGCAAAAAATTGGAGAAAGATGACACAAATATTAGAAAAATATATAAAACCCAAAAAAATTAATTATGATACTTTATTTATTTTTACTAGCATTTATAATTATATTACTCTATATGGCATATATAGCCTTATATATTCTATAGTCTATTATAAAAAATACAAAATACAAAGTAAAAAATATAAAAATTTTAAAATTGAAAACAAAAAGTATACAAAATTAAAAAATCCACAAAAACAATAAAAATGGACAAGAAAAAGAACAATTTTTGCGCTTCATTGCACAATCTATCGTTTTCTCCCTGAGTTCGACCTCTACACATGCTTACCCCTATACACCTTTGTTGTAGAGTTATAAGAAATTTAACTCCACGTTTTTACTATTCATTGCTTGATTTATATTGTGTGTTAATTATTGATTGACCTAGGTTTCGTGAGCGATTACCTCAGCGACACTAATTGAGTTTGATTAGCTGACCCTTGTAAAATCCATGCCATTAATATCGCATCATTTGTATGCACTAAAGGGACTCACATGGAATGTATGTGCTTTAGGGTAGCGCATAAATTTGCTGCGCTTTCTCTCCTATAATACAGGAAATGTGTGCGATATGCTCTGCACCTTAGAAAAAAAATCGACAGAACGTGTTGCTGGGACAAAATAAAGAAATAGAACTTGAACCTTATCACATAAGAGAAAATCTTTCCACAAATATCTCCACGAATAGGATACGTACCAAAGTCATTCATGTCATAAATAATAGAAATATATGTCCACAAAAGGCTCCATTGGATTAGAATATAGTTCATGTTAGGTACAATACAAATAACTAAGATAGAGTACATTGCCAAATATCGTCATAGAATACATATTTATCTCTTCTTTCTCCTTTAATAGGTTATTTTTCCATATCTTAGATCAACTCCTTGTAATTGTGAACTCCCTATGCCTTCTTCCTCATCTAAGGTTGGCACAGGGGGTGAGGTCATTGCAGCATACATATATTGAGCTTCTTTCCCCCTTATGTTCCTTGCTGGCACTTGTGGAGTTGTCATCTCGTCGTCTCGAGCTCAACAATTGGTGTGACAATTTATGTCTCCAAAACAAACTTGTGGACCTCATCCATATCCTGGTTTTCTTCCTCCTCTTAGATGCCATGTGCAAATCCTTACTGCCCTCATCTACGACCTCGTCCATGGCCTTGTTGCTGTTGGTGTGCCCTAGCCTGACCTCTTCCTCTCACACGTCCTCTTCCTCTTTCTTGGACATTCTCCTGTTGTGTGTACTCCTCGTTCAAGATCATAGCATCTGCAAAATTAAATGGCCAATGAACACTCCATTTTAGACTTGGTCTGCTATGCTATGTCTCTATACTAGTAGTGGCTTGGATCTCTGCCTCCTAATTCCACGACAAGATCTTATCTGCATCTGAAAATTTAAATAAATGTGAAGTTAGATATTTATAACATAATGAAATCTATTTGAATGATTTAGGCTTACATTGTAGGCGAGGATTGCACACTATCTCCCCACATATCTTCTAGTGATCCAAATTTACCAATCCATGTAATCTGGAGAGGTACTAACCCCAATGGATTGTTCTACGTGGAGAACTCTCTCGTGACGAGACATCCAAGCTATGATGTGATCAACATGTTTTCTCTCCAATCTACATCCACCTTACCCCGCAGATCGATCACATGTAGCACCTCATCAGTGTCGCAAGGAAATGGAAAACTCTGGCAACCACCAAATTGGCGTACGATGCGGTCGGGAAAGTAGTGCTCGACCACGTGGAAGTAGATGAGGAACACATGACGTCCAAACATGTTGACCGTTGATGCAATAATGTGGAAGAGCTTCCACGATGTATGTCCCATACGTCATCCACAAAACCTGCATGTAAGTTATTTCGATCACTTCATGGATATTTCAAATGATTTATTTTGAAAAGGTATACATGCTCTGGACATTGCATATCGAATGCATCATGATATGGCCGAACAATGTGCGTTGGTTGGCATCTGTTTTCAACTTCTGCCCTCCAACAAACACCTAATGGTTGCTCGTGCCATTGGGGTCTCATTCTAATAATATGGGCTATATGGGAAAAGTGCTCCCACACCCAAAGCTGCAAAAGTATAATAGAACCGCCTACCTCCTTGGTCCCCATGTCTACGACGTAGCACAGATGTCTGTACAAGCATGCCAATGTGGCGGATCCCCAACTAAATGTCCCAGTGACATCAATATCGGTAAAAAGCGGTAAAGTTATAATAGATATCAAAGACCCGCTCTTGTTCGTGAATAATACAACCCATGGGGCTGCAGGATGTACGCTCTACCATAACGTATCAATGTGTCCTCATCTGCATGAGCTGATATATGTGAAAATGACTGATACAATCGACTCGCCAGCACTCTTGGTCCTTGGATATCATTCTCTGTTGGTCGAAACCCTAGTAATTGTTCGAACACATCAGCCCATTTCCCTACTGTCGATGTAACACCTGTGACTGCCATGCCATCAACTCGCAACCCCATCAGCACAGCTATATCGTGAAGTGTAATCATCATCTCCCCGTTGGCCATATGACTTTTATGTGTTTCTGGCTTCCATCGCTCCACCAAGGTAGTTATAAGATGCCAATCAAGGGCTATGAACTCCAATTCAGTAACTCCACCAATCCTGCCTGCACAACAAAAGGTCGAATGCGATCGTCAAGTGGTATGTGTCGTACTTGCTTCTCCCTTCGTCGACATCGCAACCATGATAATACCTGCCCACATAAATATGAATTGTTACTTTTGAGATTTAATGCAAATCTGAAAATGAAATGAAATTAACAACATAACTTATATCACCCTCCCGTACTCAGCATGAGCGATATCGATTCTGCTGCATCAACACAGAAATGTTAATGGGGCCCGGATCCATTTATAACACACATAGCAAACGTGCACATTAGTAATTTAAAAAAGGAAGATATAATAAATGTTAAAAGCAACAAACTATGTTAATTATGCATGTATTGCAATTTTCGTAATGAGAAATATAACAAACTTACTGAGGCTGGTACATTTTCTCTTATTATGACCTTCCCCTCCACATATCCCACATCTATTTTTGTTTCGATTTGATGTAGGAGCTGTAGTTGATGAAGATGCTTCTGAGTTTTTTCGTGGACATGTGCGTTTATTATGACCCAAAGTTCCACATAAACCACATGTATTATTTTGCAAAAATTCTCTTATATCCATCTCATTGTGAATCCTTGTGGACTGAGGTATCCCTTTACTTCGCTTTAACTTCTTGTTAGGTCTCAACTCAGGGTAGGACAAGGGCACCCACACATCCCTATCTCCCAAGGGGAAAAACTTCCCTTGGTAAACCTTGAGTTGGTGCTCCCAATTGTACTACTCACCTATATATGAGTCCATTACAGAACACCTTTGAGACATAACAATAATTGTATGTGAATAAGGAATCTGATATGTTTGCCATTTCTGGCATGTGCATGTTCCTTTGCTGATCACAACTAAATATTTCTTGTGTCCTCTTATGCCATATTGTGTATGCCTAGCACCTGTAAGAACCTCAAAAAGTTAATCAGGTGCACATAATATTTGGATGGACTTGTGCCCATTTGCAAATGAACTCCAAGTTTGTATTTTTGCGGAAGCCCATGCGGTGTATTTTTCCCCATTAGCAATGGCAGCGACAACCTCTTCTGCGCGTGTATTAAAATATGGAATACAATTGTAGAAGGTATTTTCAATAAGTGCTGCAATGAGCAAATGACGTGCATCCTTCAGCACAATATTGTAACTCTCACCAAGATTGGTGGTTGACTGGCCGAACCTAAAACCACCATCATATGCCAAAGTCCACTTCTCTTTCAGACAGCCATGTGTTTCAAATCATCTAGTTGCCTATGTATTTCATTCTTGTAATTTTTTCATGAAATAAGCAAACTTCTTAGAGGATGCCTGTAAGGCAGCTGCAGTTACAATATTTTGCATGGACCCGTTCTTAAATACAGTGTTGAAATTGCTAGCCACATGTTGGGAACAAAAATGCCAATGTGAAAAGAGTGGAAGCAGGTCAACATCAACATTATTCAGTGCAAACTTTATACCTGGATGGCGATATAATATAATACAAATTGGACCCGGATGCATCCCAATAACCTTGATATGCAACAGTGGAAGAAATCACTTCTAACTTGGCACATATTCTTTATCCACAATGCCAAAGGCAGGACAATATGCTTGTCACCGTCAATCCCATATGCACTCAATAATTTTTGGGTATACTTTCCATACAATTATGTACCGTCAATGCTAATCAAAGGCCTACAAAGCTTGAAGGCTTCAATACAGGGCCCAAACGCCCAGAAACACTGCTGAAGTCTACGACAATGCGGCTTCATTGGATCGGATGCTTCATATGTGTGATTACAATTTCAATCCCCAGAATGGCAGCCTGCAAAGCATGTAACAAATGTGGCATATCTGCATAAGATTTCTTCCATTCACCATAAATGATAGCAATTGCCTTTCTTCTAGCATCCCATTCCCTTTTCTTTGTAACCAAATATTTGTATGCCTTTCGGATATGAGTCATGAGGGTGGATGCTGGAACAATTGGGATATCCCTCACAAAGTCTAGAACCTCCCGGGCCATGAAGTTGCAGTCAAGTTGGGGATGATTGACGAATCTGCAATTCGTCATCTTTATTCATTTATTTTAGCTTAAAATCTCTTATAAAACACCTTCATAAAACACTAACTCCATATTCTTATTAATTTGCATCTGTGTGTAAATATTGTACACTTCTTACTAATTTTAACCTAAAATAAATAAATAAAGAAATAAAGGAAAAATAAAGAAAATAAAAAATGGAAGACTGTATATATGTAATAGATACAGGCTGACCCGAACCTCGAGAGAAGGTCAAGACTTGACCCGATCAACCATGATAAAAGTAGGGGGAGATAGGGTCCTTAAGCAGAAAGTCAAAAAAAATGTGTGTGTTGTTGTAAATACTTCTCACTTATTTTGTGTATATCTGTATAAAACTAACACTAATTTATTTGTGCCTTAATTGACCTCAAATCAAATAACGTTCAAAACCAAAGTTGTAAATAAAAATGTAATCTAATTGATAAAAATAATTGCACAATTAAATCATGTACAGAATAAAAGTAGCCACACTTGGAAAAAGCCACTAAGCACTAATTGAAAGACCAATTCCGGCTCAATATGAGCTCAAATTGAATCAATCTCACTTCCATTGGATTCGAAATTAAATTATCTTTAAAATGGCTGTATTTTCATAATTTTGGAGTTACAGTTGAAAAGTCGTTTTCTGGGGTGGTTTGTGCAATTTTCCCATGTATTTTGTAAATATTGTATTTGCACATATTTGTAAATTATGCTTACTAATTATTTAAAACTAAAAATAAAAATAAAAAAATTCTTAAAACAAAAAGGCTAATCCTCATTTACCCTTGTATATAATGCCATATATGTATATAGTTGTTATTTTTAATTAATCACCATAAAAAATAAAAAAAATAACATTTTTTAATTCAAACTAATAAAGTGACGAAAATTAAAAAAATTAGATAATTTTGTCTCTTTTCATCTCTCTTATCTCTTTCATCAAAAAAATTCAAAAATTCATTTCAATTTTCATCTCTCTTTATCCAAACAAATTCAAAAATTCATTTCAATTTTCATCTCTTTTTATCTAAAAAAATTCAAAAATTCAAATTTCATTCTATCTTTTCTATTTATATGGCTCTTTCTCCCTCATTTCAACTTGATAATTCTTTAGAGAGAGGAGCCCGATCTCCGAGAAAAATTTCGTCGAGAAAGTTGCCTAGTCTCCAAACCTTCCGGTGACATCGAGTCGGCCTTGTCGAGGCGATCACGGTCCTTTTCCGCTCCTAAGGTGAGATCCACATTTTTCTTCTTATTTTATCCTAGTTTAACCATAGTTTATCTTGTCGCATTTTTTCCATCGTCATTTTATTTCTCTAGATCTTTTAAAAAAATTCATCACGATTTTGATTCGCTTTGACTCGATTTTTCATCTCACTTTCTCGATCTCCACGCATTCCATTCTATCGTCAACGATTTCTCAACTCCGGCCGCGTACGGTGGCCAGAGATAAGATTCGATTCTTCCATTTTTTCTATGGATCACCGTTCATTTTCCGATTTGTAAATAAATAAAAAGAATAAAAAAGGCATTTATTTCTTTTTTTCTCTAACGTTTGTTTTGCAGGGTCATATAAAAAATATAAAAAAATAAAAAATAAAAGTATAAAAAAGAATTTCTATAGTTTTTTATTCCTATTTTCAGATTTAAAAAAATAAAATAAAAAAAGTTCTTTTATTTCTGTTTACATCACAAATAGTAAAAAATTACAAAAAAATATATAAAAAACAAAAAAGGGGACGACTGCCTCCAGTCGCCACCGCCCCCCTCCGCCGTCAACCGCCTTCAGCCGCTCATCCTTCAACCACCTTCAGCCACAACATCGCGGCTCTGCTGTCAACCACATTCAGCCGCAACACCGCAGCTCCGCCGTCCACCGCCTTCAGCCGCAACACCGCAGCTCCGTCGTCAATCGCCTTCAGCCGCAACACCGCAGCTCCGCCGTCAACCGCCTTCAGCCTCACCCCTAGGCTCCGTCTCAGGTCGCCGACCCGCGGGCCCACGTCCTCCCTCGCCAGCAGACGGACCGACCCGCGGTCGCCCCTCTGACGCCGCGCTCGGCCGCGATGCATCTCCGCCCCTGCTCCAGTCCGCCAGGCCACCGAGAGTGGCACTGCCTCAAGATTCCCATACGAAGCCGCACGTGTGCGGCCCTGCGCTCCGCCGACAACCGTGGGCTGCCCAACACATGACCCTAGGACCTCTGCGCTGCTTCCAGATTCATCGGCCACGCGACGTGCCTCCGCGTCCCGTTCGCGCTACCACACCTCTGTCCAACGCGCGGCGCGCGTGCGTTCAGACCGGTGACCGCCTGCGCGTCCACCGCCATCCGTCGTTCGTTGGGAGAAAGAACTAGAAGCGGCGGCCATCCTCCTTGGTCTGTTGGCTCCATTTTGAAGAAACGAAGAAGGAACCCTTTTAGGGTTTGAATAATTTATTGGGAAATTTGCAACATTGGTCCCATACTTTTCTGAAATTACGAATAAGCCCCTACTAGCCTCAAGCACCTGCCACACACGTGGTATATTGGTAAAATTGTGCATTCTCTCCTATGATTTATTTTTGTTATTTAGTTGATGCAAAGACAGAACGTATTTACATTTTAGTCCCTGAACTGCAGAACAAACACTTGCGTGCTCTATTTGAATGAAATAAATGTTATTTGTGATCTAAAAATCTTGCAAAAATTGTGCTATGCTCCTGATGTGATTATCTTCTTAGCATAAATTTATTGCATTTTAATTTCATTTATTATTATTAAAAAATCAAAAACATGTCATTTTTCCCTATTTGAAATTCCAAAATTCATAAAAATTCAAATATTGTTCCAAAAATTCCAAAAAATTAGGGTAGTTGTACTTCATTCTCTTTTATTTCTGACCAATTTTCACGCATTAATTATTTATAAAAACCAAAAAATTGAAAAACATCAAAAATCTTATAAAAATTATTGAAAATTCTACAAAAATCCAAAATAGTGATTTCAGTTCATGTTTGTAGATAATTGCTTCTAATTTGTCTTAAAAATAATTGTTTGGAGTTTTGGACACTTAAAATATTTTTAAGTTGCAAATTACTCCGGGATGTGCACATTTTCTTATTTTCTCACTGTTTGATTTTTAGAAAAATACAAAAACATCTGAAAATTCCACAAAAATTCTCAAAAATATTTCAAAACTTTTAAAACCCAAAAATGATTTCTTTGGATTTTTCTGAGCATATTTGATAAATTGAAAAAAATTACAAAAAGAGTTGATGTGCGTATTTCTCGTGCTTGTGATTATTATTCATTATTTTTGAAAATAAAAAAAATGCAAAATCGAAATCACTAAAAAAATTGAAAATTATAAAATAAAAAAATTAGAAAATAATAATAATAATAATAAAATTTTAAAAATAAAAAATCACAAAAATCATGGATGGTTGTCCTTTGAGATTCTTTTTTTCTCTTAATTGATTTTCAATTAATTGAATAACCCTCGGGATTTGTCGCCTCCCTGAGTTCGACCCTGCCCGCTATACAGGCTAATCAATAGCAAAAATAAAAAAATATATTTTGTTTGTCAAGAGATTTTTGGGGATAGCAATGACTGTTTACCATTAATAATTTTTTCTGACCCTCAATATTTTCGCGAACAACAAAATGGCACCGTTGCCGATGATATAAAATAAAAAAAATGAAAACCCTAAATTTTCATCGTGCATCAACAAAATGGCGTCGTTGCCAGGGAGGTACGGTGAGGGTAGTTAGGTTTCTCTTTTGACCTGCTATTCTTGGTTGTAAATATCAGTTTACATTTTTGCCTCACTTCATTGTTCATATCACTGCATTTGTTTCATTGTTTTCTCTCATATTTGATGATTGTATTTCTTACACATTCTTTTTCTTTTTCTCGCGAGGGCTCGCGGAGCTAAAGAGGCGATCCTAGGAGAGCCGAAGCACCCAAGCGACGTGGAGGCGGCTTGATTCTTCACCAAGCCACAAGATAGCGTGAGAAGAGGAAAAGAAGAAAGAAAAAAAAATTTAAAGAGAGAGAGAGTTTTTATTTGAACTCTGCAAACGGACATTCATTTGTTGCGGGGTCTGTTTCGCCAAGTGCCCGTGCACTTGGGGGACCTCACCGGTTTGTTTTCATCGCCTTTATTTTTCTTTGTTTCCCACGGATTTTGTGAGCTACACCTTGATTGCTTTAATTAATTTGCTTGAGCCAGGTAATTAATTAGGTACAAACACCATAAATAAGAAATTTCTGTGCCTATAGAGTAGAGCGTAATTTGGACTTAGTCAAATTAACTTGTTCTTGCCCGTTAATAGAAGCTATCATCTAGGACGGTTCACTTGCATTTGCAATATAGGATAGTTTTTATAAATTCTGCGTGGATCACTTGCATGTAGAATGCTGGCGATAAGGTACACATCTCTAACCCCTGCATGCATCATTGTTTTTAATCGTGCATTGGCATTTCCGATCCCCTTGTTTTCACTCACATAAGTTAAAAAGGAAATTGGACACTCGGTAGGTGATTCTTTGAAAATAATTTTAAGCTACTGATAACTGCTAAAACAAGACTACTAAAGAAAACTCAACCCTAAAAAATACAAGGAAAAATCATTGTTTTGGGGAGAGTAACCCCTCATTGTTTGGTTTGCTTGAGCAAGAGAGAGACCTGCACACTAGGATAGAGCCAAGCCCGAACTCTTTTCAGACTACTATCTTGGGTTAGTCATTCTCTAGTGAGGATCTATCCGGTAGCCGGTAAAGCAGCCCGTGACGTCCTTAACAGATTGAATTGATCGGGTAGCCAGTAAATGATCCGTAATTCATACTGGCTGGGAAAGATCTAACTTTGGGATTAGGCCAGTATCCTGGGAGCATTGGGTTCCTAACAGCTCGCTTTTAACTGCTCTGATATATTGTATTGTCACCAAACTCTAAAATTGACAAGATAATTGACCGAGCCTTCACTGTCTTCACTTTGAGTTGAGTTGGTGAACTAGGGGTTTGTATTGAGTTTGATTGCTTGTGTGCATACTCGATCCTTCTGTGCATTTGTGCCTTTTTCTCCATATATTTTGACTTGACCACTTGTGCTCTCCCGATCCCGTCTTTTGTTTCGAAGATGGCCAGCTGGAGTTATTTTAATCCGATCTTTGCGGATGCTTCGTACCCTTTAGACGATCCACCTTCCTTTTTCCATAAGGACTTTCCTCCTGATTTTTGTGCATATCCTCCTAACCCATTATTTCAGGAACCAGATGATGATTTTCACCCATCATTATTCAACCCACCCGATCCTGGGATTTTGGAGTCACCTTTCATGATTTCCACACTTGATACACTGTACCAGATGATGGATCATATGAATTCAAGAATTTCCAATCTATTTACCATAAATGAGAGCCAGAACGCTGCTCCACTATTTGAGGATATGGAACCACTTGAGGATAATCATGAGAGCTTGCAATCGCCCAAAATACAAAAAAATGAGAAAAAATTAAAAATCCAAAAAGATTATGGGAGACACATTATTGATTTATTTTCTGAGGAGAGGACCCAAAATGCCCAATCATTTACCCACACATTCATCTACCACATGTCCCAAACTTGATCCCGAGGATGCCACTATACAGACTGCTCTCGGAATCCTCGTGTATATGCTGATTCCGATCTCCTCCCTTGTATGGAGTAGGTCCAAAAATTAGAAAAATGTTGACTGAACCCGAAGTGGTGGCCACCCTTCATGAGATCATTAAATCCCCACTTCAACAGGCCATGACAGATTATCTACTCCTCAACACAAGAAGAGAAAGCGAAGGAGAAGATCTGAGCGTCACATCTTGACCATGGCCACTGCCTACACCATCTCTCACCGTCCGTATTTTAAGAAAGGGAACATTGCTACACCTCTTCTGAGTTGCTCCATATCTGACTATTCTTGTGATAACACTCTCCTTGACGGCGGTTCATCAATCAATATAATACCCTTCTTTATGGTACAGTCTCTTCATCTTGGCCCTCTCAGGAAAACCAAGATGATAGTTCAATTTGCTGATGGATCTATCAAGAGGCCGAAGGGTATTCTAGAAAACGCTGTCATTCTTATTCAGGGCATGAATTTCACTGCGGATTTTGTTGTAATGCCCATGGAGACCTCCACCCATGTGGGGCACCCTCCAATCATCCTGGGACGGCCTTTCCTCACATCTGTGGGAGCAATTATTGATTATGGTTCAGGAGAGATTCTCTTCCATTCTGATGTAGGGAGCGATGTGTTGATCACTACACCCATTACTGACCAGAGACCTGCATCCCATGAGAGCCCGTCTGTGTTAGCCAACCCCAAGAAATTTGACCTCGATGATAATATCAGAGATTCTTGTTATATGTTAGATGATAATAAAACCCAAGAATTCCTCTTCAAGGAGGAAGACTCGGAAAGCATAGATCTTGGAGTTCCCCCTTCTGGTATGTGGTGATGCATTGATGACATCCGCGGAATTTACACGATAGATACCCTAGAGCAGAAGGCAGATTCGGAGACTAGACAGGATGGACATGATTTGACTATTTTCACTGATGAGTCCGTTCCTATTCACCCTGATTCAGATGAGACCGATCCTGCCAAATTTGATTTGATTCCTTTTATAAAGGAATTTGGGCCTTTTGATAAAGATGATGATTGGTAGAGGCTCGCCAAGCTGAAATTGATCCTACTTTTTTCTGATAATGATTTCGAGCCATTTTACTTTGATATTTACGAGACTTCCCAGGTCAGACATTACCATACTACTTCCACCGACCAGTTTAGGTATGCACACTCTGAAACCGCTGAGGATACATTCTTGGTCGATCCTACTCAGTTTATGTCTAGTGATGATCTCAATATCGACCTACACCTTGTCAAATCCATACCTCAACGGTCCCGCAAGAAGGTTCGCTTTCGACTTTCTTGACCTTTGTACATCCACTCCTCTTGTATATCCTTTCGTTTCACTCTTTCTTCTCCCGTTTTATCTTTCACCCCTTTCCCGTGTGTGTATATATGCTATACTTAGGATGTACTTTATCCTAAGTATAGGGGGGGTGAACGATTTGTGTTGTTCATATTCGTCCTGTTCATAACTCTTGTTGTTGCCTATACTTAGGGATACTCTACCCTAAGTATAGGGGGGTGATGTTGTTCATATCGTGTTTTTTTATTTTTGAGTCTGTATATTCTCTTCATCGGTTTTCCCCTTTTGTATACTCCACTATACTTAGGATTACGTCATCCTAAGTATAGGGGGGATCACCAACTTCTCTTCTTTTTATCCTTTCTTTGAGTCATTGTAGCATAGGAGTTCTTTTCACTTTTCTATACTTAGCACGAGTTATGTCTTCCTTTTTCGCTCTCTGATCACTATGAGGACATAGTTCGAGCTAAGTATAGGGGGTGTGGTATATATTGTAAATATACTTTAGACATAACTCATACTTTTAAATACGTTTATTTGGGGGGGGTTATGTGTTTAATTTTGTAAAATCCACGTGTGTAAAAAACCAAACAAAAAAACAAACACAAAAAAAACAAAACAAAAAAAAACAAAAAAAACAAAAAAAACAAAAAAATAAAAAAATAAAAACAAAACAAAAAAACAAAACAAAAATACAAAAAATCTTGTATATACTTGTACATATTTTACTAACCCTTTTCCTTTTTATAAAAAAACTACAAAACCAAAAATCTATAAAAATTTGCATCCACATTTTCCTCCAAAAATCCATAAAAAGTTCAAAATTAGAAAATTGTTTTTTAAAAAATGTTCTTTTCACATGTGCATCATTTCTTTTAAAAAAAACTCTTTGCATTGTTCATATTTTGCATTGGCATGTGTATTTTTCAGGATAGTATTGACATTTAAACTATGTCTGGAATAAAATTGAAGAATGGAGCTTAGTTGGACCTTAATCCACCTAATTCTTAGAGGAACTTCATCGAGAAATAGGATTTTAGAAGCTTCAGGTCTTTGACTTAATTCTTTGAGTTCCACATGACAATGTACAGCGTTTGACTCTTAGTGTCTAACCTGGTCTCTTCATTCTGGGTACAACTTTGGAATGGGGAATTAATTGTACTCTCGCGCTATGCACTTAGCTCAACTCAGACAAGATATTGGAAGACTATGTGAGTTTCTTTTCTGGTAGCGTGGAAATCTAAAGACCGGAGTACGGGTTGAAATAAAGCTTCGAAAAAGGGATGGACGGCTGGGCACAATTTTTTCTAAGACCCCAAAAAATGTACGGAAACAAAAAGATTCTATATCTGTAGGGGCACAACAAGATCCGAGCAGAACCACCAAAAATCCAAATACAAAGAAGCCACTACGAAATAAATATCTGACCAAAAAGGCCAAGCTTCAAGAAACCTGCAGATCTTGGTGGAGACTCGGCTACACTGGCCAACTTCACAAAGAGAGGTGACTACACTGGCCACCCTCCAGTTCTTTTCTCTTTCTTCTAACTTCTCCTCCAATTCGATTGTGAACACAGTGTGACAGAGCTTAGAAGGAAATACCTGACTCCCCGAGGACGAGTTACTGGAGAGGAGATTTACATGGTAGTCCGGCATTCTGGATGGGAAGAGCTAAAACTTTTCACACACATGAGTCGATTGTTCAATGTTCATAGGGTAAACTTTGGGAAGAGGATTGATCTAAGATGGCTTCTGAGCCGAAACTGTGACAATGATATGTAGAACTTGAAGGCTATCGATTTTAAAATTCTAAGACTCACAGAAGTTCTGACACACTAATAATCCAAAGGCCCGACAGAGCTCCAAACTACGATTTTATGAAGATAAGTTTAATACTCAATGTTGTCCTATTTTTTATTTTCCCTTTCTTTTTCCTTTTCTTTTTCTTCACTTATTCTTTCAAATAAGTGTTTGCTAAGGGACTAGCAAAGGTAAAGCATAGGGGGATGATGAATATGCGATTTGTCATCTTTATTCATTTATTTTAGCTTAAAATCCCTTATAAAACACATGCATAAAACACTAACTCCATATTCTTATTAACTTGCATCTGTGTGTAAATATAGTACACTTCTTACTAATTTTAACCTAAAATAAATATATAAATAAAGAAAGGAAAAATAAAGGAAAGAAAATAAAAAATGGAAGATTGTATATATGTAATAGATACAGGCTGACCCGAACCCCGAGAGAAGGTCAAGACTTGACCTGATCGACCAAGAATAAAGTAGGGGGAGATAGGGTCCTTAAGCAAAAAATAAAAAAAAACGTGTGTGTTGTAAATACTTCTCACTTATTTTGTGTATATATGTATAAAACTAATACTAATTTATTTGTGCCTTAATTGACCTCAAATCAAATAACGTTCAAAACCAAAGTTGTAAATAAAAATGTGTTTAAATTGATAAAAATAATTGCACAATTAAATCATGCACAAAATAAAAGTAGACACACTTGGAAAAAGCCACTAAGCACTAATTGAAAGACCAATTCCGGCTCCATATGAGCTCAAATTAAATTAATCTCACTTCCATTGGATTCGAAATTAAATCATATTTAAAGTGGTTGTATTTTCATAATTTTTGGAGTTACGGTTGAAAAGTCGATTTTCTAGGGTGGTTTGTGAAATTTTTCCATGTATTTTGTAAATATTGTATTTGTATATATTTGTAAATTATGCATACATATTATTTAAAATTAAAAATAAAAATAAAAAAATTCTTAAAAAAGGCTAATTTCCTCATTTACCCTTCTATATAATGTCATATATGTATATAGTATATGCATATAGTTGCTATTTTTAATTAATCACCATAAAAAAATAAAAAAATAACATTTTTTAATTCAAATAAATAAAGTGATGAAAATTCAAAAAATTAGATAATTTTGTCTCTTTTCATCTCTCTTATCTCTTTCACCAAAAAATTCAAAAATCCATTTCAATTTTCATCTCTCTTTATCCAAAAAATTCAAAAATTCATTTCAATTTTCATCTCTCTTTATCCAAAAAAATTCAAAAATTCAAATTTCATTCTATCTTTTCTATTTATATGGCTCCTTCTCCCTCATTTCAACTTGATTAATCTTTAGAGAGAGGAGCCCGATCTCCGAGAAAAATTTCGTCGAGATAGTTGCCTAGTCTCCAAGCCGTCCGGTGATAGCGAGTCGGCCTTGTCGAGGCGATCACGGTCCTATTCCGCTTCTAAGGTGAGATCCACATCTTTCTTCTTATTTTATCCTAGTTTAATCGTAGTTTTTTTTGTCACATTTTTTCCATCGTCATTTTGTTTCTCTAGATCTTTTAGAAAAATTCATCATGATTTTGATCTGCTTCGACTCGATTTTTCATCTCACTTTTTCAATCTCCACGCGTTCCATTCTATCGTCCACAATCTCCAACTCTGGCAGCGTGTGGTGGCCGGAGATCGGATTCGATTATTCTATTTTTCTACAGATCCTCGTTCATTTTCTGATTTGTAAATAAATAAAAAGAATAAAAAAGCATTTGTTTCTTTTTTCTCTAACGTTTGTTTTGCAGGGTCATATGAAAAAAAATAAAAAATAAAAAAAATAAATTAAAAAAAGAATTTCTATAGTTTTTTTATTCCTATTTTCAGATTTAAAAAATAAAATAAAAAAAAGTTTTTTAATTTTTGTTTACATCACAAACAGTAAAAAATTAACCCACCACCCCACCCCCCCACCCGACACAGAGTCTAACCCAAACCCTAGCCGCCATGTCTCTCGCCCACCTTTGCCTCGACACGCTACCACAGAGGCTCGACACGCTACCACAAACCCAAATCCAAACACAAACACCACCAGCCACAACCTTAACCCCAACAACACAAAAAACAACATTAATTTCGACCAACAGAATCTGCCTCAGCTTCAACAAGGGAGTACAAGTCAACTCCCTCTTCAACAAAATGCCCAACGTAACATGCCGCACGGGGACTGGTGGAACGAACTCGACACACCTTTCTGCGATTCTTCGGATCATCCCCTTCCAGAATGCGATCAAACCGCGGAAATGGCTGGTCGACCACCTATTCCGCCCATAAGACCGGCTTCTCGACCGTGGAATGAAGTTTGCAGGAGCAGGCCTTCTCTTGCGAACTCCAGAAAGATGCGCTTCGACTCCCCGCTACTGGTGGATGGTGAGGAAGTCGCCTACATCTCCGTCGACGAGGCGGCTTCGCTGGAGAAAACTTAGGTAAACATAATCGTCTTTTATGTCCTTGGGAAAAACCCTTTGGGAAGCTACTTGAAGCCTTTGTGGCAAGGGTTTGGAAGACAACTGGGGGTCATAGACTGTTCCCGAGAGCTAACGGCTTCTTCTACCTACAACTCTCCTTGGCGGAAGAATGCCAACGCATCCTTGACGGCAGGCCTTGGCTGTTCCAGGGAAGGTTCATGGTTGTGCGCCGATGGGAAGCGGCCATGTGCCTGGAGAGAGACCTCCTCTCTGAGATCCCCCTCTGGGTTAGATTCCATGGGCTGAGCCTATGCCACTCTTCTCCCCTCGTCCTCAACAAGCTGGCAAGCCTTCTTGGGACACCGCTTTTCATGGACGCAGCTACTTCAAGGGCCAAAGCGAAGGTTTTGCTAGATGTTGTATCTCAATCCATGCCTCTAAGACCATTCCACCGGCGGTCCCACTTGTTTTCCACTCCGGATCGCGTCAAATGGTTAGAGTGGAATTGGAATGGCGCCCTCCTAAATGCCAATCCTGCATCTCCTTCGATCACTCCGCAGCCGCATGCCCATTCGCATATGCGCCTGTGGAGGAAGGCTCTGGGGGCGACATGATCTCGGGTCCTTATGTAAAACAAGCTGCTGGAAGTCGGCCCACGGTGGAAGCCCAGGAGAAAGCACCGCTTACAGAGCACACTAGTAACGCTGATACATCCAATCCGCAAATCGTTGAGGACGTAACTCGGACTCAACCTAATGCGAACTCCTTGGAACAAACTAATGCTGACGAAGAAGATGGAAACCCATCCGCTTATACAAACAAAGACCAACCAATTACAAAGGGCCTAAAGCGTGGTCAGGGTCGCCCTTTCTCCGCATTTCCTTATGGATCTAGGGCCTTGTTGCACAATAAGCACAGTTGCACCCTTTACAGGGCCGTGTTGGGTCGGCTTTCTGCAATGGACCGCCTGAATAGGCACGACATCTCTCCCCATACCACCTGCTACCTGTGCAATGGTCAACTTGAATCCCATCAACATATCTTCCTAAATTGCAGCTTCTCTGCTTTGATTTGGCACAAACTATGCGCCGGCCTGGGGCTGTTGTCCCCCTCCCCTTGCTCACTTATGGATGCCATCAATTGGATTATGTCCCTCAGCTCGGACTGCGATAGACGCCGGTTTGCAATTGGCCTTGCGGCTACAACCTGGGCTATCTGGAAGGAGAGAAACGCGAGATGGACGGGATCCTGCTACTCCTCTCCGGATTCAATCGCCACCTATATTCTTCACGACACTAACATCGTGCTACACTGAGCTCATCCCGAGGTTTGGTCACACTGGGAACGTGATTTCCACATTCTGTGAATTTCTATACTTCTTTTTGTAACTTTGGTGGTTGGCCAAATTTTGTAACTTTGGTCAACAACATATACATGTAACTTTTTGGGTCTTATAGCAATACAATTAAAAACCTTTAAAAAAACAGTAAAAATTACAAAAATTATATATATAAAAAAAAACAAAAAAGGGGACGGCTGCCTCCAAGCGCCGCCGCCCCCCTCTGCCGTCAACCACCTTCAGCCGCTCAGCTGTCAACCGCCTTCAGCCGCAAGACCGCAGCTCCGCCGTCAACTGCCTTCAGCCGCAATACCACAGCTCTGCTGTCAACTGCCTTCAGCCGCACCCCCCAGGCTCCTTCTCAAATCGCCGACCCACTTCCACCAGCGCGCGGGCCCGTGTCCTCTCTCGCCAGCAGACGGACCAACCCTCAGCCGCCCCTCTGACGCTGCGCTCGGCCGCGACGCATCTCCGCCCCCGCTCCAGTCCGCCAGGCCGCCGAGAGCGGCACCACCCCGAGATTACCGCACGAAGCCGCACACGCGTGGCCCTACGCTCCGCCGACAGCCGCGAGCGGCCCCGCGCGTGACCCCAGGACCTCCGCGCTGCCTCCAGATTTGTCGGCCGCGTGCCGCGCCTCCACATCCCGTCCGCACCGCCGCGCCTCCACATCTCGTCCGCACCGCCACGCCTCCGTCCAACACGCGTGCGCGTGCGTCCAGATCGGCGACCGCCTGCACATCCACTGCCATCCGCCGTTTGTTGGGAGAAAGAATAAGAGGCGGTGACCATCCTCCTTGGTCTGTTGGCTCCATTTTGAAGAAATGAAGAAGGAATAGTTTATTGTAAACATTACAAAATTGGTCCCAAACATTTCTGAAATTATGAATAAGCCCTTGCTAGCCTCAAGCACCTGCCTTGCACGTGGTATATTGGTAAAATTGCACATTCTCTCTTGTGATTTATTTTTGTTATTTATTTGATGCAAAGACAGAACTTATTTACATTTTAGTCCCTGAACTGCAGAACAAACACTTGCGTGCTCTATTTGAATGAAATAAATGTTATTTGTGATCTAAAAATCTTGCAAAAATTGTGCTATGCTCCCGATGTGATTATCTTCTTAGCATAAAATTTTCATTGCATTTTAATTTCATTTATTATGATTAAAAAATCAAAACATGTCATTTTTCCCTGTTTGAAATTCTAAAATTCATAAAAATTCAAATATTATTCCGAAAATTCCAACACATTAGGGTAGTTGTACTTTATTGTCTTTTAATTTCTGACCAATTTTCACACATTAAGTAATTATAAAAACCAAAAAAATATCAAAAATCTTATAAAAATTACAGAAAATTCTACAAAAATCCAAAATAGTGATTTCAGTTCTTGTTTGTAGATAATTGCTTTAGTTTGTCTTAAAAATCATTATCAGGAGTTTTGGTCACTTAAAATATTTTTAAGTTGCAAATTACTCCAGGCTGTGCACATTTTCTTATTTTCTCACTGTTTGATTTTTAGAAAAATACAAAAAATATCTGAAAATTCCATAAAAATTCTCAAAAATATTTCAAAACTTTTAAAACCCAAAAATATTTTCTTTGGATTTTTCTGAGCATATTTGCTAAATTGAAAGAAATTGAAAAAAGAGTTGGTGTGCGTATTTCTCATGCTTGTGATTATTGTTCATTATTTTTGAAAATAAAAAAATTGCAAAATCAAAATCACTAAAAAATTAAAAATCAGAAAATAAAAAAATTAGAAAAAATAATAAAAAAAAAATTAAAAAAATAAATAAAAAAACACCAAAACCAAGGATAGCTGTCCTTTGAGATTCTTGTTTTCACTTAATTGATTTTCGATTAATTGAATAACCCTCAGAATTTGTATCCTCCCTGAGTTCGACCATGTCCGCTATACAGGTTAATCAGTAGCAAAAATAAAAAAAATATTTTTTGTTTGTCACGGGATTTTTGGGGATAGCAACGACTGTTTACCATTAATAAATTTTTCCGACCCTCAATATTTTTGCGAACAACAAAATGGCACCGTTGCTGGGGATATAAAATAAAAAAAATAAAAAACCCCAAATTTTCATCGTGCATCAACAATGATCTTGATGATAGATTTATTGATGCATGAGTGTGGATCACCAAGCTTAGATATTACCCACATCCCATCAAATTTACGATAATGACCACACAAAAATCACTTGCATCTCTTGGAATCCATCAAGCACAAGATGGAACAAACCAATGCGGCAGATTCCTCAATTGTAAAATTGTAATGGGAAAATATGTGGTACTTTTTTACATAAAATATATGATCATCTTTTGTTTTGAAAGTGCGACCCTTTCGTAGTTCATGACCAATGCTGTCAATGACACTTTCATTTCAAAAAGTCTCTTCTAAATTTGCAAGCCCATCACCGCCTAAGATATTGTAGAATGGTATGGATGAGGCAATAAGAGAACCATCTGTTACATCGTGCACAACATTGTCTTCAACTTCCTCATTTTCATTCTCTATCTCATCATCAGTGACTTGTGGCGGACAATCATTAAGAACACGATTCACTTCCCTCATCAAAGCCTCGCTAATATAGGTACTCTCATCATTACGTGCCAAAGTAGGTGAGTCATCGCTAGATAGATTAGCAATAAGGGGCGAACCATGTGCTCCCAAGGCGTGGTGTTCGGGTGCACATTCAATTAGAGAGGCATCTACTACCATCTCTACGGGAGCTGACTTTGCAAATGTCTTTGCGTAAAGCAAAACACCTTGTACATCATCATCACCTGTAATGGATGTTATCATTGAACCGGTTCCAATGCGCTGCGATATATTGATGTTGTGAGTACTCCTATCCAACGAAAATTTCTTACAAACCAATTCCAACAACTCTTCATAAGACATGGGCGTTTGCAATCCCAGACCTCGCATAAACGCACAACTCGAGTCATCATTATGACTCTTCAATTCAAACATGCAATATATAGAATCTATTGACCTCCTAAAAACTGTATCCACATCATTTTAGGTCATATAAAAGGCATGCCAATGTTCAATTAAAACAAGGATAGTGAAGAGAAACCCAAAGAACAAAGAACCCTACTTTATTAATGTTAGAGAAAGTTACCCTTGAAGAACAAAATCTTGGCGGAGAACGACTGGGGGCGAATCGAGCTAGCAGAAGCATCGGCGATAGAGGCGGAGGGCTTTGGCAACGAAGGCAGAGAATGTCAGCAGCGGAAGTGGAGAGAGTCGGCAGCACATGCAACGTGCGTTGGTGGGGGAGGAGATGTGCGTATCATGAGAAGGGTTTCTCAAACAGAGCTATGCGAATGAGGTTTCTGTTTAACATGGGTAAGTGTCTCGTCATTCTATCTATTTTAATTTTTCGAACTGCAAAGCATAGTGCAGGGATTCTATGCGCTATACCTTAAAGCGTAGAAATTATATGCGCTAATGGGAAGCACATAGATTCTATGTGATTCCCTATATCGCGTACAATGTATGCGATTTGCCTGCAATAATGACAGAAAATTTTTTTGTTGGCTTATTAGAAGAATAATGTTTTCAAACTACGTTACGTAGGAATTTACCTCAGACTTCAGGTCGACCTGACTGCTCTAAGAAGCAAGTTTAGTTGATCTTTCTTGTTGTTCTTTGTTCAAAGACTTGTAATAAACTTTTCTATATTTATTTTGAAAGTTGTAATTCCATCAAATTCAAAACCACAATTTCTATTTTCAGAAGAATTAATTTTTTTGATGAACTATTCGATCATATCTTTCTCACTGATCGATCACTACTTATTGATCATGTATTTCCAGTGATCGATCATGCCTTATCGATTATTCATTTTGACCTTATCGATCATTATTTGAATACCATTCAGACGGCCATCAACTGATCTATCATTGCTTCTTAGCTGATATATCATTTATAGTTGATCGATCATACTTATTGACCCGATAGATCATATTAGGAAATCTTCATTTGATTTCATACCATATTTATTTACAATGACCACTTTTCTTGACCATACTCATAATTAGAATACACACCACTTGAGTATTCACTCCTATTCTCATTTAAAAATCTAGAAGTAATTTTTGAGTGTTTCTCTCGATATTCTTCTCCTGTTCTTCGACTCGTTTGATATTATGAGAAGAATATTCATGGTTCTGAAAAGTTGTGAAGCAAGTTTTTTGTTCATTCAACAATGCTTGATCCTCTATCCTTCTCTCAAGTTATTCTGATATGTCAGAATACTTCTGGAAGCTTTATCTTAGAGTGGTGATATTTACTTTTGTTTGACATTGCTTATCCAAATGTGATATTTGTGATATAATTGGCTATGAAATTCCTGGTTAAATATCTGTGCAATTACGAATTTGTTTATCTCTAGATATCACGTGCTATTTCTTAGAGAATCTTTTTGTGATATCTACTGAGGTAATATTTCTGGATATTATTATTACTATATTTATTGTTTCTAGTTAAAATCTTTCTACAAAACTTTAGGTGTTTGATACTAAATGTGCAGAGAATGTCTTGGACGTGAGATCTCCAAAGAAGCTAGAAGAAAGTAGAAAACTCGCATGTTCCTCTGCTTGTACTACAATGTTTGATATGTAGTGTTGGTTTTTGTGTTTGATCAAAGATTGTAAAGTGATAGCTTTGTAAACAATTGAGATATCTGCGTAAATATCTTAGGCTTTAATGTAGTAGTTGATTAGATTGACTAATCGAGAAATCCTGAGACAGGAAGACTTGGGCTCGGGTTGTGGTTTTTACTTAGGTGGGTTTCCACGTAAAAAATATATGCAAGTGTGCTGAGTAGTCTGCTTGGATATTTTATATACTTAGAAAGTTTTTAAAGGTTCCTCAAACCACTATTTACCCCCACTCTAATGGTATGACGATACATAAACTCACATTTGGTATTAGAGCTTGGATGAATATCTCGAAGTAACCTCTCATAGATACATATGGAAGCCATGGAAAGCAAGGGCTTAGAAAGCCAATCAACTATCAGACCACCACACTTCAATAGAACCAAACTACAACAACTAGAGGGTATGATTCTTAGAATCTATAGATATTGATGTATGTAATATCATAGAAACTAAGTATGCTATACCAGTTGTCGGAACGGTACTTACAGATGAAGATAAAAAGAAAACTACATACAACTCAAAAGCAATGAATGCCATCTTCTATGCAATTACAATAGATGAATTCAACAAAGTTTCAGCTTTCAAGACTGCATATGAAATCAGGACAAGCTAAGTATAACCTACGAAGGTACACAAAGCTACAAGAATCTTAGATCAATCTGCCACAACAGAGGTATGAGCTCTTTAAAATGGAAGGTGGGGAATCCATCATAGACATGTACACCAGGTTCTTAGCAATCGTCAACCACTTGAGAAACCTCAAGGTTGAACTTACTGATGCAAAGAAAGTAAAGAAATTACTCAGATCCATCTCGCCAATTTGGAGCACTACTATTATTGTCATCAATGAAACAAACACCATACACTTTCCCAATTGATGAACTGCTAGGTAAACTTATAGCCTACTAAGTTAAAAAGACTCAAAAAACATAAATAGATGCAGAGGTAAAGAAGAAGAATGGAATTGCACTTTAAGAAATAGAATCAACCTTTAAAGCCAACTCGGAAGAAAACTAGCAATGTTTACTAGAAAATTCAGAAAATTCTTCAAAAGGAAGGATGGAAAGAAAGGAAGCGATCTAGTATGCTTCAACTACAAGAAGAAGGGGCACTGCAAGAAAGATTATCCTCTCCTCAAGAAAATCAGCACTCCAGAACACGTAGTCAAGATCCAAGCAAGGGAAATAAGATCAGCAACGACGAATAGAGGAAGGGTCACAAACATCATCGCAAGTATCCAAAGAGAAAGGCTTTTAAGCTACTTGGGACTCTTCCGACTCCAACATCTCAACATCTTTAGCAAGCGAATCATACAGTTCAAGTAAAGAAGAAGCCTTTCTCGTACTCATGGCTTTAGAAGGAGAAGAGGTAACCACTGATGAACCTACTCTATATGAATTACACGAAGATCTTTTTGATTTACATAGTTTAGTTGTTAAACTGAAAAAGGAAAATAAATTTCTAAAATCAACTGCACGCACCACACTAGAAGATCACTCAAAAGAGACTAGCTCTTTGAAGGATCATATTAGGGAACTTACATCCAATTTATCTCTTCCTGAAAAATAATATGAAATGGAAATAAATTTTCTTAAAACAAACATAGATAAACTAAAAACAATTGTAGGTGAATTAAAACAAAATACACACACCCTAGTAAATTACTTAGCAAAATTTACTAAGGGAAAGGAAAACTTAGACAAACTTCTAAGAGGAAACTATTAAAGTAGAACTAAGTATGGGTTAGGGTACAACCTAGAAAAGGGTAGTTGTTCTTAGTTTTTCCTAGTAAAAATATTTTTAGCCAAATGAAAGCAAAAAAGGTGATGGAACCTAGGAGTACTCCAAGGAACCGTTCTAACACTCCAAGGACCCGCAATCAATATGTACAGAAGAAACCTGTAAATTATTTTGAAAAAAATCAGGGTTAAAGGAGACCAATTGAATGTCCATTCATGACCAGGCCATATTTCACAGGATGTCAAGTCAGACCATGTTGGGATGGGGATCATGGACAACAGATGTTCGCGACACATGACTAGAGAAGGGTCTCTTCCTCAACATCAAGGCCAAAGATGGTGGGACTGTCACTTTTGGCAACAACCACACATGTATGATGGTTGGTGAAGGTACGATCGAAAACCCTTTAACTTATGTTAGTGGTGTTAGCCTTGCTAATGGTCTAAAACACAATCAGATTTACGATAAAGGTTTTAGTGTAGCGATTTCTTCTTTTGGTTTTGAAGTTCTTAGGGAGGATGCACTAGACTTGTTGCTTAAGGGAGATATGCACAAAATTATCTACGCACATAGATTATATGAGTGCTCATCGGTAGATTGCCTTTCTATAGCACAATAAGAACCTTTACTATGGCATAAAAGATTAGGTCACATTCATTTTAACTTAATTCATAGGATTAACAAACTTGACCTAGCTAAAGACCTACCTAAGCTATCCTACAAGAAGGTAAACAAGTGCTCACCATGTGAATTAGGAAAACTCCAGAGAAAATCCCTAAAATCCGAGAAACATCTTTGCTTAGCCAGATCATTATAGCTATTACACTTAAATTTATTTGGACCCACAAAATCTGAAAGTTTAAATGGTTGTCGCTATTGTTTCTTCATAGTAAATGACTACTCACGTTATACTCGGTTTTGTTCATTTCTTTCAAAGACAACTTTCGTTAAATTTGAAAAGGTATCCAAACAGATTCATAATGGGCAATGATATGCCATCATTAAGTTAAGAAGTGATCATGGTGGGGAGTTCGAGAATGGAAAATTTTCTAACAACTGTACTAGGGCTAGGATCAAGCATGAATTTTCTGCACCCAGAATAACTACCCAGAATGGTGTAGTTGAATGGAAAAAATGCACTCTTCATGAATGCATCCATACGATTCTATGCGAATGTGATTTGTGTAGATATTTTTGAGAAGTGGTCGTAAGTACAATCTGCTATGTCTTAAATGGGATTATGATCCGACCATGATTAAAGAAGACACCTTTGGAGATCTATTATGAATGCTCACCAAGAATAGGCTATTTTCATGTATTTAGAGGTAAATGTTTTATTCTTAACACCGATGAAAACCTTGACAAATTTGATCCTAAAAGTAATGAGAGAATCTTCTTAGCTTACTCTTCAAGAAGCAAAGCCTACATGATATTCAATAAGAAAACAATTATTGCTGTGGAATCAGTCAACGTTTTAATTGATGAGAACTTTAGCAAGACTCATCAACTACAAGAATTAGATTTTGAGGAAGATGCTCAAGTAGATCCTTTCACTGTCCTTGAGAATAGTAACTCTCATGGATTACCCAAGGATTTTAGCTTTGTCAGTGATCATCCAAAGGAGTTGGTAATTGGGGACATGTCAAACGAAATCCAAACAAGATCACACTTAAATTCATTTGCATTATATGCTTTTGTATTCTCAGTGGAGCCAAAGTCTGTTGACGAGTCTTGCAACATTGATTATTGGTTAATGGCAATAGAATACGAGCTTGTTTAATTTGAGAGAAACCATGTATGAGATATTGTGCTTAGATTTGAAAATCACATGGTTATTGGAACCAAGTGGGTCTTGTAAGAATATATTGGATGAGTTAGGGATATTTATCAGGAACAAGGCAAGACTTGTTTCTCAAGGGTATACATAGTAGGAAAGCATCGATTTCTACAAAACCTATGCACCAATTAGGGATAG
The DNA here is from genome assembly GCA_037367405.1 of Ottelia alismoides. Taxonomy (NCBI): domain Eukaryota; kingdom Viridiplantae; phylum Streptophyta; class Magnoliopsida; order Alismatales; family Hydrocharitaceae; genus Ottelia; species Ottelia alismoides. The sequence continues at coordinate 582,528 of JAZKJV010000740.1, read as the reverse complement.
AGTCAATCAGAATGCTGTTAGCTTTTGCTTATTTCAAGGGAATCAAGCTATACTAAATGGATGTCAAAAGCGCCTTCTTAAACGTCTTCATTAAAGAAGAATTTTATTTCAAGCAACTGATAAATCTGTGATTTATCATATTATTATTATTTATTTATGCTCCTTTCTTACATTATTCAATAAATACTAACCCTAATCAACATTAATTAGCAATTAACCTGTTGTTTATAACTAACACTAATTATTATATATAATTAACTATATTATTGTGATTTATTTTCTATATTTACTCAAATACAGAAAATCCCAAAAAGTATATAAATATTGTATATATTTGTTTTGACATTAAATATAAATTAAAAATAAAAAATAACAAAAGAAATCAAAAGAAATATTTTTAATTTATTAAAATACTTACAAAAATATATCTAAGTGTTCTTGACTTATTTTGACTTTTTGTTCAACATGAAACTCGTAGATCTCATCGAGATCTATAGCTTTCATGTTTTACTCTTTTTTATTTAAATCTTGTAACTATTTATTTTGTAATTTTCTTTGTTCTTCTATTTTTTAATTTTCCTATTGGGCCATGTGGCACCCTTAGGGTTTCCCACATGGACCGACCCTTCTTCCCTTGCCTCCCGCCTTCTCAGTCATTGGATTGTCTCCTAGGATATGATTTGGACCCTCTATTCACTCTTCACTCATATTCCTTTGATCATTCCATATAACGCATCAGAACTGCACATTAGCGCTCTTCCCTCAGCCACACGATGCAAGAGTTGTGTGCCATCCTGACCGCTCCTACCCATTGTCATCTCAATTCTATGATGCGAGTGACCCAATCACATCAGGGGCATTCATTTGCACACGTCCTTTTGTCGTTGGATCACATTATCCAACGGCTCCCACTTCATCTCCTACCTCCCGTAACTACCCACAACTACATTGGCCCTTACCGCACCTCCTCCTTCCCCAAATTTCCCTTAACACCCTCCACATCCTCGTCCATCGCAGTCAACTCCCCGATGCAACCCTAACTTCTGCCTCTCTTGTAGGGTCCTCACCCATTCAATTCCTATATTATAATGCGGCTAACATCGATTACAAATACTACCTTCACCAACCTGTAACCGTCGAACCTCACCTATAAAACCTCTACCATCAGCTCCATTGCGATTTATCCACCATTTCATGAGGCTTCACTCTAGCTTTATTCACCTCCCCATGAAAGGGGGAGGTGGAATCAAAGTGCAACAATGGTTGTGACCTTCGATGTTGACCTATGGTCATTCTGACCATGTCACAACTATAGCCATGGTTGTTGAGCTCCCTGGTGCAGTCGCCCAGATCGAGCGAAGACCGGGGCTCCCCTTAGTGCCCAGCACAACCCTCCCCACTTCACCTTCTTCTTCCTTGTATCTCTAGGTAATCCATTTCTTTTCTTTTTGTTTGATTTCTCCAATTTATTCCAAACTGCAAAGTCACCTTCATCTTAAACTGATTAACCCTCGACCTTCCTAGATGATCCTTGACCCATGCAACAGGTCCACCTCGTCACCTTATCCTTCTTACACTCTTGTCCTCCTCGCCCCCTTTTCTCCATCATGAGTACGGAGAAACCCATCAAGCTACCAATTCTCCCCCCATACAGATTGTCATCTCACTCCCTTCACGTACACACATCACTCCATATGCTTCGGCTATGCACTTCACGCTATTTTGTAGGTCAACCCATCATTGTTCGGAGTTTTGTAGCATGCTCCATTCTAGAGCAAGATCTCTAGCGAACCCCCATTGTCTCCCTGATCTGAGCATCGTCGTGCCTCCGTCAGCATCCCAGGAGCTTTTTCGATCTCTCACGGAGCTTCCCAACATTTTAGACTTTGAGATGGAGCGAGAAGGAGATGGGGAGGGGTCACTGGAGCACAGTTATCTCCGCCTGGTGAGGGTAGAGGAGGAGGAGCTTGCATGCTACAAGCACCATCCGATCCCTGCGCAGTTTTGAAAACCCCTCAAGACCATACCACATTTTTAAGCTCAGGAAAGCCCTTTACAAACTTAGGCAAGCTCCTCAAGTGTGGTACGATCGACTCAAGACATTGGTTTCATAGAAGGCAAAGTAGATTACACTTTGTTTATAAAGTTTGTCTTGTCTGATTTATTGGTTGTGCAAATTTATGTTGATGACATTATATTTGGATCCTCTAATGCAACTCTTTGCAAGTATTTCTCTCAAGCTATGCAAGAACAATTCGAGATTAGCGTGATGAGGGAACTCAAGTTCTTCTTAGGACTGTAGATCCACCAAACTGAGTCCGGTACTTTCTTTTCACATCAAAAGTACATGAAGGAGGTCCTGATAATGTTTGGTTTTGACAATGTTTTGGGGAAGTCTACTTCAATAGCTACAACAAGTCACCTTGACCTAGACGAGTCCGGTAAGCTTGTCGATCAAAGGCTTTACAGAGGTATCACCAGTTCTTTACTTTATCTAATTGCAAGCAGACTCGATATACTGTTTAGCTTTTGTTTAGCTACAAATTTTTAGTCAAATCCAAAAGAAAGACACCTAAAAGCCATTAAAAGAATCTTTCGTTATCTTATTTTTACAAAGGATTTCAACTTGTTTTATCCGAAGATGCATTCATTAGATTTATTTTCATATAGTACACAAATTATGCCAGCAATCGTACAGATCAGAAAAGTACAAGTAGCACCTGCCAATTCATAGGGAATACCCGTGTATCGTGGTTTTTAAGAAACAAAATTGTGTGGCTCTCTCAACTACTAAAGTGAAGTATATAGTCGTCTCATTAGCTTGTGCTCTACTGCTCTGGATGAAAAACATTCTCTCCGACTTTGGTTTGACCTTTAATACTAGTTCTATAAACTTAGCCAAGAACTCTATCAACCACTCTAAGACAAAGCACATTGATGTTAGACATCACTTTCTAAAAGGAAATGTCTTGAAAGACGAAATCATTTTGGACTATTTATCAACAGATAGGCATCTTGCAAACAATTTTACAAAACCTCTAGCGGTACCTTATTTTGAGTTTATTAGAAGAGAGTTGGGGTTGTGAAAATTAAGTGATATTTGTTGAATTTAACACACATAAAAAGGAACTCACTTAGGGCACATTTGATCGATCATTTAAAGTAGGTTGATCGATCACCTATGATCGATCACCAGTCAGGAATTGGTTGATCACTCCTGAATAATCATGCATTGGTGATTGATCAATAATATAGATGAAATTCGAATTTTATATTTTCTATTTCTGTCACCCCTCTATCTTTGGAAAGGACACCTCTTTTTACACATCGTTAAAGAAGTATCAGTACATATTCTTATAAATCCACGTTTGATCTCATCCAAATGCTCCTTCTCGTTCGTAAATAGAGGCCTAATACAACCTCTCTCATCACAACAACTCAGAGCAAGAAATACTACCAAAAACAGTCCATTTTCTCAAGTCCTAGCAGGGGATTGATTGATCATCAGATAGAGATTGATCGAGCACCCTGATTGATCATATAATAACCACTGATCGATCACCGGTAAAAATAGAATCCTTGTTTCTTCTATTTTCTTAGGTTCCTCTCGTTTCTAACTTCACTCTTGTTTACAGAAACTTTTGAACTCCTTGTGAATGGCCCAAGAGATCGAAAGGTGCATCCTCCTCTCATTCTGCCTTCGTCGAAGACCAGATCTTCGCGTACTCCCATCTTCACTTCATGACCTCTCGTTCGATCTCATGTATTGTCTTCGATAACCATTTCCTTGAGTTTAATAGGATTTTTAGCATGAATAGGATCATGATCCTATTCGATCCTATGACGTTTCCTGGTAATCCATATTCTCTCATCCAATCCATCTCTTCCAATACCGTCATTAAGTTTTACGCCAACCTCTAAGACATTGGTGACATCAACCACTACCGTCTTTGCTCCATGGTAAATAGGACCACTTTCATCGTTGACCTCTCAGTCATTTCAGTGATCCTTGGTTGTCTTGACACATGACCAACCATTTTTGAGGTCTTGGATTCTGTCACCCAAGATGAACTAAGGGAAGACCTATTATCCATCCACAACTTTACCAATCCCATTAGTGGAGCAAACCTCTAGCCCCTTCTAAGTTTCCTCATCGAGTTTCTACCTGGTGCTTTCGCAACCAGAAGTCGAACCTACCCATGTCACCCTTGATGTTCAAGCTCTTATCTATGTTTTTGTTTGACCATTTAATTGGTCTCACTATCTGTGCCACTTTCTCTCTTTCCCTCCTCACTCACATATTTTGTTAGGAATTCTAGTCACCTACATCCTCCAACATTTCAACATTTTCATCTGTCGTTGCCCTTCCTGGATCCTTCAAGTCCTCCCCTTTATTGTAGAATCAATGCTATTCACTACGGAGGTCGAAGAACTAGAAGTAGAGCCGCCCATGACCACCTCAGGAGACAGTTCGTCCTGATTCCTTTGCCTTTGATGCCAGTTGGGAATATCTTGACAATCATTTAGGCACAGAGGAGCAACTCAGTCAGTAGGTCATAATTGACGTTCACTCTCTTGAGTTCCGCCAAATCCAAATGACAAGTGATGCAGTGATGAGTTTTCAATGGAAGATGACATCATTGATGAACAACTATGCATAGTACGTGAATGATCAGTCAGAGATGTTGCATCAAATGTTTGATGAGATGCATCAGATGCATATTTCACAGTTCCCTCTTGCTCCAGCACCTGCTGCACCCATACCATGCACACCTCGTGCCTGAGCTCACTGCTCAACCCCTCAGCGAGCCTCTACTTCTCCATAGCCTTCACCTCGACCTTCTACCCATGGAGCCTCCTCCTCTAGACCAGTCAAGGGAATTCGTATGCCCACTTCAATACCTAAGCTTGAAGAAGAATACGAATCCACTACTGAGTCAGATGAGCAAGTAGATATCAGACATTTGAGTTCGGTACACTCGAGTTCAAGTAGATATCAGACATTCGCAGTGTCATTAAGCAAAGAAA